>MIEF01000614.1:0-600000 GCA_001870725.1 Taenia solium
ACTAGTAGTGAGATGTTAAGCTCCATAACATGTCATGAAAAAAGCTAGTTATGCAAAATTGTCTTAAAATTTGTTAAAAAAGAAAACAATATTAAAGCTGGAAGGTTAAGTTTTGTCACATGTAAATAAATCAACTTTTCTCTATAGAAATCTTTATAATGGCCAAACCATCATTCAAGGCTGCTCGTAAACCTTGCATTTTGTTTCTCTATTGTTTGATGGATAAAAATTTCGATAAAAAAATCATTTATTACTTCATTATTGACCAATAACTCAACTGGCGCTAAATGAAAAAGCCTGGTTTTAATGTGGCAATCCCTTCTCGATTCATTTACCCATCTTGGGCACAAGCTAATGCTCGCTTTACTCAAAGATTGTATAATACCATGCACCAGATTTGGTGTTTTAGAAGTCAGCTCTTACGCGTGCAGGTGTTTTGTAGGCAAATTGTATAGAGAATGATTTCTGAGTGAGGTGTCAAACATCGACCCTGTGTTACAATTTATCAGTGACCGTTTTTGACCCACTTTCATTCTTAATTAAATCTTAAGAAACACCAAATTAAATGGAAGTACAATTGGCTTTAGAACTAGGAAATGTATACTTCTTAATGGAATCATGGGGTTGTTTATAACTTAGATGAGATGATTTAGGTAAAAGTGCATAGTCAGCTCATGCTCTTGCATGGAATTGACAGAGATCGCAGCTTAAAAATTAGCCCTGATTATCGAAACCTCTTGCGATAGACTACCAAGACACTACATGATGCTCAGTTGCTGAAGGTTTAGTTGAGTTGATGATTTTGATATTACAGCAACTTAGGCACTTTCAATCACTGCTTTGTGTTCTAAAAGAAGATGTGAAAGAAGTAAGTTAGTAGCTGGAAGTACTTGCTACATTAACTTAAACACATCGATGTGGCAGTCCTTATCTGAGAAACTATGGTCATAAAATGTCTCAACACAGTCTCGTATGTTGCACCATCTCTAATCCTTATAAGCTCATTAAAGGAAGCAATAGCCATGCATGAGAGTCCTTAGGGATCTAATTTTGGATTCAAATTTTTGGTAGACTACCCAACAATGATGAAGGAGAAGGGTAGTTAGTCAATACTGTTGATTTTTGTCCATTAAATTCAAGAGACAATCAACCTGCAGGAGCCGTCAGTGCGACCAGCACTCATTTCAAAGGAATAAATCAAGACCATGAAAGTAGTCGTCATAAATTTAAACTACAACATTTCAGTAGTTAATTAAATTTAAGTCCCCTAAAGCGGGGTTTCGAATTCACTGACTTAGTGGTTTGTTATTTTAATTTAAGGCACCACATTAATTGCGCATCCAAATACCATTGATGAAGTTAGGAGATATTTCAAACAACAGTTCCTACGTCTGAAACAAACGAAAGATGCGCGTTAAAAATTAAAGTCCACAACGTGTTTCCTTTGAATAAAGCCGATGAAGAGTGTTTTAATTAACTGGTCATAAAAGGCAAAGGTGAGAAAACTCAGTAACAACGATTCAAACGAACCGGTTTTTAGGTTTGTTTGAGGATTGAAATGAGGAAATTGCACTTGAGGTTCTTTATTAGTTTCACCCTTGTTCTTTAATTCATGTTGCCGATTACTGGAAATTAGGACCATTGATCTACTACCGAATCGGTGGAATGCGTTACGCCTTCGAGCGTAAAGCTAAATATAAGTGCCGGATGTTGCTTGCAGTATTTGCGGGATAATTCGAGGCGTAGATAGAATTTTTTGTAAACGTTAATGATTTTTACATAGAGAACCGCCTAAGCCATATTCCATGAGTAGAGTTCCCTTGTACGAATGAACGAAAATATAATTTCATTAAGAAGTAGAGTGTGTTTTACTTCCTGCAGCTCAGTCAACATGGCCACACATCATATCTTGATGGCAACCCTCGACGTGGCCTTCATTGATCTCGGCTTATCGCCCTAAGGTCATGGGTCGCAAATCGTAAAAATGAGGACCGGATTTCGGTTCCGATGACGTAAAGGTCCTAGCACTGGCAAAAGATCTAGTTCTGAGTTTGTGTCTCTCGTACTCTATTGCACTGGTATACGAAAGAAATTATAGCATTCTCATAGAAAATAGCATATTAGAGGTCGGCAATGTTGACCTATGTTTCAGCTGTGGCAACGCATCCTGTACTCATTTGAAAGCGGTAGATTTGTCCCCTCATCCTTCAATCACATCATATGTATGTGCACATAAGGTGCATGATCGTGCAAGTGGATTTAAAATGAAAACCTAGTGATTTCAAAGGAAGGATTTTTCTAGGACAGGGTCTGCGGCAGAATCAACAGTGAGCCTAAAGATTATTTTTCAAAGAGTAATCCCAAAAATTTAATTAACTGAGGTAACTAATGCAGCCAGAAATGGCATTTCATGGCCCTATTGACCGCTAGGAAATGGTTCATGTCGAAATGCAAGCGTTCCCTAGAAATTGCGAGACTAGGTAAGACACCGAAGGTCAAAAGCATGGTGCTTCTGGTGTCTAGGTTAAGGAGAAGTGCGGGACTCCTACCAGACGCATCAAGAAAAAATTTATGGTAGGAAGGTGGTTCATTTTATGTATGTGTCCTTTGCCTTGTGATTTTGGTAAAACATAACGCAGATGTGTGGACGGCCGTATGCGGTGGCTGGTGTGCGGACCGCGAGGGGGCATTGGCTGTCTAGTCATGCATGAGTCACCCATCGTTTCGGGCGTTCCCACTGGCAGCCGTAGTGTTGTTGCATTCACCGTGTGCTATGCGTCAATACGTTAATTTGAAAAGAAATTCACTAAAAGCTTGTGAATTCTGTAGAAGTCACATCGCGAATTTATAAAATGTAGGTCTTTGTTTCCTTTGTAAGTTGTGCTTCCCAATTTTGTCTTTCTTTTTATTTGGGTTATTGAGTTGGGTTCTTATGATTGCATGAAAGTATTCCCAATGCCTCATAGTCATTGAACCCTGACAGCCAAATCCCTGTCCATTACTTACTCAGTTAATTAATTTTCATTAATATGACTGATGCTTTTAAACTGCTTGTACATTCATTCAACGATCGTATGTTTTATAAGTCTTTGGACGTCTACTTACCTGTATGGCAACAAAATAGGTCTGTGTCAGGAAAACAAATAAATATTTGGACAAGACGTCTTCGGTTTTCCTTTTAGTGGCTTACCTCACAAGAGGCTGCTTAGATTTCTATTATAACCACTCTCCTTTGGCAAGTAAATGCAAAATCGCAGTCTGTCCAAAAGGACTGTAGTGATTACACGCCAAAAACTGCTTTTATATGCTACCGACTTCCAGAGAAGGTCGCCTGGTGGCTCGTCAATCTTTCAAAAATTTTTACAGTACCCAACTCTAGACATTAAGTTGATAAGTTATTAGGGTGCACGAATGCAAGTTGGTTAAAATTAGGGCACCCACAGTAGCTTCCGCTTGAGAAGTTGTAGTTCTTCCTGTCTACTTTTATTTACCCATTCAAGAGCTGGAAGCAGACTGTATTTAAGGACGCAGCAATTAACGAAGAATGGTCCAATGCGAATGTCAGTCACTAGCAAGCAATTAAATTGCTATAATTTTGCTTCAGTCATGATGTGTTAGAGCCGCAATGACTACTTCGTTAAACATTAACCAGGTTGAGAATAAGCAGTGGGCAGCTGGAGGAAATGGAAAAATTTGCAATTCTGATTAACCACTTGTTTTGGCCTGCAAATATGAATTGGCTCCCAGCATGCAGACCCCTTTGGGCAAAGCAGTTATCTTTTCCCAAAAGAATACTGCGAAGCTAATTAGAAGGTAATGAAAATCAAATTTTTTCAAGGTAAAATATCCAGCAGCTACTTAGGCCTAATTGACCAGAGCTGATACTCTTAATCCAAAACAAGATCTTCTCTATTGTGTCAAAGTAATAGAGAGATACAATACATTCTGCTGAATGTACATCGAGATAGCGGAATTTAGACTTTAAACTGCCCACATTAGCTGTTTTTACTATAAAAGAAGGTCACTTTATTGATGTTTACAGAATGAGAATTGGAGACTAGGACTACAAATTTGCGAAATATTGTGTAAAGGTGTCGCCCATCAATTCGCTTTTAGTCTAGCCCACATGGCAGGAGCAGAGAGGTCATACGTGTTCAGTCTCAGAAAACAAAAGGGGGCAACACCATCTGTGTAGCATTTCATCGTTAAGTGTTCTGCCTTTCAAGATGTCAAGTCCACTATCTCTCAACCGTGCCTTTTTGGTTACGGTTTTCCTTAACTGCGACTTATGGTAAGCATTGCAAATTGTCAATAGTGAACTGCTTGGCCAACTGGCTGGAAAAAATATACTGAGCATTAAATTGTACTTGTATATCTCTTTGGAACACAGAAAGAGACAGGAAAAATGAGCCTGCTTAAAGGATACAAGATATGGCTATGGGCAAAGGAGGACTGTGTTTAACAGGTAAATAGCTGTGCCTTACTAACACATCCCTGACATATTACAGTAAAGATCATGAATCTGGAGGAATCAAACATATGTGTAATGCTTTACATAGCAAAAGTATCATGATTCAACACAAATTTGTCAGGAATGTCTGAAACACATAAATCGTGAATAACTGTGCTTAAGAGCACATTTTAGGACCACACTTTTCTAGAATTAAAGGAAAAGCTTTTATAACAGCACCTTGCGATAAACTTCGGGAGTGACGTTAAGACTATTCAATGGCAGAGATTAAAAAGTAGGGTGAAATTTGCAGATAATCGGCATAACCTCAATGCAGCGTCTAACCTTACCACCGGGTTAAAAGATTTGTTGAGTTATCTTATTATCAAGGTGTTTGGCTTCATATATCACATTATATTAGCGCTTTACGCAGGCGATCACTACAATGAAATGTGTTTGAGTCCTCCTAGCAATTTCACAAGAAATACTTCCCTAAAGTAAATTCTAGTACAAAACTACCAACAAATTTTTAAGTTGAAGTCTTCAGGCATGAACGACCTCCTCTTTAATAGTAAAATTTCAACATTTCGACGCTGAGAGCTATTTTTTGGCGCAAGTACTTAAAGCGTACAATGAATGAAATGGAGACGAATCCTGCATTTTATTTCCAGGAGTTGCTCTTGAATGTCAGCAAATTTTTACAAGGCTTTTTCTCACACACTCAAAAAAGGCATTTCACAATTAGAGTTCCTTCTAACTGCTCATTACTGTGTGATGATGACCAAGGCCAACCTAAAGGGTAAGGATGTGAGAAATGAACTGCTTTCATTACTGGGCATTTGGTCAGAGGGGTGTGCAGAAGTTGTGGTTGAAAGATAATTGTTGACATTAAGAGTCTTTGTCTCGCAACATTTTAACTCATGACTGCTCTTACCAAGGATGCAGACGAATCCGCGCCCGCACTCGTAATCACAGGCTAAGGACATCCATTTCTGGTTCTCCTCATAATATTTGCTTAAAAGTTGATAAACATAATCAATGAAGGTGTCTCAATGTGTGCATTAATCACTGACGTCATTGACTATTACAGGCATGTTCAAGTTCCCAATATGACAGGATGATAAAAAATTTTTGGGATTAATTTGACAAAGATATTATGTTTGCGTGGTTACTTTTTTTCAGAACTTTATTGAGCGACTTGCTATTGTAATCTATTAATAATGTGCAATGCTTCGATTGTTCATTCAGCTCTCGGTTGCGGTCACAGGCTACCTAAGGCTCCGCTACTGTACCTTAACTAGGTGGCTTGGTCCTTGAGCCATCCCAACAGCCTCGAGCCCATCTATACATTGACTGCTTATAAAGCTCGAGCATTTTTTGCCCGATTTTTACTTGTTCTTATAGCCATTTCTACAATGAGGCTTTCAAACCACAATATAAGAGAGAAGAACACAAAACCAAAACTCGTATTTTGGTTAATGGTAGTCTAAATCCATTTTAACATTAACATTGCATTGGTGCAGAGTGTCCATTTACTTCAAAATATAAATTATTCTTTTCCAGTTATGGACAAATAAAATTTGCTTCCAACAGATGTTTCATTTGAATCAAATATTGCACGAATGACTTCTTTATTGTCCAGATTATACACATTTTCCGCCGAATTAAAAGTTTTTTATTTTGGTTTTATCCTGCTTTTACAAAATAGGAGGCTGACAAAGAAGACTTACTGAAAGATTGACAGAATATCAAGATTGAAACACACACTCCATTGCAGCTCTGGCATCGACACGAATGCAATGCACTTTAAAAGATTAGTTTTTCGGTACTAAAATCGCCGTCTATTGCACTGGCGGCTACATAATCAACAAAATTGGTTTAGAGTGTTTTTTGCTAAAAATGAGCGCGTCTCGATCCTGCTTTTTGAAATAGGAGACAATTACCTTAACACCCTGCAGGATAGCCGCTTTGTCAATTGCTTATAGGGCAAAAACTTCGTTACAACTGACTAACAAAATTTTATTTCAGATTTTCTATACAAGTGAGTCAAGTTAGTTAGGCGGAACAAAGTCCCATATTTTTACTGCATAGAATTTCTTGTAAGTCTCCTAAGTCGACGACAAATCCTAAACCGTTCGCGTAAATTGCAACTTTTTACTTGTACAGGAGGTTTAGAATAAAACACAGGACATTGACAAAGAGAAGCACTGGGAATTTAACAGATCTTATAAAAGATTTTGCTCTTCCAGTAAAGGCTCGATATTTACATCTAAATTGGTTGTCCTTGAAATAACGGTTGAATTGTTCGGTTCATTTTCTGACTACTTCCACCATAGTAGGTTCCCGGTTTGTCTCAGTACCAGCCATCCAAATAGAAGATTAGCAAGGTTAGTGCTCTCGCTTTACCCCATTACCAAAAGCACCTTTGTTCCTTTTAATTATATTTGTTAATAAGTGCTAAACGAGTGAAGCAAGACAGACTGATCTTACATCAACTTGAGTGACTTGGGCCCAAAATGAGACAGACGACTGAGGATGGGACAGCACCAAAAAGTAATGTATATGGAATCACTTACATGCCAACTTTACTTGACCGTACTGTATGCAAGGGTTCCCATACCTATCTGAAAAAGAAATTGGATCTCGGGCAGGCGATGACCAATTAGCAAGATTTTGTAAAGATGCCTATCATAACACCTAAAGAAAATGTAGTAGAGTGTATAGGGGAGAATGATACTTAGGCTTTAACAACGTTTGTTTGTTTGCTTACCAGTAAGGCATGAAATTCTTAAGCAGAGTGCTTTTACACTGAGATTCTGATCCCAAACACTAATTTGACAACAGAAAAGTTAGGTATTAAAGCACTGGAAGATAAATCCTCTGCCTTATTTTGCTTGAGTTGTTAAATTAAACCATCCACATTTTTTGGCAAGTGGATTTTTGGAATCCTAACGCAGTTGCAAGTGGAATCGCAAAGATAGAAACATGTCTCTGTGATTATGTACCATTATTGCAATTTTTGTGGGAGCATTTGCAGTCTGAAACTTTGGAGTTAGTGGTCACCACCAAAAGAGCTGAAATATGCTTTATTATCATCCTATTAGGTCCCAAAACTTTAATCAGGGCAGAAAGTTGCTTTGAAAAACATAAAATGAATAGGATATTGTTTCGTTTTTCAACTATGCATGAAAAGTAGATGACGCTGGAAGACTTTGTGAAGCTTAAGTAATCAGAGTTTTAATTCGTAATCTTAACTCTTAGTCGCCTCAGAGAACACTCATTTATCTTATGCTTTTGTGCAAAGCTGAAATGAAACCATCGGTTATCACTGATGACAGTGACAGGCATTATGTTTAGCATGGCTGAATTCCGTGAAATAAAGGAGAAATCTCAGTGGATAATTCGAGCAAGACAACAGAATGAAAAAGAACTTCAGATGTTATAATTAAATGATTTAGGAGTGTAAAACTCCCAAAATAAGAAAAATCTTAAGTACACATAAAATGGCAGGAACAATCCATAGGTGGCGCCAAGATTACATTCTAAAAGTTGCATATTTTGGATCTATTTGCACTTTCGCTGTATGTGAGGATTGTGGATTGAAATCATGCTTGCGTGATGGTTTCAATTAAATCGTCCTGAGATGTTATTCGCAGTTGTCTCTACAAGTCAAGAGGATTCAATTTTAAATGCCTCAGCCTAATCAAAACATTATTCCACGAAAACACACAGATAAGTGTGAATAATTTAGACCGTTTTATGTCAAAGGATGCGATAGCACTTTGCAGCCCCAGTTGTTTTATTCCAAGACTCAATGCTGGTAATAAAGGAAAATTAACATGGATGTGAATTACTTTCTTCCAAATTAGCTAGACTTCTTTAACAATTTTCAACTGCATAGAAAGCACTCTTATCATTACGGATTTTGAGTAACAATGAAAAAGCAACTAGCTGCGGACATTACATTCACCAATTAACAATATAATCTCCTTCCAATTCGAATTGTCATTTAGTGCCTCGCTGATCATGTTGGTGCTCTTTAAGCTTCAAAAGTCCATCAGAAGTACTGGTAGAAATGGACAAACTATGAGCTTTATTACGATTATTAATTAATGATTCGTGGTAGATATAATAGGTTTTGTTGTAATATGTATGAAACCCTTTTTTAAAGGCTATTGAAATGCAATTTTTCCATTTTCGCCTGTAAATTCCTAACTTTTTGCTTTTATTTTAGTTGGCCATCAAGCCGGGATATTTATTTGCAAATGATTATTATCTATGATTCATAAATTAATCCAATGGAAATGATATAAAGACAAAATAAGGCCCATAACCTGTACATGTTCACAAGCACTATCACTTAAAGCCAGACTAACTAATTTCACAAGGCGAGGGCAATAAATACAGTAAAGGAATGCTACCGAAACTAGCACACGCCGTGTGGATGGTGATGCTGTGGCAGAAGAGGAAAGACGAAAGAAAAAAGAGGAAGGAAACGAAGCCTAAAATTAAGCGTAAGATATAAAGTGAAAAAGTAATGCCATCCTAAATAAAATCCAAAAATTTGGAGCTTGAATTTAGGTGTTGCTACTAACGGAACAGTTCTGCCGCTCAGCAAAGGGAAAACGAACTCTTTAATGTCTTATGCAGACGATGGATGAACGAGGAAATAAGCAGCAGCAGCAGCAGCAGCAACGGCAGCTCAAGTGTGACGCAGTACCGCAATCCTGGAACAAAACTAAAATGATTGAAATAAAAGTTGTTAAGGGTACCAATTTCGAGTAGAACATAAGCAGAGGTTTGAATTATTTTACTTTACCATCTTCGATGATAGAATCAAAGTGAAAATATTTTCAGATAAAAGGTCAAACAATCATTGCTTCGAATCGAATTAGTTGGCGTCCAAACTGGCTCAAGTTGCCAACTAAGTTATTACACGAAAAATTGTGAAATTCTTCCAGTTCTTAGATTGTAACGATAATTCTTGTAAAGTGCATTCAAGCATGCACCTTTGTGTACCACAAGGCTTCTGGTAATCCTTTCAACATTAAACAAATCTTAGGAAATTTCGATTAAATTGCATCATCAAAGAGTGTTGATAAGAGGCACTAAAAATGCAATTTCTGATGTATCTTTGGGTTTTGCTGGGTAAAAACACTAGTTCAGAAGTTTTAAGGACCCAAAAATCCCTAAAATTTAAATGTTTGGGGATTTTAACTCGTTTTTTCATTTGTCTTGCAATAATCATTGTAAATGAGCTGTTCAGGGCTGACGCAAATTGAAATCCTTTCTACTGTGGGCGCCATATCCTTTTGTGATAGCGATGCCCATCGGAACCCAAAAACAATCTCTCAAGGTATAGTAAATTCCAATGAAATGATTCGAGTGAATGCAACTTGCTGAAGTGCCTTCAAGGTATGGAATAATACCCGGAATAAACATTGTTTATGCTTGCAGTGGCAAGCAAATGGGTTTTAGTTTCGTTTTTTTATTTTGATCGGAAGATACGACCATTTTGCAGATTATAAAAGGCTAACATCAATTTTTGTTCATCTGTCCTGAGCAGCACGATGTTCTGCGAAGTGCAAAACTAGATCGGTTATGTCTACGGTTGTGCGATGTAAACAGCTCATTCTATGCGTAAATGTAGGGTGTTAGTTTCATAACAACTAAAAATTGTTCCAAGTGATAAAATAATGTAGCAATGGGCAACAAGACTGAGAAATAATCTTAGTTTATTTCAAGTTAAAGGCTATTCACCCTCCAAGGACATGCTTAAAATACAACCAGCAAGAAATAATAAACTACTTTAGTGCTAAGCTTTTTTGTTTTTATTCGCATTTGAACGCTTGCAAAGAACTATAAACCAAGTTACTGAGGCTGAAAGTTTCAGAGTTCAATAAATCTACAATAGTTTTTAACAAAACCCAACCATAAACGATGAAAAGCTTACAAGCTTATTTTCTATAGTACCACAAGATAGCTGAATATTTAATTGCAATAAAAATTGCCATAAAAATTTTCATACTTAAGGGCATTCAAGAAATCGTTATTTGTCTGCCAAGAATTAAACTCTTAACATTACCACTATGTATCAAAGCAACTGAGCTACTATTATGTGATCAAACATCGATAAGTCATAAATCGAACTGCAATGACTGATCCAAGGCGAGTCAAAGTCACCTTATAAAAGACAATAAAGAAAAGCAAACAAAATTTTGACAGAAAGTTAATCAAATATGTCTCTGATCCAGGATAATAGCATTCGTCATTTTGTCATTGCCGTGCCCGAAGACTTCTCTGAAGTCGTAGGAGGATATATTAGGCGGGCAAAACATACACTGTCGGCTTGCAGCGGAGCATAGTACTACTAATATGGTCTAGAGATCAGAAGTAAAATTTTGCAACTCCTCTGTGGTCCGTTACCAAGTTTGGAACCTAAGCAAACAGTTAATGCTTTGTAGTTATCAGTTAGGGTGCGTACCTAAATCAACCGTTCGTGCAGCCTTAAAAATTTCGTGGATACGGTGGAGTTGACGTCACCCAGCGTTTTCCAATCTAGCTGATGCAATTCAAAAGCCATTTTTTGGACTGGAGATACACAATCAAGCCTCATTTCGCCTGTTTAGCTAATCTGTTTTGGTTGATTCTTTTACTAATTTTGGAAGTCCATTGTCTTGTACTGAGTGAGACAAAGGCGACATTATGTTTTTCCAGGATTTCGAGTCTTGCAATAAGTCATCGTTTTAAAGATGGGGGCATTCGTACTCTAAATTGCGTAGGATGTAGTGTTGAAGCTATTGAAGGCATGAAAAAGAGAAGAAAATGAGATAAGATGTTCAGTATTAGAGGCCATAAGAAACATATGGCCTGAATACCATTGGTAATCCATTAATAAAAGCTTAATCTGTTTTTTTAATGCATTGCTTCTAGCAGAAATGAATGCTGCTACCGCAAAATTTTCGGAAACTTCGCCAATTTTTATAAATATCAGTGCCAAGTACGTGTTATTAACAGCCCTTCCGTCGAAGATTTCCTAGCATGTTATACCTGGCCGGATAAGATTTGCTTGCATGCCATAAAATGTGCATTAGTAAATTTTTTCTTCCTGCAGTAATAGTTTCTACATGTGACCATAAATGAATCAGTTTGTTTGATTTTAAGTCCTTTGTGTGTCTACCATAAATTAACTTTGGTCCTTATCCACATAACCTCAAAATAATTTACTTTCCTGCCTTGATCGTGTGTTTTGTAAGGCATAATATGATCCTAAAACAAAAAGTCTTGCAGTAAAGCAAAATAAAAATTTAACTGCGCATTTGAAGCACTCAGAATAATGTGGAAGATCTTAATTGTCATCGCCACTATGTTTAAAACATAATGCATTCGTAGCCTATGCTTAATTCTTTGGTTAAGAAAAATTTTTGTAAAGTGCTCCAGCCGTTGTACTCACCTTAAAATGTTCATAGAATTAACCCCCCACGAAGTTTGTTGAGCTACCTAAACAGGCATTTGTTTAAATTGGGGAATGTGTTCGAAAATTGCTCAATTTATCTCAATTGATGACCAATTCATTTAAATTCGAGTTGCAGGTCAATGAACAACGAAGCCGTCCACTACTGAACATTAAAGAGCGAACACAAGCATTATTGAAACATAGCTGTGTAAATCTCTTGCATTTTGCTATCGAAGTTAACATTATCACCGAAAGTTGAATTTAGAACAGTTTCGCATCTTTTACGATTAGAGATTTTAAAGGTTATGCAGAATTAATAAAAGTCCGCCTGGTTAAAACCTTGTTCTGGCTGATTGTAAAAGTAAATCTGATTGAACGTCAATGACATTCGGCAAATAAGTGAAAATCCGAATCTTATTTCAAATTAGAAGGGCACAATCTCTGGCCATAATGGTTAAATATTTAAAAAAGCAGGTTTTATTTTGAAGCGGTGCAAGTGGATTATTTTAGCCTTATGATTGGAAACACATTTACGCTTAATATGCTTGCCATGCCCTTCCTATTTGACGAAATGCTTATGTTGTGCCATCTCAGTGCAACTTACACCTAAAGCTTTGATTGTTTTCCGTTCTAATTTAAGTTAATTAAAAGTGAGGGTCTGCGCATTGATTCTGAGGCCACACTATAACATCCACCTAACAATCCGATCTGTATGCGACACCCCTGATGCACGAATAAGGTGGGTTGACGTTAAATTTGCACCTTTTAATCGGCGCAAACTTCTCGCTGAAGCCAAGTTCGTGAGTGTTTGTTTACACTTTTCCGCACTTCAAATACTCCGAGTGTATGAGCCGAAACTTTTGAGTCTTACTGATGTTTTAGGATAAAAGGGTATCATCGCAATTCCACAAATGATTTTTGGAGTTTTCGATCCAATCAGGATGAAAATTTGGAATCAAGGTGATATGCATCATTAAGCATTTAATTACTAATCTCCCAAAAGAGCATGTACTCAATAAGATGCAATGAAAGAGGAGATGCATAGAAAAAAGCTGTGATTAGCTAAATTAAAAGAATTTACGAAATGCTTATAACTTGGGACGTTACCAAGCAAAGTCAGCAAACAGATGTTTTATGACCTAGCACATCTTTTTTAGTGTAGACTCAAGGTATTATAAGATTTAATTTTTAATGCTGAACAAAGTTTCGATAGTGTATCTAATAACTCTCCCAATTATGACGATTGTTACTCCCTCCGTGCAAAAGAAAAGTTGATCGAAATCACTGTTGAGAGGTTGGAACAGTTTGTTAAAATAATCTAGGACATATTATGGAAGGAAATAACATGTAAGAACAACCGACTACATTCCAATTGTCTCCACTAACCCTTAGACGCATCACAAGTTTTATTGTTTTCGAAACCACCCTTAAGCGTAAACTTGATTCCAAAACGCGTTATGAATTAGGAAAGAAAAGGCCTTTAAGGTTTTGCCCTTTGTTTACGCATAATGCGTTATTTAAAAGGTATTACGATTACTTCCACGCTTTCGTCGTCATTGTATTGTGTAACAAACCAAAAGTTTTTTCCTCAGCAGAGGTTTAATTAAATCTGTGGCAGGAGGCACAGAAGTGTTTTAAATTCGGTTTTTGAAATGTAGTTCAAAACTGACTGTAGAATCAAGGGGCCTGTATTTAAAGCTACAAAATATTTTCTTTGTAAAGTAAGCACAGCATAAAGTAGTCACGACTTTGGAGCTGTCAGTTTTAACTCACGTCTGTTTTAGCGCATTAAAATCTTCATCAAAGTTAAATTTTTTCATACATATGCTTTATTTCCCAAAAATTCCTTCTTTTTATAATCTAAATCACTAACCAGTATTACTAAGAATGGTCATAAATTTTGCGCTTACCTCAATACAGGCCACCACCAAAAGCATCTAGTCACTGTTCTTTCCCTAGAAAATGACCCATAGAGCGCCAGAACAGTTTCACTGAACTCATCGAAAAGAAAAAATAGAGCAAAAGTAGGTCATATGGTCGCATTTGGTGAAAATTCAAAAATGTTTTTCATTAGCGTAGCAAAATTCAACCTACTGGGAGGAAAACAATTTAATGAACCATTAAAACGTGACCAATACTCTTGCAGCTAAATAATGGAAGGAAGCTTAATCGCCAAAGGCACTCCGATGCAGCAACAAGCAGTACACATAGGCATTGGTGATGGAACCAAAGGTTAGTCATTTTTGCGTTAAGAGCACTTTTGAACCATTTATTCATCTTGAAGGAGCCAATGTTTCACCAAATGTCCGTTGTCTGTTATGCTATTGGGCTTTTCAGCTTATTGTCATAAAATTTAGGACTCTTGAATAGCCTTCTGCTTAAGCGATGAGGTTTTTGCGTCGGTACTAAAGTTGTGATGATCCACAGTAATATCAGTCCAGACTTTGATATTTGCCAACATTTCTTAAAAACAAAATTTGGTTATACGAATGTTGATCACTGTTTACTGGTGAATACATGGAAAATCCTAATTTTATTTGGCTAATGGCAGCCGAACTTAGAAATCGAACTAAAATTCAGCATTTTCGGCAGGTTAAACTATGTAATAAAAAGTGGGTCCCACGAGAATAAAGTGACTGATTAACAGTCCTGATTTCTCTCCTAATTAGCTAATCATGACTTTCACAGTGGCAACCGACTAATAGAATCACTCCTTCAAGACTGTACAGTTGTACATGAAGCAAACACCAAAGATTATTAAGTTAATTTTCAATTATCTCTAGAAGAACTCACCATTAAGTTGGATAGAATCTGAAAATTTCGAGTGAAATACTTTAGTAACTTAGAATTTGTTCACCATAGGAAGAATGCACAATACTCGGGCAGTTTATGTATCATCAACTTACAGATAGGCTGAGGACTAAGGACATGTTTCTGAGGCTATGCTGCTAAGCAGAAGCAAGAATGGGGAGTAATAAGTGTCTCTGCCTTTTTGGGTATCGTCACTGACATTCTCCTTAGTCAACTCTGCATCAGCCATTACTACAATTTTGTCTTGCTTCGGAGCTGGATTCGGAGACGGGAAATGTGCAGGTTATGGCGCATATCCATCCTTAGTCTGTTGGTAAAGGATGATGCTTAGAAAATACTTTCTTCCATCCTCGCTCCATCTGGTTTTCATCTGGCTACTAGAGCAGTAAAGGTTACATAACAGACTATTATGCAGGCACAACAGACACCTTTACAACGAAAGATCTAAATGGTTTATGGCCACAGCTAGTACGCTTTGGCTGTTAACGGTTTGCGTGCAGACCGCGAGCCGGGGTAGCTGTCAGAGACAGACGTTGTTTTCAACCATTTTTCTGAAAGGGCTTACAGATCCCCTTATCCGCAGAATACGCTTTTCTTTGATAGGGTATAATTCTTTATTAATTAGCAGAAGTAGAAGTAGCCGTCCCTTAGGATCGGGCTTGTATTCAGCTGTCCCTAGTATGAAGTGGCGAGACTTCACCAAAGAAGGGCTTTAGGACTACTGACACGAATTTTAGGTTGTGCTGTCCATTAAAGGTATCCCGGCCTTGCATTCAGTGTCTGCACAACTCGAACGAAATTTTTAACAAGTAATAAAATACTTTTTGAAAAATGTTCTATGACAAGGCTCCCTCACCATGCCGATTGCATCTCAAATGCCTATTAGTTATGCAAACGATAATTTTTGACGTTCGGATACATGCAAGTGAAAAAATTTTACTTGTCATACCATTGAAAGCTTACTAGTAAATTTTGCTATCATTTTATTTGCGTAGTTATAAGAAAATTGTGTTTCGGACCAGTTGAATACCCAAGATAACCCTTTCAAGATAAATTGTCAGTCCAGGCAAACTTAATTACGTGATTCACCTTTGATGATGGAATCTCAGTTGTTTCTGTGACTGCTTATTTAAAGCATTGCAGGAAATATTGGAATTTATTTTCAATACGAAATTGGATTTATTAAATCTGTCTATTTTGATCACGATCAAAGGATTGTGTGAAAATAACATAGCAGTTGCCACCACTAAGCACCGCCGCTTTATCCTCAACACTGAAAAGTTGCTTTGATTTAGTCCGCACCAGTTAAACTAGTTATGATAGTAACTAATGTTAATTATAAAATACACTCCTCTAGGCTATTTAGAGAGCAGATAAAACTTGGCTAATGTTTTAGGAGCAATAAAATTGTTCGTTTTAAAACAATAAAATTATGCTGCAAGTGGCACAAAGGTGTGGGGATAGGGGATGGTATTATAAAAATATCTATTCAAAAGGCAAATGATTTATTTTAAACTTTGTAGTTAAATTTTAACTAAGGAGGGCGGCCCTTTATTAAGCAGCGTGCTTGTACTTTTTCAAATTTTTTATTTTCTACCACTAGTAAAGTTAAAATTATGGAATTAGTATGCATCCCACATGGCATACTGAACCCTAATGCGAAATCTGCATAAAAGAGTCCATAAAATCATCTCGACTAAAAGTTTCTGCATAAATCCATAAATCCAGTTTTATATTTTGAAGACAAAATGACAAAATGAATAGGGTTGAGTTGGGGTTGCGTCTAAACATGAGTGCGCCTAGGCATTTAGGAGATCGTCACTAAAAAATCACACCATTCCAAAGTTAATTAGAGAACAAATAGAATAAATTACTAAACTCGGGTTCACACTGACTTTATTTAGTGACTAAAAACAATGTTCCTACGATGTAATCCGAGGGTAATACGATTGCTTTTTTGTTTTCCTCCGTGGAATGGCCATAAGTCTAATGTGTTGGCTATCAGTCATAGATAATTTCACGTTAAGGAATAACTTCCGATTACAAAATAACCAGAATTTGCAAGGGAACGCAGAAATGTTTAAACCCCAACCGATGAATAAGAGTAGTTTTTTTGTAAAATAAATGTAGTTGAGCAAAAATCTTTGCAGCAGTAGGAAACCTAAATTATTTACTCCCGTTTGCGATCATTTTTGTTAACGTAACCTCCTTCTTTACTTTTACTTTACCATCTAAGTCAAGGTCAACGGGGACATTGAGACCACTTTGTAGCATAGTTATAACCAAATTTAGGTTAATTTTGATGATATGGAACTCTTAATCCTTTAAAACTTCGTCGGATTTTAACCCGAATCATAGCTTACTCTAGGGAGAATAATTTCAACCCAAAAAGGCAGCCAAGACGTTTGCAAGCAAAAAAACATTTAGGTAATCTTAAGCGCCCACAATTCGTATTTGCTATATCCTATGGTGCACTAGCCTCAAGGGAATAAAATCCCTCTGAGATGATAGCTTTGTTTGAGACTGAGTAGACAGCTTGGATGTCCCACGTAAAATTTGTATTACGAGGCATAAAACTGTAAGAATACAGAAAACAGGTAACAGATAGATTACGTTGAAGAAATAATCATAATGTTTTGTTGAAAATTCTACGATTGAGGTATATGAGATGTGTGAGGGTACTGTTTCCTTTCAACTTCTCTAGTGACCTAAAGAATTGATTTAAATAAACTTTTAGCTAAAATACTAAAACACTTGTCATTAGGAAGTGCCTAACTATAATTCTTGCTTGAAGCGGCTTGTCAACAAGTACAAAATTGACTATTACTCTTTTGAAGTGAAAGAAGTGGGTTTATATCCATATGCCAAACTAAATAAGCCTAGAGCGTTTTTAAAGTATTGCCACTTGCAGTCTAAAAGTCCATTCTCATATAAAGTGACTAGATTTGGGCTTAATTAATGTCATGCGAAAAGCATCGCTTTATAACTTAACCTCAGTCAGCCTTATGATTTTTGAATTTATTTTGAACACTTTACCTTAACCCTAACATGCTTTGAAATATAAAAAAAGACTCCTTGACTTTTTAAATGTTTGACAGAAACACGTAATATGATTTTGAACTTTGTTCAACTCATAAAAACAAATCAGAAGTAATTCGGTAATGTCCACACATTAGGTGCCATATTTATCCTAAATTTACTTAATTTGCTAATAATTGTAACAACCATAAAGATGCTTGAGTTTAGCAGCATTCATTTACTGAACTTCTGTTTCCGTCCTTTTGGAAGTGCATGCACTCCTGGAATGGAAAAATTTGTAAGGAACAAGTGAGAATCTAATAAACCTCATTCGCTTGTTAACACAAATTAGAATTGAGTCTGCAAGCTTAACTACTTTTAAAAGCCCTTTATGGTTTCGTGAGCACTTAGGGGTCCGTCTTTGTACTTTCTCTGGGTGGCCTGGCCTTTAAGACATGCCGATAGTCCTCCAAACCTTCTTTATGTCAGCAGTATATTTTCTTCCCTAGTCTTATGATTTTCTTTGGTCTTTGGGAGTGGCGGCAGCAACAGGCGAATTCTATTGTGAATGAATAACCCCCGATTTCCATTACTTAATACTAGACCTTGACATATGGTTAATGCATTGCAAAAAGGGAAAATCTGTGATGAATTCTAAAAGAACGGTTAAGAATTAGGTTCACCTTTGGCAACTGCAGTAGTTCCGTGTCCTTAGGGAAACTCATTAACAACATCTAAAAAACTTTGCCACGAGTTGCCCACGGCACATGCATGAAGATGGCAATTGGATGAACATGCAATGCCTCTGCACCTATCTAGTAGCTTAATTGAACCAGATAGAGAGAGAGGTAGATGTTATTTAGTACCAGTGAAGTGAAAGTATAGTGATGAGGAAGAATAGACGCGAATTTTGTACTCATAAAAATATTTTATTAAATAATCCCGCTTTTGGACTAGTGTTCTTTATAGTCTTACGTGTGATGTTTCCTCAATACTATTCCTACACAAAGAAATTTTCTGATCCAGTAAAGTTGCTGAGGATAAGCAGCGACGTTGCAGCCAGATGTCTCAATTGCATGCAAATTCTACAAATAGTGCAAATGGTTTGTGGTTGTTCATCTTACAGCACTAACTATGATGCGATGGCCATCGAAAGGATTGGCCAAGAGAACCACGAAGGGCGACGCTCAAACACACAAAAGGACTACGTCTTATACAATATCTGCTTAAATCTACGCCATTGTACTTCGCTGGGCAGCATGGCATCCGGGGCATACCAGTGGCCCACCACTCCTTCTGCATGCCAACACTCCCATGCAGTAACTTCTTTCGCCTTCAGAAAAGATTCAGGCGCTGCAAGAAGTCCATAAACATACCATTGGGTTTATTCATTGTGGAACGACTTTAGACTCTCATGCTCGAATCGTACTTATATTATATGATGGGTACGCATTGGGAAATTTTTATGCTTCTGCCAGCATGCATAGAATGCATTAAGTAATAAATGCATATTCGACTAAAAAAGGCCTGATGTCACTTAGAGAATCTGTGCTAAACTTCCCATCAAAATATGATAACGTTCGTTGGAAATGGTATTTTAATTATCTCAGACGCTAAGATGGTCCATTTTTAAAGCCTTCAACCTTAGGATTCTCTAATTCGATTACATTTGCAAAAACAAAGCGGTTCTGCGGTCAGTCAATTAAATGTGGTATAGCAGATGCGGCAGTTCTTAAGAGTTCTCAGAAACAAAGTAAAATTGATTGATTGAGGGGGATAATTACAAAGAATGGTTGAGCAGTAACATTAAAATAAAAGCATATCATGTGAATCGTGTTATTTCGTTCACATGATTAATTTTTGCAACTTTCTATTACGGGACACAATAATTAGAAGCGGTTTAGTTGGACTCAAAAAGTGGCTAAAATTTAGCTTTAAATAGATCACCTTGTCAAATTCGGTATTTTAAAAGTGCATCAAACTGATAATAATCACGATACTACCCTCGTGAATAGGATATAGGCTATCACCAAAAAATAGGGAACGAAGAGTATTCGTTTTATTTTACTGAGGCAATAAATAGACGAATGACATAGTGGGGTCTTGAGACCGCAAATTTTATAGCTCAGCATTCGTTTTTCCATCTTAATGATATTATTCGCTGTTTTTTAGGACATTTCTTTGGGACGGAAGGGAATCACGCTAGTTAACTACTTAACTCTTTTTTAAAATGAACTACGCTTAGTTGAATTACAAAGTGTATCAAACCCTATCACGCTTAATTGGACATAATTTTGCTATGAGAAAGAAACGCTTTTGCAAAAACCTTATGACTTTTGCTAATCTAATTGGTATTTTGGAAAACGACACCGTCTAGAATTCGTTGTGACGCCTACTTTTGCGAATTGGACACGACATTCACGGTCGCGCTTTTAGTTGGATAATATATTTCGCCTTGTGATGGATTCTCCTTTGTGCTTTTTATGGCTTTGTCAAAAGGTGCAAATTCAAGAATGACAGCTCATAAATTATGAGTTGAACATCAGTCATTTTATGAATTCTAGTATTTCTCGTAATCGCTCAAATCATGATAATTTATGAAGCTTGGCTAGGGCCAAACTGCTGAACAGCAAACGCGGCATCTGTATAAAATCACCCATTAGCACTTTATTTGACAGCATCAAATCAAACTCTATAGCTATGATTGTCATCAACACTACGGTATTTCAGTAGTAGTAGAGCATGTCAACGAAAATTTTTGGGCTTTCATCACGTGGCATTGCATACTACGACATAGCCATCGAATACATTTTTAGCACTCATAAAAAACTGTTGCACCAATCCAGGCACTATAAGGATTTATCGGCAGATTAAAAAGTTGCAAAAATGTAAAAACACCTGGAGACTCGTGTCTTCATGTCATTGCCTGTCAAATTGAAATGCTTATTTACAAATGACAGCTATTCATTACGCTTGATAAATTACGCATACGGGAGCTGAAAACAATCACACATTCGTACTCACGTTGATCGCAAAAGCCGAATAAACAAATTTTACAAGAAAAAGAGCAAGGAAATAAAAACAAAGTGCGACATCAATTAAAATCGAAACTTCTACTGGACGAGGTCACATGCAGGAAGTTTATTGAACGTTGTGGTGGAGGAAAAGAAATCAAAAGCACGCAATGATAGGGGAGAAAGACAGGAGTCTATGTACAAGCAAGAGGTTAGTGGTGGTGGTGGTACTGGTGGGACTAGGCGTAGAATTCGCGACTGGGAGCACGCATATAAGCGCCGGAGGTGGCAGGACCCTTCTGCGGCTCCTCAAGGGAGTACGAACCCTCGTCTTTCTTGCGCAGACGGTAGATGCAGAAGAGGATGAGCAGGATCAGCAATAACAATCCGACAATGGTGCTTCCGACGATAGCTAAAAGGCAAGTTAGTGCTATTATAAGCTATTGCAAGCTGCCACACGTCAACAGGTAACATTAATAAAGGCACGAAGTTATTTAGAATGCCAAATAAACAACTTTCCATGCACACAATTACAACTTCTTGAGTCCTCTTATCGAGCGATAAAACACCTTTTGAGTAGGCCGAGAAAACTTAAAAACATTTTCTCTGGATGTAAATTAGAAGAGTGAAAATGGTCTCAATTATTTTCCGATGGCATCATGGAGGGCATTGTTCAGAGAAGCACAGAACAAGTTCAAACTTTTTTAATCATCAATAAGCCTACTTTAAATAATGCATTTGATTTCACAGTTTCATGCAAGGATAAGTAGATAAGTGAAGTTGTTTAATTGTTTTTGTAAAGAAGGTTCAAAGAACATGATCCAATAGATTTAAACTTCCACTAAAAGGTAATTCCTTTAAAAACAACTTAACCATTTTAAAGATCCTTTTAAAATTTGCTGCGGAAAAAGAGAAGTTAATAAAAATTGTCCATTTGAAATGACCAAAGTTTGCTGCTGGCTATCTCAAAAACATGTGTTTCTAATTACCATTCCTGCGACAATTCGTTTTTTCTTTCCAGTCATATCCGCACAAAAGAGTGCTAAAATGAATGTAATTAAAGCTATAGGTTATTGCTTTAATTCCTGACTGCTTTATAATAGCTCAATACCATCACCTAAAATTATGCAAAATTATCAACTGACTTATAATTTGCTAGATGAAGTATAGCCAATATCGCTCACTGAAACGACGAAACTGAGTCCTGTGCTTTTTTGTCAAACTAGTAAAAGCTAACAACCCTTCTTAGAAATTACAGCACTGTAATGCAAACGCAATACCATGGGGATTAGTCACATTTAATTTCATAAAGAATACACTCTTTGGAAGTTCGTGTATCTTTACTTTAAATCCAACATATTTTTAAAAGTTTCTGTGGCAGCTAATAGTTAATCAAAAAAGACCTGTGACCTATATTAAGTTTTGGTATTTTTACACCGCTCATTTAAACTAAGTTGTCAATTAATTTCTCAACTTTACGTTTCAATTTAAGCTTGTCGTTTTTTAATTCGGCTAATTATAACTTAACATTGTTTTGTTGATTTCAGAAACTTTTACCCGCCAAGTAAAATGCTAACCGAGCAATAGTGAATCTATTTACACTACCAAACGGAAATCGTTCCATTAAAATAAGCCTATTCAACATTGGCCTACCAGCGATAACACCAGGCTGGTTGAGAATTTCCCGATGTCTCCAACTATTTTGAACTGCGAGTTCATGAGCAGTTTGCCGAACAGTAATGGGGCATCGGCGATTGCTTCCAGGATAATCCTGTTGCGGCGGATCCCTGCCCATCTCTGAATCCAAACGATACCCCAATTTTATTATCCACCTTTACTAAACAATCAATTTAATGACTACTTGCTTGTCGGCATCTTTCCAACACAATAAATTAAAGCAGAAGATTTGAATCAATCAGATGTATGAGGGATCAAAGTTGTGGCTATTTACCTAAATTCTCATAAAGTGCACATACCTGTAAGATCCACAACTTCATCACTTTTGTAGTCTTCTCTGATCTGAAATTGCATTAAAAATGTAGCAGGTCAAAAATTTTGATCGCGCTTATAGTAATGGAAAAAGTCTGAAACATTCATTAAACAGATATGCGACGCTATTGTAGGCAACCGGGATGCAACCATAAGATTCACTGTTGAGTTACCTTTCTAGAGCAAAAAAAATTATCACATATACCTCCTTCGCACTAGAGTAGACGTCCAGATGCTGTTTGAAATCTGGGTCAGGATCTGAAAAAAGAGACACATGACATGAAACGGCTTCAATTTAGTTATTTTTACATAAAAATTAGCTTGACAAAACTGCATCAACCAATGAACTAAAGATAAAACAGGAAATTTTCACATCATAAATAACTATAAATAGATTATGAACAATTACGAGCAAGTGCGACTAATCTCAAGAAGTACAATCACTCGTGCCCTGCTGTCTACCTCTTTGCATGGTCAAATTTATTTTTTTCATGACTCAAATGAGTACTTAATTAGATTTGATAAAAATTAAATGTGTCAAATTACTCCGCCTTTAAAGAAATTTGGTCGAATATCGTTGTCTGGAGTTTTGGGTAAAAGTAAGTTTAATCATTTAAAGCCATCACAAAATTATATGAGGTTTAAACTCTCAATTGTTGATTGCGGCATGCAAATTTATTCTGTGAGAATTGCAAAGAGTATTAAAACTCTAGTTCTTACCTTCAATGAAGTTAGGTTGAAGAGCAAGCAAGTGCTTGAATCATGGTGCAACCTTACAATACTATCTTGGGTTCCTCAGTGGTTCTGTGGCACAACTCTGTCAAAATTTTTTTAAATTGACGGACGCATTCAGAGTCCACTCTAACGTCACTATTTTTGCAAGCATTAATACAAATCAAACCCATCTTTGAATAACTTCAACGCTATTTACACTTAAATTATGTTAGCACAAGTAAATAAAAAAAACTAGATGTTTTATTAATCAGGTATAGCGGCAAAATTGAGGCTCCTATATGCGCCTTCTCCTACAGATAGTTTAGCTAATTTATCCTATTTCTGTTTAGAATTAGAAAATTGCCTTCCTAATTGCATCAAAATCCATGTCTTTTTTGCTGGATTAATCATCAGCAGGTTTAGCCTTAAGCCTTTTTATTTATTAAATGATGTTTAATTCCCCTAAATCAAAATAAGGTAGGGCTCTCTATTCCCTAGCAAGACTGTTTTCTCTGGGGTGTGAGAACGTATGCCAAACCGAAGACATTGCCAAGATTACTGCGTCCAAAAATGGCAACGAAAAGTCCAAGAGAGTTTTTTTGTAAATTGGTCCCATTGCTTGTAGTCACCTTCCCGCTATTTTTTAAAGTTACTAAAGATGAGGTATCACTAGGTAAACAGCACGCACAGGCTTTATCAAATATGCTTAAAAAGTGTGCATAACTTTAAGCATGAAGACCTTAAAAACTTTTTGTGCTTTTAAATAACTCCATAAATTGGCAACCCTTTGTAGGAATTTCACCGCTTTACCAGTCCTAAGAACGAGAAAAGATGGTTGAGCTTTTCAATGTGAATCTGGGTCGAGATTCCCTTCATTTTCAAGTAGCGAATCTTTTACCGAAATTATTTCAATTAAAACATAAAAAGGCCTCGAGTGTCTTAAGAAGGATAATAGTCAAACAAGATCAAAGTATGACAACGTTCCTTTCAATTGAAGAACTCGGTGTAGAGTGCTTCGTTCTCACTTTATTACTGTGAACACTTTTTCAGACCAAAAAAGGTACAATGTAGATGAATAAATAAAACTGGCTTATCACCTCCTTATTTTGCAAGATAAGTTGTCATCTTCGACAGCCAAAAGATGCCATGTGCATCATAAATATTTCAAAGCGTCTTTTGGAGACTGGGTATAGACATAAAGATATTGGAGTAGCACCCCATTTTTTATCAAAACCAATCAAGAAGGTGCAATACAATCCAAAAAAAAGCATTTACGAGTTGGTAACTGTTGTAAACGTACGCATCAGAACACATGCTACAATTTTTTCATGCGTCAATTAAAATGGCACGTTATTGAGTCCGTGAGTGAATTCTAACACCTGTGGTTGCTTTTTTATGAATATTTAAAGTCGTTTAATAAATGTAAACACCCAAAACTGTTCTAACTTTGCTAATCTCAAATGTGTTTAAAATATCGTTGAACCAGCACCAAAGAAGTATTTTGGCTGTATGTCAACGTTAAAATATCCCAAAAACATCACCACAACTGAAATTTTATCAAAGGTAAGTATAAAACCTAAAATATAGATTGCCGCTAGCATCAATTTTGTACTCGATTGAATCAGTAGGAAAACGGATATAATATGATGGAGCAAATAAGTCTTTTAAGCCACGGGGTGCAATTGCCATCACTAGAGATGAAGAGGGATAAAACCGACTGTGTTTTGCTAATCTTCCCCTTTGACAAAAAAAATTTAGGCCACACATTTCGACATCATGCCGAGAGCCCGCTTATCCAACAGCAGTTCCTTTCTCTTCCAAAAACAAACTGAACTTTTTGAACGCTCACCAAGCAGACTAGCAAAAAATCTAACTGCCTTTTAAAATGACTTCAACTCTCGCACCTCATGATATTTGGACTTCCAACTTTTTGTTGCAAAATAAGGATTGATGTGGATCATAACTCTGTGAAATCACAACTGCCATTTTAGCCGCAATTACGAGTACTAGTTACAGCGTCTACAAGCTTCGTTAAACAGGAAGTAACACCGGTATCACTGGAGACATTTAACGAAAAAACGTAAGTTTAGAGCTGCAAAGAAGCGTCAATATTCAGTTTGTGGCTACTAAAAAGTGGGTAAAAAATTTAAACCTAAGCAAATTCTTACTGAATTACAGTAAATCATAAATTGAGAAAAAAATTTACGAAACCTGGGCATACATCACTGCCAGTGATGATGAAAGGCGACAACAAAAAGGAAGCAAAGCCCCCTATGCAAGAACTTTCGAATCAAAGCACAGTTACCAAACGGAAAGAAATAATGAAAATCATGAAAATTAAACTGTTAAATAAGTAAGCATCAGCTAAAGATCTTGTAAAGTTACTACTTTTTGACACATCTGAAGGGAAAAAATCCACAGTCCAAATTTTTAGCCAGTTGGCATACTTGAGTTCATACTTCGATAAAATACAGACTCTTCACTTCAACAATTTCTATTAGAAGTGCTGACTGCCAGAAACTGAAAAATAAGTTAGGATGACATTTAAGCACCCAAACATATCCCAAGTTGAAATGACGATCACCCGTCGCTCAGCAGTGTCAATATCTGATTCGAGACTGGATTCATTAAAAGAGAAGTAGACTGCGATTCCCTCATTCAAATTGCGTTAACTTTGCATCGCATCACATGTAAAAAATTTTTATTGCAGGATACAACTTTTAAATACTCGTACCAGGAAGGCGTTAAATCAGTCATTACTGTGAGGCCTGAGAGGGATATGCTAATCACGCCTAGTTTCCGACTATGGCTAAAATTACATCCAACAGATCACTAGCAGAACAGAGAAAAATGCAACCTTTACTAAAAGAATCCAAGTTAGCTGACTACCTACCGGGCATGCTCTCCTCCAAGCGCTGAACGTAGCTGGCTTCAGGATCGAGTGATCCAAGCCCTGGCAAATAAGCTTCATCAAGACGGTGCTTGATTAGCTCCTCCAGATTAGCCAGAGTCTTGCCATGACCGGTGGAATAGAGTATCACCTCAAAGGTCAGTGCACGTCCGTTGTGGTCAGGGTTTGGGTGAGTGGACAGACGTCGAACCGAAGCGACGCGCTGGAAGCCCGTAGATGCGTGACAGAGCTCTTTTAGTGCACGACTGATACGTGCCTCCCAGTAAGAACTAGAGTCTGCGGCAGATGAGGATGTGACTTTGTAAAAGTGGCTAGAGTAGGGAGTCGTTACACTCTGGAGTACCACGAGGTGAAGCTTCAAAATCGCTGGAGGCATAAGAGGAACAAGACCAATATCAACAGATATTTTATAGCTATATCTTGCAAAGTTATAAATAAGTAGAAATTTATGCATCTTTCCGCCAATGCAGAGTACTCGGCAGTTCGTTTGGCTACTTTTTTGGTTTCTAAAAAAAAGCACTCCTAACTTACCACCAGGCATCTCACAAGGTGTTAGCAGTTACTTTCCTCACAAGGATAGTTAATGCACAAACGTTGACAATCATACACTTGTTTTAAAATTAGACTAATGACACAATAGGTTACCTCCCCAAAGACCCTTAGCGTTATTCCCTAAAGACAGAAGGACAGAAATATTGAATGACACTCGTTCATTACCTATAGATGTCTTAAATAAAAGTGACATGAACTGGACCTATCACTTTATTACGTCTACCAAGCTGTACTTTGATTTGGATGGTTAAAATTATTTAAAAATTATCTCTGACAAATTAGGGTGCATGGGAATCAAAGTATAGATCCCAACATCGCATTTCTTTTTTTCTACTCTGTCTTCATCTATTTCACTTCCCACCTGCACAGTGGTATCAGATGACAAGGAAATCACTACTTTGTCGCAATAATTGCTGCAGAACCTCATTTTAAAAATATTAGTGGAGCTGTCGATTTCTTATGTTACAAAAAAGTAGGTAGTCATGAGGTGTTATCGACAATATAATTAAAAAAACCAAATAAGTACATTACAGAATAAAGATAATGGAAGCGAACTCGGATGAAGAAAGATTCTATGAGAAGTACACGAGCAAGTACACATTCAAATCATAGGTCTGCTTCGTGTTTCATCATATACGTATAATATCGCATAGAATGCAAGAGAGCATTGCACATTAACGGAAGCAAACTGACGATCTTCAAAATGTGGTTTTTCTTCTGTTCACCCTGCTCCCCGACAGAAGCATGAATGCTTGTGGTTCGCTTGACAGATCTGAACCCTTTTCAGATCCAAAATTTCAATTTACAAAGTAACTTTTGAGCAAAAGAGCAAAGTAATTCAATTTATGAGCAAAAAATTTGCCTGCCTTGACTGGCATCAGAAGAGGATTTAAATCCCTTCAGCGCATTTACAACCGACCGAAGGGCGGATAAAACGAGGGCACTTTTGGGGACAACCTAACCAAAACTATCTTAGAGAGCAGGCATCTAACTCCAAAAAAGTGTTCGAAAATATGCTTAAGCTCGATAAAAAAAGCCTAGTCGGACGTTGACCTACATGAAAATCAGAAGTCGTGTATTTGAGCCAATATTTTACAAGAACTTTCTTTGATATTCGAACATTAAAGTGATTGAAGCAATATACGCCTTTTATACATTTCACTTTTGATCTAAGTAATTGAGGTTAACTTTACCGGTGTCGGATAGGATTAATTTTTCGTGCTGAGTTGGGTAAATCAAGCATGCGTCTTTTTCAGACGGAAACTATTAGCTTTTTAAACAACTTGCTGATAATAAAAAACGTTATATTTGCAAGTATTATGTTAGGATCGGATAACATAATGTTTTATGCTAGAGAAATAGTATGGATAAATTCAACTGTTGACCCTTTGGATATTAAAGTGCGTGTACTTAAACGAAATTACAGTTTTTCAATAAACCAAACGACCATAGAATAGCCCTCGGATATCTCACACGAAGATAACTAAATAAGGGAAGTTAATTGCTGAAAAGGCCGGCAGCTTAAGCTAAGTAGTTTTTTCTGCTAATAAATACGGTTATTGTCCAAATAAAAACCTGGATAACTACATCTAGATTCAAAACTTTAACTAAGAGTGCATAAAATTTAATAAATAAGGAAAGTGGCAGCATAAGAAAGGCACCATTGGATAACAGGAATGAAGTGTCAAGCGCCGAAGGATATCAGTCTCAAGACTACAGTAAGTGTTTTCGAAATCAAATAAGTAAATTTGCAGAATTGAGACTAGAATTTCTTTGGTAAGTTTAAAAATGACACTGCAAAGTTCCTAATAATTTTCTTTTCCATTATTTAATCAAGGCAACTTAAACACACTCTTCCTTTACCTTAATTTCAACTAAGTCATGCATACAGTTAAATTAAAGCTTATTAAAAACAACAAAGAATAGAAAAAATTGATTCTTTACGCTACACAAAAAGGGCTATCGGTTGTATTGCACCGTAAAGCTAATATTATTATGTAAGTTATTATTGCAGAAATAATCATTTATGAACACTTATGCACTCATCGCATGCTCTCTTGCTTCACAATTAATTTTGGGCTAAACTTCTAAGGAGCCATAAAAATTAGTGTGATTTTAATAAGTGGTCACAATTTCTTGTAATAAAATATGGACGAATTAAAGGTGAAAGAAATTTTAGCTTTTGAATGAGTGGCAAGGTGATTATACTGCATGCTGTTTGCCTCTGAAAAAAGCAACTATTTTGATTACATTATTGCAATGGTACTATAGGAGTGCCCCAATATTTCCACATAAAATCGGGTTCCGATATTTGTGGCAAAAATTTGAGACCTTATCATCTCCACGACCTAAAGTGGATATACAATAAAGAAGACAATATTGGTAGACCGCTTGCATCAAGTGAGAAAACAAAGCTAAAACATCAGCAATGCCACTTTCCATGCATTGTAAAAATTTGTCCCGCTTGCAGTTCTAATTTTATATTTGTAAAACCCTTTCCATCTACTGCTTTCAACCTTAAGACAAATTTGGAGTTTCAATAGTCGTAGATAGTCATGAGGTAGAAGGGTTTTCTTAATCCAGACCATATTACTTGAGGCTCCATTTTTTTAATTATCACTAGAGACACTGATTAATTTTGCAAAAAAACGTCAGAAATGGGACCTTGGACTGGTTAGAAACAGAGACTTGCTGTGCCTGATTAAAAACGATTTCGTTTTGAATAGGAGTACTTTCTTCAAAAGTATGTGTCTGATACTTTTCTGTTATGGCTGCAAGCTAAGCAGATGGATACAAATAATGCTAAGAGAAGACTGTGATTACAATGCGCTTTCCTCTGTGACGTAAAAGGGACAAGATTATTCAGAAAGGTAGAAATCCATAAGCAAGGTTGACCCCGAATACAGAGGTTACAATCAAATAAATAATAGAAATCGAAAGTTTCCACAAAAGTGATTAGGCGGTTGTTTGAAATTTAAACACTGCAACTTAGGGCTCTGATCCAATGGGGTCTCCTAGCATGCAACATAGTCACATTTTAAACAGCCTTTGAACAGCTCATCCAAATACCAAGAAGGCGTCTAGAAAGTACTTTAATTGCGTTTTATGCTGCAAAAAAACGGGAGTCTTTCTTCAATTTCTAGAAATAAAAAAATCAACTAAAAGCTAAGAAACTCAGTCGCAATTGCACAAAAAACAAAGGTTGCTTTGATTTAGGATAAAGTAAATTAAAGGAAGGCCACGAATGGGAGACCAAAGCGCAAATGACAAAAACAGCAGGAAAGCAGGATAAATCTTACCTGCATTTTGCCATCAATTTTATCAACTTCCCCAAATGTCAAGACTGCCATTTGGGAAATAGTTTGTGTATATTCTTTTTAAAAATAGCCCTGGCGTTGCATAGTTTATTCATGGTAAGGGCTGAAAACTCGCACTGGTAGCTTAATTAACAGACGGCAAGATACGTTACAGTCCAAGACGAGTAAGAAAATGGGAAGAAATTAGCAAAGGATCATTCGTTTGCACTGCCCATAGTAAAAAAACCGAAAAGAAGCAGGGATCAACGTGAACAAAATTTGCATTAATTAGAATATGCAATAGTAAAAATTTTCAGCAATCTTTAGTAGGTAAGCCTTAATCTGTCCCCTTCAATATGGTGTAGGTACACTGCTGCTTTTCAGAAAATATGGAATGCTACTAAAGGCAGTTTGCATTTGAGGCGCTATGTTCAGAAACCCTTTCAAACAGAAATCACTTTCTTCTGTCCTGTGAACAAAGATTTTCGAATGCTTTCGCTTAGATTAGCTAGAATCCCTGCAAGAAAGATGGAAGCGCATTCTTTCAAGGCAGGTTAAGAAAACAGTAGGTGGCAGAAGGGAACAACAAATTGCGAGGTTAGCCTAGCGTGCCGTGAATATTTTCGTCCATTCTTGTGAACTACATCATAACTTCTAAAACTGTTATTAAAAATGCAATTGATCTTCGATAAGCAAAAGGCTAATGCTTTAAAAGTTCAGTTTATATGCAACAACGGTGATGCTTCTCATCGGTAGTCTGTCAAGTGGGTCCTATTTTAAATAGCTTTTGAATCTGAATTTTTCAAGCTTTTCATGCTATGATTGCTATCCTACCACATAACGGTCTTCACCTTCCAGACTACAATTTCCGGTTCATAAGGTGGAGGTTCGGGAAATGTAATGCCGTAAAATAGATCATATTGTAATAGTGAAAATACAACATAGTGTGTAATCGGCGTGACCATTATACTGTTTTTAAATAGACACTAGCACGAGTTGGCTCATTCTCCAGTACTTCCAGTTATGCACCATTCCATTTGCACAAGGCTACAACTAACGTTCTTAAGATGTGCAATTTAAAGCAGTCTCAGGAAAAATATTTGAAGAAAAGTCACTCCCTGTAATGGTTAAACTAGTACTTATAAAAATTATTTAACATACAAGTGAAATGCACTTCTATGTATAATATATTTTTTCAGGTTAACCCTGGAAGCAGCAAATCCGGATATTACTACTTGATATTAACAACACACAATGGACAATTTCAAATAATATCCTTCAGTTCATTACCAATGGCAATTTTGACTATTGCATCCCCTTGTACGAATCCCAGCCATCCAATTTATCATGTTGATGACTATTGTTCCGCTTCCGCCTATGATTTATTCTTTTGCTACCAATTTAAGCAAGTATAAAGGAGTAATGAAGATTCATTACTATTTCAGAAAATAGACCTCCAAAATTGCATTAATTTGCAGAAAGTAAAACAAAATTATTTGATTTGCCATTTTCTGACATTGATAAATTACATTAGCAAAAGTCACCCAATTCACGAAACACGTAAAATATCAGTCGGCAAAAGTATGCACAACGCTTAAGTGAAATTAGTCTCGAGTCATGATAACTTCTGCACAGACACAACTTGGGATGACCGTCTCCAAAAATGGAAGATTATAAATTTTAACGATGACATTTAACTTTTGTATGAACATCTTACACCACGTCTGATTTATCACCGTGTTCTAGTCAAAATTCACTACAAGTCATAAGAGTACTGAAATGAGTGTTTCTCAGGTTAAAGAAACTGGAAGAGGACTTGAATCCCTTTCTGGATCAACAATTCCCCGCTGCAATCGCTTAGACTGTAGGAATCTGATATTATTACGCAGTAGAAAAGCCAGTGTGTGAAAAAAAGGGGGTATCATCCTACCAGTGCTGCAATCGACGAGATCCTCACTGCTGGTTCGCGTGCCAGGCAGAAAGGCGCCGGTGGTGACGTTGACGCAAAAACAATCGAGAGCGTTGCATTGGCGCGCCGTGTAGAGATCGGGGCGATCCGAACGACATGCTGGCAAACTCTCTGCGGAGAAGGCCATTCGCGATGCGGACAGAGACGATGGCAGGGGTGGTGGTGGGTGTGGAATGAGGGTGCCCGCGGAAAAATCAGATCCAATCACTACCTCTTTTCCATCGAAGACGGGTGCATGAGAGAGGAGGCTGGGGAAGTCTTGACGCACCCTCAGAGCCAATAAACGACGCAATTTGGCACATCCGACTAAAAAGGAATAAATCACATGCGGAATTTGGTAAACGGCCATTGTCTCTTAAGGGTGCATTGAAAGTAAGAAATTGGTTTCAATGTAGCCCTTTCCGGATGACTCAGATTTAATCACCAGTAATGACCCTGGCTATAGGTATTTCAACTCGATAGGTGGATAACTTGCACGCAAATCAAGCATAAAAGAACAGAGACACAGTCCAACGCAAATGAGGGCAATGCATTGCTGGTTTTTATAAGAGAAGACAGTGATTGCTTGCAAAGACAACCGTTTTTAAGGTAGTCTGCCTCCTTTCAATTAAAAAAAACAGTTTATTGTTATGTTTGCGATCGAATGTGATTTTATTGGTTCTAGGGTTTGGCTTAATTTTTAAACAGCCCAGGGCATAAACCGTCTGATTTAATCATAGCATAGCTAAGTGGTATTCTATACCTTTTATGGGAGCCACGAGGAAAACCAACGTAAGCGATCGTAATAAGTACTGGTAATCAAAACTCTTTTGTAAAATGATCTAGTATTTAAGGAATAAGCATCCTACTTTCTGCCATGTTTTTATATCGCATAGGTTACCTAATAATTTAATGTATGCCACCGGCGACACTTCATGATCACCGAATTAATTTATTTTAGTAGACCTCGTAAAATTACTTGGAGAACCTCCCATTATGCACAATGTTAAAAGATGCAAAATTGGAATTATAACCACTACACTAATGAACAAATAAAGATGCATGTCTGAATTCGAACGGTTACAGGGAAGCCTTGCATCCGATTTTCGTTTAAAGTCTTCCTCTCCTAAGTACTTAAATTAGAACTGAGTGCGCTTTATTCGGATGCATTGAGAGGAGCGATTTGTAACTGTAGCAACCAACTTGTAATAAAAAAGAACGGCATCTGCGATTAATATTAATTTTCTGGTAGCTACCGCCTAAAAATAATGTACTACACTTCAATCGTATCATGATTTGTAGGACCTGGGTAATCACGCACCTGTTGCAAATGGGCATCGCTTCTGCTGCACCTCATCAAAAACATTTGTTTATTTGCTTTGGATAAGAGAGTGGGAGATAGATGTGCCCAAGCATTCCAAATTTTGACAAGCAAAATGACGGTTACGTTGTCACTTTTTGAACCAAACCTATTCATTTGGGACGTGTATGTTTGATACTTCATAATAACTGCAAGTGGTGCAAATTTGTTGTTGCCAAATCAAAAGTGGCAAAAGAAGTTTGTAATGTAACTTTATTTTTAATTATCAAAAAACCAACTACGTTCAGGAACACAATTTGTAATAGTGACTAGTGCTATTCATTCCCCATTTCTCGCAGAAGTGAATGCTACCACTACGCCTAGGAACAAAGTTTGTAAATATGCCTTTAGGAGTCTATGACAGGAGTTCCTTCTCATATGTGAATTGAATGGAGTTTTCAAAGCATCCACAGCCTATAGCTTCCGACCTTCGGCAGAACGACACTCGTCCTCAACATAATCTGCATATGAGTTTTTGCGGTCTTCTAAATTAACGAGGTCAATCGTTTTCCAGGGCATAATGTCTCAAATTAACAGACACAAAAAGCTGCACTCTACTTTGTAATTAAAGGATACAGAAGAGCATTGTTGCAAAAAATAACCAAACTGTCAAATCATGACAAGTTTTTTTAAATTTTTATTCGAACTGAACTATAAAATGTTTCCATTCTGACCTTGGACACCAAGAATAATGAGATTCTTCGAAATTCCCACATGTATCAAGAAGGAAAGGTATTACCTGTACTTCCAGCGGGATAGCACAGCTAGAATGCATAACCTAGTGATTTCGGTGTCTGGACTGAAAGACGATATAGTATATTGCTACCTCCTAATGCAATGCAGCCTGAAAAATTGTTCGTTTTTACGTTGTGGTGAACATTTCACTGGTATTCTGTTTATGGTCTATTCCGTCTTGTTATACTTCATTTACCGCAAATTACTGCCGCTCGTCAGTCAAATTTGTGCTCAACGGTCTTTATGTGGGGCAAAACTACCATCTCCACATTTTATTTTTAAAAATGAAAGTACCTCTGCAAATAGTGAGCCTAGATTTTCCCTACTTGGCACCTAGACGAAGTAACGAAGAAAAAATCGTAGGCAAAATGCATCAAAAGGGATCATCCTATTTTCCCATTTACAGGGCTTTAATTCAAGTTAGAAACAGTGTCTTGTTTTTTGTTAAACCAAATTAAACGTTGCCTAAAAAAACTATTCCAAACGAAAGCCCAAAAAGTGACACTGCAGTGCACATTCCTATTTATCAGCAGATACGTGCTTATTGTCTTCCATTTGTTAAGTTTAATGCACACCATATCACATTTCTTATAAACAATACGATCACAAAAACCCTTATATATTTCAGCAACCAACTGTTCAAAGATTAAATCTTTTCCGAGCCGCAAATGGCCAACAAAATTCGTACGCAAGAGAGGCAAAGATTATCTTTTATGGACAGAATGGGCATTCAGACAATACACCAAGTCCTATATGACTAAGCGTCCGCACATCCTGCTGTAAATATCCCAACAATTATGCTGGACCTATGTTTTAAGCAGACCTTTTTTTGTGGAAAGAAAGCTTCCCTTTCGCCATGCAGTAAGTGGAAGGCACTCATTTGGCTACAGACGATCTAACCGAATGGTTTGCCATTCTTAACGGTCCAAAGGTTCATACAGGCAAGCATAGTGTTGATTACTCTGAAACAATAGCGTTGTCGGTCTGGAAATATTGCCTATAGTAGAGAGTATGCGCTAGGGTTTCAATAGGGATTCACTTGAAATGCGCTTTTATGCCACAAGCATATTTTTTGAGTGGTTTTTTTATAAGCTGGGTGGATACAAGGTTTATTTTGTACATTCCCATACAAAAAGAATAAATAATCGTTCCTCTTTGATGTAACCTGTTTTGCAGGGAGTGGCATATCAATGGAATCAAAATCCACCACCCACACCTTCTTCAATAGCTGCACAAGATGCCACGAATAGCGGTCTTGCATTCATGAGACCGGGTTAAAAACGAGCTCGATTCACATTAGATTATGTTAGCACTTTTCGATATGAGGGTTCAAGACAACACAATCATCACTAGATTTGGGCATTACATTTAGTACCCATAGTGCATATCAAAAATTGTAGACGTTTTGTGAATGCCTAAAAGACACAAGCCATCACAACGGGTCCAAATGGCAACTCCACGAGCACAGTTGAGGAACCGAAACGCTAAATGATGAGTCCAGTCGTATGACAAATATACAAGTCCTCGCGCTTTCCTTAAGCATAGAAGATTTTGAGTCGACTGTAGCTATCCTTTGAAACCTCTTAATTACGCCTTCGCTACTGATGTTGACCATTACAAATGTAGTTGAATGGCCATTAGCTAGCGATTATAATTAACTGGAGACAGAAAAGGGGCATAATTAGAGAAGAGAAGGAGCATATGGAATCAATTTGGAGTTGCGTTTTTGCCAACAATTAACGTTGTTTGGCAGTCTGAGTACCAATTTGGAATATTCAATCACCCTTCACTAAAATATTCTATTTTTAATCATTTTCGCAACTTCAGTAGCTTAAATCAGGAAAAATCATTAGCAGCCGATGGCACAGTTTAAGTCCTTCCGGGCTAAGAACACATTTTTTGCAATCGAAATTTTTCATTGCTAAAATTTTATAACTATGAATTATCTGATGCTTTTTTCAAGTACGTAAGGAGACTTTTCCACGTAGCTTTTAAAAAAAGTTAACTAAAAAGGCATGAAAGGTTCTGCAAACGAGTGGTTCGTGCTCCTTCATTTAGAGAGTGCAGAGGCCAAGCCTATTAAGTAAACTAACGCCTTATCAACAAATTATCACAAAGTTTTCTGACAAGAGTCAGATAAACACCAAAAATGGGTGGAATGTTTGTGATACCTAGCTGTTCATTTGCAGTATTACCTCGAGCATTCGTGAGGATAGGCTCCAAAACCAGCTGCAAATCAGAAGTAGTGAATGTTTTGCACGAGTCATCAAAAGTGGCAGTGAATGCCCAGTTCCAGAATTTATTCCTTGAGTATAACTCGAATCACACTTCCAAAGTGCTTCAAGCACATACAGGTTAGCCCACTTCCCTTTAAAAAAATAGGAAGATGACGTGAAAATGGAGTACAGTACCGCCCAATGGCTGTTTGCCATACCGGTACATTTCAGCACAGTATGCTAATGTAACCCCTACATTTTACTAATTCAGCCGCTGTCCAACGAGCCGAACTCTGGATTTAACAATCAAGACAGACTTTATGTGCCGCGGAAGTCGTATAACGAGGGCACAAGTAGTTGACATAAAGAAACCGGGTACTGTATGTATAATCAGCAAGATATTCGCATAGATCTGTGAGAAAATCATGACCGGAAATTGAAAATCCAGCGAAACACGAGACGCAGGCGCATGGAGTACCACGGTAAGTAATTGCCGTTTTATGATGGCGTCCTTAAGTATCACCCACCACACGGTCTGAGCGCATAAAATTCCCCATCCCTACAATAGCTTTTTAGGAAATGATAAAAACGATCTTAAAATTCATTTTGTTTGCATGCAGTGAAAGGGATGGCAGAAGTACTAAAATGCGAGGCTTTTGGGCCGCTAATTTGACAGCAACATCGGCTATAAGTTCGTTTTCTTTACTGCGCCATTAATTCATTTTATTAATTATCTGGAACCATCGCCCAGTAAAAAGGAGTGCAAGTTTTGGAGTGAATTATTTTTATGCATGCCACAATTCCGATTTCGGGTAAAAAGTGGTGGAAGAGCTTGCGTTTTAGTAAGTTCAAGACTCATTTTGCCCAAATAAAAGGCATACGGATACATGAATGATGACCTGGGTGTCAGCCGCTGATTGTAATTCTTTCCCACCTGTCTAAATAAGACCATTGTGAAGGCGTTTGCCCGGCAATGTTGGCAGGAAATGCTACTAGCAGGGGATAATGATCAGAAAGTGGCGCCGAATGCAGGAAGTTTTGTGCTTTAACTGAATGCTGCGCGCAATCCAATTCGTTGTAGGACTTACAAATCTGACTTCCTAAAGTAAGGGAACCTTGAGTTGGCTAACAGTGATAGGTAAACTCAAAAATAGCTGTTTTGATAACGCTCGATACTTGGGGACAAGAGTTGCAAAGTGGCAATATAATAAGCACAAGTAGAAAAGTCCACTTGCCAAAAAAATTCCCCTTAAAGAAAATTGTGATTAATACAAACTTTTACTACTGAATTAATTTTAAGGTATTCAATGAGATTATAGATCTCTGTTAAATTCCTTTGGATAGAAAAGAAATGTGCATCAAATATTCGTACTGACTAAAAAATCTTCCCAAGGCAGAGTTTTTTGGACAATTTGCCACCGCGAACTTTATTGGTGCAAAAAGGAAGTGTTTATCACCCCACCAGAATCGTATACAGCCTCAGGAACATCCATACCTAGTCCGCTATTCATGCAGTAGTGTCATAGTTACTATCACTTTTGTTACACTTTTCGGAAGAGCAAATGGGCATTTCAAGCCAGATAATACTCATTGTAATTTATATTGCATATTGTGTGCATTTGGCTCTATGCATTGCATCTAATCCAGGGATTTCAAGTTGTATTCCACATACAAAAGCTGTAAAACATGTTTTCTGTTCAGGATTTTCCTTTTAAAACTTACTATAAAATCCTACAAGACCCACATAGAGATGGAAATGCCCTCAGTTTGGATGGTCAAGGAATCTTTATTTCTGGTATTAAGTTGTGGCAGGATGAATCAACGGGGCTACGAGGCAAAGAGACTGCTGGCAAGCGTTATTTTTTTCCACGCAGACACATGCAACATAAAATCTCATCGAGAGATCTGTCCAAACTAAAAATAAGGTTTCAGCTCATTTAATGACAAAAATGTGGAAAAAAGAGGACAGTGTGCATAAAACAGTTGCGATATGATATAGAAGTGGGAAGAGTGTGAAAGGGAACGACTTAAAATCGAGCCCAATCTTCATCTGTACAGTCTAGATTAGGCCTATTAAACCAACTATCCACGTTTGATGTCTTGCATGGAACACAAAATGAACAGTTTTATTGTCGAATACCTTTGCTATTTTCGACAAACTTTGATATCTGGGGCTTCCTACTACCTCTCATTCAAAAAGTATACATGAGATTGTTTGCATTAGGGTCATTTTCAAATTTTTAAAACTCTGTGATGGTGGGGTTATTTTGGCACCTACGTTTTGTACTGCAGAAATTTCTGTACGTAACACCTACTGAAAACCCCACACTATTTTTCCTCCTTGCAAATACAAACGTCGAATTTATTCCAAGTGCTTGGCAGTTGGTTAATAATTTACAGTGTTTAAAAGCTCGACTCAAAAGTTGACGTAGTAGGATAAAAAATGGATGAATAAATAAGTGCTTTTCCTCGATTTTCAAAGAACGGTGCATGAAAAGTTTCAAGACTAATAACCGATTTCTTTATCCTGTGTTTTGTGCTAGTAAACAAGATATTACTTACTCGAGCTTTGTCGATATCAGTCTGTGGCTTAAAATGTCCTGTTATTAAAATTGCTTACAACTTCACTCTTTTGAGATGCCTCAAAGTTTAAATAAATAAGGAATCATGTGAATTACCGTAGAATTAGTGAAGGTCAATAAGTAGCATGCAATATGTTATTTCAAAAGCGGAAACGTACTCTGTTCCAAAATGTCAACATTATATGAGCCCTCTCCATTCCGTCGCGTAATGCCAAAACAAAGATTAATATTGAGAGTAAACTAGAAGAAGAATGAGCCACATCTAAGCTACGTTATACATTTATTGCAAAATATTTCAAAAACATTAACCGTTTAGCAACGGATTATAAAAGGTCTTAGAGAACAGATCTATCTACTCAAATGTATATCATGTTGGGTGAAGAAGACCGCGGCGACTTTTCGTCAGCATATGTAACTAATGGTTCTAAGTTAACAAATGCCTGTTTGTGAAACCAATGGGGCAGTTGAATTGTTGTAGAGCTATTAGCAATGCGGAAAGAGTATTTTAATAAACATTGGTCCGGATCGGACGATTGAGTGTTTCCACAAGTAAGCATCCAAACTGCTTAAGACTGCCAATTGTATCCAGTCAGCAAAGTGCCATCAAAACTTATAAATGCTTAAGGTCCTGTCAAGCGCCCCTTATTCTTCCACTAAAAACACCTCAAATAAAAACAAAAAGAATGTTTTAAAATGCCATATAATCAGTGCAAACTTGCCGCAAAGAAAAGAAAATGAATTTCTGGTTTCAAAAATGCACACAACATTGATGAAACGCAATTATGAGCCGCATTAAAAAATTCGCAACATTGAGTGATTATACGAATTAGTGGACTAAAACAAGAAATCGTTTACTTAGATTTGCAAGAAAATGATTGTCTTAAGAGTTTTTAATGTGCCAAAACAATGATTGTTTGATTATTTTGAATTCGTGGTTGTGAGCATTTGAAAAGTACTTGGTCAACAATAGAAATACTTTTACGAATTTCGTCTCTCGACTCCGTTTTTGGAGGTGGAGCATGAAAAATAAACCTCACAGCACACGGCACTTGTGATATCAGTTCGTATCCATTGATTCTGAGATGCGTGTCTTAATTGTTGAACCTCGTTTTGAGTTATTTTTTAAGACTAATTATTACAATGAGTACTAAAGTACTATGTTTTTAGCTCATACATCATGAGAATGCGTAACTGCCCTGTAGCGTCATGAGATTTGCCTAAAGACAAAAATACTCATGTGGAATGAATATTGTCGAAGTATACCATGGACTGGGGTTGCTGGCGCAATTGAGAATCAGCCCACCTAAGATGCAATGGCACTTTAACATAGCCAAAAGTTAAACTACCAACGTTTTACTTACACTTTAGTTCAATTCTTCGTCCAACTACTGCACATTTTTTGATAAGCAACATCTGATATTTATATCTGATCATAAACTTTCGGCATATCTTGCTTCTTGTGTGTTGTCTGTTGGAGCACACTAAAAATGATGTGCAAACAAACTTCCCCATGAAATGCTTAAACTCGGTTTTGAACCTAAACCAAGAAGCTTACTTTGTAGTCCTTGTTCATTTGCTACTGTACGCATAAAAATGTGCCTTGAATTTCATTGGCATATTGCTTTTTTCTGTTGATCGTCTATTTGCATTTTAGGCAAGATTCCTTGCACTTCAAACTAGTGGTTCCCTTCGCTCCTCAAAATTACGCTCCCAAGAGTTGGGAATTAATACCACGAAAATGCCTTGTTCATAATAATTGCTCTTGTAAATGGCTATTACTCTGAGAATGCCATGTGTTCTTGAGGATTTCTTGCTTACAATACCGGAAAACCGGCTCCCTTGAACAAGTGACTTTTCTGTTACTTTCTGAGTATTACTATCATTAGATTTTAAAATATTATGGTTAAATATATTGGTGCACACGCAGAAGTATTTCAATGTTAACCCCAACTGTGTTAGGTTTGCACCTATCCGTCCACAAATCCAGAGTTTCGTTTTTATGGTATGCTTAAATATGTCACCGTTATGGCCAGTGGTAATTCCTCGTTCCATCTGGGCAATGATGAGTCATCGCGATCAGGCCTTTTCATTTCAGTCACTACTTCAACTTATTAAATGTATTTCTCGATAAGATTGTTTGTTTTTCCTCAACATAAATATCCACAAAGTACATGGATATCGATACATTCTTTTTTATTCATCGGATCGAACGGATTTGTCTATCACCTCACCTCTATTGAATGAGCGCAATGAATGTTCATCAGGCCGAACCCGAAGTTGAGATGGTGTAACGGTTTTTACATGCTTTGATCATGAACTCGAAATGAGATATATTCCCAAACGAATGATAAAAAAATACCCAATTCTTATCTTCTTTCTAATTTCCAACTCTGTGTTGGAAAGTGTTAATCCGTTCCCTTAATTGGGCCACCTCATACTGATGGTAGTAAGAACTGTCAGAATTCCTACACGAGTGTTTTAATGACCGTCCCACTCAAAAAGAAAAGAGGTCTTCTCAGGAAACGTAGTCCACGTGTGGGAAAGTCTTGCAACCGTCTTAGCACTTCTTAATTTAGCTGCATCCATTTCAACAAAAGGCACTAATGGATCTTATCAATTCTGCGAGTACCTTTTGTTTCCCCTCATTATTGAGTTCTCTTGTAAACCTTTTTCACCCATTCTCCCTGTTGATTCTCTAAAGGTGATTTGGATGCAAATAAGTATGCCTGAAAGTCAACTAAATATATTTGCCAAAGTCTAATAACCTTATTATTCAAACCAAGTTTTCTCCTTTCTATTCAACGTTATGTTTTGGCTGATACTCGTATTCTGTACCATCCTTTTAAGTCAAGATTAATCAGAGCTGCCAGAATATACGTTACAAATACATCTGGCTCTAGATCACCAATCATAGTAATGAATATCCTTCGTGCGTAGAAAACAGTCAAGAGCCGTACCTACCTTCCCTTAAAGTACAAGGTCAGTATTACTAATGACCACTTCATTTGGTAATGATGTAGATTAATGCAGAATGCGGTCGCATTTTGCCCTAATTAATTAATCATATCAGTGATAAAACCTACGCTTAGCTGTTCATAATCAACTTTTATGATTTAGCCCCCTCATTCAGCGAGTTTGGTCAATCCGGCCTTAACGTCCCAATTAAAGGCGTAAACAAGGTGGATTCAGTTGAACAACATTAGAGGAAGTAAGTGCATTTATCAGGGTAATAACAAGCCCCTATGGAAGTGTTTTTTGCATCAGAAATCGCCCTTTTCAGAAAGGTGGAAGGCTGCGCTCTTCTGCAGTTTAAAATCATAGGTTACGGGCGTGGTGCATTTTTACCGTAAATGTTAATGGAGCATCGCAGTAAACAGAGGCAAATTGTGCACCTTTTGATCTATCAAACCAGACTTAGCCTATTCCACTTGTTTCTTCACTCATTCTCATTTCGAGACTTAAAAAACTATGGTAGTTTGGAGGATTAAATGTTATAACTAGAGACAAAATTTGTGCTGAGTGGGGCTCAATAGACATTTAAAAGTATTTTGGATTCTTACTTATTAAAATTCAAACTAATTAGCATGAAGTCGTTTTAAATATTTGTTCTAGAGGAATTCGCAAACTCTCCATGCGTAATTTTGCATAACCACTGAATTTCTAGCCTTCATGATATTTTCGAACACAATTATTATATGGATTGATGTTCCAAGTAATTGACATAATTTAAGCTTGATATTTACACTATTCGTTCGATGAAACTGGCATTTACCAAGAATTTTGGCGAGAACTTCATCCTATGAAGACTGAATACAGACTATATAGCAATTAAATTAATGTCTACTAAAGTTGCACCATCATCCTTAGAAGTACTGTTTTATATGAAGTCGCAGAGTGATTAGTTGGTGACAAGACATTTTTACAACGCATTATGGCAAATGAGCAAGATTTTAAAACATAACCCTCTCAACCTTCCAGATTATGCTTGTAATGGTGCAAATATTTTGAGCAATTGCGTTTCGTTCTGGGACCCTGACTTCAAATTCATTTGATTAAGTCCCTTTCAACGTTTTTGTGGTTTAAACTTTGGTAAATTGGCGCTTTCAAACTTAACCGTGCCGCACTTCATTTCTTGTGAGGTTTGTTTTCTTAAAATGCACATTCCTTCCTAGTCGTTCAGTGGGTTGCGCTTCAGAACTCAGCAGCATCAAATAATTTCCTTCTGCATTCCATGAGCTCAATGTTCCCACCTGATTGGTGGATGGAGTGGCCGCCATGAGATATATACGACCCCACTCAGTATCGGCCGTTCATTTCAACCCTCCTATATTGGTCAAGTTCAACTCACTCTTAGTTGGTAAGTCGAAATTCTAAGGAGTTGCATTCGGTTTTTCATAAAAATCCAGCTTTAAAGCTTATACTCGTGGAACCGCCTAGACGTTTCAGATGGTGTGGCACATTAGTCATCGGTGGCCGCGGCATACACCGATGTGTGATCTAGCATCTCTATTAATTTCTACTGTTAATTTTGCACTTTATTTTAATTTTATCAAGCCCTTTTAAGGTAGAACACTTAAGACAAAAACTTTGTGTCATTTAAAAAAATTGTCCAAATTTGCTGAGTTTTAAAATTGGTACTTGGTTCCCTTTGTATACGTGTTTTAATTTAGTTTTATTTGTGCTTTTCACTTGGCTACAAAAACTTGTGTTTGAAATGTTCTTTATCAAGTGACGTCCTCGAAACCACGTCGATTTAAAAATTATTATTTAGTACATGGTTGCTCAGACTCTATTACTACTTGCTATAAGAAGCGATTTTGATGCAAAGATGATGACCGGATCAATCAAATCATAATGAAAATGGGTTGATTGGTTGACCGGTTTTAGGTTATCCTGCCATGAGATTAACTATATCAAAACATCTGCTGGGTGTATGGATGCAAAAATGAAGAACCGGTGTAGAATAAGGTTGTAATTGAAGCGCTCTCATATTTCTACAACGCACTTCAATGGTTTGAAGTTAACTAATTTTAGAGGTAGTTTTCCAAATGTAAGACTAACAATCTGGTATAGTAGATGTCATATCGAGTTGTGTACATAAAGGAGTTGTTTATCGCAGCACGCTCTAAGACCGCTATGAAAAGAATTTTGTGCATATTTTGTGATCAGGAAGCAAGTGTTGGTGTACACTAGCACCACATCGTCCAATGACTTCCTTCTGGACGTCTTCAGACTCAAGCAATGTTAAATGACCATGGCGCCATCGAGAAGTGAAACCTGTAAATCCATCAACGACCTTTTAAAGCCATAACAGCAATTTACCTCAGATTTTTTATGACCTAATAAACTCCGTTCATCAAGCATAGAGAAAACATTCATTCTGACTTATAAAAGAATATTTATCATAAAGTCTACCGACTTGGAATGAATTCGAGAGAGGAAGTTTTGTGACATGGTCTTCAGGGGAATTCTCATCCCAAGAGCAAAAGTTATGCAAGCGTGACTAAAATGCATTCATCCAGCAATGACTTTACACTGCCATTGGAAAGCGGCAACCTTTTGACAGCAGAGCTGATTGTTTAGAAATAAGTGACAAAATCTATGAGGCGTTTTGTAGTCCTGATATAAACTCACTTTCTGCAAGTTTTCTTGTAATACCAAGCATTGTCTTCACACTTGTAGAGCTACCGACAGGTTCATAAATTCAGATGTCTATGAGGGGTTCTGAGTGATACCTTTTTTTAATCACGTTACATCCAAAGCTTTCTTTTTGAATGGTTCTACAACAAAGCGCTTAAGTGTCTTTAGGACGCGGTGAAATCGTGGCCAAAATAACCCTCTTAAAGTCCTCCCATTAACAGCCTTTTTTGACAACTTCAAACGACCAAAATTCAAATTTATTTGGCTTTGTTAGACTACTATTAATATCCACTGCTACCACCATCTTAGCGACCAGTTTTAACCATATGGGATATCAGACATCTCAGTGTTTGCATGTGTGTGGCGATTTAAACCTCCTTGATAGATTCCGGATGTCTTTTGTTCAGCTAAATTGAATGCCTAGTCATGTTTATTATAGTTCTCCCATAAGTTGTGATTAAATTATGCTACTTAAGGCACATTTCTGCTTGATCATTGTACTGTGAATTCTCCAGAGATGGATAAACTGAAACACCATAACCAATGATAGAAAAGTCAAATAACCTCGTTCACTAAGTTTCATGGGCTACAATCCATTCAGTTGGGTGATGGGTTGGCGTGCCTGAGATACCTTCAAGAATCAGCGCAAAACTTTTTCACAAGCTTCATTTATTTAAACGTAAATTCTGTGATATTCAAAAGCATTTTTACTTCTTGAAATGCAAGCTGTATTTTGCAGAAATGAGTAGAAATGAAGTAGGAGTAACAAGTGAGTGCCCTGAGCGTATATATTGCTAAGATTTTCCCCACCAATTCAAGCAAGATGCTTCATAGACACCTGATTTTGCGGTTTCACTGGTGAGTTGCAACCGTTAGATCGAATTTTTATGGTGGACCATCTGATCAATTAGTTGGAAATTGTTTTTTCAACCTCATTAATAAGAGTTTTTTTCTGTAGGAGAATGCCCTTTGATGCACGAATGCTTGCGATAATGGCACTAGCCGCCTCCTTATTTCTCACATCAGCATCACCGATGGCAACTGAGGTAGGAAATGATTAGACCCCCACCTGTTAACCCAATTGAGTAGACTGATGAAAGCGACTTTTCAAGTAGACGTGTCGCCCACCATACAACAACTGTTGAGTAGTAAATTGGGCCAGTAGACGCTGATTACAGCCAATCTTGACATACATAAAACTGGGTAGTCTCTTACCTAACAAGTTCTGTGGTAGTGTTTATTTGCTTCCTTGCCCTGCCTTATGTGAGGCTTTATCTGACCAAGCAATAAAATACCACTTGTAATGTTAAAAGTAAATATGGGCAATTAATAAGTGGTTCAAGGCTCTGCCTTCTTCCTTTTTACTGTGCAATAGCTTCCATAATTTGTCCGCGGTCAAGCTAAATGAGTTGCATGGTACAAGAATTATTTGATTAGTTATTTGGTGTGTTTATTTCCCAGCCTCACAAGTTATATTTACCTTAAGAGATGCGACACTGTAAAACGCTTCTGTGATATTAAAAAGGGCTATTATGCCTTCATGTGAAAGTCGGGAGTCTTTTTGACATTTCAGAAATGTTTTTCATCAGACAAGGCTATGATCAACTATCTATTAAAGAAGCATGCCCAGTGCTATGAAAATCCAGTGGACCCAGATTGCCTTCAGCTGGACATTGATAAAAAGGCAACACTGGCCTACTTCAAACGGAGCTTACGATCGTCTGAGCTGTCGCCAAGAGACAAGCGTGCTTCGTTAGCATACTTCTAGATGCGTATATCGTTTCATTCACATTATTTACTGTAAATTCTCCTGTGAATGTGATTAAAACAGCTTCTGTGTGGCCTAAAGAAGATTTTCACTGCAATCATAGCAGTCACAAATCACTTCAACACATCTTCGTGTGCATTGGATGGGTGGGAGGTTTGAAAAATGTCCTAACTCCATTACCTAGATTCGTTAGTTTAAAAAAGTTGAGGTAATTAGAATTTATGCTGCGTTCTCTTGATACATCTGTGAACAATTTGCCATGACTAGTTGATATAAGTGAGTTAATATTATAACAGAGCAGGAATCCACTATTTAATGCGAGCCAGAAATGTAGGAGTGTAATGAGAGCTTGCATTCATAGTGATTCGTGAATGGTTTCGATGTATAATCCTGTCATATTCTGTAAAGAAAAATTAATTCGAAATCTTTTTTAAAGAGGTTAACGACGACCTCATTCCTCAGGTACACTAACTTGACGTGAAGTTGTCACAAAAAAGTCCATCAGAAATTTAAAAATGCGAGGATGCAATTTTGTGGGGACAAAACGGTACTGTAGAAAAGTGAAATAACGAATCTTTTCGGAATAACCAGTAATGTGTCAGTTGGCTTGAAATTGGATTACCCGTGGCCTTTCTCATCAAAATGCAGTCAGGTAGTTAACAAATAACACGAATTTGCGCGTTTTTACCATGCACACGAAGGAAGGGAAGGACTTCGTGTCTGCCACCGATTAATGCATGTAAGAGAAATGCAATTGTTCGGCTTTCACAACTTTCCTTTTACAGGTGATGCTGATGTTGGTAGACCACTTCATCATCATCCACCTAAAATCCAGTTACGCAATTCTTCTTGATTGAGAATAGAGTGTCATCTTTCCCAGAAGTAAAAACTTAGCTTCGGCTGGTTTATCAATATAACTAAAGTCTTTAACCGTTTGATTCTTGACGGCGTATTTTGATGCCGCCCACTTTTCAAGTACTGTAAGAGAAGTTTCTGTAGCATACGAGTTTGTTAATTCAGAATGGGAGAAAGGTGGAAGAGAACGCAGTAAGCGGTGTTGCATCAACAGAATGACGTGTCAGAAAATATTTATTTAACTGTTAAACATTCACTGTTAGAACCTTAAAACTTTTATATTTAAAGATAATACATCCACTGCATTCAATAAATTCGCCTAAACACCACCTGAGGCTTCTTTAATTAAGGAACGTGGCTTAGTTATGTGTGGCATAAGTAAGATTAGGACCTCCATTAGAAGTCTAATTATTTTAAGTAAACATGGGTGGCGAATCTTCATAATGACACCAACACTGTTATTAATGCCTAGCTGCCATTAATCCGCCTAACATCACATCTCAAAGTAATTAATAAATTTATAAGATGCCTTTCATGCATAGGCGTTAATGCATTTGCACCGGCGTCTTTATTTGTTATGGCGAACTGAATTCATCTCTCCCAAAATTTATCAGAGCGCTATCATAAGTGCCCAATAACTTTAATAAGCCTAAACAGTATCGCTTGCTTGTCAATTACGCGCACGGCAAATAATAAGGAAAATTCACTAACTGCTTATACGATACTTTATCAATGGTTTAACTGATTCATGGAAGCATGTTTGAATCGTGTTGGTTAAGAGCGTGAGCTTAAATTACAGCAGCAATGTGGACTATCGGAATCTTCGCTCCATACCCTTAAAGTGGGCCTTAGATAACCATTGTTTAAGATTTTGTAAAGGAATTTTGAGAGTGATGAGGCAGGTAACCTTACCTTTTAAGGAACATTAACACTTAGGGCTCTAAAAAAGTGGTTTTTATAAGCACATGGGCGCTCTGTTGTTTATTCTTCTGTGATGTTTTAATTGTGTGCATTTATTGTTTAATGAGTGGATAGCATTTATGTCGTGATTAGTACAAGAAATCATGAAGTATGACGTGGGTTGGCAAATCCCCTATTTAAATTTGAGCACCTAGAGAGAAGTTACTGGCATCGTGTTTTATTAAAGGTTAGAGCTTTTTTGGAGAGTTTAGTAGCTTTTTTCTTCTTATTTTGAATTTGAAGCCTAAATTGAACCGAGGGTTCGCTGAGGTTTACTGCAAAAACGGAATTCCAAAAGAGTTTATAGTTTCCCATTTAATCGGTTACCTAATATCTCAATAGAAACTTTAATTAGTGCATCACTGAATTTGGACTGCGTACGTCGAATCTGTTTTAGGTCTATTGTCTACAGTAGTTAAGATTCAGCTTTTCTATTCTCCCACAAATGTTTAATTTTTAAAAACTATTTTCAGGGATCATGAATAAGCCAAGTTATGTCAATTAAATCTCACGATTGAATGGGCTCCAAATACGAACACAGAATCATTTTGTAGACTTTGATACAAATCCAAACAGACTAGAAAGCTCGCCAAATTGGTTTATGTTCGCTGCCATTGCGTTTTTCCTCCGTTTAGTCACCAAAAACAATGATGGTGACGATTAATGTATTTCCAAGTATGCACATTCTGCAGACCGAGATCAGGGAATGTGAGCGCAATGAACTATCGAATACAAATTACAATTACCTAATCAACGAAATAATTTCCAGACTTTGCACACTTTCTGAAATTTCAATCAGCTGCGAAAATTTTTCAAAGATGGAAATAATATGTGAATTTGAAAAACTGATCCTATTTGAATTTACCGATATCTTAACAACAAAACTTTAAAGCCTTTTACAGAAGCCGCATTAGTGTTCAATATAACACCCCACTGTCAAACGCTCCAGCAGAATTCGCTTTAATTTTTTAGCTAGTGCTGCTTTATTGTTTAAAGTGGTCCACGCTAATATATTGTGATTAATTGCTATTTCCCATGCCTAAGTCCCATTTCTTAAAGCCATAATAAAGTAAGTGAAACAGTCAGAAGATGACTCAAAGTGATGGTGTTTAATCTATAGAGTTGGAGTTTATGTTTAGCCCTTATATCTTATGGCTTTTTATTCTTTCAAAATTCTGTCATGGTAATAAGAGTTTTATGATTGTAGTGGTTGCTGTAGGACTAGCCCAACCGAACGCTTGCAAATGGGTGCTCAGTAACTGCACAGCACTTATAAATCTCAAGGTTTCTTGAGCACATCTCACTGTCAACGTACCCTTGGCTCTTCTTATAGCATTTGGTTCCACCGGTCGAATTTCACCGGGGTTCCTGGCACAATCGTTAGAAAACTTGCATATTTTGCAGACCTGTAATTCAAATTACTAAACATAACTGAAGTATATTTCAATTTTTGGAAGTGATCCTGCTTTACCGGGGGCAGCAATGGATAAAAATTTTGGCTGATAAAACCGTTTTAAATTTACTTCATTTTTCTAACCATCTGTAAAACTTGAGAAACCCTTAGCTAGAATGGCATAACGATTAATTTTTTGGCAGTGAATATTATTTTGATTAAAATCAGCTCTTCTGGACACAATGCTCCTTCATACAGTTGCAATGAAAGAGTCTAATTTCTTAAACTTGGAAGGTGTTCTCAGCTCATAATCTAAAGTTCTAGATTTTATATAGTCCTAGTTAACTTATGCTCAGCTTTCAATCCGCACTCCAGCCATTTATTCATTATCTTGTGTCCCCTGATTGTTTAACGCAACGGAAGGGTGTAAAACCTTAAAAAACTTCACGTATTTACCTTAATTCAAATTGGCTCTGGATGATTTTGTATCTCTTGCCATCTTGCTTGCATTCTCACCTTACATCTATTAATTATGTTTTGGAAAGATGCAAAATTTTCTTCGCATCTCTTTATCGTGTGCAATCAGTTAAAGAGCATTTTCCCAATTAACCTTAAGAGGCCTTGCAGCTGCAGTCTTTATGCCACGCTGCTATTTTAATGTAATTTATGGGATTGAGATTGGTAAATAGTTTTCACTACTTTTAGCAATCGTAGTTTTTGATCCTCAAAGTATACTTTTCATCGATCTCAGACGTCTTTGTGAGTGGGGAATTGAGTGCTGATCGTGTAGGGATACAATTTAAGCTTTTGAGTAGCCTTGTTATTTGCGCATTGGGTAGAAACTTTGCATAATTTTGCAGCATTCTGTGTATTTTGCAATTCATTTTTAGCCTTAGAGGGGCGTTTTGTAATTTAGATGGTCTAAGTTGCTGTCGCATGAATTACGATGAATGGTTTTACGTTAGAGTTGGTAGATGCTTGAGTTTTTACTTTACTTTTGTTCTGAACTACCGATGTGTAACTTCAGCATTTGTTGGGGTTCTTCTCGGTAACTGAAATGCTTTCTTAATTCCATAGCAGAATCAAGCAGAATGCTTACTGTTTCTTGGTAACTCTGGACAAGATTTATCATTAACTTCTTGGTCTTTTACTCATCGCCATCCCGAGTTTTTCAGTACTGCCGTCGAATTGACGGAGAAGATATATTTCCTTTTAAAGAATGGAGGCATGACCTTGTTTGTAAAGACATGCATGAATATTTTTAAAAACCTATCTGGGGGCTAAAGACTTCCATTAAATGGAATTTACTACCCAATAGTGGGTCAGAAGATGCTGGCTACAGTTCCAAACGAATTTGTTGGAAGTTTTTGCGTCATTACAACCTTGGTAAGTCAGACTCAGGTTGTAAACCACGGCGCTTCTTTTTTAATTAACGCTACATGGTAAATATGTTGGCAACTTTTTAGCTTGTGACTAAAATCATGGGGCTTTTCAGTTTTCCATTTTAGCAGGAAATAAGTCAAGCATGATGAAGTTTAAAAAGATACGCCTTATAATTTTGTGATTTTTTGTCTCAAATATTTGTACAATCGTCAAAATTCCCAAAATTAAACTGCAGTTAGATGGTTTTGTTAGTGCAAGATGCACTTACTAAATTTACTTTCTTGAACCATTTTTCCTTAAAGATTTAATGCAAATTAATAACATTGGGCTGGTAGAATCAGGCAATTTGATGTCACTTACCATGAGTTTTGAAAAGTCGATTAGTTTCATCTAAATTCCTGGACACCTATTTATGTTTCCTTCCCGCATTTCAAAGAGCTCCCATAATATCACTATGTATAAAGGCTTTTCTCTCACCTCCGGGCCATTAACCTCTAAACTGCACTGTTTAACGTAAACAAGAATTTCCTACCCTTGTGGGGACTTGTACGTTTCACCAAATAAGCGTGCACACATGCACATTCCAAGTGGCCTTAGCAGATTGGCTGGGTGCTAGATTATAGGTTTCACGTGCAAATTCATCACTAACAAAGCGCTCCAGACATAATGCCCCGATGGCTACACCTGTGTCTACTTCTACTTACTCTCACAATTGCTCTTATTTCCCTGACGATCTTGCTGATCGTCTTTGAACGCGTAAAGAACCTCGTCGGAAATGAATTCAGCCCTTCAGCCATTATCTCTACAGACGAAGAATGGTTAAAGTGGACACGAGAAATTAACATTTCTTTTGAAAGCGAGGCTGAGGCCAAATACAGGCACTCTGTGTGGAGAAAGCACTACGATATGATTCAGGCACACAATGGACGAAAAGACAGCCTCTATACCATGGGGACGAATCACTTCACTCATCTGGAGCACTGGGAGTTTGTGGAAATGTACCTCAGGAGCAAGAAGATCGAAATTGATAACTATGGGGTGAACGACTACTTCGAGGGCAATAAGACAGTGCGAGTAAATGAGAGCATAATTGAGGGCGATTGTTACTTGGAGAACTTTGACTGGACAGAGCGCTTTCCTAATCGCAAAGTTCGTGACCAGGTAGTACCACTAGTTTATAACTTTTATGCAGCAAGTGCGAAGCATTTTTGCTTTTTTAACTTTGGAATTCAAACTGTGAGTTTTTAAATAAGTGGTAGAAATTGTGATGTGGTAAGAGGCAAATGTTGAACTACTTTAACTTATGTATTTATTAAGGTATGTTTGCCTACACTCGTTACCTGCTGCTTTTATTATTGTAAACTCATTAATTTTTTTTATTTATCTTACAATTTACGCTAATAGTTAGATTTGTTTGTTGTTCCTATCTGACAGTTATCTCTTAAAATATTTTGCTGCGCTGTTAAATTTTTCATTCTTAATCGTAGTCCTACAATAATACCCAGAGCGTTAGACTGATTGTCATTTCCCAAAACCGAAAATCCAGGTATTTTTATTAAACAAGCCTCGTGCGAAAATAGTGCAGTTTTTCTTTCATATATGCGTATTTGCATGTTTCTAATAACCCAGACGTAGTTTTTGAACCCATTATAGGCTTATCTAGTAGTACAAATTGTACAAACATAAAAAGCCGCCCTTTCGGATTTCCGGAGGATTCGCTAGTGCCTTTATTCCGGATTTTATATCGTGAACTAATATTGGCTACTTTGTTTTGCCAACAACTATGATTGCACTATAGTGATACGCCAAACTTGTGGCAGAAAAGTGTTTGGCGCTGGGGAAATGTTTATAAAAGGGCAATATTAATGTGTTTCCCCATATTTTTATGTACAGTTCTCCATTTGATGTCTGTGCAAGCAAGCACTGTCAAAGCGTATATTCCGCCAGGCAGGAAAAAAGAACGGCTTTTCGTATCATTTCCTACAGAGAAGCGATATACCTAGAAAAAGCTTGTAAATGCATGTGGCTAGTAACACGAGCATGTCGGTCTATTAGCACGATACCCCTTACTGTGTCTTTCTTCCTTCCTCTTATTCTGAATTACCAATCTCGTATACATTACAAACCGTTTTGCCCTAATCCCATTGCTGCAAAAACTTCTTGTACATCACATCGTTTGGAAATGACGACACCTTAACAAGCTTCTAGGATTAAATTTATGACGATAAAGAACCATTGAATCACAGACCTAAAACTGACAAGCGATCAAACATTTGTCAACATGTATCCTTTGGCGATATTTTAGCAGCTCCAATTCATTGTACTTTGCTATTTTTCTAAAATTTTCACCACGGTTTGATCTAAGAAAAACGGATGCCTTTATTACCATTCTACATCACTGGCTTTCATGTGCAATGCAATTTAAAATAAACCTACCTGAAATTCAATCACTGAACAGCATTTTGCACAAATTTTTTACGTGTGCTCCAATTAAAATAAAATAGTGGGCTGGATGCGACAAAAACTAAGATGCACACTTTTACTCTAATTGGAATTCACTCCTCCCTCAGTTATCCTGTGGGTCTTGCTGGGCCTTCGCTTCAGTATCAGCAGTAGAATGGCATTGGGCCATCCACTACGGTAAGAGCCTCTCTCTCTCAGTACAGCAACTGGTCGACTGCGTCCAATCGAACTTCGGCTGCAACGGTGGAATCATTGAAAACGCTCTTGCATACATCCAACGTCACGGCATCATGCTGGAACGCGATTACCCGTACCGTTCCAGAGTGAGCTAAAGCATTCTACTTAAATTTCCGGGCTATAAGTTTTATTATTCTGTGCCTTACGGAAGGAGATTTCATCGACCAAAAATGCAAGGTTTAAACAACGACCAAAGCCGGTTTAAGTAATCTTAAAAATCATATGGCTTTGATTTCACCTTCTTTAGGCTGTGGATAAGAAAATAGTAGCCATACTTTTAAAAGGTGTGTTTTAGAAGGGACTGTGGTAGCGCTAATTTATTTCCGTAAATCTAATACAGCAAATACTTTCCATTTTTAAACAGTTCTGTGCTTTTAGCGGAAAGCCCATAACTAAGGCACTTTCAACTCTTATTTAGCTCCTGGGGTAGATGCAATTTAATAGTGATTGCTAATGTATTCATAGAACTTTCGATACCAGTCCAGCCACTATTTAAAAAACAAAGCCTTGCTATCCTATGATTTATAAAGTTTGTAAAATCCAGTTTACACACTCATGACACAAAGTACAAGGGCTTCTGTGGATGTGATTTTGCTGAAAAATTGGTTACATGTGCTCCGCCAAACAACTATTGTTAATTAAGACAATTTTCAGGGTCTGAAACGATTTTCAGGGTTCAAAATGCTATTGGTTTTGGCCAAATTAAGGATTTTAACTACAAGCAAACGACCACGACATTAATTTTTATTGATGGTCCCTTGTTCCTTTTATGATATATGAGTAGTCGCCCAGCCGTCTAGTTCTCAAAAAAGTTAAAATAAAGACTTAAAAAGTTAGTTCAAAATTACTTTACGGTTGTGTAAAATGCTTTGGGCTCGCAACGAACTTAATAATTGTGAGGACATTCCTCAGTGGAAGTAGTTATTGATAAAATTGTCCGTTCCTCCTTTAAAATACCAATGCATAGAAACGCGAGAACCATGTATACATCCTTAACAATATGTAACAATCCTATGGGTACACATTAAGCGGTGTTAGGGGAATTCAAGTTCATTTAACTTATAAATACACTATTTGGTGAAGACAATTAAAGGCCAGCTCCACTGGATAAATTATCATATTTGTCTGCAGACTCAAATATAAGATTTTGCCTCAAGAGGGAGTAAATTCTCGCGGAAATTCCCCCACAAACGCACCATATTTACTGCAACCACATGTCAAGATATATTTCCAACTAGCATTAATTGGGCTGGTTTTGTATCCTCTGACCATCATGGATACCATGCATTTCCTGCATTTTAACGCTTTGAACATGAAACCAAGTTTTCCCCATGCATTCCCGCATTAGAAGGTTAAGTGCTCCTTTGTTTCATTGAGAGCGGTATTTTATGCTGAGTTGGAGGTGAAGAATTTGTCATCAGTTCCTTTAGGAGGTCAAAGTACAGAAGTCATGTAGGGGCGAGATATTGTTTTCCTTATCTAGTTGCCTGAATCTCAGACATATTCCTCTTTAAATTGGTGGGCTAAATTTTCTTTTATAAGTAAAGGTCAGAATATTTTACGAAGGTTGCAAAAAGGTTATTGAAAGAAATAGAAAGGCTGCCTATACTTGTCAGAATTTGTCATGCGTTTTAAAAAACCCTCTACTCAACGGGCTGTTTAATAGCTTCAACTTCACAGAACTTGCTGAATACTTAAGTGAGGCAAAAATTAAAAGTGCTTTCCATATCGTATTCGTTAAAACATTGTAAAAGTGGGTTGTTTATTGTTAAACATTCTGTGACGTTTTCCAGGTTTGTACTTGATTTGATGTAGGTCTTACACACTTTAAATGTCAAATCTTTTGAGTGTTTCAACTAAGCTTAGATTAATAGCCTTCTTGCATTTTAGGTTGTGAAATAAATTACTTGCCAGTAGCACATGACAACCACTTTGCGTGCTAGACATGCAGCAGAAGTGTATTGCAGTTGGCAAGTATAAAGACAAGTCGCTTGTGCCCAATAAGTTAGCATGATTGTTTAAATAATTTACTGTATTATTCTCTTTCAGTTATCATATAAAGTTTTTACGCGACATAGGTAACACCCTAGTCTTGAATTTTCATGAAGTCCACCTTTTATGGTAGTAATAATACTTTGCAAAATCCCGCATCAGGTCAGGTTAAAAAAACCTCCTAGCGTTTTACGCTCCCCTTTTAGAGTAGAGGCGTTTCCTCTACCTTTTAACTGGTCCGCTGTCACATATGCTAGCGAAAATTAGCACTTTTAATTATCCATTTCCTAGGTGACGCAGTGCGCTGAGAATCCGGCCAAAGTTACACTGAAAATCAAGGGCTACGAAACTCTATACGGTGTAAGCGAGGCCGTCTTGGCCTGCATTGTTCAACGCGTTGGACCAGTGGTGATTGGCTTCGATGCCAGTGGTTCAGGATTACAACATTACAAGTACGCTTGTGTAGGCATAAGACCGTCTCACATTCTTTGAACGGTATTTCTGCATCCAGATTACCACCCGTGTGTAAAACTTGCTACTTATATGTACTTTTCTAAGCTAACTTAGTCATTTGCCATTCCCTCCGTTTTCATCTAGCTCTCTTAAACGACCTAGATCATCAAATCAAAGTAAGTCCTTCATATCTGTCGGTGATTATACGAATTAAAAACGGGAAGCAGGAGTGGCTGATGGATATTTTGAATCAAAACCGGTGCATCTGGAAAGCCTTCGACCACTAGTTTGGTTTGAATTTATCAAATAGTTAATTTGATATATGCTCACAGTAACTGCTCGAAGCTGTTTTAGCCAATTTTGCTCCACTCGTTTTTAAATGCAATCTGGTAAAGTGCAAATGGTCGCGGCATTTATGTGAAGCAGACATTTATGAAAATGAGCGGTGCAAGTGCAGTATTAACTATTAATTTACCATTTTTTCTCGCTGACTGCCTTACCTTGCTAACGGAAGGAATTTTGTCAAAGTATTTTTTTCGGTAGTTTCGCCATTTCCGAAGGGGTCGTAGGCCATTACGATTCCATGCTAATTTACACTTCCAGAAATTTCTTATTTGTGTTTCCACTTACTCTTATGGATTTTAGAACCATGATCCGCTTACTGCGAAGTATTTTAAAACGGTGCATATTTAGCTGCCAATGTTTGAAATGGAAATTCGCTATGATTACTGTTCCACGTAACACGCTGGCAAATAATACGCAGGAAATCTTTTAATACAAAATATAAGACCAGTTTTTTTTAATAGTTTCTCCTTCCGAAAATTCATGTCGTTTCCTTTAAATTAGATCTGGAATCTATGATGGCACGGACTGTAATGGAGACATGCTAAATCATGGACTGGTTCTACTAGGTTTTGGAACCGACGAACAAGGTAATAGATATTGGATCTGTCAAAATTCCTTCTCCCAACGCTGGGGCGATAACGGCTTCTTCCGCTTCAAATTCGGCAGCAATCTTTGCGGCGTAGCCGCTACTCCCATTATTCCTATGGTTTAGAATCCTTTGAGCAAGAAACGACTTAAAAGTTCTTTTGTTAACTTGTTTTTTCTCCCTTCCACACATACCTACGTTTCAATGCATGGTCTGTATTCTGTTCATTTATGCTGTTCCGGAGCACCTTTCCTTTGAACTGTATATTTTCAAAAAATAGGTTTTTTAATCCTCATTTTCTTTTTACAGCTGTTTGAGGATCGATCAAGTCACTGAAAGCAATTCCCAAGTAGTTTGTTTAACAACAACTTGAATGGGAAGTGTTGTCGTCAATAAGACTAACTCTTTACTAAACACGTGAACTACATTTACGCACAAGGTAACTTCTGTGATGCTGCAAATAGTGGTACTCAAATTGTCTTCAGTAAAGTCTTTACAACTCAGGTTAAAATAATCAATAATTTCAACCTTATTTAATGGCCTACTCACAAAAAATGTTATTTTATTCTAAGATTCCACCATGTGGTTTAGAAACTCGTATCATTCAGTTGTTGAATACATACTGAGTGAAAATCCGATAAAACTCCTAAAATTCGCTACCTAATTACTTTTATCTATTATAAACAATTAGTTTCCTAATTACAAAAAAAGCTGGGTTGGAGCAAACTATTTAGTTTGCTTTTATTCACATACATAACCTATAAGCTGCTTCAATTTTTTTCTCTTCTTTAAAGGGAAATTACTAAAAGATTGTGGTTACCTAAAGGTCGCACTTACACCCACATTGTTGGCAAATTCATTCTATTGGGTGCCGGCAAGGCAAGCACCGCGTTGAAGTACGAGCGTGTGATTCAGAGGTGTATTGACTAGTGTGCTGTAAGAGGTGCAATCTCGGAGTTCTGCGTGCAAAATTAGGTAGTTGAGTTTACACCATTCTATCGGGATGAGTGTTTGGTTGACCTTGCTGATCCTGCCCTGCGTTTTAGCTCAAGAGACCAAACGTACGTTTCCAATTAACTGTATTTTCCAACTAGTAGAAATTGATTCCTAGTGTAGAGTGATCTAGTTATGCAAAAGTATCGAGCTAGTAAACTAAAGATATGTGTTGGTGAAAATATAGCAGATCTTGGGCCATTTTATAATTCGGCAATTCAAAATGTAAATGCAGTACCTTCTTTAAAAGGTAGCATGATGTGAAAGCCTTATGTTTATAAGTATAAAACAGGAATGATATAAAATTGGCTTACCTTAATTTCCCATTACTTGGGCTGACAAAGTAGTGACCGTTTTCTGCATATGGATTTGGGCCCTTGTTTTAGCATCGCATTTGGAGTCGTCAATATATGAAGCACAAGTGGTTTGGGGTGGTATCGGTGGGCTTTTTCGCAATCGATTCAACGAGTCTTCACGCAACCTTTGCATCAATAATGGGAATGCAGAAAACTTGAGTAAGTGTCTACACTGAAATCTTCAGCTTAAAACATCATTAATCTGTTGTGATTCTGCGGGGGAATTGGCACTTCGTAATAAAGTTTACGAAATTATGAGACGCAAATTCATTTTCTCATCCTATTGCCCAACCTAAAGTTGCTTGCTATTTGGCAAATACTTTACTTCCTCTCATTCAGCCCATTACTGGGGTTTATTCGTGGCCCACAAAAGGATGTTTAGCCCTTGCTATGATTTCTAGCTTCTCTCTAAGATCTTTAATTTCATTGGATCGCAGAATCATTGACTTCTCTTTACAATACCGGAGTGCAAATGGTAACGCGTGGATGCAATAAGAATGGTACGTCTAAAATCCTTTCTCATCCTAACAAGCTATCATATTAACTTGTTAATTATGGCTAAGCAGTCGTCATAGTCTTCGACTTCTCTGATTTATGAATTTATATAGACAAACTCATGTTTGTCGCATTTCATCAATGCATGTTTCAAAAGTCCGTCCATTAAAAGTTGGGAGACTACTTATTTAAAACCAGCTACTTTAATAGGTGCAATTGATAGCGATTTGCAGTTTGCTTGCGACACCAAAAAAGTTATTTCGATGGCCTTTGAGAGAGTAGGTTCTTTAGAATACTTGTCGATTCGTGATGTAATAGTTTATGAAGGACCACCAAAGCTAGTTCCTTCTGCAGTAGAAGTTAACTAATAACTCCAAAACTTTGACTGTCTGCGTCAGTTTTGTTGTCATCTTGCCGCCCTTTATCGTCTCATATCTCTTTAGCAATCACCGGTTCCACTTGTATTCCAATCAAATTAATCGCTCATGCTAATTGTGGTTTAAATCTTACGCATTTGTGTGCGAACCTACTTCATAGATTACGATGCCAGCATGTCACCTGATCCTATAGCCCGTGGAATTTAAGTTAATTTGCGAGAAAATGTTTCCTTTAACTTGTGGAATCGACTTTATAATCTGCGAAATCTGGCTATTATATGCAAGTAAAAATTTCCATTATGTTTCCCACTGTAATGTGTATTTTATAATAACCACAGGTAGCCAGTTTGATGGAAATCTGAAAAGAATCCTCGAGGCGATGAAAAATGTTAGTGATGCAGTCGAACAGAAACCCATTGTTTCCGATACGGATAGGTGTGCACTGCAAAATAGTAGGTTTCTATGTACAGTTTGTCGTATTTTACTTTTTAACTCTTTACTGCGGCACTCATATTCATCCCCCGATTTTGTAGGTGCCAACAATACAGAATAGCCGGGAGACTGTAAACATGGTCTTAAAATGACATTTTAACAAAATAGTAGCTAACAATCGCCGGAAGCAGAGAATCCATGTAGTTGAGCATACACATGGAGGCATAAACCGTAAATCCTCACTAAGAGCGGTTGAGGCTAAGTCAACTTACCCAACTTGCTCCTTTCCATTTCTAGCATTCCTTAAGAAGGCACTCCGGAAATATTTCTAATAATCATAATGCCTTAAGGTCATAACAGTGATCATTCCCTTGATTTTAAAATAGCCCTTGCAAGAAAGCGATGAATTTTGAATTCATTACACCACTACTAATTGCTTATGATTTCACCTTTACATACATATACTTAAAAAGCCTGAATAGCACTGGAAATTATAGTCATGGTTAAATTTTTTATTAGTCATCAAACACCTTATTCTGCATGAATTTCCTCAATTATTGTGTGTCTTTTCAGGTTTTTTATCAAAGACATCCCTCAAAATTTTGTCCAAATCTCTGGTAAACATGTTTCCAGGTACCTCTTTTCTGCTAAATCACATATATTTCCGGATTGTTTTGTAGAATATGTTCGAATGCACAATTATGGCTAGTAAAAGTTTTTCTGGCCAAGGTTTTCAATGTATTTGTGGACGAAAGTTGTTAGAGATTATTATGAGTGTCTAAAGCTGCCTATGTCCATTATTTGTGATTGTGCACGGGTTGCTATGTTTTGACTTTTTGCCTTCCTTAATCTAAATCGAATTAATCATAGTTTTTATGCAGATGCTAAATAAATAGTTTTAGAGGGAACTACGCATTCACTCGAGTTTACTAAGGCATGTCTTTCGCGACTTCATACGTCAACATATTTTTTATCAGCTCATATTCTAGTACTTTGCTTATTACTGCTTAAATATGCTACTGCGATGATATTGGGCCTTGTTCTGAAGTACTAACAACTAGACTACTGTTTGTAGATTCGTGCGAAAACATGACTACCTTTAATGAGACTGTCGCTAACATCAAGAAATGGGTGGAGTCGATTCGATCAAATATTACCTACAGGGATTCATTTAAGTCTGTTGCTAACGACACTATCAATGGCAATTACAGTAAGCTTTGTTAATTCTCGCTGAAATTATCTTTTGACCTATTCTAAGCTTATCTCCTTAATTTGCAATTTCGGATGCCCTAGTATATCATTATTGTTACAAAATGGATTATTTCGATTCCTTTAACTTATTCTGTCATTCAGGAAAGCAGTAATAATGCGACATGGTATTGAAGCTCTGGACAATGAAATGTCTTGATTATGTTACAAACAAAAACTGGACTTCCACTCTCTAACCTTGTAATCATGCACCCAGCTATGGTTGGCAACCAACAATAAGCATAAGTTATGCTCCACACATTGGATTTAAATTGTTTGAACAACATGACTAAAAAACAGTAGATTGTTTCAGCTGTATCCCCTGACAAATCTTATCTGAGCGAATTCCTCGTGGAGATTGCAGCGATTAGCAACAATACAGGAGCACAATTTTACAGCACCACTATGGAGGCCATCACAGCCTATGCTCCTCCCATTCGCAACAGTATGTCCATAAAATTTCTGCAAAATGTCGATTCGACGATTGCGACGATCTGTTCTAGTCTGCTTCAGCAAAAGCGAACCGGAATCACTTTCATCTATGATGACAGTAACAGTAAGTCTACTTAGTTATTATTAAAGGGTTTCCCGAGGCATTTATGCCGCCTAGTTGAGCGAATTCTCTCAATGTAAGCAAACGGATGCGACTTAATCAAATCCCACGTTCAAATCTCATTAAAAAAAGTTGAAACTACTAATAAATAATCGAGGTGATCAAGCCCTGGAACATCTGCAAGGTTTTGGGATCTGTGTAATGGTGGAGCATAAAAATGGGGGTGGAATTTCACTGTTTTAGGTTTTTGAATGTTGCAAATTACATTCGTTGAACATAAAGCTACTTTGTTCATTGACTTGCGTCCTACTCTCGAAAATGGCAAATCTCCATTTTAGAATAAAAGGCACTGGTGTCTAGTGCTATGTGCTCATAAACCAAATTTAATTGCTTTCTTTCAGTTATGGCTGTGGTTTTGTAATCATTTCTTCCCACAAATGTTGAAAATTAGCTTGTGATTTGGTAACTGGGGTAAAGATTGTCTGTGTTATCCAACCGTTTTTCTCCCTTATAACTTGCTCACCAAACATTTGTTTTTACTAGAGTTTTTTTGTTTTCATGGTGTTTCTGTGCTCATTTGACACTTTGATAACCTTAATCAAGTTGAATTCCCTCATACAGCGATCATTTTAATAAGGTGCATTTTGTGTGCGCGCAAGCTATTGAGGAATCAAACTTTAGCACAATTTTGTGCACAGACTTCGTGGTAAACAGCAAAAAAGTTGCAAACAGTCGACTTTCTCCATCAGTGGTTCGATTTGGTGTCCAAAATGGCAATGGCAACCGGCATGTTTGACGATGGCCTCTTAGAGGACTTCCCCTACGCATTAGCTCGAGAGAGCAAAATGTTCGAAATAATTCCGGTGTGTTCGTTTCCGTGTTTTTTGTTACTTCGGTCATTAACATTGATACATCTGCCTGGGTGATTCCAGGTGAATGGGATGCAGTCGCACATAGTGTTTCCATCCCTATAGATGTGCATTCACATCGACGTGAATCAGTGCAATCTTCTGGCATATTTGGTGCTTTACAACTCCGCATACATTGTCCCAATTCCCGCATCGATGTAATGTCTCTAAAACTGGCAGGAAGAAAATATACAGAAGGCTGATTTAATACTTATTTTCTCATTAGTTTTCAAAACCCGTATTATGTGGTATCAGATTTTAAGTCTCGATCTGGGTTTGGCATTCCGAGGCTTCCCTCTAGACGGAAGAGGGCATAATATCCGAATAGAATACGTTCTGGAAGCTTTGACAAGAGTGTAATGACCAATCAAGTCGCTCATGACCAAAACCGGGGGTTAAGCAGACAGCAAACCTATTATACTGGGGGCCTTTTGGTTGAATAATGAGTGAGGGTTGCCCCATTCGTTACTTTTTTACCCATTTTTGTAGAGTAATTTGGTTAGACAAGACTTTGGGGGTTCCCAAAAGTGATGCACTGAAATTCTCGATGCCATAATATTTTTAACTTTCGTGATATGGTTAGGATAAACAAATGGCAAGTCAAAGTCTTGCATTTTTATTTGTTAAAAAGCTAGTTGGGGTTTATTGCCGTTTTGACTGCAGTCGGATTCTTGATTGCAGTCCTCATGTTAGAATGGCTTTTTTCGGAATAAAGGGTTACAAAAATGTTCGTCCCGGCAACACTGATTACGTAAGAGGTAACCTTTTCCTTGAAAATGTCTTTCCCACCTTATAGAACTGGTCTTCCTCATTCGATTGCTAAAGAATGTCTTCTTCAGCACGATATACCTACCTAGCGAATGGAAGAACAATGACACGATTAAAGATGTTTTAATTAAGCAATTTCAAAATACCGATGTTCCACAAACCTACGTCCTTCTCTTCAAAAATGAACACAGTGATTCATACACTAACGATTTCCTCGAATTGGTAAGCAGCTGGATTTTCACAAGCTTAAGAGTTTTGTGTTTTTGACCTGAAATTTGTCATTGTTATTCACCAGTCCATAGTTGCGCATTGGCATCTTCTGACTTTTCTTTTTTATTATTATGATGAATGTATTTTATGGTTCATCATGGCTGCTGAAATTAATCTTTCTTTTGAATATTTTTTTGAACGGTGAGGTCATTTGATAAAACGTAGGAAAGTTAGTTCCTCATTTTAACTGTTGCGTTGATCTTGTATTCATAGGCAATGCTGCACCAACAACTTCGAGAAGGCATACAAATTATCTTATTTTCCATAGTAAGCTTTTAACCTCATCAAAATTTCAAATCTTTTCCTTACTTTAATTGCTCTCATTTTCTTTATAAACGACGATGACTCGTCGTTTGGAAACATTTTACCACTTTTACCGCTACACTCATTTCAAGGGAATCCGAAAAAGTCTGTTTTTAGTAACATCCCGTCTTCACATGCGTAGAAGGACAGCTGCTCAGTCTACAAACGCTACCTAAGAACAGGAGCTTGGCTGATTACTTTCGGATTGAGCACAGCGTATGCACCGGAAACACCCGCCCCTTTCTATGATCTGGCTTGGCGAGCTTCAGCTACCTATCTTGATGGCCTAACATACATTACAGAAGATGCAACTCAAGTAGTGGGTGAAATGAACCATTTACTTAAGAATCTTTCTAAGCAGTTTACGTCATTTTTGATAAGTGCATTGATTTTGTGTTTTTGGTACTGTAATTCTAGTCAGTTTTTTGTATTCTCTTCTTCAACAGCCTGGTTCTTACATCCTTTCACGGATCAATTTCAGTCAAACACATCCAACTGCAAGTCCTGTTGAGTCGGTAGCAATTCTTGATTGTTCTATTAATACGAACAAAGGGGTAAACAAAGTTTTGAAGTTCAAAACTGGCGTATTAAAATTCATGAATATACCTTGTGACTTCTTTTAGATAGGTAGCTGGGTATTGAATCGAGAACCGCAATTAGTAGTGGACAGTATAAATTCAACCTTAACTGGACGCACCATCAAAGCCGGAATTGTTAAGGTGAGATGCGTTCGTCCTTTCAAAACTGCCGCCTCTTACAATAGCTTGCGGTTCCTAATTAACTTAAGGCACCTTTCCAAGTTACTTACCTTCAAGGTTTAGGTGTGGACTAAACCAATAATGTCACTTAGAAACTTGTATTTCATCAATTATGTCAATGGCTCCCATATGTTTCACCTGGGTTTGTTAGCTGCTGTTGTATTAATGTCAATTTGGACAGCATCTGAGTCTGGCGCGCGGCTAAGTTCTCATCAGTCCTTCTTTCTTGTTTTGTTGCTCTATATTTCCACAAAATTATTTAATTTTTACAGATTCTTTACTTAGATTTTTAAGACGAAGTCATGCCAAAGGGGACCTCATTATAAGTTCCTCTTAAATTTCCAGCCAGCTAAGTTCCCAAATTTAGACTCGTTATGCAATCGCTTTCGTACGGCTCCTTTAAATTTTGAATATCCGTTTTGCATTGCGATAGCAGGCTTCTTGTGCTCAAGTCCGTTTCTGTTTGTAATTTGGTAGCGGAATTCCAATTAATCCCGCAAAACAAATAGTTTTGTTCCATTTGTAAGATCACTGGTATCGGATTTTTAGAGCTACTTTCATGCTAAACTTCTTATTAAATTTAGCTCATTCTATGGAAACTAATATGTCTACTCATTGCAAAAACCTTATTTATTTTTTGTTTACTTTAGTATACTCCCTTCTATGATAACGGCACTGGATTTTCGATTCCAGTAATGGAAATTCTTGCATTCCTGGCAAAAATTAACTATGAAGTGGTCCTCTTCGAGCAAAAATCGAATGAGTCCTACTACGCGGAGATGCTTAAAGCAATTGTGAACCACGTAATTTGTGTTTTTTTGCTTACCCCTCTTCTCCCATTGGATTGCTTTTATTAGCTCAACCTTTCGCATTTCTCCAGAAGTTCGTAAGTACCAAAATCGAACATAATTAATGTTTAAGTAAGATTTTAAAAGCACTTTAATGTGGGCTTAAAAGCTACCTAATAAACAAAGACTTTTCACTGTGATCAACAGACTCCAGATGGAGTGAATTCTAACAGTAGAGCTTCGTTTAAAATTTAATTCTAATCGTTTGCAGGAGATCGACGTGGGCTTTACACCAGTTCCACTCTCCACAATAAATACAGAGAAAGTGTCGAGCTCATCAGCAACTTTGACGATCTCTTTCACGCTGGTGCGCCAACGCCCTTCCCGACCTGCAGACTTCCTGCTACTGCTGCGACCCCTCTCTCTGCCCGTATGGCTGGCCAGTGTAGTCTTGGCTTTCATCTTCACTGGACTTCTGATGGCCTTCGGTCACCTCAAGCCCGTTATAATGCGAAACCTGGCGGAGGGCGAGATGACCTCCAAAAGGGATCTTTTTGAGGTGTCTGCACTTGGCGTGGCATCGACTTTCTCGCTCACCAAACTACAAATCATCCCCACCACTCTCTCCAGTCGTATCTTTGCTCTCCTCATGTGGATGTTCTCCTACCTTCTGATTGTATTCTACGCTAGTGCTATGATGACTATTCTGCTAAGGATAAGAAAACCTTCAAATACAGGCATTACGGTTGACGAGGTTTTGAACGCTAATAGCCATCTAACGTAAGTTAATCCGTATTTTACTGCTGGTTAATTTTTTTATTGAATAAACAACATTTATCAATGATTTATAGTGAAACAATTCGTTTTAAGCCCTGTACTTTTAATATGCAGCTTTACTCAGGTTTTGCATGCACGGAAACCATCAATATCCTGCTGAAATTATGGGAAAACTGCTTAATTAGCACAGGGTATTGTCTTATAAACTAGAAGGAAAATGCATTCATATTTAAGCTTTTATGTGGTAACATTTAAACCATAAATTGATGTTGATAGGACATTTGTTTACTTCATTTCTCAAAATTTTATTATCATAAATAAATGTGTTTTATACACCCATCTTGCTAGCAGGATGTTGTTCTTAGTGGCCTTTTACAGTCATTTGAGAATACAACATAGTGGTCATGTATTTGATTCGTAAAACTTATGTAGCATTTCGATCAAAATGATTTTAACAGTCTGTTGTTTCGCCAATTAATATAGTCTAGCGTTCCGAGACTATGTACTGCCGACGAATAGAAGGGCTAAGGGGCTACCGATATGGCTCAGAGGCCATACCGTCCAAGTAGTTCACAAATGTGTCCTCTTTGTATAGGTGTCGTAGACAGCTTTTTTTTGGGGATCTACGGGTAGTGTCGCTTTAGATGTTGATAGCTTCCCTGCTGAATAGAGGGCTGGGGTAGTTGCCTAAAGTAGACTTTACTTTCGACACTTTTGTTAGGGGTCGTCACAGATTCTCCCATCCGCAGCATATGCCCTTCTTCCATCAAGTTAAGGTTTAGCCTTCAGGAACGGGAATTAAGGTGGTTATACTTAAGATCGAGTTCGCTTTCTGCATTCACCGATGTTATCCTCATAGCCTTTCTTGGGAACGTATAATACCATAATACGAGACCTACTGGGAACTTCCGTCATTCAGAGGCCATCTTGCCTAACTTAATTACAAAAGCTGAGCCTCAGGTGCTCCCAAAACAGACCGACGAGTTAAACAGACTCTCAAAATATCATAGGGATTTTTTCATTGCTTAAATAAATGGTATTGTTTGCGATGCTAAGAATCTTAAAAAACCAAGGCCAAACCCTGCACCATAAAACGTTTTGAGCATCATCCTTTAAAAGAAGTTTTGTTAAACCAAGAGCATTTCCATCAGTCCAGAAGCACAACGCACTGTGAAAGTCACATCACAAATTTGTTTAAGATTCGCATAATAACACCATAATCAAAAGGGTGATTTTAATACCTGACTCGGACGTAGCATCCTATGATTCTAAAATGTACGGAATTCGACTCTCCAAGCCAGATGAATTTGATCAAAACTTAAGCAAATGAAACTTTAATTCTGGCTCAAAGGAGTGGAAAAGAACGGTGTTTGATTTATGCTTGCGTCATGATCTCATGTGTATCGTAGCCTTTGGTCTCCATCTCGGCCCCGTGTTGCTCCACCAACAAGCAGTCAGCTTGTACAAAGTTGTACTAAACTTCAACTTAACACCCAAACATAAAAAGCTTGAGATTTGAGGTGAGCATTTTCATTCTACTCAAGCAACGACTAACTTTTATAATACACCACCAAGTATATTCACTTTTGATATTTAGAAGGGATTTTCTGTCATGGGACTTATTCAGCGACATTTGTCGCTTCCAAAACAAAACACGTTACACGTTGTATCTGAATGCTATTGCCGAAAACCTTTCACTTAGTGTTATCGTTTACCATATGATATCAAGACAAGGCTCTACACTGCTACTTTGTACCCTAGAATTACTTTTAAAATTGTCCTTCTTGATGTGCATTGGGAAGACACTTACTTGAATAGTTACTGTAAATCAAGACATAGTATCCTCTAGTTAAAAAACCACATACTGTCATTGTCCTGCCAACCAATGTTTTCTGTATCTACGTTCACTGAGTCAATTCAGATGTTTCCCATTCAAAGGCTCATCGTCATCAAAAATGGAATCGGTTATGACTCTATCATCGGATCTCTGAATAACAATTCCAAGTCCTACACCTCATTAGACTCCATTCAAGCAGCCTACGATGCTCTTATGAAGGATGACAAAACCGTTCTCCTGGCTTCCTCAATCGAGGCGTCATACATTAGCGTCATGGTTAGCCGGTCCTCCCGTTAAATTATTCTATTTTTGAAAGGTTGCGCTAAATAAACCTGTCTTTCACTTATAGAACTGTGCACTGGAAATGGTTCTTTATACTAGAATGTATAAAATAATATTGAGTTTCCCCTACTACAAACCGTGGACTTTCGGACCTCAACTGGACTACTACTTCTCAATCATCAGCAACTCCGGCACTCTCACCAGTTCAGCCTCAGTGTGAGTGACGGAATTTGTTTGCTGTATCCCGAGTGGTTAGCAACATGCCCAAATGAGGAGGGTGTAAGTGTAATCTTTTCTTCTCCCACAGATACTTTGAAACAGGACGTTGTTATCAACCGACTTATAATGTACCGACACCCAGTGTTCTTGAACTTGGGGACAGCGCAAGCATCTACATCTTCTTGCTCATAGGTATTATTGTCTCTTTCATCATAATGGGTCTGGAGCTACTCGTCAAGCATATTGTCGGTGAAAGAGAGGCAAAGGTGGGTTGTTTCACCTAATCATTTTCAAGTTGGATTTTTCTTAATGCGTCCGTCACTGTTTGGTGTTTCCTTTCCTCATTCTAGGAACTCACTCTCCTGGTGCCAGGAAGACAATACACAGCAAAAATCATTTCAATCAAGTATGTGAATGTGTGTGATGTTCCAACTTATCTTGACAAAATATCGGCTCTCGGATATCGTTTGACGGTTAAAATGAATTGCGAAATCCTCTGTTTTTTTCAAATACGTACTGACACCACCTATGATGCGATTCTGGGACTTTACCTGCGTATCTGCCTATATCCTTAGGCGAAACGGTGTCAACGTAAACGTTGCAGATCGGCCGGAAGTTGTCTTTATCCCAAATAGCCAACTCCACACAGATCCTCTCAAGGTAGGTTAAATGAAGTTCTGTACTACTCCCAATCACATAGTCGTAAATTTATTTCACGCGTAGAAGCTGTTCACACAATCAGACTGTTTCAACATATCAACTAGTGAATGCTTAATATGTGTTTACTTTGAAACTTTACTGTAGCATCCCGAGACTTTCTGGAAGGTAAAAGAAGGCGTAGTACTAGGGCTGCTGGCATAACCCGGAGGTCAGCTAACCGGCTAGTACAATATGGCCACCCAAGTGACCGAAACCAGCGATCCAAACAAATAAAGTATTACACTTACAGATGATTTTAAAATGAGCCTTAAAAACTGCCAACTGCCATGATGCTTCAAACTTGAGAATTTTATTTTGTCATAAACTGAGTTGCCTCCGCATTAAACCAGAGTTTCTAAGTCAGTCGTCTAAATCCCGTTAGGACAACCAGCCAGACCATCAATGGGTAAAGTCTCAGGATAGGTGTCTATTTGTTGATGGGGCAACTAACACAGGTGTGAAGCGTGGGTGCGGGCTTAGATAATAACCGGTGACAGCTGCCAGAAGCTGAGTCAGAGGCTGCGTCTAGGCTTGAGCTCAAGTGTTTACTAGTGGCGGAGGCTGAACCATGGGCCTGGAGTGAGTATTTGCGTTCTTAAGGCTACTCCCCCGTAGCCTCAGACAGTTAGAAGGCAATGAGCAGAAAATTTGGAAATCGCATTTAGTAACGGAAAGTGGGTGTTTTCCTGTGGTTACAGGCACAAATGTCGAATTCATGGACACTGAACTAAGCCCTTGATGCATTTTAATGAAGAATGATCAACATTTACGCATTGAAAACTTTGCGCTGATTTGAGTGACACTTAATTTTATCCATCAGAAAACAAAGTCAAACACTGTGGTCAGCCCCATGTTTACGTACATTAAGTTGTTTCATTAATAAGTTTAAAAGAATGCAGTTTGTAAACCCAATATCAATCAAATACCTTAGTTCAAAATAAACAAAGTTGAGCGGGCTTATGCTCCCCATCCATCAAATGATAAGTCTGGGGAGGTGGATTTCTCTTAAACAGTTCGTCTGATTTCGATAATATGATGGCACTTATATCCTTTGTGAATTTTGAACAGTTATGTACAAAGGTCTGAATCGAAGCATTTCTTTTAACTTGCCTGTCAGGTCTACAATGCATTGGACATGGGTTTGGCGGAGGGAGACTCCATTGAGGTGACATACTTCGGCAAAGCCAGTGACGGAGTAACAGAACTGTTCTGCCGACATTTTCCAAATGACTAAAGCCCATAAATGGAGACACCTTCCGTGTCCACCCCGAACTCACACCTTTCCCCTCTCTGTCCACCAAGAATTATGTTTTCTGAAAGAAAAAAACACTTTTAAATCAACAACCTTCCAGCAATTTGGAAAGTTTACATTGGAAAATCCACAGACCCCGAAAAGTGTGCTGACTCACATTGGTTTCTAGTGCGATTGCTTAACGTAAGACAGTGAACAATAGGGGTGGGCAAAAACTAAGAAAGTACCAGCTAAGTTTATCCTTTTAATACTAACGCCCATTAGGATTGCCTGAAAAATAAAATATTTTCTCTAAAATCGCTTATCAAAATCATCCATCATCACGCGGGTTCCCAATTATCACTACTTCAGAATTTCTGAATAATCTAAAGTTTAATTAGCTACTTACACCGCTTTTGAGATTTGTCTTATTTCGCAGTAAAGCGAATGTGCTTAAGTATATGTGGTATATTGTACTGCCGCACCTCGAGACTTCCTTAAAGATGTAAGAAGACCTAATACCGGGGTAGACTATGTACATTAGGCACACAGTAGGTGTGGCATCCCGGGACTTCTTTTAAGACAAAAGAAGGCATAGTACTAGAGCAGAACACATGTATATTCTGGCAACAGAGGCGTTGGGGCCGCTAGCATGGCCCGGAGGCCAGCCAACCAGGTAGCACAACATGGCCACCCAAGTGACCGAAACCGGCAGTCCAAACAAACGAAGTATTACAGTAGGAACTGGAACCACTGTCCAGGCTCTGAGGTTAGTTCATCACACAGTCCATTTCCCTTGAGCATCGTCATCAGCACTCTCCTTGGTCAACCTCCCTCATCGGCATTCACAACTTAATCAGGGCTGCAAGAAAACACCCATGAGCTGGCTGCGCCCGTCATCAACGTCACAGATTTCTCCCGTCAATTCTAATGGATCTGAAGTTCCATCCTGCATGGGAACTGGGCTCAGGGCAAGAGAATGTGCAGACCATCACTGGTGTCCACAGCTAGTCTTTGAAACACTAACCTAAAAGCTGAATCCGACGAAAAAGGCTTTTTTTATATTCTTCTGTGCCAAGCAGTTCCCTCTCCAGAGCCATCCATTCGCATTTCTATTTGAGTTCTCTCAAGCCAGAGGAGGTGTAGAAGAGGTACCGCGTTTTCACATGTTTGAGATCCTTATGCAGATTTGGTAAGAAGCTCCGTAAAAGGTCTGCTCTGGTTGGTTTACGTCTGGTGTCTCTTTAGTTGCTAATAACTTTGCTTCAGAACACGGAACTGGGGTAGTCGCTGGAAGCTGACGTAAGTTCCAGCTCAGCCGTCATGGATCATACCAAAAATTCCGCTCGCAGCCCATACAACATGGATCACGATGACTGTTTCAAGAATAGGACTTGCTTTCCTCTGCTACTAACGTAAAGCACCGGGACTTCTGTGAAGCCGGAAGAAGGAATAAAACTAGATCAGAACGTGTACGATAGGCAGAAAGTGGGTGTAAGACTGCCAAGTGGTCCACATGTCATAACACTTAGTAAAATTACAAAAGTGGGTCTATTAGTGGCCATGCAACCTAAAAGGTTTATTTGAATCATCAAAGTTTTGCGACATAATGAGAAATATAAGAAATAGTCACGACTTAATTTATGCTGCAAAAAGCATACAAAGTTGAAACCAATTTCATGATAAACTAGCTCACACCAGCACAGCTCTAAGCAACTAAAATATTTTGGAGTAATTGTTTGTTTTATCGCACTCGAGGGCTTTTATTTTCGGGGAACCGCCTGTTTCGGGGTTTGGGTTTGCGTTCATGTCTTCTCGTCTTACGAGCTATTTTGGTGTCAGGCGTTGTGGTACGCCAGCTTCTGCAAAGAATAAGAGTCTTTTGGAGGACACTGAGTTACAGATATCTAAGGCAACTCCTGTGGATTCTGCACCTGTCCAAATCGCTTCTACACCATGTATTTCAAATGTGTCGCGGTTGAAAAGTAAACAGGATGGCGTTCTCCATAAAACCAAGGGAACACGCACTGTAAGCTGGATTGTCACCATTTCGTAATGATTTGGTCCTGCTCAGTCATTTGGTTCTACTTTGCTTCATTTTTTCCTTGCATAATAGGCCAGAACTCGCAATGCAATTGGTAAAGCCAGATCGACGCAAAAAAAGCTGCCCACACACGTGCGCTTTGCGTACTTAACGCGAAAGGAGGCAATTGGGACTACTGATTCTTTAAGTTCAACTGCCTCCAATGAAAGAGATATCAGTGTTTTCCAGTGCTCTCAGTCTCCTGTCTGTAAAGGAACGCGCGAAGATGCTGAACTGGTAAAGCCCACAGGTTCTATTGAGTCTGGAGTTCCCCTGCCAAAGGATGAGAATGTTTCTGGGATCGTTCAAATAAAAGATGACAGCAAAGAACAGGCGGTACCTCAAGACCCAATACAGTCGGGTGCGATCCCGATACAGGAACCTTTGAAAGATGTATTAAAGTCTGGTATCCCAAAGGAGATCCAAGCTCTAACAAAATCAGATGTCATAGCAACTGAGCGGGTTGAGTCAGATATTGCGTCCGGCTCTCCTTTTCCTTCTGCTTCGCACCTTCCCTATCATATGGAACGACTATTGGAATTGTTCAGAACCTGTGAAACTCTCGTCAGCACGCTTCATAACCGCTCGGAGGTGTGCAGTTTTGACAAAATCAAGCCAGCTGTGCAGGAGGTAGTGCGATGGTAGGTTGCACTTCTGATATGTTTCAATCGCTCTTTAAGTGACTTCACTGAAGTAACGATTGGAAAGTTTTCTGCAGTCTACCCTTTAGCCTACAGCTTCCGTTATGACAGACAAAAGGACAAAATAACTAGGCTCCCGCTTAGCACGTACACGCTGGTCCTTGTGCCAAACTTGCGGACAGGTGAGTTGCGCGGTGTTGTTGAATTCTCACCCAGATGGCACTCAAATGGCTTACGATTCGCCTTCGAAGGGTCATCTTGTCTTTACCGGCACCCGGCTCATTCAGCGTCGTCATATCTTTCTTAACTCACTTCTGCTTCGAGTGAAGAAGGCACACCGGGTAATCCTTTATGACGTTTGTCATTGAAGTATTGCCCGTCATTATTTTTCAGCGCTATTCACGTTGAACTGGTTTGCGCTTCTTTGAATTTAATTCTGTTTTCTGAAATAATTCTATCTTTGAGTTCCGTTTTCAATAGTAATGTGATAATACTATGGCAACATATAATACAATGTATAATACAACACATGATGTTATACATATACATAATGTGTATAGCGTAATACTACCATCATATTTTAAGAATAATATTCTTTGCGCTACTACTTTTCGTTATCGGGTTTTTAGCACAGGCGTGAGGCCTACTTCATTCATTTTCTCAAGCTGATTAATTCAAAAGTAGTTTTGCTCAGACATGCTGTTCAATTCCCAGCTATGTATAGGTTATCGTTTTTTTAATTCCTCAACGTGGTTTATGTTTACCCTCACTGAAGAAATTCTCTTTTTCTCATTGTGTCACCTTTCGAATGTATAGGGCACCTCATGTCAGGTTTTTCGTCGCGATTCATGTGAATTAGCTGTATTTGTTAATTCGAATATGTATTCCTATTCTTATGGTGGTTCGGTGTGTGAAATGATGCTCTACCGCTTTTGCAACGCTGATGAAATCGCTTCTGCGGTTGTCACTTGTATCAAAAGATTGCCGTCTCTTTAAACGCGTCTTTCCTTTTATTTCTCACCAGGAGTTCCTGATGCGACGTTTTGGTCTTTCGGAGGAGGATTTGCCAGAAGATTCAAGCCTGCGTCGATGGCACCCCGCCTTCGCGCTGGACACTGTCGTCCCCGAAGTCGAACCCGTTCCTCTGCCTCCACGGCCTCTTAATGGCGTCGGCGATGATGCCAAGATCACCTCAGCAAGCGAGGCCGTGGCGACGTTCCGCGCGCGGGCTCTCTTCAGAGAGGCCAGGATCTGCGAAAAATTGGCTTCGCGGGAGGGCGCGGGTGAGCAGTTGGGGCCTCCCACCGCAACTGCTGCTGCCGCTGGTCCGAATAAAGCTTCCAACAGCGCCGTTTTGAAGGGTGTTTCGGCCGCTCTCCTAGCTAAAGTGAGCGAAGGGGGATGTTTGATCGTATCCTACTGTTATTTAATACTTGATGGGTTTTTAGTCACCATTCTTGATGTACTTTGGGGGTAAAGCTTATAGGCATAGTAGACAAGTTTCTTTTAACGAACTTTGCAGCGAAAAGGAGTCTTGATTCGTCTGCAATTTGATGCGTATGCAGAAATGTTGAATCTTAATGGAATACATAAGGAATTAGGCCTATTTTCTCGAACCTTCATAATAGTTTTGCCCCTTCCTCGCTTTTTTACGTCAATATCATCTTATTTGGATGTTTACTGAGTATACACACCATTTTCATTCTTACTCTGTACACTCCAAGAAGATGAATGATTCATTACCAATAGTGTGGCTTTGATTTTATAAAATCTAGGGATTCACCAGAAGACCTTTCTCGTTGGCCCATGTTATCTCGATTTACCTGACAGTTATTTGAACTTCGGCGACTTTTGTTATTTATCTCGATCTATCGCTTTTTAGTATATCCTACTTCATTCGGCCGACATTTGCAGGATTAAAGTTTGGCTGCAACTGGTTTACGTTGGGTGGCCGTTAATGTGTGAAAATTAATGTAGCCTGTCGTATTTGCAGATTCGCAACTTGGGTCGTGTATGTTTCTCCGTGCGGCCTGTTAGCTGAATCGGATATATTTGTTTCTGTTGGGCACTTGCTTGGGCTAAACTTGTTTCGTCGAAAATGAATTGGAATCTATAGTTTTGACTTTTGCTGTCCAAAGTAATTATCACCAACATTTATGGTTGCCTTTTGTCATCATCAACATTCGGCGTATTTCTTAACGGCTATGTTGGTTCCAACCGAATCCTGCTTGTTATTTCCTTCGTGACACCCAGTGTGCACCGACAACCGTTTGAGTCAGTTATCCACTAAGTCTGTGTCTAGTACTTCAAGATACGCCCACTGTTGGACTAAGCTGGTCATTTGGAATGGCCTAATGTGCATTTTTTTACCCCAATAAGACGTTTTTCAAGTAAGCTGAAACATCTAAATAACAAATAAAACAAATCGACGCTTTGCATTATTAGGATTTAGGGGTGAATTTCCTTTGCAAAACTCCTCAGAGCCTAACTGCCCATTCTTCATTTAAACAGGTGCGTGAGCGCGAGAGGCAGCTAAACTTATCCATTCTAACGCAACCGATTGTCTCAGCTTCGGAAAGGGCCGCCTACTCCGCCTTGCCGGTGACCATCACGCAAATCTGGCGCGAGCTGCGGGGTGCCAGCAGACGTCCGGTTCCAATTTCTCTCATCGCCGCGCGGCTTACCCAATCCAGTGGATCTGGTCTCTCACTCGGTCAGTCACTTTTTTTTGCACGCTTTGCTGGGCTATTATTCACCTGGAAGGAAAATTGTATCTAACTCTCGCCATTACACCACATCTTTTTAAAGTGTCTTTGAAAATGTTTCTTGATTTTTTTTAAATGTGTAAAATTCGGCCAAGGATTGGAATTCTGTTGTGCTTGTTTTTAAATTGATCTGGGATGAAATGCCGACCTGTAAGATGTTTTGTCTGCTCATGTGTCGTCAATGGCTTTCAATCTGTCCATTTATTCCACATCACTTGCTTCTTGCCCTCAACCAGTCTTCCTATAGCTTCTATTTCACTCCTTCAGGTAGAAATGAATATTATAGATCTAATTACCTCGGTTTTATGAATTTAACTTGTAAGGTAGAATAGAAATACCTAATTCTAAGCGATTTCTTTGAAACGGGTAAAATATTCCAGTCATGCTCTTTGTTATCCAGCTGGACCCATTTTATAATCTTGTTTCAAATTACTGGTATGCAGTAAATCGGATGCCGGTGAATGATTCGGCCATACATAATGCCAGTGAATGAATGAAACGACCCTAAAATAGGCGTTTATCACAAGTCACTTCCTCCATTCAACGTGTGTCTAGGGAATTCGCTTAGTTCTTTTGCTGACGTGAGGTCTTTTGTTCTATTGATGCGATATTCAGCATTTGCCCAGTAGTACGACAATGTCCCTCTCGTTTACCGCTTGGAGGACCTCTACGTTCGATACAAGGTTTTTTATGGGGCCTTTTCTTATTAGGCCTTGTTACACATAACTTTTGAGACAATTTTCACAAAAACTTTGCGAGAAGTTGTCTCAACCCTCTTTTTCATAGGAAATGGTAACTCCATTCGTTGATCGCGAAGATGTCCACCAGTATCACGTTGGTGTCCCAACAGGATAAACAGTTATTACGTTTTTGTCAGGTCGTAATAACTTGTTGCGACGAATCATTCCTCAAACGGATTGATTGGGTTTCAAACAAGGAAAGTGTAACCTTCGTGATCTACGTGTCTGAATTAGTCAGCTTGCCACTGAGAGTGTTAACGTCACATTCAAGCCAAAAAGCATCCGATATGCTTTGCCAATTGGCCTCCCAAGCCTTTGGTTTGAACTTGTTAGCTCTCTGTTTATAATGCGGCTGCGTAACTACCTGCTCCTCCTTTCTAATGAATCTACAGACGAGGCCATGGTTAGAATCGAGAGGTTGCTCACTCTGATGCCTGATTGGGTGGAGAAGGTCGCCTGGGCTCGACCCCATCTACGCTTCAAAGGAGACAGCGCGGATCGACCATTGAAGGAAGTGATTGACGAGGCGAAGGCCAAGGCTGCGAGAAAGGATGTTTCTTAAACTCCCCTTTTTACATACGCATTTATGTGTCATCTTTGCCCTTTTCTCCTCCTTACTTTATCGATTGCATATATATACTTTTAAACTTAGTATGCTTTTCCCGCTGACGAAAGAGCTTAAAATACGCATTCCGTTTATGCTAGAACAATCGAATTGGGTGTTTTTTACTAGAGAACTGCCCTGATCTTAATCAATTGCTCCTTTGGTAATGGTTATTGTAATAACCTTGAACCTACCTATTCAGGTTCAGGTCAACCGAAAGATAGCAAAGCAAGGTTGGGAACCACCTGTTTCTCTCATGCACTACCTGGATAGCCGGGAAGTACTCTTCCTCGTAGTTAACCGTTATGACTATTGGTACTGCATACGATGATTCGTTCATTAACCTGGAGCAATCGCAGTTTACCACGCTGGGTTTGCAGCGGTCCAAATCATGCTTTTATCATGGGCTTGGGTTCCATCATTATTCTTGATCATGCATTACAGGGCATTCATTTTGCGAGTCGGGTTCTACGTTTGCCATGAAAATGGAATTTTGCTTGCCTCGCCGCACACGAACCTGTTTCCCCGATGTTCCTGCCGTGTTTGGTTGGCTCGAGTTACGCATGCCAGTCGCGACTACCTCCACCCTAGAGCCACTTAGGCTGGGATTCCGGATCCCGTAAATTGTAGTGACTATACCAACTATTACTACATCACCCCGCTGTGGTAACTTAATTGTTTAATTCTTGGTTCCGGTAGCAGTAGCGCCGTAAAGCCTCCGTCAGGGGTCTGGCCCCGGGCCACACAGTAGCCCCGAGCCTTTCGGTATTCTGACCGAGTAGTCTCATTTCGTCCTCAGGGACGTCTCGACGCGGTACAATGGCAATGGTCGTCAGTAGATTACAAGGTGTGATTTCGGTATACGTCTGTGCTCGCTAGACCTCCGAAACGACACTTTCATTTGTCACAAATGCGATTTAACACCAACGAGACGTTAAAGTCAGCAATAAGTTTTATTGCAATAATTTATCAAGATAGGGAGTACCTCCAAGAAGGGTGAAAAGATGCAACCATCTTAACAGCAGATGTACTACAAACCCCAAAATATTTCACATTAATTGACACAAAGGAAGAAAGGGAAAGTGGATGAAGTAGGCTGCGACTTCAAAGGTTTGAGGTATACGAAGGTGGGTAAATCTCGGTGTTGTCGATCCACCGCGTTTCGCGATCCCAAATCGGACCGATGGCTCTCTTATGGACTCGAGCTAGAGTCTCTTCGAACAGCGTCTTCTCCTTGGAACTCGGGTTCTTGGCAATAAGCTACAAGGAAAAAAGAGAGGGAAGGAAAGTTAAATTGCATCCTCGTTTATAAGTAACTGAAAGAAGGAATGAATGAGCATTTTGTGTTTCAAGCAGGTAATGCTACTGCGGATGCTACACCGCAATTAGGGTATCGCCTGGTTGGAAGAGATGTAAGAATTCGCCTCTCTTCGTGACAATTAGCTGCTGAAAAATGAGACTATTTACCCTTAGGCGATCCAAGTAAAAGGGGATTGAGACATCAAAGCAACGCTTATTATGTCCAGCAAAGTCGCTTTTCAACGTCAAATCATTATTAAAAAGGGATGTGAAAAGGCACCTTTTATGAAAGTAGGCTGTAATGTGTACAGCTTAGGCGCAAACTCTACAGTTCAGGTTTTAGGCCAGTAAAAAGAAATCTTAACCTTCGCATTGCATTTACAAATTGGGAGGAGTTATAATTCCTAGGTGAAAATTTTATTTAATAGGACAGGGTAGAAGCCAAAATCAGGCTCAGAAAGTGATCAGCATTTGAAACTAGATGGGTGATGAAACGAATAGATGATGAACGAAACCGTGTTTGTACACGAAAATGTATACGGCATGGCCGAAACGATCGAATACGCTCTCCATTAATATTGCCGGCCGACATCGAAGCATTCGCGCCAGTAGCCTCAGCACATGGATCTTGCGTTTTTCTTTTACAACTGAAAGCACACAAGCATACTCCAGACAATGGAAACAGCGGTTTGTTGATCATCGATGGCCACGATACGCAGTGAACAAGGGTCAGGTTAGTTATCAAAATGGCAGAAATCAACCATACATATGGGAAACATTAACAGATTACTATCGTACATTTCATTCGCCAATAAAAATTTCTTTGTACACGACTTTAATCGAAGGACGAAAGCCTTCCCTTGAGTAGTGTTGAGCAGTTACCCTTGACCGACAAGGAGCTGACTGTTTTAAGTGTTTGCAAAACGATATCGTACATAAGAACCATTGATAGGTCTATCCACATAAAATAAACCAGCCACTTGTCTATACGTTGATTACAACAGATGAACAAAATCGAAATAAAGTTGACCAATTGGGGAACAATGCATCAAAAGGAAAAACGTTTTACGAACTGACCGCTGTGATATCGTTTTTCTCACCGCCAGACCCGCCAAGTTGACAGAGTGCCACTATGGCCTCCTCGGCAGCAGTGCAGACATTGGCATTTTTGTCTTTCGAGGCGGAGCACAGGGCGTCGACAAGGCTTAAAAGCCATGAAGGTGGGGGACCGGTAAGACTCTTCTTGGTTCCCTTGAGGAGGCTGCGCAAATTAATTCGACTCGCTATGCAAGAGACTATCTTCGCCACCAGTATACGATCCTCCGGTAAGTTCAGCTTTAGTCCCTATCAATGCGAGCAAAATAGCTGGTTGAGTGATGTTTTAAGTGACAAATACGTCGTACCGCTGTTGGGTGTATTTGTTATTGAGCCGTATATGATTCAAACTTTCAACGCTACTGTAATACTACGTTTTCGCTCAAAAGTGATCATCTATTTAGATGGTTATGCGGGTAGCACAGTTAGTTTTAAGTCGGTAATTATTCTTCGGGTCATTAATTCAGACTCAACGCCAAAATGTGCGGCTCTTATAGGACCGTTCAGAAATATAACTTACAATCATAATCATATCGCTACTGTATGATGCATCTCATGGAGGTTCTCAGACAATACCGCATGCTATATTCTACAGTTTTGAACTCGAAAGTATCATTTGCGAGTAGAAGACTCAAAAAATTGAATTCGAAGCATTCGAGAGAATCTTTGCTAGCATGAGCAACTAAATCAATTCCTTTAGCAAAGTTGCCAGCCCGGATGCTCTTCAGTAACTAGAAAATGCGCCAGACTTCTACCGCCCAACAAAAACGAGTATCTCGTAAATGCCACTACACGCATATTTAATGTACGCCTTTCCCTTGAAATACTCATAGCATGCAAACTAAGATATGTGCTACCGTCAAAGTTCTTTATACAATACCACACATTTGCATTTGGAAGCATCATGCAATGAGCAGTCGACCAAAGCCGATTAGTTCAAATTTCTTATGCATAAACGATTCAAAAATTATTAAATGAGAAAGCAAACTCACCTGAGCGGTAATTTTGACCAGATTCAAAATCTGTTCCTCTGGTTTGGCTGCTATAATCACAGCGTGGAGGAAGAATCCCAAAGCTCGGTAGCCCGCTTGACGCACCTCAACATGCTGGAATGAGCGAGTGGGTGGGTGAGTGAAATGGGGCATGAACAACACAACAGTTAGATATGTTGTCTAAAACCCACATCATTGCTGGCGCAGCACTTGGCAATGGTGAGACGACATTGCTCGTAGACCTCTTCGAAGGTGCTCTGAATCAGTGTCTTCGGTGACGACAGTGAAGCCACCATTACCGCCTGAGCGCAGCTTTGGAGGACAAGCGGTGTTTCTGGCAATGGAGAGAAGTAGGAGCAAGTGTACATCTGGAAACTTAGTTTTTCCATTATCAAGAAATGGAAGTGGCTTCAATAGAGGGTTTACCATTGCTTGAAATAATCATGCTTATCGTGTCCAATTTACAAAACCAGGTTCGGCATCGTAATAATATTTGGGTAAGAAACGTTGGAATCATTTTAATAAAACGCAAGACTGGAATCTGCAAGTATATTCCAATACAAGCAACGCACTTCAGGGACAGTTAGCCTTTTATAATCCACCTAAGTTATTAAATACCTTGATCTTCGCAATAACACCAACACCAAAGTGTATTAAGGAAGGTTACAAGAAGCGGTGGATCTGAGTCTATAAAGATGTTTTCACATCCTTTTGGAATACACTGTTGTGGTTTTTAAATACAATGAAGAGATACTTAGATGTGTGTTTAAGTGTTTAGTTTCTACTAAGCATTGCTACTGAATCGAATCCAATAATCCAAACTTGAATCTAGTGGTTCGCAATCTCTACATAACCAAAATACTAAGCTCAATCAACAAACCAAATAACCCCCCATTCTTATGGAAAGTAAGCGCAAAGTTAGCTTTCGGAAGGCGCTAATTTTCCAGAAAAAGAAATTACCCAAAAATTACCCGGAATAGTAGCGGAGGACTGACACCACGGCATCAGACTAATAACGTCGGAGGCAGTCACACCGGTGATAGCAGAGGCAGAGGCGATGGAGGCACCTACACAGGCATTGGCGGCTCTTCGTACGTCAGCGAGTCTGACCGTCGAGTCGATCTTTCCCGCTCCCGCGCTGTCAGCAATACGCCCCAGTGGTGTCAAATAATCAATCACAGTGCGTAGGGTGGCCAGTTTCGGCTTTCCGTTGGACTTTTGCAAACAGTTGCGCAGGCACTGAAGCATAGTGTCTCTGAAAACATCCAGGAAGGTCAACATTCTTAGCACTGCACTTGAAAGACATGGTAATTATTAGTCCAAATAAGCGCTTTAGCCTATAAACATATTTCGATTCGTATTCCTTAAAGTGTGCTTATGAGTCATGCCATATCTGCGGACTATTGCAACGATGAGACATCTAGAATGTGGATGGTTCCTTCTGCGCAACTGTGAATCAACTCAAACGACAGTAATATGGAGTTTTGCTTATGTCATCTACGAAACCGACCATCTGGCCCTTCTATCCTTGAATACTAATGCTTTATGGTGATATAGTATCATTCAAGTGAGAGTAATTATTGCAGGATATTTCATTAACCTTTCAATCGTTGCTCCCAAGTCCTGTCCGAGTAAACACCAACTTAATTTACTACATTCTTCTGATTGATCGCAGTAGACATCCTCCTACTGCATTCATCCTGTCACCAAATACAACAGTTCTGACTTTATGCCCGAGTTTGGTATGGGTACACCTTGAACAAAAAGCTCCATATCAAATTCAAGTAAAAACTTAACTAATGGCGGAGTTATGCCATTATTAATGCTGATTCGTCCACGCCTACTTGCGGCGAAAAATTCTAAAGGCAGTCTCCATACGTTTGGTCATTTCAAGTGTGAATGAAGAGTGCTAATGAGTTCAGATTTTGTGGTTTAAACACCGTTAAGTGATTTTTGATTGCTAGTCTCTTTTGGCTGATCGTGATTACCGAATTTAGTCTAAATGCTTTCAGCGGGCATTCACCCACCGTTATGAGTTGATCAGATTCCAGGATGTCATGACAATTGTCATAGACTGCAAATTGCTCATCAGCAAATTTATGAACATTAAATTTTGCAGTGTTTTAGCAAGGTATCGAATGTTATGGAATGATTAAAAGTAGTTCATCCTAACTATGTGGGGGGAGGGTGGAAGGAATGACTTTTTCGTCTCATCGACCTATTCCAAATGAACTGACTCCATTAGAATAGGATCTGCGCTAAACAATCATTGTATTTTATTGTTTGGCTACACCACCTACTCAAGTTTTCCATCTGACCAGTAATAAGTGAATATTGAATGCCAGAAAAACTGACGCATGGGTGGCCGCAGCAGCGAGTATCTGTTGATGGAGTCCAAGTGGCCGGCTGGCAGGTGGGTTGGCAATGGTAATGCCGAAGGTGACGGCCAGGATGGTGCAGATATCCACCAGTATAGAGTCCAGTTTTGGTGAGATGGCTAACACATTGGCCAAGCCCATACCGCCCACAAGACGAATCTCCTTCGCTCCATCACCCAACACCTTTGAAAAAGTGGCTAGCAGTTGCGGTGAGAATGGACGGGTGGAAGTTGGACACTGTATAGATAAAAGGGGAAGGTTAGTCTTGATTTCATTTTTATTATGAATAGTAATGCAATCACAAGAGAAGTTCGGATTGAAGGGGCTGATATTAACTTCAGACTCTCTTCTACACAATACCCAAGACTGCATGCAACGTGTCACATGGATTGAAGTTTACCAAGATTACGAATCTGATTTGAAGATGGGCATTAATTCGACCTTCAAAATATGGCTTAAACCATCCTTCCAGCACATTTAGGATTGCTAGATGGGGAAATAGATTACCAAGGTATCCATTAGTTTTGAAAGACTGACCTACTGCTTAGATACTAGGTCACATCCAAGCTACCTAGAATAAATCATGAAACTATTCTGACACCGGTGCTTCTCCACCGTAAGCCAATAATAGACTTAGGAAGGTAAGGGTTAGTTTTTAATAATGATACCTCAATCCTAAGAATCAAATATTGTTGGTACGCAATTTTCGGTCTATTAAATCTGATAATTGCCAAATATCGCTGAAATTCTTGCTGTAGGTTTTTCCAAAACACATGAACGTTACTTCCAAGTGCTTAGTAAGTAGTTTAGCCAAATCATGCATACAATCACATCTCAGGATGTTCTGGAACTAAGCTACTTGCAGAATTCCGCAATCTGATACGGTCTAAGGCAGTCAAAACTGCACAAAGTCGCCACAATAATTGAAGACTATCAGGGATTAAATATTTGGACCGTCTACAATGTATGCTTGACCACAGACGTCATAATTTTGATATATCACAATAGAATGACACTTATTTTTGTTTAATAATATTACTACATGATTCTGCACATTTAACAAAGAATCTAGATTTATGCCAGCGGCACGAAGCCCTGTCTATATCATTTAGGCTACCAGACACAGACCTTCTACTGAGGAATGAATGATTACGAAACTATGTATAATCTGGTTGCTATAATAGACATCCCTTTTGCCATCGAAGCACTCCTAGAATAACTTCGCCGATGCCTATGAAATTGTTTACTTTTCAACCACTTCCATACGTATTAAAACCGTACCAAAAATAGCGCCAGAGATTATTTTTTTCGTTAGTGAAATTTGAGTTACTTAGCCTAACAACAATAAAGGGTACATTTTCAAGAAGTCACATAGACTATTATACATCGAATATTCCAACAAAAAATTACTTAGCATAACGTGAAGAGAGCCTCATCATGGATGCACGATACAGCTTAAATAGACAAGAATAAGAGGCGGACCTTCTCAACAAGAGTGGCCAAACTTTCGGTGACAGCAACTCGGACGACAGGCGGTTGTCGCTCCCCAAGCAGACGAATCATGGGACCAAGAACCTTTACCACGCAAGGCTGGATGGCCTCGCCACTGGATAGAGCAACACACTCGGCGAGGCCCTGAGCGGCGGGCTCCTTGGCGGCTACGCCACCCTGGAGGATGCAGTCAGCATAGAAGCGCACCAGAGAGGGCAATGGCAGAGTGGGCTCCGAGAAGCCCGGTAGTAGCATCATTCGTCCTGCCACCACGTCCTGTGCGCGCTCGCGCTGCAACCGCAATTGGTTGCTCACAAAGTCCACGGTGGCTGCCTTGATAGCCTTCTGAAGCTCAATCACGTTGTCACCGGAGATCGAATTGGCAGACCAATACTGCAGGAAAAGATTTTATTTCGTAGGTGTGCGAATCACAAGAGACTCATCACCACCAGCTCTTTACATCTGACATTCGCAGAATCAACAACAGAGATCTGTACTGCTACAGAAAAACACTCAATGGCGGTCAACTGTATGACCTTCAAAGCTGCATCAGAGGCGTTACAACGTAAACGGGGATCAGTTTACAGGATAGATGTTAGACTTTCGAAGCGTCACCGGCTAGGTGTTTCAAAGTTAGAGGCAGACACTGAACTAGTACTGTTGACACCGACGCAAAAAACGCACTAAAGAAAGTCTAACAGCAAAGGCCTTGACAGAAGTGTCTAAGTACGACATTTGAAACAAGTAATTATTTAAGAAAGGATCCATCAATGAGTCAGGAAAGGTAATAATTTTCAGACTATGATCAACGTGAGTAGTAGTTTACAAACTAATTATTGTGTTATTCGTGTGTGAGTTTTTTACGCTCCCTTTCACATACGTTACACTAGGTGCGTTACCATGGAAGACGTGTCAAATAGTGTTAAAATTTCCTAAAAATACTGCGGTTTCAGTTGTCCATCTCAGTACAATCACAAATCAAGGTGGGCATAATTGAACACACGATAAAAAACGCAAAAAACCGAGGAAATAGGCCAAAATTACAAAACACAACCACAAAGCAGTTCTTTTGTCACGACAACAATGTTGCCCACATAGCGGTAGGTGACCACACACAGAAGAGGGCTTTGAAAATTAACTAATGAACTAAAGTAGATAATCGATATCTCGAGGCGATCTTACTTTGAGGATAGTGTCCAGACAGGCCCAAGAGAAGGTCATTAAGGGCAAGTCCTTGATAGCGAGAAGCTTAGATAGATTCCGTAAAAGTGGAGAGTAGTAATCGGGCAGCAGGCGCCTCAGTGCTTCCTTGGGATCTCTTGGTCTAGGAAATATATCATGGTAGTCCGATAAATCGCTGTCGTCATCATCGACATTTTTAGCAGCAGAATCATCATAACCACCATCATCGCCTCGTCCGCCTGATCCGCTGTCGTCATCACTATCATCGTCGCCCAATTCCTCTGCTTCAACTTTGGTAACTCTTCTGCGCAAAGCAACCATTTGAGGCCCCCTCTCCTCTTCCTCGTTATCCACAAGAAAAGCCTCCAAGTAGACGTGAAGAAGACGTAGACAGGCGTAACAGTACTCAAGTGTATTGGGCTTCAAGTTGGTGAACTCGATCTGTGTAGCGTTGGAGTCACTAAGGGAGAGACCGGTAATAAGTTCCTGTAGAATGGACCGCACGGCAGTGGTATCACTAATGGAAGCAAGAACGACACTACAGCAGCGCAGATCTGCATTGTCCTTTGCGCACACATCGACGCTGGCCGCAGTCTCTAGGAAGGCGGGTAGAATGCGTTCGATGTGGCGCGCCAGTGAATCTCCAGCAATGGGGGCAAGGTAGGCAAAGGTTTTTGCGTCTAGACGAGGATGAGTGAGCTTTGGCACGAGGTAGGGCATCACGGCTCGACCTCGAATAGCTAGGAGCTGGCGGATACCGTCCAGAGCAAAGTCGCGTCTCTGCAGATCGTCGAGGAGGGCAAAGAGTTCGGGGAGAATTTCGTCGATAGCTCGGAGGTGGACGGCGCCATAGAGCAGATCGAAGGCACGGGCACCGGTGGCACGAACCTCCGCCGAGGGATCGACCAAGCTTCGACGAATTGGCGAGGTCAGACGGTCGGAGAAGGAGGCAATCTATAAAACATGTTAGCACTTCACTGGTTTGAGGATACATTCCACCACCAAGTAATATAACTCAACATAGCGCTTTTGTATTATTTTGCCCAACAGACACCTTTACTAGCACCATGAGCCGGATGAGCACAGGATTAACAATTCCAGAGTACTCAGTGGGTACGTGATTGGCTATCTACTCATCTGCAGCTGATGCATGTCAGGTGGAGTAGTACCCTACCAACAAAGCAGAAAACATCATGAAAGTACCTAGCTTTAAGAGCAGTGTAAAATTCAACAATATCTTCGTCCCTTCCTCCAGCTATTACAGAAAATAGCAGTCCTGTTATTGAAAATATCTCACCTTCCAAACTAAACTGCTCATCTGTGTGGTTCAAAAACAGCGTTTGAGCCATACCAACGGCAAATGATCTCAAAGCATTTTGCATGAACATTCAATATCCGCTTAAACTTCATAGAAGGCAACGGTACCCACGTGCTGATTCGATAGAAATACCCAAGCTCGCAAAACGGTTTAGAATGCACCAAAAGTGACCTTTAAAACCGTTTTCGAATTGTCAAATGTAATTCATAAAGGCCGTAAGAGTCCATTATCTTCATCTGTTTTTTTAATAAAATTAAATGTCCTTATAACTAGACCCCTTATTGAAGCTTTTGCCGCCTATTGTAACCGTGGAGTGCTGATGTGATTCCATGCTCTTCAACTAGCGTCATGTTTAAGTTTTAAAGTTCATTAAATTATTAAGGCATTGCCTTAAGCCTACAAATGTGACGTTTTCCTTAAAACTCATCCGAAATGGGATAAAGAAACTAATTGAAGACGTACCTGTTCCGACTGGCAGTTGTTCATAATGTCGATGAGACCATTGCAGACACCTCGACGTTTGTTTTCGTCTGGTGAATTGAGACCTTCTTCAAGATGTGGAATCACCTCAGGAAGAACGCGCTCACCCAACTTTCTTACAAGATCACCTAGAGCCCGACCAGCAACCTGGAAAAGTGAATTTTGATTGGTCAACGTGGAGAAAGCTAACAGTGCATATCGTCGGTTGATATCTTCAGCACAAATTGACAACTTCGGTCCATGCCAAACTTCCAATTGGACAAAAGTATTTAAGGTAATATACCACATCAGAAAAGGCGTGATTCATCTCCCTGATTTGATTTGATGTTTTTTTTCAAACGTCTCGTACAAATTGTCCTGGTTAGATGTAAATATACTTCCTGAAGATGTCGACGATCCCAGAAAACGTTTTCGATTCTCAAAAAATTTCCTTTCTCTCGGCTATTCTCGAACATTCCAGAGTCTCGTTCAAATCCTCACACTAGTCAATACCACGCACAGGTAGACTTTAAATGCAGAAGTAATAAATTTACTATAAATACGCGGGAATAGAACCATCCAATGCCCTTGGTAGGCACCGTCCTCCCAGCTTACACCCATTTGTAAATACGTTCAAGTAGAAACTAGTGTTATTGTTAACTATACCGCAATCAAGTCGCAAAACAAAAGGTTTAAAACTGACCTTAAAACGATTACCGCAAATTGAAGCCTACTCAGTAGAACGAATTATCTATCTGGTGAAAATCATGCATAAAAGAGAAAAGATCTAATCGCCACATCAAACGATAGAATTGGCACTATTTCACCACGCCGACCAGCCTTCGAAATTCAACCGATGAGTATCTGAAATTGGCACACCCAGTTTTAGGCGAACTTTAAAAAGGCTTTAGATAGATTCCACCCCGATTTTGCCCCCGAAGCAACGAAAAGATGCTAGATGCTCTGTGGTAATGACTAGTCAATGGGACTCGAATTGCAACACTTGCAGTTCAGATTTTTGTTGTTCTTTAATATAAGTCCTTGTAAGATGCAACCAAGGTCGCGGGCCACTTTTTAGTGGCCTTTTGCAAGGCCACAAGTAGATTTCACATCCCCAATCCCCTCTCAAAATTCGTAGGCGTCATAGTACTTGTATACTCCACCATTTCGTGCTTTGTTTGCTATGACATTCCGTTGGAAGCAACTTAAAAAAATTAAAAGGACTTGAAAACCCGCTTTTGACGGTCGCAGCTAACATACCTAACATTTTTAAGTCTTACTCCACATGAATAGCCCCAAGTACTGTTAATACGTCCATTTTAAGGCTACGATGCCTTTTTTACAATGCGACATTAATCTTTCTAATTCCATTCAACAGAGTTATTTATAGATACGAGAAATAGTTTGAGCACCACAAGACAACAAAAGAAGGACCAGACATGACAATGCCAAAAAAAGTGAATAAAGCATCAAGACCTGCTGGTGCTCCCGTAGAGTAGATCCTAGGGAGGCGAGAAGTTGTTGAACGAGGACAGGCATAAGTTCGCGGAGAGTGCGCGGTGTGTTGACTACCACGATCTTCCAAATGTGGCTGGCAGCATTGCGCACTGCATAGGTGGGATCAGAGCGTGCAATATGGAGACGCGCCAAAACGCGGTTGCGCCGCTCCTCCCCCAGCGCCTTGAGAATCTTCTCGCTTGCTACATCCGTCCCAAATGTGTCGTCCTCGTTGGCGGTCTGGGATGAGTCAGAACAGTGGAGAAGGGTCATATTGCAACCCAGCATAAAAGATAAAACCCAACTATACAGCGTTCGAAAGACCAACTTTCTGAATGCCTCACAATCAGTCTGCCGAATGGTGCTTAAGTTGGTTATCTGAACGTCGATCAGCAAAAACAGCATAAGAATCCGCCTTGGAGAATGGCTTCCACATCTGCCTAAAATGAAACATCACGAATCTCCCAACACTCCCTTAATTAAAGTGAACTTCTATAAAGTTCAACATAAAATCCTGGCTCTAATTCACATTGTCGATAAATACATGGCTTGTTTTTATGTTCTTAATTTCCCTAATCACACAAAGAGTCACCTAAATTGCCTTTGTGATCTCCAAATTTTCGTAATTCCATGCCAAATATCAGCCTATTGTCACTTGGCATTTTACAGACAGAAAATAACGCGATGCTTTTCACTGAAGATAATTCTGCCTTTGAAAATGAGTTCTTCGGCCAACATTTCCAGCCTTAATGTGTCCGAAAACTCTGAGTCTGATGGATCTGATCCAACAAATATTACGATGTTACGTAGTAGCTCACTAATTTCACTCAGTAGCTTTGGCGTTTAAACACCAATCATCTTGGCGATTTGTTAAGGGGAAACCGAGAAGTCGCAAAGGCAAGAGCCATGTATACTTCATGAGAATTTGATCCAAGAATCAAAATAGTCACCATCCTTAAAAAGTAAATTTACTTGCCTATTTTACGCTCGGTTGGCCGAGTTGGTAACCTGCGGCATCACACCTCAGGTAAGTTCGCACGCCTCTCGCGTGGCGGCCATGTTGGGGTCATGAGATGAGTCTGGCTTAATTTAACAAATTGCGGTATATACACCTGTGTTTCGTCAGCCTACGCCGCGATAAGGTATAGTACATTAGCTGTCAATGCCACTTGTAATCAGCATTGGCCTTGTTTTGTACAATAAAAACCTAAAATTTTGGTCACCTTGCACAACTGAAATGATTTTCTCAACCCAGATCAGTTAAGGGATTGGCATGTCGTGAACTCATGCCCGGTCAAAGCATTGAAAATATCTAAAAAGATGATAAACCTGGATGTAGACGTCAATTCCCCATTCGTAGCAGTTCTAATCATTTCTAAACATAGCGTAGCCTTCGCATCACGCATCCTCACCAAATACGTACAGGAACGCGCATCCAAGATTGGTTGGTGTTCGGAGTGTAAATGAACTCAGATCTCATCAATTAGAGCCAACCAATTATTACAATTATCGGGAGTTTTCATCGCAGTATTTAAAGAACATGTGCTTACTAGCAGTTTCGCAACGATTTCTGTGCCTCCACTTTCAACAACGAAATGCTCTGGATGGAGGAAATACTAGCAAATACAGAGACGTTAACTTTTCATCTCACTGGAATTAGACGCAGTTGCAATTCGTTCAAATAACATCCTGGTTGAGAAAAAAAGAACTATGGTTGAAAAATATGAAGTCCTCGTAGATGATTTGCATAATTTTTTTAAACAAAATCAATTTTTGATAGCAATCATGGCAACAAAAAAGGCAGTAGTTATCTTCGTGAAGCCCAATCATTAAGAACAATAACGAGAAGCTTGCAAAAGGACTACGATGGATGTTATTGAAAAACTGTAGTGACTCGATGCTTTCGAATGCGATCGTAATTATTCCGAGTGCAAATAGCAGTAAATTCACTCTAAAGTGCGCATGTGAAAAATAATACATAATTCTGCAAAATACATAGGTTAATCTGTTCAGTTTTTATAGGTAACTCTAATGGTATAACACTGGATTGTAGTTAAATTCTTTTCACAGGTACGGTTATCTTACAGTGAAGTTTCCCCAATGAGAATCGTTCACTGGAGGAACAGGTATCTAGCGAGCGATATCGAAGGACACAGTACCTTTGTGGTTCCCTTTCCAGAGACCCCAGAGAGTTTGTAGAGGAGGTCACCAGTGAGGTGGAGCGAAGAGAGGCGAATACGCCATTCAGCGCTGAGCAAGCCCTTCTCCAATTCGGGCAACAACAGTTCCACGGCCTCATTGGCAAAAAGATCGATGATGCGCTGACCCGCTTTCAAGGCTGTCTCACGAAGGTACTCGCATTCATCAGCAAGAGCCTGGACAATAAGTGTAAGGGATCTTTTTCTCTCTTCACATTTTAATAAATGAAGAACACATAACGCACACTAAAGGTAGCAAATGAGGAACAGTTAAGAATGGACCCAATTTATAAAGGGTTTGGTCTAATGATGTGCTTTGAGTAATGTGCACCCCCGATGGACAGTTTTGGGGGAAATTTATGAGCTATCTCGACCACACATCAAGCTGTTTCTTGCGCAAATTAACTTTCATATCATAAAAAGTTATCTCCATTTTTTTGAATTCAAAGCAGATCTAAGCATTGAAGAATCACTAGCCCATTTACTACTAGGGATGAGGTCCAGGACAGCAAACTCATGTTTCGAAACAAAGGTTTTTTTACAAAATGCGTTAGCAGTAGGCCAACGTATAGCTTTTACCTCTACTTTAAACAATACATTTCCCTCCATTTTCCTAAAGATTCTATGTAAGTCGATGTGAACAACATGAGAGCCATCAAATTTTGGTCTCTTCACTCCTAACCAATCGTGAAAACCTCGTTTGTTTTTACTAGTTTGAATCTAGAAGTGCGACAGCTGAAAAGCCAAAAATGACACTTGAGTCAAGATGAGGACAATATACTCATGTTAAGGCTGCAGTGCTGGATGCACAGATGTGTGTAATCAAGCTCTTGACCTTCACAGACCCTTTCCAGTCACAAATGCTCAAAAATGTACTGATGGACTTTCTGATACGAAATCGTTACGAACGGTGGAACAGCCATGTCAAGGACAATCGACTCTCGATCTCAATATGTCAACGAGGGTGGCCTAAAAAATAACGGCCTCAATTTTTACACATTAACAGGAGGGAGCTGTCAACAGTGAGAAGCCGCATTAAAATGTTTGAGACAACATTGACATACCATCTATTAAGCAGTTCTTTCCATGGAAACAGGAACAAAATTGGGCGTTAATAGAAAGAGTGATTAAATTACAATTTAAAACAGTTAGGTGTTACATAGAACAAAGAAGCTATTTTAATCTAGCATAAAGACGCGGCAACTATAAGCAACCATTTGACCGAAAGTTGATTTCTCACTGTGTAGGCCTTATTCGACAGGTGGGTGGCAACTGAGTAAGGAGCTCAATTAATGTAATTTCCAAAAGGTTCTTCACCTCATTTTTTTTTCATTAAAAAAGGTTCTGATGTGATTTCGGATGAATGTGAAACTACACCTCCTCGAATTGTACTGAAAGGCTGAAACGCATGAGACAATCTACTTCAAAAATCCAAGGCCTGTTTTCTGGGGCGATGTTAAGGTACAGGAGGCTGACCTTAAGAATAGGCGAGAGAATTGGAGCAATGAAGGGCGAGAATTCGTTGCGGAAAACCTCAGGAAGGTAGATGAAAAGCATGAGGTATCCGTCGCGCACGTAGGGCTGCACATTGGTTGACTCTGCAGTGCGAATGAACTCGGGCAGAATAGACTCCAGTCGTGACAGGCCCATTCCACCCAGCACCTCTGCCAGACCCTGAGCCGCGCCTGATCGATCCACTGAGGACTGTTCCGATGTCAGCGTTGCCATTAGCCATGGCAGAAGATCCTGAATGAGACCAAAAATCAACAACTCCCTCTCTAAGCTTCCCAAGTACCACCATTTGGAGAAAAGGACTTATCAAGCAACTACTTTATTAGCAGCTTCTAAGGCTACTTGGACAATTGTATATATTCTAACGCCGAATATTTCGTGGAGAATAACTGCTTAAATTTCCCATCTTTAACTGGAATAAACACCAGAAGAAAGAATTGTGAATGAAATCACATGCTTTCTTATTCCCCGTGCAAATTTATCACAGGGCACTTGTTCGCTCATTTATTTTGAATTACCTCGAGCCTAGATTTCCACTTTAATAATGTACCTCTTTAGAGTCTTAAGCTATACACCTTAAACATGATTCGTCAAAGTTATAAGTTCACCTGAATCTGAAGAGCTGTACAACTGCCAGATTTTCAAAATCAAATTAACCAAGCTTGAGAGCAGATTAATCTACTCAAGTAGACAGTAAAATAAGAGGCCAGGAGTCCTGCTAAGTTCACAGCTTTCGAACATTTAAACCATAATTAACTCTTCAACTCGTTGAAAAGATGAATGCGAGTAGTCAGACATGAATAGAAACAGGGCTAGATGGGGACTGGTTGTCTAAACAATGTGCTCAATATTTCACTTTTAACCCCTTAATCACTGAGTAGTGCATTATTTTCAAGGCTCAAAACTTGGGTTGGTCATGGTAAGGCAATATTTAAGTTATTTACATAAATACGTACTCATAACGTCATAATAAGTAAATTCAGCCACAGACTCGGACCTAGAGATTGCATAGAAGCAGAAGCATACGAAGAAACAGGTTGCGATAGATTGTCCCTTTTGCAAGGAGTGAAAAAAATCCCCCTTTTCGATTGATCAAAAGTTTACACCAGGTGTGGGACTGTATGAAGTACACATTTATAGACAGGTTGAAGTTAAATAGGGTGCAAAGAATTCTGTTGCCTTTTACAGAACCAATGTCGTAAAGTAGCACAATTTTATCCAAATGTACCATAATATTCCGTACTGATGCTCCGAGAGCAGAAATTTGGGCCATTTTAGGACTAATCAACAATGTCTACAGTTTGTGCCAGACTACAGCAAGCGTTTGCAAAGTATTAAAATTGAAACAGCGCAAGCGTGTGTGCCACCATATTACAAAAGAATCAAAAGACCATTGTGTGCAAAAATGATTGCGAGAAAGTTGAACACACAAATTAACTGACATCATACTGAGAGTATTCATTTCCATAAAAGATGCGTAGACAAATAGTGTTTACAAAATACACTCCAAGGCCTTTTCGTAGACGAAGCTGCAATTCGAATTTCGAGATGAGCCGGGAAAGAACAATAACTTGGCAAAGTCTTGAACTTTTTAATGTTGAAGCCTCCACGCAAAGAAATACAATAACTCGGGGCACCCATTGCTGACCCTTGATAAGATCTTCGAGTGAATGTGTGGATGCAAATATGCATGACCCCAATCGCCCTTAAGACTAAGCAAAAGGCAACTAAAACTGACAATATGACACCTCAATCTCAACTGTCTTTGAAAAACGGCCTTACTAATGGGTTTACACGGCTTTTGTATTTTCGTAGAATGAAACATAAATCGGCGTTAAATCCCAAGCCTATATCAAAACACATGACAGCTGATGCACGAAGGATCTTAGAACAGGATAAACCGTCAAAACACTAGTCTCTAAACAAACATAAAATACTCCCACTTCAAATAGGGGGAGTTTCGGAACAATTCAGTGAAGTTCGTTAAATTCCTCATAAAGAGGAACAAAGAAGAAATCCCAATTTGTAATTTTAAAAATCGTATTAGAACGTGATGCATTTGCTTGAATCGATCCATAAGAACTCCCACAAATGGACTTACAATTAGGAATTTTACATAGCTCCAGAACTGAACAGCACGGAGAAAGGACTTGATATTAGCCAAAACAAACGTAATGGCCGCAAAGAAGATCGATGAGAGCAGACATACCTTAGAACAGGCCTCACCAATGCCTCGGACCATGGCACCGAGAGCACGAGCAGTGACGGAGCGTACTTCGGGCACGGGGTCGAGGAGGCAACAGCGCAAGCCAGGCATGATCTGCACAATGTAGGGCTCGAGATCTTCCCGACGCGCGAGGCTGTAGAGAGTGCCGAAGATCTGAGCCGCCGCCTTGCGAATCGACGTGGAGCGATCATCAAAGGCGCGATGCAGCACAGGCATGATCAGCGCCAGACTGGCAGCATCCACCACATGAGTGAAACAAGTGTCTCGTAGAATCAGGAGACATGCCCCCTTGTCGGTCAGTGGATCCTGCAGGCTTTTGATCAAGCAGGGCACAAGGGCTATTTGAGATCAGAAAGAGGGTAACTAATCAGACAGTCATATCATTTATTACTACGTGAACGCGGAAACTATAGCTGTTACCAGTATTTCTTCCCCTTCCTCTTCTCCGTTTTGGACAGATAAGAGGGCAAAAGACGGAAAACAAGAACAAAAGGTCATCACTCAGACGCCAATTAGCTACTTATTCGCGTATCAGTGTAAAAATAATTTTTTGTGAATTGACACCGGAGAAGAAACAATAATCAGGAGATTTGGTTGACATGCCATTTCAGATAAATAACGGAGAGCTTGTTGTTTTCAGAGAGGACTGTTGTAAGCTTTTATTCTTACCATCCTAAACATGAAGATGAGTAACTTGGTGGAACCGTGGGATCCTTTCCCACCACACAAGCTACTAGCCTTCTAACCCCCCCATGAGCTTTTATTAGGTATACTCAGAAGCTTGGAGTCTTAAAACACTTACGGATGCCTTGGACGATAGAGTTTAAGGAAGATTGTCAGCGATTCTTAGTCCTGAACGCTTCCATCACGTTATCAAAGTGATTGCAGTGCAATCTATTCACTGTAACAAAGTGGCCAGATCCGATATCTATGATGGGCTCAGGTGTTTCAGGTGACTCGTCCACAAGATAACAATCATGTATTCAGCATCTAATGACTTAACAGCTTAAAACGGGGGACTTGTAATCTCTTCATTGCGCATGGAACATCAAATGGTGAAAATATACATCACTAAGATACTTTGGTTGATTGCTGGGCTTCTGCGGCGGGACCAAATGGTCACTTTTTTCACGTTTATATATTGTCAAGGTTACATACGGAAACATTAGTAGAGCAGCACTCATTTGGCATATCATCGCAACAACGATAAAATCCAGCCATCTAGAGGACCAGTCAATTTTTTTCGGACGTTGACTCGTCAAACTGTAGAAAATAACATTTTCAGTGCCTCCAGTGTCCAAGTAAGTCAAGCGGCACGAAGAATCTCCAATTTATTGTAAAGCAATTTGCGGGTTCTAGATGTGGTGATGCCTCTACTCCTGGGAATTTCACTATTACAATTCTCTTTTATGAAGAACAAGAAAATTTTTATCCTGAAGTCACTCTGTACACTTGGTATAGCGCTGCGAACTTCAAACTTTTTGTTTCGTGATCGCTGTTGAAATACAGTCAGAATTCACCAAGTAGAAATCGGTGTAAATCCTTAGAGGCTCCACAAAACAGCTTTGGAGTAAGCGCAGAACATTTTAAAATTAAAAATAGTAGGGAACCCATCTAGCTCCCACATCTACTCTGGTTTTGTCAAAATGGCCCAAGAAAAAAGGATTTAAATTATTAAGGAAGAGGGGAGAGGGCATTGCGTACCCTGGATCTCGGGGTTGCGAATGACTGTCCCTATGCGCTCGAGAGCACAGGCGCCGGCCTTCTTGAGGTTCACCTGCGCGTCGATCAGCACAGTGAGGATCCGAGGCACAATCTGTGGCAGACAAGAGGAGAGTTGCTTGGGTGCGCAGCTAGTCATGGTACCCAATACCTCAACTGCCTCTATAAGTGCAGAAGGACAAGTGAGCCTCCCTTGGAGGTAGATACATGGAGAGACGGAAACAGACTTACGACACTTTGTTCGCCAGGGATTATCCTCATCAATGACCTTAAGGAGAAGTGGTAGGATAAGTTTGATGCCGTGAGCACTAAGTTTGCTCATCACGGCTCGACTGGTGACTGAAGCGGCCTAAAGTTGCATACAGGTTGAAGTTAGTCCAAGCAAAAAAAGGACGTTTTAAGTGTTATGCCAGTCAGCAATTACCTCGCGAACACCCAAGTTTGAGTCTCCAAAACAACTGAGCAGTTGAGGAACGAGCTTCACCACATAGGGTTCAAACAACCGACCCAGCACGAGCGACAGGCGTTCGAATGCGAAAAGAGCACCTTGATAAAAGTTGTGGTAGTACTAACTTCAGGAAGTTAAATATATTCGCAGTATAGTACGAGGGGCATTAGGATATAGCAATGGCACTGATCAACTAAATATCTTGTTATCCTTTAAAGAAAGAAACAGGTAAGCTTCATTAGTTAACCACTTTCTATAGAGAACATTTCAGTTAGAGATGATCAAAAATGACCTATCAATCACAGGATCAGAGATCATTTACCCAACCTTGGCCCATTTCCTCCAAAAAGTAGCACAAGAAACCAGTTAGCAAAATGGCCGACACTAAATTGAAGACCTAATTTCAGAGACAAACCCGATCAAGTAAAAGCGGTATGTGAAACTACATTTCAAATACCAATGAGTCTAAAAAGATTATGCTAGAGCTCAAGGCGGAAACGTCATCACATTTACGAAACAACCTTATAGATCATAATTACTGATAGTATGCCCAATTGGAAGGAACTCTTCGTACACTACGATCAAAAACGGAAGTGACAAAATAAACGTATTCTCACAGTTGGGTGTTCACTGAAGGAACTCAACCAAATCCCTAAAAATTCAGGAAAGTGCACAACACCGTTCCACAAACGCTGTTTAAACAAACCACTTCCGTCACAGATCTTAAACGGATTCTACTAAACTATCCTTGAGTCCAATTAGACGTCAATAAAAGGAATGAAATAAACCCATTTCACAACGTCTTAGTAGTGGAAGCTTGGAGTCCGTTACACAAAGTGGACTTACTCTCTTTAAACTTGGGATTTTTGTCCTCAAGAGCTGATAGTAGCCTATCAATGATGCCCCTCTGCCTCAATGTAGCAATACCACATCCGCGTACAATGCCGGCCAGGGCGTACGCCGCTCCACGCCTCTCTGCGTAACCCAAAGAGGAGAAAAGCGTAGTCATGAGACGGGGGAAAACTTTCTCCAACTGCTCAGCAGGCAGCTTCGGAGCCAATGGAGTCATTGCATCCTCGACGGCCCTTTGCACCTGTACGCACACACGCACATCAGATAGACGTTTTACTGTTCTAAGGTGACACCGAATGCCAAAAAAACGGGGAACTTAAATTATTCCTAGACAAAAGTTGAACATCTATTTCATCGCTAAAAACCCAATCAATTTATTAAAAAAATTTGGTATTAACGGTTGCCATAAACTTCCGCATATTCTTGAAGCCGGATTCGGGTGATAAAGTCAAGGGGTCAATGACAAGCTTTATTACTTCTCTAATACTTGCGAAAGCCACCCAGATAACCTGCACCTTTACCTTTCCGACTCCTAGGTTGAAGTTGCAGCATTCTCCAACCTTTCTGTGGGAAACGAAGGTAGGATATTTCATAGATAATGACAACACTTACCACATCAGCAGGAAAACTGACAGCTGAAAGGAGGCGGTTGAAAACAGCCCCAACTCGAGTATCCTCCCGCCCGAGGTATATCGCCAGGGAGCCCAGAAGTACAACAACTGACTGTCTGACCATATCTAGCTCCTCTATGTTCGGCGCTTTGTTTAAAAAAGTCTCCAGAATAGGGAGCAACTGCTGCAGATTCGTCTATGAGGAGGGTGAAATAAAAGTCATTGTATCACCCGGAAGAGACGAGTAAGAAAAAGAGGAGTGAAACCTACGACTCCATAAGTTCGAGTGGCTCCAAGACCAGCCTGTAAGAGGGCGCAGCGCACCTCCTCCTGCGAGTCATGCAGCCCCTCATCCACGAGAAATCGGAAAATTTTCTGAAGCCACACGCCAGCCTTCTGCTGGTTGGTATTCACGTCTTCAACAGCGGGAGCTTCTTGCTGAGCCGTCTGACAGTAGCCTGGTGTCCTGGAACAACTCACGATAGCTTCAAGGGCATGCGCGAGACCAATCCGCTGTTGGGTGTACTTTGGCGGTAAGGGCTCAGCCGGCTTCCCGTGGAGATCCACCTTCGATTGAGGTTTCTAGAAATCAGAGAGGGAAGGATAAATCAAGGGCTTTTTTGTGATTAATAAAGGAAAAGCAAGATATGCGTAGACACGCACTTCCATTAGGCAATGATAGATCTCCAGCCAGTAGTCAATAACATGACTAAGCTCGCCCTGAGACTTCCCATTGAGACACCGTCGAAGGGCGCAGGCGGACGCCTTTTGGATGTCAGCAGACTTTCGAAGGCACTCCAGAAGAAGACGAGTTGCCAGTGCAGTGGGAGGAAGAACATCAGGGTTTCGTGGGCGTTGAAGCAAGACAAAACGACGTTGCTTTTGTTTCTTCTCTTCCTCGTCCCCAATCTCCCCCTCTTGCTGTTCTTGTCGCTGTTCCTGCTGATCATCATCAACTGATTCTGCATTTCCTACAGTCTTCTCAGATTCACAACTTTCGCGCAAACCCAGAGTAGCCCATAGTCTTTAAAGCGGTGGATGTGAGAGGAAAATTGAGATACTTATTTGAAAATAAAATAGGTGAGAAATTCAAGTCCTATCGGGAATTTTCATCTTGCAGTTATAGAAAGGGACACTATGATGAAGGTGTTAAATGCACTAGCGCTTGACGAGCTAGGGCGTTTTGTATACTGGCAGAGAAATCATTGATTAAGGTAGATGGCAATTGTGTTATCGTCTACGTATTCAGGAAACCTCGAAAGATATATGAAAGCTACGTGCTAAACTTCCCATTAAGCGACCCTCGACTTTCGGCTATCAATTTACTCATAAAGAATGGTAAATCGTGTATAAAAGAACAAACGGCTTTCATAAGTTACCTGTCAGCATCGACAGCCACCTCCACAAAGGGATCACACCGCGAGATAAAGAGTCTCAGTTGGCTGTTAGCAATGAGACAGAGAGTAGGCCAGTTAGCGGGGTCTGCGATACTCTCATCGATATGCAAATCCCCCTCACCCATGGCTTTGTTGGAAACGATCCCCTGAGCAGCTCGCTTTCTCTTCTTCTTTTGTGTCTTGGTCAGATTTCCACTGGACGATTTTGTAGCCATGGTGTCAGTGGCAGAAACGACGTCCTCCGACTGCTGCTCTTCCTGTTGGCCCTCACCATTATCTTCATGTGCCACGGTGACAGCAATGACATTCGTGACGACGGGAGGGAAAAGAGAGTGAGTGAACAGGTCTGGAAAATGTTTCGCTAGGTTAATCATACCCTAAAAGGGTGTGGAAATCAAATTATGTGCCACAAGTGGAGTCTGAGCCACTCACTACAAAACTCACCGTCAAGGCAGAGGACCGAGTGAAATGCGTCAGAGCTACAAGACGTTCCATTAGGTCATAAACTGTAGGGATCATTGAGATTAGGATGATTTCTCTCTTTTTTGGTTGGCATTGCAGTAGGTAAAGGAGGTAGTGAATGTGAAGTTGTACTGCATTTTGAAACACATCGTTGGAAAACGCTGACAGGCCATCATCGTCTCTGCTGTTGCCTTCAACAATTAGACCCAATTCCAGAGCCAAAGTGTGTTGTTCAATTAGGTGCAGCAAGAACTGAAAAGAATTCCGTCAGGAATAGCGAATATTGGACAATGCCGATTTACAAACCCACTTTGACTCACCTTGTAGATAACATCAAATTTTAGTGCCTCACACAGCTGTAAATGAGACCCAATGTCATCATAAAAACCATCAGTTGGACGGACCTGATTCCAAATTGTAGCCAAAAATCCGCCATAATGACCACACAGAGCCCATCTTTTCTGCTCTTCCTCCTTATTTCCAGCACTCTCCAGCTCTTCTAAGTGTGCAAAAGTAGAGTGTTCAATGAGAATTCGATCAAAAATGGGGATGGCAGCGGAGATAACGATAGCCCCTGAGGCCGTTCGTTTCCTGATCTAAAAGGTAGGAAAGGAAAGGTCCCCATATCGACAGCCACACTCAAAGGCGGAAACATCGCTCACAAGCTCACATCCTTTCGGAGACACTCAGTAACTGCTTCAGACTGCTCTCGAAGAGTGGAAAGCTGACAGATTGCATGCCAATTCCCGTTTTCCGCGTAAATCGACTCTTCATCGACGAAAGAAGTAACTAGGAAGGGGGAAACCGGTGGCCGGTTCCTCAAACAGACTCGGGGCGGTGATATAACCCTAATGGACCAGGCGGCAAAGTGCTGAGCCTTCTGTCGACGTATCTTTACGTCGGTGATAGTAGGAGCCATCGCCACCTCGGCTATCAGGCGTCCGAGACGGCTGTGAGCGGCGATAGCAAGGGGAGAAAGGAGAGGTCGCTGCAAAAGATGGACGGTAAGGCTCCAGAGGTTAAAGGAGTTGCGTAGCAGAACTTCAATTGGAGTCGACTGACTGTCTTTGTTTGCATTGAGAAGGGTATCGTTTAAGATGGTGAGAAGATCCATTAGGTGACTGCCCTCTCTGAAGAGCTAAAAGGAAGAATTGGAGTTAATGCGGACTCTCCTTTGAAATCGGTTAATCAAGAGGGATAAAAAACGTACTTTGGAAACGCGTTTGCGGATTTCCTCCTCCTTTTCCATCTCAGCTTTGATTATTGCGAGTTGGTTCAAGGTTAATTGTGGAGCAATAGAGGTCAAAAAATCGGGCTTCTTGCCATCTGCTTCCACCTGCCGCTCCTTTTGCCTGGCCTGAGCCTCTAAAATGTCCATTTGAGTCTCATGAGAGTATAGTTTTCCTTCTCTCTTGATGTTTGACCTGTTTGTCTGGTAGCGAGGGAGACTATCCAAGAGCACTCGGTTGTAAAGGGTGCCAGATTGGGCTAACATTATTCCAACCTCGTCCATAGTGACATCCGTGTACTTGGAATTAGAGAGTTCAGAACAAAGTCGAACAGCCAGACAAGACGCAAATTTTACTGGGGACCATTCTATGAGGCGCTCCAACATCAATCGATGAGCCTAGGAAAATTGGGATGCAAAATCATACCTCAGTATAAATAATGAAAGCTTGGCGAAGATTTCTCTCGCAATCAAAAAATCAACCACTACTTTCTCAGCGCATGATATGCAACTTAAAAATGATTCCGTTTTAAAGCTTGCATTCTAGAAGTAAAATTAATTGAATTATCCCGGGACCGTAAAACCGGCGGGTCAAATTAAACTCAACTGCCAATGGGTCCGAACATTATATCAACAGACACACTATAAGCTTGTCACTGGATTCTAAATATCATTTTGTGTTCTACAAATAGGAAAGCTGGACTTACTACATCCACTTTCGGCAATTCAAAAAGAAGGTCTACGACGCTGTTGAAAGGCTCAACACCTTCCTCTTCATTAAAGGCCACTTTGATCTCCTCTTTGCGGGGCAACCTGACAATCGAAAGAAGATCTGTCCACGCATGTTGATTGTAATTGACTGGAACAGAAATAGTCGCAGTGAAAATCACCAACGGATATTCCGTCCTTAGAGAGTTCCACTATCTCACCTGCGTGTGGATGGCTGAGAGGGTAGAGAGAGGCGCAAAATAGGCCCAGTTTCTGCCTGACCGAAAGCGCCTCCTGAGTTAACAAATTCCTGGGAGGTGTTGCAAGTCTTGAACTGGTGAAGATGGGCTCCAAAAATTTTAGAGTAGTAGCCGAAGCCGTCTTGCCAACCATGATTACAAGCTGCACCAAACGTCGGCCAAATCGCGATGTATTTTCGACTCCCGCGGTCAGGAGGTCGCTCGGCCTGTTCAAAGACTCCAACACCAAGAGGTTGAGATGGTTCTGAATTATCGACTGACCGATGACGCGGTTACGCTTGCCCTCTTCGATTAAGTGGGCGAGGAGGCAAAGGCGGATGTCCTCCAAGACTTGACGCGAGTCAGTGCAGAGCCAGAGCAAAATGAGGACGCGATAGAAGGCACTGTAATTATCCATGTGTGCGTTGAAAGAGCATTACAACGATCATGCCAAAATTTTCATAGACGTACCCTCTTTGTGTATGAGAAAGTTCATCGGGGTGGTGTGTGAAGAGAAGATGAATTGATGAAATCAGATAGGAGTGAACTACAAAGGAAATCAGGACAGTAGTTGAGTAATGTCGAACGGATTGGGTCACTCACCATCCGAGGAGGTTGTTAGAAGAAAACGATCCTTGAGCCACAAGGGGATAGCATCCTGACCACCAGGGGTGACCTTAAGACCACTCAAAACAGACCACATGCTTTCCGGAATCATGCCCGGTTGGCTAGTGCTCATGAGCCACAAGTGTGCCGCTGCAACTGCCTGACTCACAAGAGGCGACGCAGGAGCCTCCTGTTTGGCCGCTTGAGCTGCCGTGGCGAGGAGAGGAATGTAGGCTTTCGGGAGCTTCCCACCTAGGAAACGTCGAGTTGGATCACATTATATTGGTCAGGATGGAAAAATTATTATGAATGTATCTACTTGATCGACGGGTTTCATCGAGGAACCGGAAGAATGCCATTTTAACTCGATGTGAGACCTTGTTCGAGAACAGCTTCTCCTGATAAGAGAGAAACACAGTAAAGGAATAAAAGTTGAGCAGCTTTCCACTTTATTAAAGGATTTAAATGAAGGGGTGACACCAAAATAGTACTTGAGCAAGCATCTCTTATAGGCAGTAACTTTTAAAACAACTGAAAATAGTATGCGATTGCCTACCCTTATGGTTGCATGAGCCTTTTCGTTAAGAGAGAACTTCGGTAGTTTTAACCACAAGCCCAACTGTTTCAGGGATGATTCGACCATGTCCTCATTGTCTAAGAGATTACAAACGTCAGTTACCAATGGATTCGTCGAAGAACTTAGGCTTGAGCAAACTACTCACCCTCAGAAATGATAATGTCAGTGAAACTCCTCAGCACTTCGGAATAGGCCTTCACATTGCCCGAACTCGGTTGCGACAGACTTCCGAGAGCGTGAAGGAGCATCAGTTTCCTCTCCAAAGATACACGTCGACCATCGGGACCGGTAAGTTTTGACAAAACCTATTAAAGTATTTATTCAAACCTTTCCTGACGCTTTACATGCATCTATTTTTAGCCTGCCTCTTAGTAATTCGGCCCAAATGTGGACATTTGAGAAGCAATATTTTTAATGCTACACACATTTCAAGCATCTTAACTGACATTTTAGGAACGACACGTAATAGAACAAGGCCGGCAAAGGAAAAATATGTTGAAAAACTTACTCGATTGTAAATAACGCTGATGAAGGTTTGGGTACCACACAATTTTGCAACTGAAACGAGCGAAGAGACACTGGCCTCACGGATGCGTGGGTCGGTAGCAATGATATTATTGATCAATGGGTCGACTATTTCCGCGCCAATTTCACTAATTGTTAATTCGAGTTCTTTTAGAATCACTTCAAAAACTGGAAAAAAAACGCTGATGAGGATGTAGACCTGAAGCATACTAGGAATGGCTGTTTCCGGAGAGCGCAGGAGTTTACGGCCAACAACTGGTAAGAAATTCTTTTTAAAGGAATCCTCATCAATGCAATAATTCAGTAGTCCTCCAGCTTGCTCCTGAAGGATTTGGAAAGGAATGAGATAGCTTTGGCAGACGCAAGTCAGAGCTGGACTGGGAGACAGACTCACCAGAACATGAGTTGAAAAACTCTTCTTCCCGGAGAAAGCATACTCGAGCAAGGTGTTCAAAGTTCCGACCTACATTTACAAAACTTTTGGTGAGATTTATACCTTATCTATTGATTTCACAACTTCGTCGTCTTTTCGCAAAGCACAAGCAAGAGAAGCGATGGGTAGACAACTTTCACTATGTTCCGATGAAGATAGCATATGAAACGTCATTTCTAATGAAGTAGGTGCCTGGAAGTAATGTAACTTAGAAGCAATTTACATAATCCCACAGTCTGCAACACAGTTTTCGTCCTACTTGATGATGAATAGATCGCCTGGAACAGAGCAATTCAGAGATGCAGCAAACCCACGGAGAATGCTAACAATTGATCATGAGAAACGGAATAGTGCAATACCAATTTCTTGAAAATCCTTCCTTCAAACGAGTCACCAATATCTAATTGTTTAAGTAGAAATGTGAGGTATTTAGCTGCAAACACAGTCCGGGAGGAAAATCTAGGATAATTATACAATCACAAACCATACAGTACCCAGCCTTTGGAGTGACTTGTGGCAGGTAAACTTCTTCAACGTTGGACAATGTCCCTGCCTTATCTTCAGACAGAGCACGAACAGTACATTCTACTACGCGTTCCAGGGACCTCCTATTATTTAAAAGCCATGAATCTTTTAGACATTCAGAAAGAGTGCTTCCGCAATTCAGTGTTGCTGAAGTTCCAGACTCAACAGACGTCTGGGGAATAATGAACTTTACTACCATATCTCACAATACTAGGTACGAACACCACACCCCTATGCCAAAGCTTGCGCTTGTGAATGGTCAACGTGAAATATTCTAAACGGCGCTTAATGTGCTAGTCAATTATAAGAATCTATTCTCAACGTTAGTGGCTGCTCCTAGTTTTTTAGTTCGTGACGTTAGGAACCTAAAATATTTAAACTCAACGGGTTTCACTCCTTCAGTCCACAAATACTGTTTCTTTTCTAGGGGATCGCACTTACATACATATTATAGTCCGTGAGGTTTTAGAAAAGTGAAATCCCTCGAAATAATATTCCCCATTTATGCTAATGTACTGAATCAAATCCTCGACTATTAATACTCAAACACACCGTTTGAATGTTTTCGCACCTTGTAAAGCGTAATACTGAATGTTATTTAAGGCCTAGTCTTGAATTTGCTGGGTGACCAGCGAAAATACCTAGACATTTTCTTTCTTACTTTATTGCAATTATGCTTATTTATATGTAGCTAAGAAGAAAACTTGCAGTGGCTTTCTACTTCGTGTTATTCTGCACTTAGATGGAATTTACTTGTTGAATGTAATGGTGAGGCGTCTTTGCCAAATAATTTATTATGGTTTTAAGGAAAAGTGAGTCACAAGGACGAGGAATTAGAAAAGAGGTAGCAAGGCTGCAGCCATACATACTACGCGTAAAGGGCGCTCGATAATAGGCTAGCTTAAGACAAAACATTCCCTTATTTGAATGCATATTATTAATAACCTGCTCAGCCCCCCATTTGTAGGGCTACCCTATTTTTAGCTTAGGCGATCGGGTGCTTCACTTCCTCCCTAGAAAGTAAGCGACGCAAATAAAGCCTGACACAAGTTGCTTAAAATATCGGATTCTTTATATCAATAAATTGCTCACTTTGCCCAGTTTTTCACTTTTTGCAACTTGATCCCACAGTTTCTTTTTTGCCTCTGTTTCATTGTAGCGATTTGGAAGTGAGCGATTTTTATGCTGAACCGGGTATTATTCATGTGGTCAATTGCCCCTTGGCCCAAGGGTTTGTCATCTGATTAATTTTACTTAATTATATGCCAACCCATCTTAAACTCACTGTCGTACTATACTTATCACTTCCCGTGCATGTCGTTTCACCACACTGGATAAAGTAGAATCCCATGTAAGAACCTGGACACATAATGCACAAAGGGGTAGTAGTGTGATGCAGCATTTCCTGTCTGGATTTAGCCCAAATCGTTCTAAAATGTCTGTTGAATGAACTTGTGGTGCTGCTTCTTTTACAAGACGGTTTTTTTGACTTATTACAAATAAGTAGCTAAAGTGTGTTACTTGCATCATAAATTAGCCTGCAGAAGCTACTGATTGTTTCGTGAAACAACTTCAAGTGCTACTTACTGCAATGTTTTCCTGTTTGTTTGGTTCCGGTCTCAGTCATAGTCAATTGATTGGTCGTTGTACTTTCACTGGGTGGGCTGGACTCTGGGCCATGCCGGTAGCCCCAATTCCTTTCTGTTAGCCAAATTTATTATATTCTGCCTAAGCGCTGCCTTCTTTCGCCTTCGGAGATGTCTCGGGGCGCTGCACCCACTGTCGCCTAAAATGTCTGTATTTTAGCGAGATCCGACTAATAAAAAGGGTTAGGTTAACTACATAACAATTGCCAACTTTTAGCAGTTGTTTTCAGGTTACACTTAATGTACTATTTTTGGATACCATATAAGATCAATTTTTCTTTCTATTGTTTTGTAAGTTACGAGTTGAAATCAGTAAATACTTTCGCTAATAATTTAGTGCACTAGAATCCCAAACTTGAGGTCCTTGAGCATTTAATGGAAGTAAGAAAGTGGCTGAAACAGAGTCAGGTGTTAAATGTAAAATGTTAATGAATGTAGGACTTCAATTAAAAATTAACTGCAGTACGTGTTCGGTATTTGTAAATAAAATCAGTTCTCATCACTCATGTGAATATGGTTTAAACCGGAAGTTACATGGTTTTATCGGGGCAAAGTAATTTTGATACATTGAACACTCGCATGCATGCATTGGAACCCACAGCTTAAATGATTCTAAGGTTAAGATTTATTTTTTTACCTTACCATCACAACTACCAGGCTTTGAATGGGTTGTAACGCCCTGTGACTTACATGAGCATGAAGGAAAGCATAATACCAGGGTAGAATTTAGAAATTCGAAGTGTGATGAGGCTTTAGACTACCGGTATGCCTCAGAGGCCGGCTCACTTGGCGAAGGCGGGTTCCAAAGTATCCCCTCTCCTCTATTAATCGTCGCGCCCAGCGCTACCTCGGTTAGTCTTCTAAGTTGGATATCGCAACTTGGTCGGTGCTGTAAGGAAAAGCACCAACAAATCAACCGCTACTTTCATCGAATTTCCATGCAACTGAAAGGATATTTGACCTCAACTTTCCTAATCTCCCCTGCTAATTTGACTGTATCTGAGGTTCCGTTCTGTTTGGGATCCGTATCAGAAGAAGGGAGAATGTGCAGATCATCACGTATGTTTGTTGATAATCGTAAGAATGCTGGCCTAAAAGCAGGGTCTCACCTCGATGCTGTCCATCTATTTCGCAAGCTGGCTTCATCCAGCTGATAAAGAGGTGGAGAAGGTATTGTGTGTTCACCTAAATGGCACTTTCATCCAGGAGCAGTAGCCAGCTTTGTAACAAACTGCTACAGATGTTCCACTGTTGGTGTTGCTTCAGCCGTTAACACCATTCCTAAAGAACACGGGACTGGGGTGTACGTCGAAGGCAGCATATGCACTTCTCCCGCCACACTAAGGTCTATCATCCAGTAGTAGGAATCGGAGTGGAGTCCGCCTTCTGCTGCCATCGGTGTGGATCCGCAAGACTTTCCTGAAGATGGAAGAAGACATAGTACCCGGGCAGCGTATGCATTGTCGACCTACACATCAGGGCTTAAGGCCGTTGCTGAAATCGAGAGTTAAAGAGGCAACTACAATGTCTGTATGCACCATTGAATCAAGTCTAAACTTACCAATCATTATATTATTACAAAATCTGCTTTAGTTAATATAGCGCATTAAATTTATCACTTCAAAGTCAGTGACTTATTAAGGTTTAGTACTTTATTCGCTTTTAGTGTACATTGGCCAAAGGTGTAACTATTACTTGATCAGTGATTTTATAAAGATATGACGATCCGCATGATAATTCACAAGGATATGCCATTTTTTCTTACGCGCCAGTCTTGAATGCCAGTGATACCTCACAATCACCGCAGATCATGAAAGGCTACCGATGAAAATCAACTACGGCAAAGTAAATGAGAAATTGGTAAGTGTGGAAGGCACAAGCAGACAGTGTGGGGGCGGCACTTACATTTCTAGTGCTTGTAAACGCTTTCGGAGGGTCTGTTTGGGCTTGTATGAAGTTAATTATGCTGTCTATAGCATTTTTCGTAAAAAAGCCACTAATTTTAAGGACTCCCTTACTTTGTATACTTTCTGAATGTAATGCAGAACCTCCAAATGAAATCTTGGTGATAAACTTCCTTACAAGCACGTGATTTATTGTGTAGACAGAATGTGGTCATCTACCATTGTTTATAAAGTCAATTCCTATCTCCATGTCACTAATAGGGTGGTAGCATTATTTCATTGTGATGTGAGATTTTATTTACAGTCATTCATTAAAAAATAGAATAATGATGTTATTTAGGCGATGCAAGTACACTTAGAGGGGCTGTCACAAATACACTCAAATCTGGTTTATTACAGGGAGTAAAAAAAACACTGGAGGAGGGTTGCTATAGTGACCATCACCTCTTCACCTATCTCAGATGTCACTCATGCGGATGAGTCAGGCAGCTGCCTTTTGGAGCTAATAGTACCGCTTCTTTTGTGGAAAACATTTGTTATATTTTCATGGTAGGGGCGTAGGATAATTGCACAACCAAAGTAATGGTAAGAAGTTGTGTCTCTGTTCATAAATCGGGTTATCACTATCGCCTCGTCGTTGTAGTGAATGCAATTTTATGCTTTATCACCGGTTGTAAGGCTGACCTCTGACCTGTGTGGGGAAATGCACCCACTGTAGCTACCATTCAATGAGATGTCATTGGAAGGATTACTTGTGTGTAAATTTAGATGACATTTAACATAAAATTATGGTTCTTAAGTCAATTAAACCTGCGACAAAGTAGTTGATTTTATGGAAGACTGAGGACTGAGCGGCTAATTTATATTCTTTCTCAATTACTCATTTCTATGTTTAGCTTTTGAGTATCATCCCCAGCGGGCAGTAAATCGCAATCACCTTAATTTCATGCATCTACCGGTTTAAATATCGTAAAGTTTTGAGCGTACTCATAGAGGGATGCAAAGGGACGATCTATAAAATCCACAACGACTTCTATCACCATAGGTGGAGGTTTTTGTTAAGCAATTACGTACGCAAGACAAAATACGTTGATGTTGAGCCAAGGGTTCAGTCACAGACTTCGCCTCAAAAGGCCAAGAAACACAATACTGCACAGACTGCCTATGTCACGTGAGCTAAACCACTACACGAGACGAAAAATGCCTGTATTCCGTACGTAAATAAAGGAATGGACAGAACTAGCCGTACACTAGGTAAATGTTTGTGGTAGAATTCGCTTTCGCGAAAATAACATTTATTAATGTAGTCTGTAAATCGTTGTATTTACCGCATAAAGCACTACGAGGTACTGAGACATTGGATTATGTTCAACAAAACAGGAAATGCTCAGATGGTAGTGGCGAGATGAGTTACTGTTAATGTATAGCCAAAAACTTAACCGTAAGATCGAATTTAGAAAAAGGAGCCATACTAACTCGCCATTGACGTGGAAACTTCGAAAAAGATCAAACTATATGGGCAATATTTTGAGAAAAAATACGACATAATCTAAATGGACTCTGTTAATAAAATTATCTCTTGCGATTTATTCAAATCCTTGCAAAAAATTGAGGCTAACCAATTTGGAACCAGCTTTACTGCAAGCAGAAAGGCTGGGATACAAACAAAGAAGTTGGCACAGACATCCAGACCACTGACATGGTGGCCGAATTGCGGGAGATTGGGAAGACCATTCAAAGTACTCCTGCATAGCTACGTTCAGTTGCCATTCCTTCCCTTCATTTTGCTGGCATTTTGATGCAACCCAGCCACTTGTTTAGATTATTCTCAAGTTAGGTCTTTAAAGGATATGAAAATAGTTAGTTTGTGCAACTGTTATTCCTTGATTTGCATTAAATTAGTACCTCGCTACTGAAGCCTCCCATTAATTACGTTTTGGCATTTAAACCCAGTCATGCCAACTCGGAACCGTTTTTTTTTGGAAAGAACCTTTCAACATATCTACAAAGTCGCTCCTAGAGAACTGACATACAGACTCTGAATCAGCTTTATTACACGAATACAAAAGGACCATGTGTGTATGTGCTATTGAATTGCTAATATTTGTGTTTTTTTATTACAAAATGCACATAAATGCAGCATTTGGCTCACAGTGTATGAAACCTATTATCTTGAGGATATCTAGTGGCATTTAAACGATCCACGTCATCCAGCGCCCAATTGTTTGTCAGTTTTTCAAACATAGTTCAATACCCTTAACAAGAATTTAACGAAGGGGCTTACAGGTGACGTAAACGCACAAAACATGGGATCAAATCAGGTAACGGATTCGAGAACCGCGGACGGTCTGATGGCCTTGCCCCCAAGGGATTACTAAATTAGTCCAAGTGGGAGCACTTAATTTGCAAAATACAAACTATCAATCATGTAGGAAGGCGGGAATGCACCAGAAGATGAAAGATGCAAAACGAAGGTGACTTCTGAATAGTTAAAAAAGGCAGTAGAAAGGCTGAGAGAGTTGTGTGCTACAAAAAGGGGAAGGAAAGAATCGTTCAACAAAGTGTTCGACTTTTTATGATGTGTGTAAATCGAGGTGTAGAAATTGCGCAAGAGATGTTGGATCTGTCTTACATTTTGCTTGAACGAGATTAGAACGGTAAACCTCTACTTCTCTGCGTCACAATCATAAATCCCCTGCACATAGAAATAAATACGCTCTCAAGCTAACAATGCCTCTATGCGTTTATTTTACAAGGGCCATATTTTGCCCATTTGGCAGTAGTGATTGCTGATCTAACAACGTCTGTGGCATTTCAACCAACTGCCAAGCGACTCGAAAGACTGGGGAAATACTTTATAACTTTTTATTTAAGGAAAAATATCGTCTTTGAGAGGCCGTGCAACTGGAAACACGTTTAAATAAATCGGCAAAGACAGTTGACAATCTTCGCTGATACCGTGGCTCTGGAAGTTATCAAAGCAAGAAAACATCTCATTCAACTTGAAATGACTAACAACCCATGTCATTTCCGGCTTAGAGGCCTATGTCAAGAATTCATTTGATTATTTGCGCCAAATACATGGTGCTTTGAAGCCTAAAAATGCACAACTATTTGAAGCATGACTAAGTAGTACAAATAAAAGGAGAATTTCAGCTCTGGTATGTGAAGGTACACATAACTGACTTACTTAAGCGAAACAATTTAATCCAATTGGATAACATAGAAATTATCATCTGACCGTTGTTTCCTCTGTCACTATTGGTGTTGATAGTTTTGCATCGGTGAATAAATTGCTAGTTAGTGAGGATCTAGCTAATGTGAGAGGGTAGATGGGGGCTAATGGAGGAGAAAGTCGTCTCAAGGGCGCTGAAAATGGTGGTAAATGACTCACATAAACATATTTGTCACTCGTGAGAATGTGTGTCGCCTAAACCATGATTTAGGTGCAGCTACTTTATGCGTAAATGTGTCAGTCAAGTATTCAGGTAGGAAGGTGGGTGGAAAAGGTGGATGCTGGGCTCTCTCCGACGTGAGACGAAATGAATGGAAAAGACGGAGGTCAAATCCGTGCGTTGCATCCTATAACAACTCTTATAACAGGATGCGTTTGAGCTATGGTTAAATGAATTTGCAAGTTCGCTTGGGTCCCATAAGTAAAACATAGCGATTAGGCATAAACAACTGTAAAAATTTAAATGACATCAAATCTCAGCTATCGATAGTAGTAATTTTACTGAAGATTCAAGTTGGTGAATATCTAGACAATAGCATTTTTTCTTCAATCGTGTTGAACGCTTTCAATGCCAAGAGACGCCAAATCACTTGACTTATGGATTCAAATAGAACAGTCCTTCCAAGACTCTGACCCCCAAGACACATGTGCTGTGACACTCTTGCTTACTTTGACAAATCAGTAAATTGAATAGACGCATTTCACCTCCTCATGATTCCCACTTTCGTTGAATGTAGTTTTAAACGAGGCGATGCGCAGTAGTGGTATCTCTGCCACACTATTGTCACGTGACAAGCATCAACGGCCTACACGACTAAGGTGTATCCTTACTCATCCCACTTCGCATTTGTTGTTGCACTAGCTGGGCAACTGATTCTACCCCAGACAGAATGTGTTTGTTCGTGTCGTCCCACTTCTACAGCTGTTAATACCTCACCATTTCCACCAATGCATGCAGTGACCAGCATTTTCCCCCAAATGATCACTCTCCATGGTAGCTTTAAAGGGACACTATTTTGGTTGTCACTGTAAACCAAGAACGGTCCTCGAACAACGGAACCCTCTCGCCGTTGCGTGGGCGACACGAACAATCAACTGGGTAGCATGGTGTCTCTTTTCAGATACAGATTACAACCGATTTCATCATCCCTCCACGCATTAACCACATCAATTGCGATTGGGATCTACATTGCCCTCCACTGGCGACGAAGGGTTGCGTCAATTAGAAGACAGATTTTGCCACCGAATGGTGTGATGGAACCAGTGTACAATTCCTAATGCAAACATTCAACAATCGTAACACCAAACGCCATTTTAATGCAAGCTAGCACTGGGGTAGGGGTTTATTATCATCACAGTCCCTATTTCTCGGCCTAGTCGGCGGGTGAATGGGCCACTGAACCACGCCACCGGCACTCCGATCACGTGACTCGGCATACACCAACATTGAGGCCACTTAAACAAACCAGGCGAGTGTGTTTGTACAGCAGAACTTAATTTTACGATCAAGTAGGAAATCGGATGCAAATGTGAGCTCATCATCTGCATTTCAGAAAAAGTTATTTGACTTTGAACTTTATACAATTTAAATCAGGGGTCAAGTTTAGCGTAAACTGAATGAAATTAGCCACATAAATTTCGTTTGTGGAATTTCTATGAAGAAAAGGCTTATTACATGCACATCGTGGTTATACCTTCCCATTGCACATTTGAAGGTTTTCAGTTTGAGCTGCTACAACTGAATACTTGGCTGATACATTTACATGATAACTGCCCGCTCCGACATCTTGGTCTAGACACCAAATATGTTGCCATGACTGGTAAATGTGTGCATTTGTGCCGGTCAACATCATTTTGTCCGTGTTAAAGACCGTCTCTCCTCTCCATATGTTTCCATCTCTCCTGTCATCTATCCGGTGCGGAACCACCAACATCAATTATTAGCAGAGTCAATAACGGTCTGATGATAGGACAATCTCCACGATTTCCACTTGGATAGAGCCAGTTGTTTAATTTAACCTCGCTCATTCCTCTCACTCACCCATGAAATGTAATCAAGCATCCATAAACATGCGAGCAGGTGTGGCAGCACCCATGCATATCAGGTCAATTCTCATTATCATCCACCACAATAGGTAATTTACTACTTTCCCCCACTCATCTAGTCTTGAAAACATCGGTCTTGCGTGAAGGATCAGACATGCATTCAATGCACTTTTTCTATTATGTCGGGGTATTTTGGCACTCTCGAGCGTTGACCCAGATTTGGATGGTTTGGTCATGTCTTGCACAGTGGTGGTGCCAGGACGTAATTAATCACCAGAGTGTTGCCGATGTCGGTGAACAAGGCCGACTGACGGATATTGTCAACTTTTCTTCCCCTTTGAAATAGTAGTGCGAAAACACTGTTATTGTGCGAGTAATTACTTTCTTCGACTTCGATAGTCCATTTATCCGTTTAGCCGCTAAAGGAGATGTTACCGACACTGTTAAATGGCCCACCATTATCAACTGTGCAAAAATAAACATGTGAGAGCACTGCTTGTGGCTATACCCATTCTGACCATTGTTCTGTTGGTAAAACAAGAGGTCCCCACATCTTATCTCCAGTACAACATCAATGCTCAAACATGCTATGGAGGCGCACAAGATGGATCTGACAGTTCCTGTGCGTCTTATGGCCCTTAGCAGTCACTTTGGTAAACTGATGGCAATGCTTAGTGATGGATTCTGACTTAAAATGGATCTTGCGAAAAGGAAGGATTTAGAAAGCTTGATGTAATTAAATGAGTAAATAGGCTATTATAAATTTGTAAACTGTTTTTGTATCCGGAAATGTCGGCAATGGGTAGGGCACTTAATGCTGTGATGAGAGAACAGCCTTGTTACACAACGAGGGTGCATAATCCGGAAGTCACATCTGTAGGATTGAGCTACCAGTGGCCTCAGGTTCAAAGTGTTCTGTGATAGAAATGTACACTGTAACGTTTAATGTCTGAGTTAAAAAATAAAATGTTATTCACAAGACTATTTATGGCTGGTCCTTATTTGTAAATAAGCTTGATCGGGAGCCTCATTATGCTGACGTCAATGTCTGGTAAATTACAAGGCAGAGTAACACCAGTTCTATCAACAGAATCCCGTCGATGCCAATTACGAGCATCGCCTAATGACAAGGATGGGTAATGTGCATTAAACATGAAATATCAAAGGAATCAGCATCAATAGGGAGACATTTGAGAAATGCTATAAACGTTTTACTAACCTTCTCTTAATGCATTGCGTCTTGGATTATGTGTAGTGATTTTATGGGCTTTCTCATAATATTTTTCCCTTATTTTACTTGTTCAATAGTGAACTTGGACATGTTATGAGAAGTTGGAAACCGAATTGCGTGCTAGTACAGAAGGAAGGTAACCATGTAGAGTGAGAGAACGGATGGCAGAGCAAATGAAGTGAGTGACATTTGTTTTGGCTAGAAGTGTCTCATTTGCGTGTACACGCGAGACTGCAAATACACGGACTAGGACACGAGAGAATTTGAAATACACACGCATCCATCAAGGGGGCAGTCGCAGCAATAGAAGCAGAAGCATTGGCAGTCCCTTCCCCTCCCCCTTCCCCTCTGTAGCTAAAGGCAACCAACCCAGGCAGGATTAATCACCACAATTTCGGGAATGCTGTCATCCCCTTTAGCATAAATGATAGGGTGTGTTAGCTTAAGGAAATTGAAGGCGCGTTGAAAACAAAAATTCCAACTTTGTTTTCATTTCTCAAAACACCTCAATTAGGGCGCCTGAGAAAGCAACGGCACCAAGTGATGCATTAGTTCAATGACATTCCTTCAGATGATAATGTGTGTGCCTGTTAGGAATATTTTGAAATAACACTTTCTTTTTCAGCACCCCATGATGTATTTTTACTAAGTATTACATACGTACGTGCTATGTAAACGCACGCAGTGATTCTAAAATTAAAATCTCAACAAATACTTATCAAACAGTAACAAGAGAATCGAATTAATACCATAGTGTGTACAGTTCCTTCAACTCTATCGCTAACAAAGCACTCAAATTACAATGCATTTTTGTAATTAATTGTGGTTTTATGGACATTCCCTCTGATTACAATGCTAATAAATCAGACAGGTCTGCAGTAGCTGGCCTGGGTGATCTCGCAACAGTGAGTTGCGTTGACTATCCATTCCAAAAGGAAAGCTAGCCGAGCCAAAGCTCACTTTTTAACGTTTGGCATTGCTTGAGGCAATAACTTTGTTTACCACACTATAAAAAGTAATGATCCCAGTCTTGACGCACTGTCTAGCTTCCCTGAGTAGACTCACGTAATTCGGAACATCGTTTGTTTACCTTTTAATCTGATTGGGAAATTTTATTTTCGCGTGTTTTAAAGTGTCTTGCTGCATGAGTGAAACATTCCACCTCAGTGTTACTTCTCTTCGCATGATACTTGCCTAATTTTGTGTTCATTTCATTATTTCCAAAACTGTTTCTTGTTCAGACTTAGGTGCAATTATTAGAAAGTGGCAGCATTTGTGACATCTTCACGAGAGTGCAACTAACTGATTTAAATCTTAAGGTTCATTTGAGTTTTTTCTTACCATAGGATATTTTGAACGCAGCTAAATAGAACCAAAGTGTTTAATTAATTAAGCAGGCCGCTATATCTGACACCATTTTCTGTGACGGAGGATTTTGATTAATACCAGTAGATCACTGCGAGATTCCCCCACAATCGACCATAGGCATCGAATAAGCATCTTCCTCTCGCTAAGGTCATCCGCATGGTACTCCTTAAAATACATGATGTCTTTCCAAAAAAATTAAGGTAACCGATGTATTTTGCCACATTTCTGGGCGTTAATCGCATTTATGAAGTTGAACCACTAATAGTACACACCATTGTAGTTCTTGCGCTGCAAAATAATCCCGTCTTAAATCGCATTTTTGACTTCCATTTCGTTGCAGTGGCTTGTGTATTGTAATCCCTAATGCCATGTTGCAGGCACTCAAACATTTCAGCTTACTAGAGTGGAAAAAAAATGTACGACGTGCATATACTGGAGTGGTTACAATCTTGCTCGCCTGATTGATTTTTCAACCTCAATCAGACAGATCGATAAAGGTAATCGATATTCAAATGGGTCTCGTCGTGTGGTGTGACCTGTTGAAGTGCGATGAATAGATTACAACTCGTGGTCGATTTTGTTTAGCCAGACGACTAAACAGCGAACGTTTTATCTCCTCTTCTCTCCCGTCGAAAAAACACGTGAGGGGCCACCTATGGCACTGTTTATCGTAACTCATTCCATCTTTGGGACTACGTTGACTGATGTGTGTGGGGATGATTAAGCTGTAAGAGCACTTCTGACCAGTCGCAAACTGTCATCGAACATGAGATGGGTGCACAAAAAATCCTACTTCAAAACTGTTAAACGGCTCCAAGAGAACTTTTAATGCTGAATTTCGATCCTCCCTACTGATACGTTGTAAATGGTAAAATCGCTTTTTAAACAAGATGTACTCCAAAATTCTTGGTTGTGCTCCGGGGTCTAGGTATAGTGAATGTGTTGACGCACGATTCACGGTTGCATGTCAGAGCCATTTCTATAAAATTCAATCCAGTTGCTTCCATCATTCATTAATGTCACATAACTGCGCCACACCCACACAATTTAATCCACACAGGAAACAATAATGCTCCCTGGGAAGATAAATTGCTAATGGGAAAAAAACTTAGCTCATTATTGAGTTCCGTAGGAGAGCACAAAGTGAGGGTCTGTAGGGTGAAGATTTTAGTGATAACAAAGTTTCATAAGCCACATAAAAACGGGCAAAGAATAAAAGGAACTATTGCACCATTCCCACAAATTACACAAGAAATTTCCCTTCCAAAATGGTCAAAATCCCTTGCAATAAAACTAGCCTTGTTGATAATTCAGCGTCAGTGAAGTGTGCCTGCGTGAGTACCAGCCTAAAAAGAAAGTGAATACGTACGGGGAATTTCATTTACTCATTCTGCTTCTATGCTGTCACTACACTGTCTGCTCGTTTAACAAGATAATTATCATGTCACTTCAGCCGAAGTTCGAGTGAAGTTATTTTAATCCCACAGTCCCTGTTTCGGCAAAAGAATAGGAAAAGGGACAGTGTTATCTATGAGGAGAAAGTTCTAAACTGACTGTTTGTGGTATCTGTTTTCCTATGGAGTCACTTTGAGCAAAAGCACATACTATTAATAAAGCTGGTAAGGAAAGGATTTGGACACCAAGCGTGTGGGCCATAACTTGTTAAAAGGGTGTTCGCACATTCCAAATTGAAATTTGTAATCACATTAGGTGTCTATGATTCAACTACTAATGTCGTGAGGAATTTGAGTTTAGTAAACAGTTTTACTACGTAATTCAAGAGGGCTATACATATCACGCTATCACATCATGCGCAACCGGTGTGGAGGTCGTGATATCGTATAGTTAGATCAAGCATCAACATGCCAAATATGCAATTTATTAACTGAACTTATGTCAGCGATGGTAAAAGCAAAGAAGATGTCAATGACTATTGGCGTAAGAATGCTGTCATTTCCGAATAATGGCTAAGCAATTCTCCAACACACACGTTCTTTGTCTGGGTGCATGGGTGGTATTCCCATTGGGTATCGAAATGTCACTAATCCTACCTCGTACCGACTCTCAGGCTGTCTTTGTTTGGGCCCCATAGCTAGTTCAGTCATGACTGGTGGACCAAATCAGCACCGGTACACATTGCAGGTTGGGCTTTGTAAACGAAGGCTCGGATGACTAAGTGGTATCTTAGTCAGATGAGTCACCGGCACTGCTGGTGCTGGGACAGGTCAGTGGGTAACCCAGTTCTTACTACATCCCCCAGACCGTTTGCTTGATTTCAAACTAATTCCACCTCTCCCTCTCCCCCCCTACCCTTCCTCTAAGCAGTTGCAAATTGACATGAATCACTACAGCTTCAGTGAGGCATCGCTAATCACCAGCATAAATGTCACATTTTTTAAGACGAATTTGGTTCATCGTAGTCCTCTAGACCTCAGTATTTTGTTGGGGAGGCAAACTTCTTGTATATTTGGCAGAACTCAAAGCTAGCATTCAATCGGCCCTGGGGGTGGATTTTATTGCCTTTGCAATGGTTCACGTTGCGATGCTGAATCACTGGACATGTGGTGAGAACAAAGCCACGTGCCGCGTCATGTGGCTTGGATCACCACCCTTTTTCCCTCCTACGCCGTGCTCTGGTGTTTTGACAGAGAAATAGGTAGCACCTTCCCTGTGCACAGCCCCAGGACTGCGACTCCTGTCACTTGTGTTCAGCTCTGCCCTTCACGCATCTCTGAAGTCAAGGTGGATAGATGAAACGAGGCGTCAGGCGAGGGAGAGAAGTGGATTCAAAGAACGCAACTTACAGGCGTGACGGTAGTTTTCTTTGTAGCGGTTGATGAAATCTGTGTGATGTCTTAGTAAACATTTCACCATTTACCCTACAATTCGGAAATAGTAAACTCGTGCAAATTTTGCTTAGGTAGACCCTTGATTTCAATGGTATTGGTAAAATATGCGTTCTATCCAGGCCCGCTACTCCGTTGACTTTTCTATGCATCGATCATTGTTCCTGCCCATAGTGTACAGTATAGAAAAAGACTTCGCGAATCTAGTGGAAGTAAATGCTATTGGACGTGTTCGGTCAAGCCCGAGGGAAGAAACGGCACACATATCTCGGGACGGATATCCTGAGGTCACAACGAAGAGGTTGAATAAATTAATTATGGCGTGGATATTATGCTGGGTCTTCACCTCACAAGCTTGGCTAATTAAAATATCCAGAAACAAAATCTTCCGCTAGTAAATGCGTGTTAATCCATCCTGTTTACGAATTTTAGAATAATAATGACAATTCCAAGCTGGTTAAGTGTTCGTACCTCTGGTGCATCTGGTTAGCATATGCAAAAGTGAAGTTAAGCATTTTTCTTTAAAAAAAGCCAAATAATCACCACTTTAAAATTATTTGGCTAGTTTGGCCTTAGTAAAATAAAATGCGCCGTTTGTAGAAGGCGAATAAGGTCATTTCCAGGTTAACGAAATCGAGGAAAAAGTGAGAGGCAAGGAGGACTACTGGACTCCAGCCCAATGGTGATTTCACACTGCAAATACGTGTCATCATCAATTCAAAGTATGGGAAATTGCTGAGAAGACACTCCATCAGTTTAAATTCGGATTGGTCTTATAGAGGCTAGTGCGATGCATGTGAAAATTATGATAGGCAGGAGCTAGAGGAGCTAGGCTAATTCATAAGGGTTGGTGTAGCAGAAAATCGAGCAAGTGTCGTGACATACTTGTGCAGCAAATGTTAACACATTCAATTTAACCGCTTTTCGGCTAAGTGAATGTGTGCAAAGGGCAGGGTTTATTTCACAAGTTAAGTGTAGTATGTCGATCTAGGCCATCGAGTTTGAGGTAAACTGGTGTACGATTTTACGACCAACGCGTCGTTGACCTTAGGGAACCTCTGTTTAGAGGCAGTTTGATCGCAGCTACTTTCAGAACTTCGGTTCGCATACACGTGTGCACGGTGGTATGTGCAGAGGGCCTTTAAAGGTGGTGGGAACCATTCACTTACACCACGTGAAATTTTACAAACCGGAAAACTGGTAACACAGTCGCAGTGCACATGGTGCAAAACACACACACACACACGCAACTTTGTGACACCATATCGATTAGACCACACCGCGATGACAATAGGAACCTCTCGTTACCATGTTCACACACGCACACACCCGGCATCATACAGACTGTGTTCCCGTTGTTTTATTGTTTCAACTGAAACAATCCAACTTTTCCAATGTCACCGTAGAGAATGGAGGTCGATTTAAAGCATGCAGCTGATATTCACCTCAACAAAACGGAGTGGGTAGATTTCGTCAGCACCAGGCTACAGTCATTAAGAGACAGCATTTATGATGTGGTTGAACTCTCGATAACCGTAATTTATGCGAGTTAATTCAAAATCATTCCGACATCCAAGCTACACCAGCGTTAACAACCAAAATAAAATGCAAATCAAGAGAAGTATTTTATAGTAGTCAGGCGGAGATCGTATTGATTCAGCATACACCAAACAAAGCATATTCAGGCCGATTTACCCACACAAACGGCTCCTCTGAGGGCGTTTGAATAACCTCTTAATTGCAAATGCGATCAAGAAGATCATCACATCTGTGTGATGAAGCATCATGTTTCGGGACAAAAGTACACTAAGAAATGCACTAATCAGTTCGTGGAGGGGAAATCCGCTGTACACATTGGCTTTTTTATCCCGCCCAGCTGCACGGGATAATGACAGAGATGGGAACAATGAAAAAGACGGATGATTGACGTTAGCCTGTTTGAACTGTTTTTAGCTATACGCACGACGCATGCGTGCGAGATTGTTGACGTGCACGCTTTCAGACCCTAGTAATAGCAATCAATGCCTAGGATTTAACTATTATTCGAAGAACTTTTGTTTGCAAAGTTGTTATGCTTTGGCTGTTTAAATCTCGGTCTCAGAAATAATCTCCACCATTGTACCTTCGCCGAGGGGGCTGCCCCCAAGCCAAGTTGGTAGACTCAAAGCCCTTCCATAGGTCAGCAACACATATTTTGCCCGAGTATTGTCTTCCGTTGCCATCTATGAAGTCTCAGGGTGCTATGAATAAGGATTATGAAATATAAAAATATTCCTCCTCTCTACTACCCACCGTCCTCCTTCCAAACACTGACAGCGGTCACTATAGTCTCGGTTTAGTATTTATCTGAAATCCTATGTGCTATCTATCCTAGTGCACTCCAGGATCCATTTACTTATATCTCATTGACATTCAGTTTCGTCTGCTCACAAACATAGATCATCCCACGCTCAAAGACCTACTTTTCTTCGGATCATCATTTAAGCACTTACGCCCTGTGCTGACTCAGAAAGTCGTTTCTTGAGTCTTCCTACAAAATTCGAGTTGGGAATGATGACAACCTTCAAATTATGGAGATGCTAACACCACTTTACAAGAAAAGACATGCATAGTGCTTAATTTGCATAGTCGTGCATCGGTCTGGGTAAAATAACACAACTCGGCGAGAAGTGATGTGCATAAAATGAGTAAGGGAGCATGGGACTAAGATGGTATAGACACGCCTACACAGACTACATTACTCAACGTGACCACAGCCACTCACACACATGCCACAGACGCCTTGTCAGTAAATAACGAAACTGCGGATGTATGTTTACCTAAGAGATCGTCTTGTTGTTCAACACGCACACATACACAACCATCCAAACGTTCGCAACCAGTGTTTGCTCCGCAAACCCTAGACGACTTCTAATACAAACCCAAAACTAGAAAGTTCGTTCTTACAAGCCTTGCAGATGTGTGGGACAGAACTTTGCCAAACCGAGACCATTAGTTAAGCGCTTTAATCGCTACCAAATCACTGAGCACATAAGCGAAGCCCCAATACGTCACTCTACCAGGTAATCCTTTAGTTTACCTAACCGAATTCCTGCAATCTGCGCCTCAGCACACATCCATCCACCCCTCAGATGAGCTGCGGGCCAAACACCATGTCTAAGACATTCAGCCGACACAGAACCAGCCCCACGCCTAAGCTGCAACATCACAAACCTCCCAAGCTGAAACCACATAACCGAGGCTTTGCATTTCTAACTTCACCTATTCATCCTACCCTCAGAGTGGTTCACACCTACGCGCTTTAACAATCCTCCTCCCAAACTGCAAATAATGTCATCCCCGCGCAACCACACACTCCATTGTGCGTCACAGAGAGGAACGGAGGGGCAGATAAGCGCGCGCCCACTAATCTGCTGCTGAATCAGCCAATCCGCAGAAAATCGATGCATCTGCATGCAACGCACGTGCAAATCAGCTGATCAGCCTAACGACAATTCGTACTTGCAACTCTGCCCCAGCCATGAGTGCGACAGAGCTCGATCCCAGCGCCACACCGCTTAACCATAGCGAAGATGATGCCACTCGGGGATGGGGTATGGAATAGAGAAAAACAAGTCTCGACCTTTAAAGAAATACATTAACTGGATATGGCGAGAAAGTAGTATTAGTAGTACGAGAAAGGTCCTATAACGCTAAGAAGGAAAGAGTTGACAAAACCTGCTGCGGCAAGCGGGAGGGGAAGTGGGGGGGGGGGCAGAAAGCGGAGGGGAGGGGGAAGATGAAAGTAACAGTCGATTTACAATCAATTTTTTTCGTTTGCTGCCACTCAGGTTGAGACCGGAGAGAGGGAAAGGGGAGGAGGCAATTCTAGAAGAGAGAACGTGCGTGGATGTATTTCACGACACGCAGGTGTGTGTGCTGGACGGGTCGTACCGTCGAAACTAACCGCACAACGCCAGAGGGTGGACCAGAGAGGAGAGGGAGGTAAAAACAAGTATCAAGAGGGTGAAGGGGGAAGACAGGGTAGAAAGCTGAAGTGGCGATCACAGATAAAACCAGACTTCTTACTGCTGTTTTGCCTCTTCTCCATCGACTCGCAGCAGGGCGAGTTGTCGGAAAAGAAGTGCCGAAGAGAAGGAAGGAGAGCAGGAGTGTGAAAAGAATAAAATACCTTTCGCCTGTATGAGTGCTGCTGTTTCTGACGGTGGTAGCACAATGATTAGGAATTTTGGCATGACTAACCCTGACCGCGGGTATTTAGGTCTCGAGCAGGTGAGAGGAGAGGAAAATAACACTACTATTACACACTCACGCACATGAGAAAAGAAATAGCAGGTTCGAGGAAGGTAAAATAATCGCCCAGGTAAATGATAGCCGCACATAACTGCTTTTGAAAGACACGTAGTTTCAATTTTCCGCCTCTCATTAAATTTAACCACAAGGGGAGGCAGTGACACTCGAGGGTGGAGGGCTTGGGAAAACAGCGATTGTCGTCTTTCCACCACAAGAAGTAGAGAAGGGAAGGGCAAAGTGGGTAAACTGTGACCAGGAGAGACCGAGAAAGATATGAAACCTTCGGGGAGAAGACCCTAGAGCACACACGCGCGTGCCAACGCACGTGGAAAAAATGCATCCATTCGTAGGAATCGAATTGGAACCCACGCGAAACTGTAGGTGCGCGAGGGGAGAAAGAGAGGAAGTGGGTGCACGTGAGTTTTCGTGTCGATAAAATAGGTTCGTCGTAGAAGGACTACCATGACGAGAACAACGACAATGGAGTGAAGAGGGAGTGTGTGTTGGTGTGCATTCACTTGAGCCGAAATCGATTTGTGTGCAATTTTGACTTGCGCCTTTCATTTGAGATCATCCACACGCACACACCAGCGAGAGCACGCGCAGTAAAGAGGAATACTGAGAGCAGAAGCTGTGCTCTTATCTTATGGCTGCCAGGAAGAGATCTCTTTTGGAGAAGTGAGGGGAAAAATGAATAATGAATTGGGGATGACGTGGAGGCAAGTCGGCGAAACGGAAACTTCCGACACAATTCAGTAACCTTTGAAGCAGTCACCGCTTTGGTAGGCAGTATAGACCACTTCCTCGGTGTTGGAAACAACAGACGGGACCATCTTCAGAGTCTGCTGTTCATCGACAGCGTTCGTCGCCGTGATCACCTCCTCGAAACCTGAGTCTGAACTGCTGGCATCATAGGTGTCTGTTGGACTCATCCCATGGGCTCCGGCTGACGGATGTGGAGAGTGTGGCGCCACTTTCTGGTGGTACGAGAGGCTATTATGCGCCTGGGAGGCTGCATAGGTCATCGCTGCTGCTGAAGTGGCTGTTGCTGGTGCCGTTACCGTAGTTACTGAGTCCGAAATCATTGTGGACGCTGTTGCAGATGCCGCTGTCGATATCAAGTTTGGAGTCGTAGCTACCACACCCGCAGTCGTTCCATAAGGCGAGGCGTATCGGTGATTATCATTAGCAGAAAGTTGTTGCTGCTGTTGGTGGTGTGAAAGAGGCAAAATGCTGTACATATTTGAAGGCATATGGCGTGAGCCGTAACCCGGCTCGGAATCCTCTGAAATGGAAACATAAGTCCCTATCAAACTCCCTGTGTAAACAGCTAGCTTATTTAAAACCGGAAAAATAACGATAAAATCAAGTTCAACTAGTTCAGCTGTACAAGTTCGTAGAGTCTCACCTACGAGCGCAGTCCACACCTAGGTAAGCGCTGTGGAAAACTTAGAACCTGCATCTCCGAAAATAAGCAAAGTGGAGTAAAAGCTAGTCCTCCTAAACGCTAGCCATTAAAACGCCTAATCCTCCCTAAATTTATCCAAGAGTGAAAGGAACGTGAATAGTAAACCCTTTATCGAAAGGAAGAATATCAAATCAACTAAAACCTATTCGCATCTGTCCTTCAAGCAGATGTACACATACTGATGGCCCCTCCAGCAGCTGTAGAAACGATAATTCAAAAGTAGGAGGGGCAATTGAACGAGTTTCGCATCGATCGAAGTGACACCGCTGAAGAGGCGCAATTACGGGACAAAATCCCTCATTAATAGGCCAAATTTAGGTGGCTTAATTCAATAGAGACGGATTGAGTGTGTTGGGGCTTACCTAGAGGGTTTAACAATAAATGGTATTTTAGACGCGATACCAGCTATTGCCAGACGTCTTGGAACTAGGTGATGTGCGATTCAAGCCAGATGTAAAATCGAGATTTGTAGCTTTAGCTGTGGTAAAAAAGGGTCCCGTAAAAAGGATGCCGCAAGCCAAATAAATGGATATTCAAGGGAAAGCTGAAAAACTCATCAACTCTAAAGTCCTCGATGGTACGTCAGCGGTGAAAGAAGATAAAACCGCCCCAAACCCACTCGCATCAACACACCAAAAGCGTACACGTGACCCTTCTGTGAGAGAAATAAGGCCTGCTATTCTAGTCCAATCGCAGCCATGTAAAAAAGTAAAACACGCTGAAGGAGCCATGAATTTATGCAGGAAATGCAACGCATGTAGGAGAATAAGCAAACTGCTTACCGGAAGAGGTCGTCAAGACTGAGCACTCAGAGTAGTTCCTGTTGCGTTCACGCCAATTCTGGATTTTCAGAGTACGGTTGCGCTTAGCTTCGATCTTTTTTCGAAGAGCTTGACGACGCTTCATAAGCTGTGAAAATCGCTGTTTCTCGCCATCCTCACAAGCTTCAAGGTACTCATTGCGTTGTTGCAGTTGCTGCGGAAGTGAGAACACATTACGAGTCGAGCGATGCAATTGAAGTGAACTCACATCACTACAGGCAATTGCTATCACCTACTTGGATGGTTGAGGTCGCTTTCCGCAAAACTGTAAGCGTAGTTATCCTGGGCGCTTCAGTATCAAACACGAGCAGCTCCTTCAGCGCATCCATACAGGTTCGTAAATGCGCGCGTCTGTTAAGGTTTTATTATAGGATGGTTGAAATGAGTGCATACCGGCTTTTTTCAAGCTCATTGTGGGTGCATCTAGTCGAGGGAGCGCTTCGTCTGTGAATAGACGAAGACGAGTAAGGCGAGGGGAAGTGTGTGGGTCCATCATCATAGAAGTGTCTGGAAGACCCAGTACGTGCCTCCCACCGCTCTGGGTGATGGCAAGTACTTTTTGATTCTATCATGTATAAAAAAGAGTAAAGTACGCGAAGTGATAGGTAAACATAGGAATGAAGGGTAAAAAAACAAACACTATGAGGTCATACCTCGATCTATCTTCTGCGCAGCTTGAAGTAATAACAGGAGTCCATCTTTCAAGGGAGATTCGGTCATGAGAGGAACTCGAACCAAAAAACCAAAGCGTGAGCTACCGCAAATGGAAATGCTGCCTAGGCGCCTAATTTATAAAACGCTTTCGAGCTTCTCATTGGCTAAGGCTAGGCAATCAATAGAATCCACATGTTTGCATACTGCTTGTTGTAAAAACGCAAAGTGATTCAGCCAATCAAAGCTTGAATAGATGTCACACTGCCGCACACGCACGTATATACGCGTATATACGCACGCGTGTGTATGCATGCAGGTGGGGCAGAGCTAATAGCAAGCGAGGATTGCACTCGCGTGATTCCTTTGCCCATGCAAAAGCCTTCTGAGCCTAATGTGGAAGTCACGTGCACATTTGTCTACCCAGCTACTATGCTAACTTGCACCTCCATTTTATCCGGTACGAATGACTCATATAGGGCTGAAAATATCTCTAATGCCGGCTACGTGTTAACGGAATGACAGTCTCAATTTGCCTCACGCAAAAGCCTCGACTTGTGAACTGGTTCTAATTATACTTGCTGGTCAGGTTTCACAGACAAGTGTTCATAAATCCTCCGTTGTTTTGCCATGGTGATTTTTTCTCATTGCCTAAGCTTTGTTCAAAGGGAGTGATTTGGGGTTAGTTCTGGCCACCGTGCAACAACACGGTTTGGATTCTAAAGGTAAAACGCCGTGGCTTTGACGCTTATCGCTAACTTAATCTATTCCATTTCGTGAGGTGATGCATGACTGGTACTGGGAGCCGGTTTTTCATGCACATGTAGATTTAATGCCACCTTCTGAGACAATTGTTTCCTCTACAATTTTTTTGTAAGTAGGCACATTAATCACGAGGTTTTCGTACACGTGTTAATTTTTCTATGTGTGATTGGTTCCCTTAAGGTCATCGGAGCGACTTTTCTATTGGTCAATAGTTAGCGGGTTGTACTGCTTCAACGTCTAGAAATCGCCCTGACTTCCAGTTGAAAGTCCACCCTTACTTAAGGAATAAACTCTTTCCTCAAGAAAACGGGGCACTTGAAGCCGAATTTTCGAAGTCTTCCACTTCCCAAAATTGGCCCATAATGGATCATTATTGTGGGATTGGAGCACATACTTTGATCCTTCATTGTTATGGGTTTTTCACTTTATTTATCATGTAGCGTAAGCTCCTAGACAAGGCAAACATTTTTTCCTTGCAATTTACAAGTAAGTCACGTTTTGAACTATCTGATTGGATTGCACAGGTCAAACCAAGAATAAAAACACATTTTCACGGGGGCTTGAAGTAAATTTCTGCACCTCCTGGGAAAATAAGGCCTGTCTGCCATAAAGATAAGGTTACGGCATGATCCCTTCACTCCTGACAACTCATCAGCTTTAACCTCTAATGCTGTCGTGGAAGTTTAGATGAGGTTACACTTCATACATGACATCACCGTGACCTGCACTGTCATGTGAAAATGGTTTTTTTCCAGGCATTAACCTTAGCAAGAAGCCCCTTCATCCATTTAAATGTTGAAACTCTACGCCCTTTCCTTAGCTATAAGCTAGACCCTTGGAATGAGCTCTCAGTCAACTAATTCACCTTAATCGTGTGCAGGATTTGCAAATTCACTTGGACGCACAAGTCAGACACATTACACCGGATGTCATGTCAAAGCGTAAACACAATTTACATTGTAAAAAAGCACAAAAGTTGGAGTTTTAAACAATGCAGGCCCTGAACGACTATATGCTTAAATTAAGTTCAAAAATTAACTCGTGCTCTTTCTTACAGCTTTGCACAAATCCACATTTCAAGATTTCCTTGCCTTTTAAAATGGTAGTTAAAATTGAAACACTGGACATGCATACATGCACGCATTTGTATTTTCTCCCTCTCCTAACGAAACGGAATTTCCTCGTGCAAAGAGAGTGGAAAGAAGTATGAAAAACAGCCTCTGTTGTCACCAGTGGAGAAGGAAAACGCCTCGCCTTTTGCTTGTTTCGGCCAGTCACAAAAGTTCATCGCTGAAATAACGTGGAATATTTGGCAAATTTGCTCCACCGGCTGACACTCACGCCTTTTCAGCAAGGTGTTTTATGAAGATACTTTATTTTCATGAAAAAATGGAGTTCATATATAAGCATGGGTGGTATTATGGCTAACATATACTAAATTGTTTAAAAGTACACGCATGTTTTCAAAGGTGACCACGCCTCTAAGTGAACTAAAGTAGATTTGGCAGATCTGGGTAGCTGAAGAGCTAAAATAACAAAAAATCTACTCATATCTGACAAGGTGGGGGAGTTTCAAGGGTTCAGCTGCTGGGACTTGCACAAGGAGTCTCTGGTTTACACTATGCAGTCTGCATTTCGGTCAGGATTGAAACGATCTTCGAACAGTAGAGGCAGGTTGTTCAGTCTAGCGCTCATAAAAGTGTAATCAATCCACCATCTGGTAGCCTCGTTTCACCTTCAAATGATGGGTTTGGATGATGACTTGTTCCATCCATTGCCCCCGTCCCCCTTCATAGAACCCCTCGGTAGGTCGAATCGGGGGAAAGTGGACAGAGGCATTGATTTGATCTTTAGTCCACAGGAGCCTCTTCAGTAACCTCGACATGAATGTTTTCATGCAATCTCTCGACAGGTTCACCTACACCATCACCTCACTACACACTCAGTTCAATGCCTGTTGGGTAACATACTCATTGACAAGCTAGCCATTGCTTCGAAGTTCTCGATTCCCCTCCACAAAGACGATTTTAATGCCTTTAGACCTTTTAGAGCATGACTTATGGCTCTAAATTTTAATATTATTGTCATTTACGCCCTGTCTCAGGCAACAAACAAAATTTATCGTTATTTATCGTATGAATTTCAAGATTCACATTCTACCACGGGAGATTAATGCGTACATCGGAGTATAGAGAGGTTACTACACCAACTGAGTGATCACATTATTATGTAATTTATCGCCTGAGTGGTAGGACAGATATTATGCTGAAGAAAACTACACTTAGGAACTTATTTTACACCTTCAACTAGCAGTGGGGTGGGTTTATACTTAAGAATCGTTTACCTATTCACCTTCCCTTTCTATGCTTGACTTGTGCCTTGGTGGCGGTGCTACCCACTTAAGCGATTGCTTTCGTATTATCTAATGGGGACGCATTAGGAAGACCTACAGTTTCGTAGAAGGACTAGTGGCGGACCCATCGAGTACCTTTGGTGAACAAATGTAGTACTCGCAAAAGGAGGTGAACGTTGAATTACATCGCACGTACAAGGTCGGGTGTTACTCAAACCCCAAATCCTGTACTGCTTGCGTTGCTCCCATTCCCATAATAATTAATTCCCACAAAAGGAAAATTGGGAATACTAGAGGTGTGATTTTATCGTTGCATTGCACAGCTTCTCTTTCTCCTCTTCTTCATTTCCAAAACATGCTGCTAGTATCGCTAGTTTTGACAGTGTTGACAGCTTAGTGTGCACATGCAGTTTGGAGGCACACTACTGATTGGATGATTGGCCCGAAATGTCAGGTCCTATACACTGTCTTCTCCGCAAACACACTCCTTGCGATTAGGTCAAAGATACAACTTTAACCAAGCCTAGTTATGAATCACCGCTCCTGTCAAGTGGGTTTGAGTGAAATTATCGATTTTCAGGGTCACGGTGCAACCAAAATTGACATCCGTAGTGCCAAAATGTTTTTTTTTCTCCTAAAACATATGTGATAAAGGTGCCTCCAGCACATTGAAAAACAACAAATTTCTTTTGATAAATCGCTGCAGTAGAATGTGCCTTACGAGTTATTAAGACATTCCATTTATGCAAGAAAAGGTCACTGAAGTTGGGTTTTCTAAACCCAAACGACCATGTGAAAGCGAAAAAGGGTAGAATAGCATGGTAACAATGATAGCTACTGCTTTTTCCTCTTTCCCTTCTTCATCAACGTGCGCACGTGGCATGGCCTCATATGGCAGCATTTTTGTCTCCATTTTAGGAAATTCACAGAAATATTCATAATAGTGTCGTGTAATGGAAACCACCTGTTTCCACATGAGCAAATTCTTTGTAGTAGGCGCATCCCATGGGGTTAAAATACCTTCTGATTTCTTCAATGTATTAGGAAAGAGCCTTTCAAATTCGCTGATGCGCGACTCCCATTACCACCCCAGGCCTTTGTATACTAATAACCACCCATTGGTCACAAAGGGCTTGCTATTTGACGGACATTGTTCGGACTGCCCTATGCAACTCTTACATCAGTGACAAATGCTTTATTAATGAGCTCAGGAGCATCATTCAATTCGTGTATGTTAACACCAAATCCCATAGGAGAAATGGGGAATGAACAACCGAAAACACTGAAGGCATAGAAATATCTGATGAATCGGACAAATCCCTCTTGTTTGCCTCTATAGATTACTAGTGACGCTGAACGGGATTGGTAAGAAACGGGAAAGCTCTTCCACCTAGACTTTAGGTTCAAATTTAATTTGCCATTAATGTTGGACAGCTACTTAGATGAAACAGAATTACGCCAACCGAAAAAAACCACGCCATGAGAAGTTGAAATGATGCAGTCATTTCACTGTTTTTTGTGTCGCTAGGAAAAGAAGCAAATTCTCACCGATTTCCATCCCTTTAACTATTTGCTAGATGTGTCGGGGAACGGACTGAGTAGGAAGAATGACTTTTTATGAGTTATTCATTATTCAACAAAAACAGCATTAACGATCTAATTATGCTACAATTGTACGCAGGTGGGAACACTATCAAATGCAGCTGAGACAAAATTGGGAAAAATTAGTGTGATTGTTCTTCAATCACCGTCACTTTAACAATCTAGTTATATCTTCGTTCATTCGAGCGTGCAAGGTCGTCATAGTAACAAGAAAACACGCGCATAAACCCCTCTTCTAGTGCGACGTGGATTCGTCACGCCTAGGCGGTTGAAAGACCAATTTGATGAATGAAAGCTTCCTCAGTTCTCACAATAAAGCAACTTGTGCATTCACTAGATTTGACTTGTATTGCAACTCCATTCGACTGGATGTCAGTCAACCAGCGCATTGAGACAAAGAGGGCAGTGCGATTGCACAGATTTGTATCGATTTTTGCCAATTAAGAGTAATGCAAAATCGATGACTCGTGCAGTGAAAGCTGGTAGAATCACATGAAATACAGCAGTTGTTTATCGATCGCATGTACGTGTGTTTGTGGCCTAGACCATTTGGTAAAACCTGGTGTTCTTTGTTGGTGCATAACCTTGCGCTTCACTTCTTCACCTGATTACGTTTACACACGTAGGTATGAAATATAAAAAAATATAATGATCCATTTGAAGCAAATTGTCGCAAGATTAAGGAGTAAAAGTACTAAATTGTTTTTTGGTACTTTTTCACATTTGGCATGGCAACTTATGATCCTTTGGCTCAGGGGGCTGGACAAAGCCTTGTCGCAGTTGCAGGAAACGTTTTCAATCAGTTCAAAAGGCCTTGAGAAACCGCCCCCTTCATTGAACAACACTGATAGATTATCTTTCCCTCTTGTTAACCCTTTTTTAACAATTAAGCACATTAAAATAATGGAGTCTTTGTGTTTTGAACTGATTTAGAGATCAGTGGTAGAACACCTGTTATGTTTTTGCATGAGTTTAAACTAAAAACTATTCTGAGTGGCATTTTCCAAAGCATGACTTTGGACTTTGCCCGCTAGGATTCGCAAGGAAAAAATATTTTATTGAGAAAAGAAGGCACTAATTTAGAATTGTGAATTTGAGCTATGGTTATGGCAGGACATGGAACAGGTAGCGAGTGTTCTGAATTCATCCACAGACAGCCCGACGGTAAACATTTCAACACACACACACACACACACACACACACACACACAGGAACATAAGCAAACGGGCATAATTAGATGCAGTAAAAAAGTTTTGTGCAGGAGCAAAACATCCAACACGGTCTTGAGTGAATTTCTTCATCCAAATCTTAATTTAGTCTAACATACAATAAGTGTGCTTCCTCTCCTGCATTGAAAATGCATTGCTTTTGCAGGGGACACTCACTGTTAAGTTTGACTATCAGTGCTAGAACATGGCATTTTTGCAGAATGCGTCCGCTAGTGACAGATATGGCCTATGAAGCCACCAGTTAGCGTTATCTGGTAAAACAATCAGTGGTTCAATCCCACAAATGCCCTTGAGATGCCCCAGTTGTTGAGGCTCTTAACAACTCTCGAGGTTCGCTTGGCTGAAACGAATTATGGCCATAGTGGCCGTTGGAACCAGTAAAACACCAGATTGGAGTAGGTATGGTCCACTCTGTTAGTCAGTAGTTGAATGGGTGCATGCCTTATTGGGGGACTTGGCCCAAGGAATGTATTCAAATGGGTGACATTGGGAGTAACAAAAATGTAATCCCGATGAGGATTTATGTAGAGCACTCAAGTGAGCATTAATTTCACCATGATTCTATGTACTAAATGTAACCATAAACGTTCTTGTCGGTAGAAAGGCGAATTTAGCAACTGATTTTCCAAGTATATGCACAGGAATGCCAACTTTTAATTCCTCCCAACTTAATCTTAGACTGAACTAGATTGATTGAACAGCGGGAGTAAATTGTGGACAGCGGATTACGTCTAGGGGGGTTGTGATTGGATGCGAATAGCCACCGTGGCTCATAATTTGCCCAATTAGTGAAGTGTATTTTGCCATTTAGACCAAGGAATGCGTCTGTAATATGCGCTAACAGTCACGTCAGCTAGGTATTGCATACAGTATATCACTCAGCTATATTTAAAAAAAATGAGTCGACTGAAACTTTATAACATCCACCAGTGCAGATGGATTCAAAAGGCGTTGAACGTCGCAGTTGACCCTGAACTTAAGCTACGCACTATCGGCAAGGCCCTTCCAACAGAGGCTGACCCAACTTCGCCATAAGTCAATCGATGCGAAAATTGGAACGACACCCATACTGTCATTTAATCATAAATCAACTGATAGATCTTCCTTCAAGAATCAGGTCAGCTTTCGATGGTGTTGTGAATGGAACACAAAGCCTTGGTTTTTTATGGCGGAATATGTAGATTTTCGGCTGAGTGTGTTTCAGTGGGTGTGCGCGCCTAGTAAATACCAACAACCTGACCTACGCATTTGCCTAGAACTTCTGGCTTTTCGTAGTTTTTACCCAGACAGTATTTGTGGCATTTCCCTCTGCTGTCATCCCACGCCTTCAGCCATACATATGCAATGCACCAATCACACGCTTGAACACGAGCAGATGGAACAATGAGGAGTTGCCGAAAGGAGACAACTCTATGCCTTCCCGACCAACCATCGATCAATTGCGGACTCGTGCCTCCTCTTCCGAGCAGTATCAATTTTAGCTCCTCAGCTGCCTCTTAAATACAGGTGGAGGGATCTAGTCAGCCATTTAGTATCTATTCTGCCTTCAAGTCAACATGTGATTTTGCTGTGAGCTTCTAGAAATTGCTGCACCAGTAGGGTCATCACAAAGCATGATGTAATCACGCGGAAACACTTAAAAATACATGTACTGGCTTCTCCACTCGTCTTAAAACCGTTTAACAACGAGTTCAAACGCATATGCTTACACACCAACAGGTTTTGCGTCGAAACAACAGTTAGTTTATGTTGATATGCAAATTCTGTTGGAATTCTGCTAAGGCACAGTTCAGCAACCGATTGAACTAACCTCCTACCCAACTGTGCATACATCCCCAAACTGAGGTAACCTGATGGCCCCTTGTAAAGCCCTGCCGTGTAGAGCTTGAATCCATCGTTTTCATCTTCTTCATGCCTCGGTGTTTACATATTTTTTTATTTACTATCATGCTAATGTTTTTGCGAAACATGAGGGCTAGTAATGGAACTATCGTATTATCCAGATAATTTATGCATTATCCGAGAATTAAAATGGGAAAGCTTAGCAGCATTTAGATTGACGAATGACCCGGTTAATAATTTATCTACAGGAAGAAGTTGAAGAGGCTTGTAAAATGTGTTAATGGGGGGATTGAATGGGGAAAACCATGCCAATGGGAAATGGTTTGGGCAGTGCCAAAGTTGTTAGCTCTCCGTCAACGACTTCAGTTCATTGCGAAATACGAATTACCTTGGCTCGAGAATGCAAATAAGGCTAGCACACGAAAAATCACAGCTGAAGTTGTCGTTGAAGGACCTTTTCGTGTTTATGGTGAGCTGTGTGAATGTTTGCATGTGTTTACCTCCAGCGCCACTAACGCAAATTTGAGTGACGCTCGACTTACGAGGTGTTTTTGCATCCAGCCTAGAGAGAGAGAGAGTATATTTTTTTCGTCTATCGTAGCACAATAAGCTAGGTGGCACTACCATCTATGGTAGGGAAAGCAAACAATTCAAGCTTTATCACTCCTACTAAAATGAATCTGTTTCATTAGTGGAAATTTGATCTTGGCTATCGTTCTCTCTCTCTCTCTCTTGTTCTGGCTAAGTGTGCTGCAAGCATGAAAGCAATTTAGGCCTCTGAAGTGCTGAATTTGTCATTTGAGAAACAGATATACACCATGTGTACACGTGTGTGCATGTGCATGCGTACGAGCTTAGCAACGCATCTGGAACCATAGCAACCCAATTTGTGGCGTCAACATTGCCATTCGAACGCAGGACCTGATGGGAGGTGTTCGGGAGCTCGGTTAAGCTGATCAGCGCGATGCAAAAGCAATCAGAGCCATCCCATGTGACACTGAAGATGAAACCGTTTCAACTTCTTCCCAATTTTTTATGTGATCGTAAATGTATTTTAAACTAGTAAATTGAAAATAGGGGGAAGGGAGATTGGTTAGTTTACGCTGTAAAAGTGTTCAAAATTGACACGATTTTTTAAATTAAAGTCACAAGCATGTGCTCCACGTTGCGTTAGCGGTTGTTAAATTTTTTTATTACATTTACCAGTCACATGAGGTAAGAGTAAATAGCCACACAAATCTGTCAAATTGTTTAACTAGTGGCATGTTCAAGTACAAAACACAATTAAAGACTGATTAGATTGGGGTTTGCATTAATGGGAATCTATTAACCTCATGGTATTTCAATAACCAGAATCCTCACTTGAAAAATTTGCAGTAAAAGTTGTATTCAAATGACCGAGAGCATGGTTGATTTACACAAGCTGTGCAGTGAGTCCATCTTCTCTATTTTATCTAGGAAACGGCATTTTATTAGGTAAATATATATGAATTCATTCCAGACCTCCATAATGCTTTTTGATAAGCTCATAACTGTCCACCACACAGATCACATAAATGTGACATAATGAACTACTTTGTGAACTTTACGATCGTGTACATTCTAGAAGCCGAACAGGGAATACCCAAATGACTACCGAGCCCACTTTCAAGCGAGGCTCTGTAAAAACAAGGAAGTGGCTGAGTGGGAGTTGAGGTCCTGACTAAGTTAGCATCTAAATCGTTCTGAATTTTACTAACGCTAGACCAAATAAATGAGTCAGCACTAATGTGAAAATGAGGTGAGAGTTATGAGGAGACATTAAATTCGATAGAAGAGTCCACTCCAAACATAACTGTCGACCCTAACTGGACTCTTTGTGACCCCAGAAAATCAATTGTCTGGTTTTACGAGCCTCTTTTATAACTGCATTTAACTTTTTTATTACTAAAACCCGATAAAGCCGATAAATTTCCAAATTGGTTATGATATAGAGTTTATTAATCACATCCCCTTGAATGCATTGTAACTCTTGTACCTTGACCACTAACCAAATTGGAATTCAATTTGATTTAGTGACAGCTAGGGGATCAGTTTTGTAGGCTACGATTTGGATGCGCCATGATTCGGAAAAAGCTGGTAAAATGGGGTTGTTATGACCTCATAAAATTCGGGGTTGACTCAACCCCAGTTTCTTGCTGCTAGTAAAACGGCCATAAAGACTCTTGCAACTTGGTGGTGTCAAGGGAGTGGGGAAACAGGGAAGGAGGTGGCAGGTGTTTTGAGCGAGACTGTGGGCGTAGCAGAAGGCAGGCAGCAAAAATTTCAAGAGACATATACAATCTAATCGATAGGGAAGAGGGCGACAGCTAGCCAACTGTCAAAAAACGAAGGCTGATCCGCGTAAATGAGAAACCCCTTGGGCGTTGTGATTGTGGTTTTTGCTGATGCCACTGTTGCTGTTGTCAGCGCTCAATACTGTTAATTGATGCAGACAGCAGAAAGCCTATCGACATTAATCTGAATTTGTCATTTTGGCATTTTGCGAGGCAAAGGTAAACTGTTTTTCTGACTGCATGAAATACCTATGCAGCTTTAACAGAGGACTGAGATAGGGTCAAGCAAGGAATTCAAATGCCATAATGTTCAGCTTCTTTCATTCATTTATGGCACACACTTTGAAATTTTGTACACATAAGCCAGGGCCTACTTTGTTCCCCTTTTATGCAAAAGACTTCAGTGTTCATGAGGGATTACTGACATCTGGTAGGCCGCATGTGACTGTGGCTTGTGCATATGAATTTTGCGGTGATCAATCACTCTTTTATGCGTATGTGCACACACCGGTTTGGATTGAGTTAGTGAAAATGTATAGCGGAGGTAAGTTTTAGGACTCCATGACCCTACATAATCGGCACTGAAATAGAATGTACACGCTTTACCTCACCGATGTAAAGTGGTAGTACAAAAAGTGAGCACAAGCTGATAGCCTTTTTGCAGGCGCCACCCTACTTTGACGTGGCAGCCACATTACATCTAAGCATGTTGTGGTTTGTGTGGAGAAATCACCAATGGTTTTTTATTTACACAGCAGATGACACTTCGTCACACTACCTTGAATGATGGGGAATCAGAATTAGTACAGATGACTTCTGGTGATCACGGCTGCTGTGAGTAGTGAGTCTCGAGGCTCTTTTCCACTGTTCATGCAGACTTATTTCTAGCCCAGCTTCTACCCTCTTTTTGGGACGCTGGTTTCAAAATTCTGAATAAATAAGAACTTACCCACTTCAGTGTAAAACTGAAAGTGTAAAGAAATTGCATATCGCTTTATCCTTGGATATTTTCTGACATTATTGGTAGGATTGAAACCAGCATGACATTGGTAGCACTTACCGGTTGTTTTAATGTCCCAATCAAACACTTCCTTAGGATTACTACGATTTTGAAATAATGGGAAAGTATTAGCATAATAATTAAAAATAATAACCATTGTTACACTAAATGTTTGTTTAATTCTCGGTTTTGGTGATGAAACACTTGGGATGGTCGCCGGCAACCCGGCCTTCAGACCATGCCAATAGCCCCGAGGTCTACAATACTGATTCTGCTAAGTCATTATGTCTTCTTCCGTCTTCAGGGGAGTCCCAGAGCACTACATCACATTCACTAATAATATATATTTTAATCAGATTACCGGTAATCATGATATGTCAACAGCAATCGTGCAACAAGTTAGTATCTGATTCTAAGATTCAGCTTGATCCAGAAACCCCGTTTAACTGGTTGAAGTCTAGATGACATGCCAATCACTTGCCAACACTAGCGCATCAACTAAGCAGATTTTCCCATCAGTCGAGATCTTCTAGCGAATAAGTGGAGTTGTGTGTACAGAGGGGCAAGTGGAATTGAAAGGTGGTGTGAGGGAGGGAGAGAGAGGAGACGAGGCATTCCACTTCAAGTAAGATCAGAGTCTTGTGCTTTAATGCCTGCTGAATAAAGCAGCTGCAGCTGCTCACGCACCATGGGGCAGGGAATGAGAGGGAAGATGGAAGGAAGGAAAGGGAGTCAGTGACACAGTGCTAGTCATCACTAGTGTACCTTTCAGAGGAATGGGGAAGAGGTAGGGTCCTTGTAAGCGTGCCTGCTACGTGCAGGAAGCATTCACACACATCATCGAACAAAGCACGTGGCCTCCATTAGGGTGCATGACTCAAAGTGGGGGACAATTATGTTCCTCCAAAGGCGCAGTATTTCCAATTTCCATCCTCCTCCCAATCACATGCTCTAAGCGATGAGAGGGAGAGAGAGAGAGGGGGCAGGACTGGGAGTTAAATGGGGTTAAAAACCGATGTGGCCGAATATTATTGGCCATCTGGTTGCATGACTCAACAGCTGTCTAATCAAGTCTTTGCTTGCATAGAAAAAAAATTTGCATGCGGGTTGTTTGGGTAATGATGCTAAGCCTACTATCTTGAGGTACGTTCAACCGTCTGTGACCGCGTCAATTGGAGGATATTTCTAAGACCAAGCTCTGGGCCCTTGACGGCGTTGTATATTGTCTCGAGCGCATTATCAATGCATGACCAAAAAGACCGTTTCGAATACACTAGCATTGCCGCTAAAAAATTAGACTTGGAAAGCCTTCATTAATAATTATTAGTAGAGCTCTCTCAACCTCCCAGGGCAAACAGTCAAGATTTAATCTCATATTGGGCTAGTGGCGGTATCCTACAGTGCTCCACTCATCAAGCTTGTTAAGGGTGGAGCAGATTTCATTTGAAAAGTGCATTAGGTAAAATCGAGAGCGCTAAGGAATGCCTAGTAAGAAGAGGGGCTAAATGTATGCTTTTAGCAAGCAAATATGCAAATTTAGCAAATAAGACCAAACGCTGGTCTGGAATTCACAAGTTACTCGATTCGATAAGCAAATTTTAGGAAGTAGACTGACCTCCGCAAAAGTGATATGACCTAAATTGCCTTCAGGCTGCTAAACCTTTAATGGGAGGCTATTTTATCATTAAACGTAGGTATCAATGGCTTTTTGAGACCTCTGTTAAGTACACGAGGTAATTTCTCAACACATCAATCCACTGGGTGCGCGCACACAGCCGCACAAAACACCCTCATCTATTGCGCTCCAACAATCAGTGCAAAAATTAGATTAATGACGAATGATTACCCTATCACACTTCGCTCTAGAACTCCTACAGCCACCAAAATCCTTAAAACCACAAATGATTAAAAAATGGGTTGTGCTGCAAAGCCGATTTTGCATACTGAGTTACGAATTGTGCTGACCATGATTTTGCCGCTCCTTATCAAATAGGCAACGAATTGGTCATGTGGAACTGAAAAAAACGAGGAAAGCTAGCTTTATCCAAGCAAATTCTATCATCTTATCGCATGGGCTGCTCTATGTCTTAATTCCTACCTTTTTTATTCATTTAATTAATGCTTTAGTATGCTAATTGAACTCTTGGGGCTGAAGACTTCGCCTCTTGACGCAAACGGGAAAACGAGGAATAAATTCGTGGTTCTGCAAAACGGAATCAGAAAGTGCACTATAACCAAATTACTGTCGAAACAAATTAGGAATCCGCAGTTATATAAGTAGCCTACTTTCTCACGTGATACTAGTCAGAGTTGAAAATCATATCCACGTCAGAAATTCCCATCAAAAAGTAACACAGGACATTTATGAAATGAAGTCTCTAATTTTCATGTCGTGATAATTTTTTATGGTTTATTAGTTACAGGATACAAAGTGTCTGCAAATTAAAAAACTAGTGTAAACATTTAGGTGTATAAAATATGGTCTATACTTTTATTCGGTCATTGCCGATAACTTTTCCATTCACATGCTGAAGGTGAAACTTTAAAGTTAACAACTCCTTTACTATAGGAAGAGGTGATTTGTTTCCCCTTTTTGATACAGAGGTTGAGGCACGCCCCATAAAGAGAACACAACAGTCATTCACATCACTAGAGTAGAAGGCAAACAAATTTGAAGCAAAGCCCATTTTATGTACAAATTCCCACTTTTAAATTAAGTATTCTCCTTCTTTTAAAATCAAGTTCTACCCCTTAGCAGTGGATTTACGTTAAAGCTTAAAGGACCCTTTCCCTACAAAGAGCAAATGTCTATTTCTTTGTCTTTTCCGGACTGCACCAAAACAAGATGGCACAAAATTCAAGGGGACTGTAGCTTGACGTTCCGGTTAATTTATGGCTATTTTCGCAAATTGCAGAAATTCAGACATTGAGTCATTGAATAGTGTTGAAAAAGTCTGCGGTTATGGTAAAGTTTATGAAAATATTTCAAGCTAAGGCACAATATGATTAACTGGAGTTAGAAAGCGTTTCCTACTTCACAGCCGGTTACGAAAAGTAGTGGCAAAAAACACTGCAAATCTATTAAGTGCCAAATTTGGCGTAACTGCTGTTAGAAGTAGTTTATTTTGTTTAACAAAAAGTGCGCTTTTTCAAAGTCAGAGCAGACGTAAAAGTAATTTGCTTGGGTGGAACAAAACAGTCAGTTAGTCTTTGAAAACAGCCTTTTATATGTGGGTTGCATTGTGCATAGGTTTTGTTGAATATTTTCATAATGGAACCAATAATGTTTAGTTGAAGTGAAAATTTTGCTGAAATTTTAAAGACAAATTTACCAAATTTTAACCGGACTTTGTAGCCGATATTTTAGACTTCTGCTCATCTAGCCAGGATAAGATAAACCAGTTGTCATGATAGAAAAGCACAACACGGAAATGCTCCAAGGTGCGTGGAAGTAGGTGTCCAGATAATGAATTTAAAAGGGGAATCAATTCACTTGTTTGAGCATTAAGAAAAGGCAGTCAAGAAGAGATTGTTCTAGAATGAAGAGGGCAATTAACAATTATGAGGTTGAGAGGCAGACCTCAGGTGCGTTTTACGTGTCGCGAAGCACATACACTTGTGTTCTACGTAGCCATAGCAGCTTGAGATTATTGCTACTTTGGTGAACTTTGGTCCTTTTCTTAAGTTGTAGCGGTGAGCGGCGATGTCTTGAGGATATTACGGGAATTACGGGTGGCAATTTTTCTTGAGAAACTGACCATATGATATTTGACCGAAAGGAAAATCAAGCGAGACATTTTTAGGGAATGATGTGGCCGTGTGTGCAAATCGAGGGAAGGATCAGCCTTGCAAATGATTTGTGTCAAACATCTGTGGAAAACATTTGTTTGCGGACGTGCGGAAAAGCAGATAAAAGGAGAATTGGGAGAGTTAAGAGTTTGTTAAGTTGAAAATGTGCAAGAATGCTAAAAATGAATAAATGAACAAATAAATGGGGATGGAAGAATGGAATGAGGGCGAATGAACAGATCAAATTATTTGCTACCACATAGATCACCTTTTTAATAGTCCGCAAACGCATAAAAATTAATAATTAGATGATGGGCAATTTAATTCATAAGTCGGCTTGCAAAAGAGTAAGTGTTTTAAGTCCTCGAGAATGCTATCCACACTTAAGAACCGAATAGCCCCTCTCGTAGTCTAGCTGTAAAGTTATGCTTTTCTGACGCAGATCCCTTTCGATTGTCTGGTGACCAAGTAATTGCACTATTAACAGGCAATTATTCACCAATTAAAATTCATGGTTTAGAATAACCAAATAGTAAAATTTATGGACCTCTTGCCCGAGAGTGACTCACAGAAAGGCAGCAAAGTGTTCAACAGTTGGTATTAAAGCAGACAAATCTTAATTTAACCCACATAACTGCCATTTAGCCAGCTGGTTCACATAATGAATGAAAAAGGGCTGAGTAAAAACTTCGAACCATTTGACAGTATGGCAATCATTTGTCCTATTGCAAGCGCGTAAAAACCAGTCGAGACAGCCTTTCTGCCCAGGGTGCAAGGAAGGGAAAGGGGAGAAAGGAAAAAGTTCTATCCAATTACTGTAGTTTCCCATGTTTCTGATGATAAATAGCAGAATACGGAGTTGAAAAATGAAGCAAATAGCCTCAGGACAAAAATTTTGTTCAAACACAAAATCAAAATGGCGAATCAGCTGTCACATGTTAACAGGAGCACCAGTATTTCGGAAAGGTGTTCTACTTTAAAGGCTTCTTCTAACTGGTGCCAAGAGAATTTGGCGTCGCGCACGTTCGTGAGTCCCTTAGTTACCATGACCGATTTAAAAGTGCATCCAAAGACGTGATCATCCATTCAAACACACTCACCTACTCTAGAGGACTCCATGGTGTGGTCTTAGGCCCAGAAAGTCACTTGCAAAACTTCTAGTTGTAGAACATGTCAACATGCTGTCAAACGAGGCGTACGCGCCCCATTTAAATGGGTACACGTGCAGTACACCCTGTTAAAGTGCAACCACGGGTTTACTCTGGAAGTTAGCTAACTGGGTGGGTAGGTGCGCTGGGTACAGCGACAATTCTCACTGCAGTTTACCCTGTAAATGTTAGTCCAGACCTCAAAATATTTATCTTGATCCACCTGTACTTTAGCAGAAGTCACCCTCCTGTGTTTATGCTAATTTTGATCAAACTTTTGCATTACAAAGCTTAGTAATTGGTATGTGATTCAAATATCAATTGATGGTTGGCATCAAGCTTCTACCTCAAAGTAACCATCATACCAGTAAGGAATTACTTTATACTGATTTATTAAATTCTGCACTGAATTTCCTACCAAAGCCGTAAATCGGCTAATGTTGTTTTTGAGAGAGTTCGTAGTCCATATCCCGAATAAGCAGCGGAAATGACGATAAAAGGGCAGCATTTGTAAAACTAAATTGACGCAGTTTTAAAAGAATGTGTTTAAACAAAAGTGCTGTGGTGTTGTGCTAAAGTGCACGGAAATCTCGGAAACTTTTGCGCACGCAAATGAGTTGTTTAAGCCACCTTTTTAGTGGAAAAACGCGCAAACGCACTAGCACAGGTGGGAAAGAAGTGCATTCACGATTACCACATACGTACACAATATTTCATTAATATAGGAGGGTATTTTGGACGTTCTTATCTACTCACCCCCTCTTGTCTCCCCTTTACAAGGGGAAAAATGCTTCGGCTTCCCAACAGTCACGAGGTTATCAATGAATTTTAGGACAGAGGAAAAATCGCGGGTTTTTCAATTACTGTAACCTAACGACAAAATGCAGGTTATCATGGTACGGCGAAAACGGTCAACAGGAAGCTTGAAAACAATTCGCTGCGGTTTTCATTTACTAGCTTGTGGTTGGAACTACCTTCAATAAGCCTTGAAGGTTTTATTACTGGTATCAGCAGTTGTTTGGATTAACGGCTAATTGTTTGTAAAGTATTTTTACAGTTTCACAATATCGCCATATTTTTCATGAATGCCCAAAAGTGGGGTCTGATTGTTCGTCAGTTTACATGAGACAAATTTAACACCAAAAAATGTAAGGTTTGCGAAATTCATGATGGCAACTTTGCTCGTTTTCTCCCTTCAACAGATAGTCACACGAAGTTTTCAGGGCGAAAGATGAGCTGTTTACTCACAAGCTATCCGATCTATCAGCAAATTTCCTTTAAGCAGTTTTAAGTAGCTGTCTATCTGCAGCGTTACCACAGACAGAGGGCCAGGCAAACGAATGCGCATATGGTAAGGGTTTGAAGTACACTTTACCACCCTAAAGGTAAATCACAAGAGAGGAAATCCTTAGCCCTTTTAACGAGACGGATTCGCTCACAGGAAGAAATTAACAGTTATTTCATCATTTAACTCTGTTCATAACAACATAAGTAAAAGATTATGTTTTACACGATGACAGCGGCTATCGAGGAAGGGAAAGGAAAATAAATGGGTGAATTAACATCTCCCAAAAGATTTTGCGAGTTGGTGCTCACAGCCCTACTCTGGCAATTATTTAAGGTCTAAATAGCTTCCTACAGTTAAATATATTGCTTCACACTTTCTGAACGTGATGGAAATCTCTGGCATCAGCCCAATCCCCTGCCACTAAAACCAGGTCAGCGAAATTCTACCTAAGTGTCTTGCAAAACGGTCGGTGCAGTATTCTTAACTAGAAGATACAACGACTATGCAACTAAAAATACGAGAATGTCACAAGACCGTCAATAGCCAAAATGACTACTTCTGTCCCAGCAATTATCAACTGTTATCACCACTTTCTTCCCTCACGCATTATCTTTCCTACTCTTCCGCTCCCACAGGTAAGTGGGATTGACAAGCACGGGGCATGGGAAGTGGAGGGGAAAGGGAAAGCAAGCACGAGTGTACACAGTCAAGTCAAGCGGACAGAAGGGCCTTATAATTAGTGGATCACATTGTAAGGCCATTCGTGTGACGTCTGGTGGTGGCTAGCTCAATCCACAAAAGTTATGGAAATGGGAAATTGGGGTCGTTATTCTACGCATAACTCCCCTCAACCAGCTACACACGTAAAGTCCGAGTAAAAGGAAGTAACTTAACTGCGACTAGAATGCGCCCCTCTGTTGAACCCATAAACATTTCTGTCCTGCCTAATAAACGTATGATATGGATTTTCGGCACAAGGATCCCCAAGAGTGCTGTATTAGGTGGGTGATGAGGTCTATGATGCATCTGACAGCCTTGTCACAATGTCATGTTACGCAAAATAAGCTTTTATGTTGAAGCATGAGCGCTAAATTACTCTTATAATTCGCCCATTCCAGTTACGTCAGCCAATTCAAGAGACGAGAACACACACCATTTAAGGTAGCATCAGTTTGGCTTAATCTCTGTTCTGTATGAAAAAGAATTAAGTTGCCAGTCGATTTGCAAGGCAACTATGACTTCGTTGTGCGGTCAACTGTTTCCTGCCAGTTGAGGTAGACTGCCGAATGCTCTACCAGCGACTCAGACCTCAATCGAGAAACCGATTTATTCTGTAGCTGCCTTCATTTAAATTTACCCAATAAAACTTTGACAACCGTGTTTATATTAGGGCAATCAACAAACAAACAAATGCAGTTCAAGCTTTGCATGGCCTAAAGGGCTAATATCTGAAATCGGAAGTCTTAATAGGTGGATGGTGTTTATCGAAACTCTTCTTGAAATGATTGGACTTGATAAACACCATAATGCATGCATTAAACAACGCCATCTCTTACCGCTTAATAGGGTAATTACTGGTTCGTGTATTTCAAATATGCTGGAATATTCTGTCCGAATGCAGGTTAGCATTTGGGTTTTGGGTATATTCGTCGATAATATGATAATTACGTATCCGTTTCATAATGTTTTGTGCTGTTATGGTGAAAGAAACTAATTGAATTCGATTATTACTAATTCGTCAACATTTCGCTGAAAAGTTGAACAATTTTTAGTAAATCTTGTCTATTTGGTTCGAGACTCGATGAGAACTAAAAGCCTTTAAACTCCCTCGAAAATGTCAACATTTTCTGATTTCCTTTGAGTGAACCACGAGAGCATAAAAACGCAATTGCGCACAAATGTATAAGATAAAAATGTGTTTATTTGTGCAGTAAAATTAGACGGATTTTCCTCTCTGTTCAGCAACTACTAGAAAGTAGGGGTTTTAAAACGATAAGTAATAAATCTTAAACTGACAAACAGACTAAACAACATTCAAACTGCTCGTTGATGCGTATTTACAGTTAAATCACGTTACAAACGAGAGGTAACTGTTCTAAGTTTTGGATTTGTAACTAAATTTCCCTTTTTAATATAGTACATTCCTGTAGTTGTGTTACGGCATTGACAGTTAACCAACTTTCCACCTTGGTTCGTCGACCTTGTTTCCTTGCCATTGTACGTTCATCAGACACTATTATGACACTTACCTGGATAGTCACCATTGCCATTGACTCATCAAAGTGTATAGCCCCGAAGGAGGAACTATTTGATACAAATGCGTTTCCTTTAATAAATTAATTACATGAGAGCCGCCTTGCAATATGCCATAAAGTAACTAATAAAATGCCAAAATAATCGGAAAAATATTGTGCTACAGCTATACTGAGGACAGTAATGAAGATGGCCTAGTCAAAGCCCAGTGAAGAACTGGGTCGACGTACCACTTCATCCACAGGTCTGTTATCCATAAAGGGTAATCCTCTGAAAAATAAAAAGAGGATCTAAAAGATATAAAACTACCATTTCTTTCATCTGATAGGATTTTCATTTCTGTGGAACAATATCACTCCCGAATTGTATACGCATCAAATTGAAAGCATGAAAGGGCTTGCAACCTCGGACTCACTCGCAGATTGAATTTAAACGACTGAAAAACATCTCAGGTTAAAGGAAATGGGACAATAGAGACATCAAACCTTGCACGCCAATAAACCACTAATTAAAAAAAGAACCAAATTACCCAGCCTCTCCTCTGTGTAATAAGGGGTGCCTTTATGTTGCACACAGTTAAACGTGGTTTCATTCGATTTGTCACCCTCTCAATGCCTTCAATGTAGCGAATTGCCTAGTCTACACAAATGTGATTGCTATTTTCCTTGATTTACGGAAGGACGAACCTGCTTGACGTGTCGCCCATGCTGGAAAGGCCAATACTGAGGGCACCCACAAATAGAAAGCGCGTAGTGATAAGGAAGGGCGACGCTGAGTTAATGGACTGTCTCCGCATTTTATGTGTGCTTTTGGCATTAAAGCACAACAGATTAATGGGAAAAGTGGACAAATGATTTTCTTCCGCGTGATTTCAAAATAATAGCTTGGCCGTATAAGAAACAGGAAGTCTGATTGTCCTCGCGATAAGTATCGGCGTCGACTCTGCTCTCCCATTTGCAACTTTGCTGGCGACAGAGCTACTGTTATTCTAGCGTTGGCCACCAGTTTAAATAATTTTCATGTAGAGACAATGGAATGCGATAAGACCGGTTTTTTCAGGAAGAAAGTTGGACTCGCCTATATCCACTCTTCTCACTAAAGAGCGTACATAAAATAGTTGCAATGGCGTATTGTGCTGTACTTTTATGCTAAAGTACGGTTCATAAAGTTCTCTTCCCTATCACAGCATCATTACCTCAGTTCGAGCATGATGTAAATCCGTTGCCACTTGAAAATAAAGCGGTTAGTATCATGCAGTTTAGCATCTGGAGGTTTTCCATTAACGTTGTGAGAGCCTATGATGGCAATCAATGGAGGTGATTTTGTGTTGGGCTGTGTCCTTAAAATCAATTAGTTGAACCGGTGCATTCATGTTTCCCTTCAACTATCAGGGTTCCAGTGTAACAGTCGGCCATTAAGTGTTGCTCCCAACAACCTCTGGGTCAAAAACCCATGTTTTTCACGTGAGTGAGCGATCAAGTGATTTTGATTTCAACAAAGTCTGATCTGTATCTCTACTATCATTTTCTAAATTTAAGTGCATTTGGAACATGTCTTTATGAGAGGAAATTTTTGAACGGACTAAAAACCCTGTACTGCAAATCCTGTTAATCTTTTATAATTGGGCGACATTGATTTCCACTGAATTGAGAGAGGCGTGGATGAAATGTAGGCGCCTGTCTGACCCAGATTTTGCTACCGTTATCCAGTGAAATCCAGACCACTTTCGTCGGAAACGACATCCAAGTCATGGCATTACTAATATTCTTACGGCAGTGGTTCTAAAAGGGATCCTAGCGTTTCTATTATGATTTATTGCCACAGAAACTCCGTAACATGTCACTGTGCCAAACTAATCACCCTCTTTAACAAACAAACAAAACAACTTTAAAATTTGGCGTGACAATGCAATTTGCTAAGTTGAGTTGACATGGAAAGGGATTTACATCGGATTTCCCCATGAAAAAGGAATAAAAGATCATTCAACGGAAGTAAGCATCGAAATCATGATACATAAATGTGAGTTTGGGCTAAATCAACCACCAATGCGCAGCCTCCTAAAGTGGGTGTGACTCGCATAAATCTGCGCCATCGTCAGACGGATGCTGCTACACATCTGCTTTAGCCGGTGACGATGTGCCTCCCTCTTGAGGCCATAAAACACATCCACCCTACCAGCTTGCATGTTCAGTGTTAGTGAGAGAGCGAGAGTGAGAAGGCAAGACACCTGAGAATGCCGTGTGCGCGAGTGGTTATGTCCAGAAATTGTTTTGTGCTCCAAATTTATTCCTCTAACACATCTTTCCTCTGACCGAACAATTTCTACGTGCCTTAAATGGGTTACTTCGCATGGTTAGATGTTCAGCGATGCTCCATACCAATCTACATATTTTTGAGTGTCACATTAAGACTAACCTAACTTTTCACATTGTTTTTTATGCCATCAAGGATGGTAATACATAGCTCCATCAAAAGGTGCAGCTGGAAGTGACTTCCTAACTTGATCGTTAGAATACGCTTAAATGTCCACGTTTGAAGCTGCAATTACGAAAGTAGTGAAATTTTAGCTGTAGGTCACGTGACGAATACGACTACTGCGGAAATTTTGTTCGCTTCAAGCGCTTAGTATCTTTAAAAACCTACCGTTGTTTATATAAGCATAGCATTCGTAAGAATCCACTCCTTTGTTTACCTCCCATACACTTTTTTTTGCAACCGGTAGGGGTTTACTGGATTTGGAAAAAACTGTTTTGCGCGTATGGGGTTATCATTAACAGTCCCCAATGCATTTTGATAAAGAACAGCAATCTATCATATCGTTCCGGTTTGACCAACGTTTCCTGAAGGATGGTATTTTTATTCAGAACAAAACCATGTAGCTCTGTTGTCTGAACTAGCAATTCGACGTTGAAATTACTGGAACTAGGTAAATACTTTTTAAAATTTTAAGTGAAATCGGGAACAGTTTTAAAAAAGAATAGAATAAAAACGAAAAATTGAATTTACACAAAACAAGTATTGATATCATCAGAACTCTTAAGGAAATTTATTTTCTTTCGTATCCGTGAAGCACACGCCTCCTAACTGGTTCACAATGTGGGTTGTCTTTGAATTAACAGATCATGGTCGTTTTTTAGGAGCACACTCGCAAGCTATGGTAATCTGTTAAGTCCTTTGACCTCAAGCACGTTCAAACTTTTGGTAAAAATGTGAGGAGATTTGCTAGGTGAATAGAATTACTAGAGCTAACGATTTACCATTCAGGTGACTTCCGACAAAATTTCATTCAGCATAAAAATGTCAAGCCAAATGTGAAAAATTGTTTGTTTACAGATCCTAATCTTCGTTTGCGTCATATAAAAAGCAAAGTATTATCGTAAAAATGAGCAGGAACATTAATAGATTGCATAGAAATTCCTGTGTTTGATATTAATTAATTTGAGTTAAACTAGCACCAAAAATTACCATTCAGTCAAAAGTGCAATAAAAAAGCGAGTCATCAAACTAATTTCTTAAGAAGCTCGGTGAAAGTTTCACTTAATTGCTATGATTAAAAAAGCATCTTGGCTGCTTTCGGTGTCTAGGTTCTAAAGTACACCATACCTCGATTCGAGAGGTGATTTAAACTAAGTTGATGGCATCTTTCGGCATTTATATTTTCTGGAAACTGACTGCTATTATCTATTTTGTGAGGAAAATCACTTCCCTCATTATGAGGACGGTAAGGTTGGGCGCCTCGGGCGGCCAAATAGAAACTTTAAAAGGACTATTTCACTATTTCGTAACGTCAAATAACAATGCATAAAATCGGATGGAATCTCTTCCCCATCACTCATGGTAGCCTCGCCTCCTTGCGGTAACATACGCGACTGTATGAGGACGTGTCTTAATGACCAACCACGTAGCCGAAAAACATAAACCTTTATTACCTAACTGGTTTACCAAGGTTTAAAACTGTGCCCCAGTATACCTCGAATCAGACACTTCCCAAAAACACCCGCAAATGGCAGTAGATGAAGTAAAAGTTGCTTTCTGGTTGAAACTCTACCCGTAATGTTCTAGGGCAACACTTTTGATTAAGAACTTGTAATCAGATTAACGAACCGAAATTCCTTTAAACTTAGTAAAACAATAGTGTGGGCTGATGCTGGTTCCGAAATGCCATTGTGCATGGCTCTTAACGACAACAAAACCACATTCATTGTGATTTAATCTTTGAGTCATAGAGAAGTTCTTAAAACAAAGCCTATTACTATTTTAACCCACTTCCTAAGTTACAAATCTCTCTAATATAAGTTTTACATAATTTGGCCTAAATAAATTAACCATACTATTTTCCGGTTTCACATTGGCTGCACTTCCCACATTTAAATGAGTAGACATTGATTTTGGCAGGGATTAGCGGTAATTTAGTTCTAATTATTATTTCAAACTCATCAAGTAATAAAAAATTAGTTTGTATTTGCTTTCTCGAAAGCTTGGATTTAATTTTGATAAATTTTGTTCCCAAGCCATGGGAGTTTTTCAAAGTTGGTAGACTTGTCTCGCTTCATTTTGGATTTAAAGATCTGACTAATTGACTGCACAATTCTGTTAAAGGTGTTGTGAGCCACAATCCCTCGAATTAATCAAAGGCGTAAAAAGTGGTTTAAAGGTGTATGTGAGCTTTACACTGTTTAAAAAGTAACCTGAGGTAAAATGGGTTTTTACCTAGGATTGCGAAGCTCGCACACTTGGTAATGTGTTCGCACATGACAACTCTTTCTAGGGTTATAGAGTCTGGCTCTCCAATGACTTTGTCAGACTTCACAAATTGGGAGCACTACTAAGCATACCGCATTATTAAAGGCTCTTAAGGGATGCTGAAATAGGAGAGCTTTCAATCATGCCACTTGATTGAAAACGAACCATTAATGATGAAATCTGATTTCGCTGCAATTTGCTGGTGAGCATCAGAACATAAAGTTGAGTTGAAAGTAGTGTATTTTGTGAAAAACCCTTCCTTCCATAAGAACGAGAAGAAAGAGTGATTGCTATAATCGACTTAGGGAAAAAATATTATTTTGTTTTTCGACATAATGCGGATGCAACGAAGCATAAAGGATTAAGGCTCGTTGGCAGTCTTCCCAAGGGAGAACCACGAAACAAATTTTCTCGGTAATCAAGGCAATGGGCATAGTTCAGATGGATTACAAAATGCACATGAAATATGGATGCTAGCGGCAGAAAAGTCGGGAAAAAGTGAAGGACTGGATGGCTGGTGGTTAGCAGCAGGAAAAACCTTCTTGCAATGGCACCACTGCCGCAGCGAATTTACGCTTGCCAAATTTCATTTTGACAAGAGGAAGGAAAGGGGATTTAAAGCAGCAGGACAGAGATAGAAATAAAACATTCTCTGCCAGTCAAGCAGACCAAGAGCTACCACTAGTCGGTCACCAGCATGGCCTTAAATCATGGTGCTTTCTACCCAAATTGTGGCGCCGCTATTCAACTCGACCAGACTTGACTAAAGTTAGAATGACGGTAGAATAGGGGCCTGATATTAAGTTTTGAAATCTTAACCGTATCGAAACAAGAATCAATGACATGGAAAGTGACCGGACCCACAAAGCGCAACGGTAGGCTAGCTTTACTATGCATTGCGTTAGTATTAAACGCACATTGTACCAGACATTCACAGCATAGTTTTATGGTTAAAAGAAACTTAGCTACTTTCATAGCGAGTATTTTCTCCCTTCTTAGGCCTTCACTTTGTTTACCAGGGTCTAAGCATAATCGTTCAAGTGTAACTTGATAATAATGAGGTCTATGCAGTACATATTACTAAAAAACAGCGGTTTAGGTTTAAATTCCTTGGCGTAAACAAAAAATCAGGATAACTGAATAAGACACTAGAAAGTGCCCAACGACTTCTCTTAATTTTCCACTACTAGGCACGACCCTCAATTTAACATGATACAATCACAGTTGTTTTTCAGTGATGTTCTTTAAATTAATTAAGTTAAAATTCATTGTTGATATTAGCGTAACTGCCTAAAAAGTTTCAGAGTTCTCATTTTAGGTAACACCGAATTGGATGTGCGAGTCCGAATCAGGGGTATCAGCTCAGCTATCCGGGTGAAATGCACGAAAATAAGCGTCTAAATGTATTTGGTGGAAGAAATGCAGAAAGGAAAGAAAAAAAACACACTGCATGAACTAGTAGCCTTAAAAACCCAGGGTTCAGTATGAAATGAACGGTAATTTAGGATATATTTTCTGTTTACCAGTTCGACAGGCAAACTCTTCTACCAATGACCTCATTCTGACCGCACGTTTTCCATCCAAAGTCATAAAATTGCTTCTCACTAAACGCATTCAAATTTTATTTGGTTATAAGCACGCGAAACTGGAATGAACTTGACTGAAGCATGATTTAACTGGGGGCAAAAGAAAAAAATTGAAGTGATGTATTTGGTTGCATTACAAAAAATCGGACCACGTTAACTGACCTGTTTAACAGCGCTAGCAAATCGCCTTCTCTCAGTGGCAGTATGCTTATTAGAGCATAATATTATAATCCACATCAAGCGGCAACATCAAGGTTTAGCAGTTGGAAGCATTTAACTGCCTTGAGGGGGAAACATATGTGTTGATAAGATCCACCTCTATTACACTAAAATCCTACAACTTCTCTTCCAAGGCTAAAGGACTGCATCAGTTACACTGTCTGGTTTTTCCCACTTTACATGCTGGAAAAAATAGAATCTCTGTGAACAGATGGAAATGGAGTGGCGTCAACCCCAACCTAGAATCGTATTTTCCTTCGACTTCTTATGATAGGTCTCACAAACTTTAAAAGAATTATGCACCTGAGAAAATCGCCGAATGGGTAGTTTTCAAGAAAGAGATTGGAGAGATTAGGCCCAACCTTCCCGAATGGAAATGTAAACAGTGAAGATGCCCTAGAAACTACTTTACCATTCGACTCATTAAACGTAGCTTAAACACCATTAATTTATTTATTTTAAGATGTACAACTGATAAAAATTAGGAGTTCCACAGAATTTGCTCCTCTTATTGGTGAATATCACGACAAGGAATATCCGTCATTTGACAGAAAGACTTTACAGCCTGATCGTCAATTTTGAGTATTTTTTGAGTGCTCTTAGTTCGGGAACAATAATTCCGCACAGAGAGAATGCTTTATTGGCCCTATTGTTCCTCTTCAAAATGACGGATTCAAACTCTCCAAAGGGGCACTGAGAAGACACATTTACGTCCCCATCTGGACCTAGGCTACAGTGGTGGATGAGAAGTAAATGAGGGGTTGCAGCTATTGGCTAGTAGACACTGGCGGCAACGCCCTCAAGTGTCAAACTACACCAACCACACCTAGACTTCCCGACATAGCACACTCTCAGGCTTGGGCAAGATTAAACTTCCAATTACAATCAATCCCAGAGTTTCTCTTTTTTATTTAAAATTTATTAGGTATCCATCTATTAATTAAGTAAAATTTTCATGTTCAGTTTACACGCTGTGGATATGCAATTCATTTGTTTTCAAATGTTTAACCAACTTTATTCACGAAATTTGGACAGCATTATTCCTTTGGGAAAATCAGGTGCTAACGTAGGGTTTTGGGCGCAGCATCTTAGATTTTCAGCGCTTCATGAATCTGTTCCCCAAATTGAATTTCCATTTATTTTGATTTACGGAAATAGAGTACAGCAAGTTGCGACTCTAGGCGGTTTTTTTAATTAAGCTAGTCACCACCAGGGTAGGACTTTCGAGGTGCCTGGATGGGCAGAATCCGCCTACACTTATGAGCAGTCTACCTTGTCCACACGGTAGACATGACTTGGAAGGCCTCCTATGGCCTGATGCAGAGCTGAAAATATGCTCGCGTATTTAGACAAATCCGTGCAGATTCACGGATTTGCATTAAAGACGGAATATAATTTAAATTGTTTCCCAATTCGTTGTTACTGTTTCGGAAAACACAACTAGTATCATACATTTTCGCCTCGAAGATTACCAAAATGTTAGTGGCTATTATATCACTTTCATCTTGTAAGAGACCATAAATAACTAAAAACCAAGAAAGATGGATCTTTCATCTGCCATTTTTGTGCACTAAGGGGAATCAATATCCAAGTATAATAGGTAGAAATGTCCATAAAAACGTGGCCCCAACAAACAGGAAAAAGTGCTTAATCGCATCTTAAAGTTTGTTTATGAAAATGCTGAAGTGTGTTCTGATAAAATAACGTTGTCTTGGTATTGTTCATAAAATTGCAATTAACATACAGAACAAACACCATAAAATTCTGTCGTTTTTCATTGTGTTGACAATTCCCAAAACTCGTGTACTTAATCTTCTTAGGTCCTTATGGATCCTTTTAAAATGGAATGGTCTAAAGGCGTAATTTTTAGCTTTAAAAATTCGACTGAGTAAGGAAAAGGTACAGTGGACTCGAAGGATATTTTGTTTTATTGAACCTCTAGCTTTGAAATAAAGTGAGCAATTTAACCATCAACGTCGTCTGAGGCAAAAGTCCATGCTTTTGCGTCGTGGCAAGTTGTACCAACGTCTCGTGAAATCGAAGACATCAAAGACAAAAACTCGGTTCCTTGGCCACTTAACCAAACGCCTAGGAATGCATTGCAGCACTTTCTTAAGTCAACCTGAGCAAAGGAACTAAAAATGACTACTTGCCTTTGGATACATTGACTTAAACTGTTTGGTCAACCTGTCGATTTTCTCCCTAAAGATTGTTTTACCTTTCCTTCTCTTCCATGCTTTGTTAATTCAGGCTGAAATTTGCCACCTGTCAGGCTTTTTAGAAGCTAGATCTTTAGTTAGTTTAGCAGTCCTTTCATGAACACCTTGAAATAATCACAAACATAGTTTATCGAATGTCAGTCCCATAGGACAAACTGCTTGAATTAGTTTCATGACGGTTGAAACCCAAGTAAGTTGCTGGCTTGCTTGATGCTTTCATTTGTGCCCGCTTCATTAGCTACTATGTGAACAGATTTATGATTGTGTAAATGCAATATGAGTAATGATTTAAGGTGTTTGTTGTCCCGTTAGATGAAAAATGTTTATTGCTTAATTATAAATTGATGCGTTTTAAGGTAGGCGGGTAATAAAAGTAATAAAACGATGCACAGACGTATAATGGCTTAACCATTTTGTGTGATGGTAGGCATTGTAACCTATAGAAGTTGAAGTGCTGCCCCCTCTAACTGCAAGGATTCGTGATCATCCACTTTAACACTTTTCAACCGGGTCCTTGACAAACACTAATCTTATTCAAATGTATCCGTTCAAAAGGTAATTTATTATCAAATATTGAAGGGACTTCATGTTTAATCCCAGTCAGGGGCGTGATGATCCAAGTAGTGTCAGGACCACTTCAGAATCTTTGCAAGTTTTAACTTATTAAGGTGCCTGAAAGAAGACAAAAACTCAAGGAAACTCAGACTGTCACTGAGTGCATCCACTTAAATGGTACCGTGAAAATTATGGTAAATTTACTTAGTTTATGGATCAAGTTACATTAATGCACTTTAAACTGCGTTCTCATACCTTTATAATTGCGATTTATAAATCACCTTTACTTAGATTTTATGCATTAAATGAATCCCATAATTCGTACCTTTCTTAAAATCTAGGCCACGAGAACAAGATAGGAAACTTTTGGTAATTTTGACTAGAAAAAATTACGTGGGCTGAGTTAAACCGAGTGCTACGAACATACTTTTGAAACGTGAGTCGGATGATTTGGACGATCCCTGCATAAGGCTCAAAATGCTAAGTAGAAATATTCTGAACTGATCTAAAATTCCTATTAAACCAATAAAATGGCCTGTCAAAGATCGGGGATTAAGGTCTTAACACCCAGTTTTAATTAGCTAGGGAGTTCCTTTTGGGTCCACTGCCAAAATTTTACCGATGTGAAAGACATAACGGCCTACTTGATCTAGAAAGCAACTCAGTGATCACTAGTAGCCTGTAAAATGCACGTTTTTGGCCTCGTGACAAAAAGTGTCCCTGTTTTCACGGTGTAGTTGATCCAGGGCTCAAGCCATGGAATTTTCACATAGAGTTGTGCCGGGGTAGTGCAGGTGTGCATTAGTTTAGGTTAAACCTTTTGCGTAACACATAAATCAGCCTTGAAATGTCAAGCTAGACGTGCATTCGGGTAGCGTAGTGTGGCACGTAGATTAATTTTTAAACGCAAAATTAGTTTGGTGGAAATAAATTAATTAATTTATCCTTTAGACTGCAAAATATTTTGTAAGCAATAGGAGACTCTCTGTGTGGCTTCTACAGTGAAGATTACGTACGCAATAAATATCAAGTAGCTTTTATCGAAGTGCTTTTCCTTGATAAGGGTATTAGGTAATTTGACACTCATCCACACTCTGCTACTAATGGTTGGGTTAGTTGTGAAAGACGAGTTAAAATAAGTGCGCAGGAAGGAACTATTCAGGACAATGAGTTACGATTGACCACTTCAATTCATTTATAACTGAATGCGAGATTTCAGTGCATCAGCGGAGCAAAAAGTAAGTAAGGTTTCAAAATTTTTAAATCGCTTAGATCTTTCGAGTCGAAGTCATGAAACTCATGAACTCCGCAATAGAGAGTTCCTTATTTGAATGAGTTATAGATGCTCGCATTGAAATTAATAAGCTCCATTTGGCTTTTAATGCAACCTTTTTAAAGGTTTATTCCTCCTATTAACTACCCCAAACATAACAGTGCTGCAACGCTTTGATCGCATGTTCAACTCCCTGACTCACCGGGCGATTTGGCCTATGGGCAATGCCGGTAACCCCTAGTCCTTCTGTACGTTGTCGGTATTCATTCTGCTCAAGCCCAATAGCTCCTTTCGCCCTTACAGAAGCCTTTAACAGCTATGTTTGTGTCAGTGCAAGGGAGTAAACTTTCACGACTCGGAAGAAGTGCATATGCTGTTTAGTGGAGAACACGCTGTATCTTCCTTCAGGATATTCTCTACTTACATGTTCTTCGGGAAAATTGTTAACACTAACCGTGAACTATTCGGGAAATCGCATCACGGAGCTGTCTATCGCATCTGTATGAAAACACGCGATACCTCCTCCACCTCTACTAGCTTGGTGAAACTCAGGTGAAGCTGAGCAGTACCGAAGCAAGAGCAAAGTGACACAGAAGAACAATTATGGTACTTCGTTCTCAGGAAACGATGTCAGAACCCATTCTTTGTTTTATGCTGCTTCTAGGCCGCTGTTTAAAAGATTAATGGTAGCCGGCACATTCCCTCGTCCCCTAATGCAGTTTATGCACAGGACGAAACTCTAGATCCTGTAGAACTGCCAAGTGGGATCAGTGGTGCCACGAACAATCATCACCTCACTTGCATGGAAGATAGGTGACTGGGGCGGTTTGTTATAATGTGGTGCATTGCAGCACCGATTGTGTTGTGATGGTTGATGCAAAAGGTTGACCAAGGGAAGAGCCAGAAGTCTCTCTCGAAGGAGAGGAGAGGCTATGTAATACTTTAAATGCTTGACTAACTCCCAGTCTTAGCAGAGGCCCACTTAAAAGCTCCACCGGGTGGTCTGCCTTCCGAGCTATTCCAGTAGTCTCCAGCCCTTCCGTGCGTCGTGAGTACATATTGAGCCCTAGTACTAAAACTTCTTTATTAGGCGAAGTCCCGGAACAATGCAAAACTGTGATGACCTGGGTAAAAATTTACCACAATTAATTTGCGCGATTTGGAGCCTTTACTAATTAGAAGATTTACATTACTCAGAAAAGCCTTTTTAGTCCTTTAAAAGTCGTTTTAAACCATCAATGATGAGTTACGACAACGCTTTTATACTAAATTAAAAACCTAACTCTAAACAATGAGCATGGTATGATTTGTTTGGTTAGAGAAACATATATTAGCGCTACATAAAATGCAAAGGAATGTAAAGGGGACATCTTTAAAACATTGTGCTTGATTTACTGAAAGATACTACGCCAAATGAGGCCTTAGTTTGTAAGATAGACTGAAACATAAATGCACCATCCAGATTGAAGGAAGCATGCCAATAGTGCCACCAAAGATGGAAGAAAAAATTATTTAATAATCCTGATACAAGGCTCTACAAATAAATAAGTAAAAAGAGGAGAGATCAATAATGATGGCTTACCCATATTAGATAAGTGCGCTTAAGCCTTAAATAGGTTTCAAATTTCTCACAGGTTTATAAAAGCCCTATCAAAAGTGAATACAATATCGAAAAGTACTTTGAAACCTAAAAATGCTCCTGATTTATTTGAAATGTCGCGTTAACTTCTTGCGAATTGCACAAAAATGCTTAGATTGATTTAGCCTCATAAATTAACGCAGATCACTTCACTCCAGCCCGTTTTTCACACAGCTGAATGATTCAACATCTTCGTGTGCAGCTTCTTGCGTGCAATTCCAGGTCGCGATGAACGGGTTTGAATTACGGGTACGGACACGGAGAGGAAAAGTTATGGATAAATTTCCATTTAAAAGGCATCGGAGGTGAGAAACCACGAAGTCCAGCCACTTTACGGTTCATTTTATTAAACCATGCAATAAAAGATTTCAACTGAAATGTGTAGGTTTCTCTCAAGGGATAAACGTCAAGTGTCCATGCAGGGAATAGAGGATGTTTAAACTAATTGCGGTGATTACTACAATTTCTAATTTCTTTCACTCAAATACGTCTTAACGTTAGTTTCGGTTATGTGGAGGCCTTATCAGTACTGCGTCTCGTTGTCAGAAACTCTTTTGCGCAATTAATATCTCTGCTGGCGTCGCGGAGTTTAAAATCTCTAAATAGCTTCCTGCTAACTTCAATTTTTTAAATTTACACATCTGCTAAGGAAAAAGAATTTCGTTTTGAATGCTTGGAGTTTAGTCACCTAATTGGTACTAGTCTGAAGGCGAGGGAACAAACAACTCAGAAGATAAGTTCTTACCAATTTTTTGAATCGCCAAGCTTTAATTCCTTATGCGAAATTATAAAATTCCGTTGATACATTTGGGATTTGCTCTTCCACACACTCATGAGAAAAGAGCATCAATAAGCAAGGTGTTAGTATCCCATTTTAAGCTTTATGTGGGTCATTGAGAAGTCAAAGATCAATTACAGATAGAAATCGGCGACCAAGCCTAATACCGGAAGAAATTTACCAGGCAAGCACCAAGAGCTCTACTTGTTTCTGGCCTCAAAGTTACTTTGAATGTCAAAGAAATGCTTTTCAATAAAAAAGTGAAATAGCATGCGAGCCATTTGAAGAGAGAGTTTTGAAGGTGCAAGCAAATTTAACACAGCGTTTGGTGACAATAAAGCGGTGGGCCGAAATGCTTAAGGGCTAAAGAGCAATCGTAGTTCATGCTGTTTAAAGCTCTTAAAGCAATAAGAGTCATAATTTTGGCGAAATACACCGTAAATCGTCCATTTGCTGCGATTTCAGGACCTGTGTAACACCATTAGTAGTTAAGGTAAAAGCCTAGGATCTGAAATTGTTTGCCGCACCTTTACGGCAACGTCACGATAACTCATTTTACTTGCAGTGGTTGACAAACACTATTTTTGGAACAGCAAAAGTAGTTCTAAACCGTATGTCTTTGGTCCTTTTTTAACACTTTAGGTGTACATTGGATATTATGCTCTCTAGTGCTCCTGAGAAAGGCTTTACGGGACACACCGAAGTGATTTCAAGCCCCTTACGAATTATTTTTCTGACTCATCTTCGGCCTGTTAAAAACTCGTTTTCAGCTAGTGATTGAAAGCACATGATCTTTAATCCAAACTTCTCAATTTCTGTAAGTCTACTCCGGGGGCTACGATGAACTGAAGGAATTTCTAACGTTTATGAAAGCCATCAAGCAGTTGAGTCAGAAGGTATTTTTTGTCACTCGCCGGTTCGCGCCTCTTATCTAACATTGACTTGAATGCCACGTATTCACAAATTTTACTTGATTCTCTAAAGGTCAATGTTGCATCAGCACTTATCTTGGACCCTCGAAGCAAAAACTTCTTTTGGTCGATAGGTTTCAGCCGCTATCTTTAAGTATTGATGAGTTTTATCACCAACTTGGAGAAAGGTTGGAGATACCCGAATGATGCCGCTGTCCATGCCTCCAATATTTAACTTCATGTTGAAAGAAGTTTGTGCGCCGAACGCTTAATTCAACGTATAGATGTTTACTTTTGGTATGCCGAACATTTAGCATCTTCAATTCTCGCTTGATGAGAATGCCTATAAGCCTGATCACGATCGCTTTTGCTCACTCTTAGAAACTTCAGCCTTAAATGCTTCCGTTAATTCTGTTATTTGGTGGGCTATTTTAACATTATTTCTGATTTCCTTACCTAAATGTACTAATTTAGTGAAACTATTACTTTATTTGCAGTCCCATAATATCTTCAAATGATCTAGTACAAGTAAATTCACGTAGAGAATCCCTTTAGATTTTCTCGCTTTTAAACATTTACCTTCTTTTCTCCATATCTGTCATCAAACATTATTACAGCCATCGACTCCTTCCTAGAGAAGAATGGTGATAATATTTTCTTCGTTTTTTAAGTTTTCAACAAGCTAAATGCGGTCATTGCCAGCTCATAAAGGTGAGATACCAACACAAAATTTCTCACCTATTTGTTTCATAAGAGCTTCACGACTGACACGAACAGAAAGGCCGTAAAATTCTGCCTTAGCAGTTCAATAAAGGATCATTGCATTAGTCGCTTATTGTTAAGATATTCAGCACTGCAGTGTCAAGTTTATGCCGAATGCTGCTGCTAAAGAGGTATTGCCACTTATTGTCTTCCTGCGCAGCTATTACCTATTCCAGAAGATAATCATATTTGCATTGCACGGAGCATCAAAATGCTACCCTGACTTCACTGAGAAAGGCTTGTATAATTCTGTAAATGTCATGAGAAACTTCCGATTATACCTGATGGATTGCTGTGTCTTGGAGATAGATCATTATTATTCCTACACTGAGGTAAGCAGTCCTGAAGGGCTCACACTCCTGTTACTTTGGTGCCAAAAGTTGAAGTTCTCTGCCAGTCAGATCCTAGAGGTGATGTTTGCAAAATTTACAGAAGCTGAGGTTAGCGTGTGCATGAGGCTCATCCAACAACATCTCAGTAAAAATGTCCTGCTGGGTGAGTTTTGAAGACACGTAGCACATGCTACTCCAAACTCCTAGATTGGTCAGAAGATTTTCCTTAACGAATATGTTTTCTCCAATAGAGTTTTAGAAAACTTTCACCCGAAAGGGAATACCAAGTGGATTAGTGACTGAGAGTGACGCGCATTGCCGGCGCCTAGACATTCGTAACCCCAGTCGTTCCGCTAATAAAAATTGGCCGAGTCCTTAAGGTTGTCCACAAATTTGCCATTTCGTGCAATTTTGCAGGGCCAAAATCTGGGGTGGACAACTTTCTGATACAGCACTGAAATGCTGCATAATTTGGCACAGGTCTTCAAGATTGATCTGGGCTCGGTTTAATTCTAGAACTCGATAAAATTTTTTGGCTAAGAATATGGCCTCTCGAATGCGTCAACTTCCAGCCCCAGTCATCGATGCCTTACCTAAGGTAAACTAATCAATTTGTTTAAAGGCAGCTCACTTCTGATTGTCTGATTCAAGTACCACTTATGGTGTTTCTGGGTCAACTACACAATCACTAATCTTCAGAAGGCATGAGCTTTTAAAGATTCACAGCAGCTGAGAAACACAGACCGACTCAGAGTGAAGTGCCGGAATAACTAAAAACTCAGGCTTTCTTGTAAGTTGCGGTGGATGTAGTGAACGGCACAGTAAACTCACGAGTCATATTTTATTCAGCTGTTGTTATGATCTGCGTAACAACTCTCAAACAACATTCAACGTAGGTTTGGGTACACAGAGATTTTAGTCCTACTGCTTTATAATGCATTATTCCCTAGATCTTCCTTGAAAAGCGACTTTAGTATTTTAGTTGTGTGACTGAAGAACATTACCGGCACATTTTAGTAAGCAATATTTTCCATTCTCCAATCACCAACAGAATTAATTATCGTTATTTTAAATATACGCATCGAATAGGCTATTGGACTCATTAAAATTGTCTTCCAAAACTGAAGTCTCCACCACGAGAGGATCATTGTTTGATTAACTTTCAACAAAACTTGTCAATATTTCTGCCTGAAGAACCTCATTGGTATTGGAATTGCTATCAAAGAAATAAATTAATTTATCACAATTCACAATTTTAAGGTTCAAAGAAAAGGTTCCCATAGATTCTGTCTTTAAAATTTACCTCTCCAAATTTTTGCATGTAATTGAATATGGGGATAGAGTGTTGCGCGTATGAAGATTTGGGAAGGGCAGTGGAATGCCAGTTTAAATACGAGAATTCCAATCCTTTTCTGCAACTAACACCAAAGATATTATAAATGACGTATGAAACCGAGCCTCAATAGGCAACCAAACATAAGTGGGCAAATTGGCTACGGGCGGCCACATTTGTTGAAGCCGAGGCTTGATTTATAGTAAGTAGATAGGTAATTCATTTATACATTTCTTACATTTGTCGAGCAATCATACATTTTGACTGGAAACTAAAAGCTTCTTAATAATTGCCTGGTTAGTTACGCCAAGAATGTGGACTTTAATCTTGTTACAATGAGTGGGACTCTTAGACAATAATTTTACTATTTTATCCGACAAACGCAAGTTCCATTCTCGTCCTGGAAGAATACACATGGAAACCGAGGGAACAGGGCTCTATATCAAAGTAAATGTTTAAATTTAACAAAGAAAACTTACTTGTGAGATGGTAGGATAGTTTGTTTAAACCCAAAATTATGTTTGACTTAGACGGCGTCCTGTACCACTAAATATGAAAGAGCGTTATTAAGATTCTAAAGAATCTAGGGACAGATCTATAGAACCAAGTGATAGCAAAAGTGAGTTATATTTCTTCAAGTATACACGACAAGTCCATTAAAACTTTCAGAAAACGGGTGAAGGATATACCATGTGGGAAGCTTACTAAAATAATCCACTCTCAGTAAATCAAACTACTAAGGTGTCTATTCCATTAACACCCTTTACCATGTGGTAGTTTATCTTGAATGCAAACATCAATATGATTAATATTTTTTCGATTGTCTACGTATAATAGGTGATCTGTTAAACTCTTGAAAGACAATTTTTTCCACTGTGCTAAAAGTTGAAGAGTCTTTTGGAAGAGAAAATTCACAATGACGCAGTGACTAATTTAATGACAAACATTTGAACTGTTTTTAAAAACCTCTATTGGAATGGTTTAAGATGTAGATTGCTAAAATTAGTAGAGCATTACTTTTGGCTCTTGTGGTAGAGCTTCATTTTCTAAGGTGTTCTCACTTTACTGATGGGTTGTTTCTAAAGGTAAGTCACGAAAATTTTGAGTCTAGGCCAAGATTTACATCGCAGAATTCTCGTCTCTGTAAATTGATCAGTTAGTTGGCAAAAAATACGGCCTAAGAAGTGATGCGCGCTCAATACAAACAAACAGGTTAGATTAGTTTACAGGGCCTCGATAGAGTGGTGAAGCGTTGAAATCTAGCATGAACTATGCATATCATGTAAGCGTTGATATTTTGAAATTTTAAACGATGATGAGGGGTTTTTAATCGCCCACATTAGCGGGAGGATTTCCTTTGCACTTTAACATTTGGTCATGGAAACTTATTCCTCCATCCCCAACATTTTGAACAACCCGGATGCTAATTTTAGGTCTCCGAATTCGGAATCTAGAGCTTTCATAAATTCCAACAGGCACACACGCGAACAAATTAGCATTGTAGCGACAAACTGTTAATCTTTATAGAAGTACTAAACTACTCATCAGTCCAGTTAATTTGTTACAATCATATTGATGGGATACCTAACCAGTAATCATGGCTGTGAAGATGTGAGGAAATTGTGCAGAGGGCAACATCTGCTCTCAACAAGCATCTCCAAAAGAGTGAAAGGGGAAAAGTAAGCTATTACCCCTCCCACTCTCATCCCCCATTGAGTAGGACAGCCGTTTTCCCGTTCCCGTGTGAGCTTGCGTGTGTGCGCGAATGCGTGTGAGAGTGCGGAAATGACCCGCTTACTAGCTCTTTGGTTATTACCCTTTCAAATTAACTGCAACAATTAAATGCAATGTTCACTTTGCTTTAAAGGCACCTTTTAGGCAAAAGATGAGAATCCACCCTAAATCTTGTGCTTGACGAAAACTTCCAGTTCTCCGAAGCGGATTGAAGCCCACCATCCCGTGCCCTTTGCGATTGTACTCTTCCCCATTAATGTGATAATAAATGTCACAAAACAATCAACATAGTCGACCCCGGAGACGCTGTAGAGACCTAAGAACTAAACTTTAAGAAAAAAGTGCATCAATTATTTGGATGAGACATTCTTTAGGCAGCGTCTGTTTACACAGCGAAAGAGACGAGCCAAATAATATTTCGGCGAAATGTTATAACTCTAGAAAAATCGATTTTTAAATCACTCTGTAAAAGTAATCTTCGTCGTAGCTTCCCAACGCAAAAGAGCTGTTACTTTCAAAAGATGTGCGATACACACTTGTCCGAATGCACCTTTTGGAGGAGAAGCCTTCAGTGAACACGAATCGCGTAAGCCTGAATAAAGTCCTGAGGCTGAAGAGTGTTCTGACTTCACATACCTGTCCTACCTCTGTCCTTCGCTCCAAATATAACCAGCAAAAATGCTCGTACCTAGTCAGCTCACCTATTCTAAGGGAATGAAGGTCAAATCGGAAGTGATAAACGCTAAAGCATTCGCGCTGGTGGCAGCGTCAGTGGACCACTTCCTTCCAAGGGCGGCATGGATTATAAAATGCGACTAAAAACAGTTGGGTTTGATCTCTGGTTCTAACCCCTACACCACAGAACACCTCCGATCCTCCGTACCAGCCCCCAAAACATCGACTTGGCCGCTACTGACGCAGGTGTCACCTCTACTGTTAAGCTAGTACAAGAGCGCTTTACCATGTTTTAACTTATTAGAATCCAGGGAGAACAAGTCCTTGCCAGATAATTCTTCCTTTGCTGCAAAAAATTAAGCGAAGACGACGAGGACTACGCCAAGATCTCCCGAGTTTTACCTGAAAAAGCATTTTGTGGTTAGTCTTCAGACAGTGTCGCTGGATGAATGACCGACCATTTCAGATAGAGTTCGACCACTCATTGTAGTAGTGGAATTCTGCAGCAAGAATACTAACTCCCTCGTCCACCTGGTCAAGTCCACAACCAGAAAGTGTTAGAGGCTGTTTGTGGTTCAATGCTAATAACAACTAAAACGGGTGTCCAAACACAATATCTTCATGCTGCGACCCTCTGCAATATATTGCAAAATTTGGCGAACCTTCTTTTTTATCTTGTTTCTTCCTAAACGGTTGCTATTCAGTCTTACAAGCCCCAGACAAACTAGAAGGGTACCCACACAATTTCTCCTATGACTCTGGCATGGCTAGATCAGCAATAAACATTCAGGCCTCCCCAACCCATCTTCACAAGATTAGAGTCACATCACCGCCTGCAAGAGTGCGTTTAGCAGGAGGAAAGGAAATGGTAATAAAAGGAACAACATCGTTAAATGTCAGTTTAAGCAAAAAGCTGGACAGTGAAATTTATCATGTGTCCAGAACTAGATCGGCACATGATTCCCGGCGCTGATTTTCTACAAAACACTAAAGTTGTCCTAAATTATGCAAAAAGCACCTTCTCTACCCACCAAAACATTAAAGCCAGTACAGCCCGTTCGAGATCGGATGAAGACGTCGATAGCTACTGCTTAGATACACGAAAATGCTGTAATTGCGAGGGACTAAGCTTAGACAAACAAGTATCGGGAAGCATAGGGTAGGCATTAGATGGGCCAGTCAAAAGCATACCACTTCCTCTTCTAGAAGAGATGAACCGCTTGATTAAAGCCATTCACATCAGGTTACTTTATCAAAAAGCAAAAGTTTATGACTGTACTTTGACTATGTGAAAGGTGATTGCAGTACCGAGGAACTACGCCTCCCCATTAACTCAGATTAATATTTGCTGGATTCCCTATACTGGTCAAAGCAGTTCTCTCCACGAGATCTAAAACCAGGAAACTAGCAAATTGAAGCGGTAAAACGAACAGAAGAAGCTCAGCTTTTTACAATGCCAAAAGGGATTTATGAAGTCCAGACAACGTCCTCCGGACTTTGTAACCATATGGCCACCATTCATTAATTGATCCAATCTTCAAATACTACATAATCTATTTAGATGATGTTCTCGTCTTCCGCTGAAATATGCGATTGCATAACCATTCGCAAGATGCAGGGCTGACCCAAGGATTTGCTGATACTCGAAGCGCTCTGTTGACTTCTTAGGATACTGTCCTGACCGACGGGAATGCAGGTACCAGAACTCCTATAAAACAAGTAAGGACTTGGTTTAGTATGTCACTGCGTCGGTATTGCCAAAGATTTTGCTAAGATTGCAAGCTCGCTGCGTGAACTGGAGGGAAAGAAGGCAGAAGAAGGAGTTTTAAGTTGGAAAAAGGGCATGACGAAGAAGTCAAGGAACTAAAGCAAAGGCGCACTGATTCTAGCATTGTTAAATTTCGAACTGAGAGTCCCACCATTAGCAATGGATACTGCCGCAAGTGATGATGTCGGGGGTGGTGTTCTCACAGAGAGACAAAGAAGGAAGAGAACACGTCATCACCTGCGCGACAAAATTAGGGACTGATAAGTGCAGCACAAAGTGGACTGTTCATTTTCTTCGCAAAGGTTGGGCAGTGCCCAATAGCGACGACTCGCATAACGAAAACGGAACATCAGGCGCTGATCTGGTTAGAAACAATGGAGATAGACCGTTCGACTACACAATGGTCCAAGGGACTGTGGCCGTACAATTCTACAGTGCAGTACAGGACAAGAAATACGCATAGTGATGCAGGAGCAGTCTCGTGGACCAGTTGTGGTAAAAACAGGTGGTGTTACAGTGCAAACCATATTAATGAGCGAGTGTACCAAGCATCGATAGAGAAATATACCACGTATCGATCCTGACACAGCTCTGTTATACGAGATGTTCGCTACATCCTCTTATAAAATCACAGCGGAATGGAAGACCGCGTTCAGTAGAGCGACCAGATGAATAAAGGCAGGAATGGTCGAAAATCTCCCTAGAGGATGAGATTTTATGGTACCGAGAAGGCGCCGAGTCTCCTAAGGGCCTAGTGGTACCAGACTCATTGGTACGTACAGTTCTCCGCGAATTAAAATGGTCACTGGACAACGAATCTGCATCACTTGCACCAGTTTTAGAGGATATAACCTCACAACGACTAAACTAATCCAACTAATCAAGAAAAGAAACCGATATATTTTGCTTATGGCAGACCACCTCAAGAAATGGTCACCACTTTACTTTAATCATTGGATTTGTCAACAAGGAGTCCATGAGACAATGTGTGGCTATCAAGATCCTAATTTTGAACGCTAACGCCTTACTGAACTATTCAAGACCCTCCGGATCTCAAAGACACCCACAAAACCTGGACATCCACAAGGCATTTAAGGTGTAAAGGACAAATCAGACTGAATGGACTAATGGAGACCTTCACAGGAGGTGCACAACCGAAAGATAGGGATTTCAGCCTAGTATGAGTCCTTTTCGCACACAAAGCTACATCCACGCATCAACAGGAGTTTAACCATTCAAAGTACTCACAGGTCGTAAAATGAGAGCATCGCTTAACAGTTTCCTACCATAAGACATAAAACAAACTTTAATACAGCACATGAACAAGCACGACTCTTATATCAGACAGAAAAAGTGCTACGACAAACATGGCTAGACTAACGTTTGCCGAGAAGGAGACCTAGTAGAACTGTATGGGCTGATCTCCCACCTAAAATGCACTGTGAAACCCATTATTCGTGGAGCTAAGAAGCATTCAAAGTACCAACTTGGTCACAAGGCACGGGATCGCACTCAACCACTCACCTGTCGGATGCAAAGATAAAGTATGTGTACTAAGTGTAAAAAAAGACCACAGCCAATGGCATGTGAAGAGACTCCCCATATTGGGAGCACTAAGGTCGGTGCTCGAAAAGACGAGAGAACTTTCAAAGAGAACGAATTTAGTAAATGTGAAGCCATCAGAAATTCTTGAGGAAAAGGATTGTTAAAGTGCATACTCCTGACCTCTATTCCCTAAATATTACCAATAAAATGCTCCTACCTAGGCAGCTCATTTGCTTCAAGGGAATAAAGACTAATGGGGAAGAAATACATACTAAATCATTTGCTGAGGGCATTAAAATGATGCCTTTATGTGGATGCTTTAACCACTCTTTTGCGGAAGCTTGTCCGTCGAGGATCAGCTGCAGCTTGTTAAACGGGATCGGTTTCCGAATTTCCTATTTTAAAGTAACGTATTTTGAAGTTATCTACTTACGCATCAGTCGTGTGCCCCGAATCTCAATTATCAATTCAATGGTACGAATACGAATGTACTTTCCAAAAACTAAAGCGTTGTAATAAGTAATCAGAAACTCAATTAGCAAAAACTTTCTTGAAAATTCCATGTATTTACAAAATAACGACCTAGGGTTCAATAACCTAACTGATAATGAAAGGCGCGTCAGTATTTGGAGGAGCCTACCCTTCATCTTTTATCTTTCAAATGCAGATGAAAAGGAAATGCAACAAAGATGTCTTACTCGTATACGCAAATTTCCCTTATGTGAAAATCATTCCAACTATATTGCTCAATTTGCTATTCTTGCTTAACCTTTGAAAAATAATTGACAAAACATTTCATTATCATCGTGAGTCACTCTCATCTTTAAAATTAATGCGAAGGGAATTGTCAGCCAAAGTCTTGAATGCAATTCTCGCCATGAAGTTCCCGGTCTTTTATAAAGTATTCAAAAGTATAGCATTCAGGTAAGCTTAAGAAACATTTTGACGTATAGCTGGCACAAGTATGCTTTCCAAAAGGCAGAAGAAACTGCAAAGAATTTTTAGTATTAAAAGGGGAGCTTCTACTATCACTTTTGACATTACCGTTTTTCTATTTGATTAAAATGTCACTTCTATCAGTTCAATGCACTGCTCATCTTGCACCAATATTTTGATGATTCTTTTATTCACGAATTGAATGCCATTAATTAGACTTATTATATTTTGTTTATGTGATAGCACTTTCCTAAACAGTCTGTACTCCATTTTTTCATGAAAGAACTAAGCCAGTATTGCACAGAAATACCTTCACTAAATCATCAAAAATTCTCTGTCATTCCCACAGAAGACGAATGAAGGGCTCAGTTTCATTCTTTCCTACAGTGAGACGCATATCATGCTCGACCAAGTGCAAAATATGGTGGCCTTGGCGTAAACCAGCAAATTTGATTACCAACATGGTCATGGCACTTGCCGAATCGGTGATTTGGTGACAGCAGTGAAAATGATGTTGAAGTTTGCCTGAGTTATGTACAATTGTAGCAAAGTAAATTTTTTCTTTGGCCATCTAAAGGGAAAGCATTATTAATAAATCATTTTAAGCGCGGACGAGAGTCACCTTCGGAACAGCTACATTTTTGGGAATCAAATTTGCAAATCACGGTGTCTTTGTTATGTCAAGTGACCAAACTTTTCGTACCAATTCTGACGTGCTTTGCAGCAATAGCTTGAGGCAATTTGTGGAGAATTGCAAAGCACACACAATTGTTTATCTGAATGCGCCAGTCTGTCAGTATGCAGCTACTTATTGTGTCTCTCACTGCCTTCTAATCACTTTGAACCTACATATCTGGAATGGTTTATTGAGTTTGATGTGATTTGAGATCGTCTGCTTAGCAAACCGATATTAACCTGGTGATCACTACCTTTTTTTAGCATTACATAGTTGCATGAGAATAAGAATACACAACTGAGAAATAAAAGTGCGATGGCAGGAACCGAGGTGATTAGGACAGTTGTCTTGTTTCTAGGTAAAAAGTTCGTAACTGTGAGGGTGTAAGTAAGCTCTTCCTGCCCGAGGATGGATCATTTATGTGTTTCTTATAAAAATCTCATTAATGTTTATGTAACCATCACAAAAGGGTATCGTCTATAAGAACTCTTGGTGCATGCGAAAGCAAGAAATTGAATGCCATTTTCAAAGGGTGTGGACATTCATAAAGGGAGTGATTGTGGTGCATTATATTCTAGGCACCATCGGCTATTGCGCTCGTGGAATCGCGCAACAAAACAAAAGATAAGGCCACTAATCAGAGCCAGCGACTAGAAGCTGACCTTCAGGTGGCTATACATGCACGAGTGGTGAAAAGGATCCGGAAGTTTCGTACTTGCAATTGGTTTTTTTACAAGAACCGCTCAGAACAAACTCAGAGTTGGGTGAAATTAATGCGAATACACCAAATGCCTAAATTTACACCACGAAAGAGCTCGAAAAGTTTTTATTTTTGTTCTGGGATTCTTGTGCTTCATTGTCCAAAGGTGTTTTGAGAGACTAGACTTGAGTCACTATGCCCCAAAAACTAGTAACAAACAGAGGCGACATAATCAGGGCGACAATAAGCAAGCTTCCAACAAAGCTTTTGAGAGAAAAAGACTCACCTAATCGAAAAGTTCTTCCTATGAGAAAATCGTTTATTTTAACATTGTAAGGTGCATTGAACAAGTTTACTACACTAACGGAAGATTAATGTGATATCTCTTGATCCATCCAGGACGTTGGAAGACAAGTGCGAGAAAGGGGCAAGGATCTTTTTATTAAAGTTAGTAATGATCAAGAAGGCGTAAATAGACATTTCCTTTAATAATGCATGACGAGCTAGCGTGCAGACTTTCCCGCATGCCTTAATGCCCATTGTAGATTCATGAATATCGAGACATCAAAATTTTAAAAGCACCGATAATCACTTTCAAAGTCCAAATAGATCTAAGATTGTGTGCGAGTTACCTGTCAAATGAATAAAAAGCCCAATTGCAGTACAAACCCCCCTCAAGATTTTTCAGAGGCTATAAATATATATAACTCATGCATATGCACATCTGTGTACAGAGCTATACATAAAGTGCAAAGTGAATGAACTAATACGGAATTTGCTTAAAGCCAAGACACGAAAATATTTCATGAACTTTGTACTTTGTTGGAGCATGAATTAAAAGTGCACAAACAGATGGAGAGGCCGATTTTAAACTACTTTGCAGAACTAATAAAGCTGAGTGAATGCGAAACATGCCCTATCCATTTAATAAATTGAAATATACAAAAGTCCATCTACTTTTAACTGTATTTAAAAGGGAAGTGCAACTAACTGGACAGTAAAATGTTTCTTAATTGCTGTAAAAAGGAATGTGATTTTTTGGTTAGCATTAGGTCTGGTGCATAATTAATGGCTGTCAGATGGGCAGCCTTCCAATACGATAACACTGCTTATAAGGCGAAAACGTTTTATCTATTCTCACAGTAAAACTGTGGCTGAGGATGAGGTATATGACGTTGCATAAATTATGAAGCATTATTTGAAATTTATTGTGGAAAATCTCAATTCAAAGTGAGAAAATACTTTTGCGGGGACGAATGACATTTTGATTATTTTTAGATTTGCACTGATGTCTATTAGCAAAGATGTGGTTAAATTTCTCGAAGATGAACACATTTAAACTTCATGGTTGCCAGTTGCTGTCACGTTTGTACTTTTGGGGATGAAGTTTACCACCTCAAGAACTTTACCTAACATCCGTTTTTCACTTAACGGATCTCAGAAGTCACTATCTGGAACAACACGGTTTCTACTTAAGTAAGAGTCACATTGGAGCACGGTGGTATATTCAATAAAAAATCAAGATGCATCCATCATCCAAGCGTCCAAATGACAAAAGAAGTGGTTGAATCAATTTAACACCATTAGTACAAAAATGCTCGTAGAATTAACTACCCTCAGAAATTTTTAAAGCAATTTTCACTACCTTTATTGCGCAAATAGGTCATTCCCAGAGTATCTACAAGTTGATCACTTAATCATTTTAGCTCAATAACCACGTTCGTTTGTGCTCAGCAAGTGACCAGTAATAGAATTGGTTCTCAACGACAGGTTTCCTACTTTTGTATTCAATTTCCCAAAGCAAAGTACTTAGAAGTTGTCCCAATATTCTCACCGACCTAAACATTCATTAAGACGAACCCACTTGAATTAGTACAAAATAACAAATGAAGTGGAAATTGAGGATAAGATCTACTCTACAATCCGGCTATGCATGGAAAATGGAAGAAAACCATTAACCAAACCCTAGAAAAGTAATTTCTTTGTGCTATTATCCGTGGTAAAGTGGAAAACTGTTGCGAGATGGAGAGAATGGGAGGGAGTGAATTCAGCTATCCCCAGTGCACCGATTGTAACACTTCATTCACGTCCTAGATGGCACCCAAGTCACTGGATTCCCCTGTTGTGAAAAGAGCAATGAAAACAACGTCTCTAATTCGATCTAATGAAAAAGATTTCGCCAAATTTTCCTCTCCCTATCAGAGCCCATGTCTGCACTGACCTTGTTCCAAGTGTTAAGCTTTCACACAGCCGTGGAGTTAAGGGTAGGTTTTATTAGTCTTATGCTTTTAAACGAGCATGCATGAGCTTTCTTAACGCACCTCTCTCCTGAATTATTGTCAAGCTGAGTGTTTATCCACACGAAAAAGAGCACGCGAACGCCAATGCAGGCTGCGGAAATTTTGTGAATGAGTATGCCATACTCTAGGGCCGTCATTGCAATTAGCATACAGACATTAAACGCATCAGACACCATAAAGCCTAATGCATCCAAAAGTATGCAGATCACGGTCTATCAAGCAGGCTACTATGAGAACATCGTTTCACCGCAGAGATTACTACTATGGACACAGCACTAGATTTGAAGTGCTAACATGGGAAATGATTTAAAACTTGACCAGTTGTCTTTCTTACACATGTAACTAGCATTTAGTTCCTGTTTACTAGGAAGTAGAAGTGTATAATTAAAAGTTTAAAAACCTCGCTTTTGCGATGTTTTAAAATATTGCAGAGAAGATCGACCTGGTTTATGATGGATGGTCTATATTAATGTAATAATGCTTTCAACAAATCTGCAACAGTTTTAGCTGAGACAAAAGCAAGAAAATAAAAACGTCGGCCTCAACTGTGGAAGTGAGAGCAATCTCGATTTTCACAAGGGGAGAGGAGCTAAACAACATTCATATACTATGAAGAAAGCTAGTGTTTGTTGGGCATCAAATTTAAAATTTATTGGTTTAGGTTTCGTTCCCAATCTCTTAGAAAGAATTTCTCCATAGACTTAACACAATTTATTGAAACCAGGATGAATTTTTTAAAGGGTAGTTACAGTTTTGAAGCACGTATTGAGCTCCAATAGCTGCCATGTTTAATAACAAACTGCATATTTGCTCCCCATTTCAATATTTAGACAGAAAAAGTAGCTGCTGCCCTGATACGACCAAGAGCTGTACTACACGACTACTCCGAGGATTAAACAGGTGAGTTTGAATCCTATATGAACATCATTAAGATGATATTTGAAAATCCTCCTACTCCCAATTTTTCCTTAAACACAACAGTTTAAAGGATTTTTAACGATGGAATCTGGGATGTGATTGTTAGGGATAGTGCAATTAAGCAATTCTTCAGTCATTTACTCCCAAGCTGGGCACGTGCATCCCCTTCTAAGAAAATAATCGGAGGTAAGTGTTGCACATTGACTGCCGAGTGGACCCTATCACCAAGAGGGCACAATGCGTTTCTAATCGACCGTGCACAACCTTCCTCGTTGATGCGCTGAACTCGTAAGAAAAGTCCTGTTTATCGAGCAAAATCTATTTATTAGGTTGTTTCTTTTCATTCCTCGAAAAAGAAGCCTCTGATGGAGACCAATGAACACAAATAAAGGCAAGACTTGACAACCGACAGTGCGAGTGAATTATCTGCTTAGCGTTCGTTTTAAATCAAGGATTTCATGTTCGGGATGCAGTTTGGAAGAAACACTAATGAAGTTGAAACTACCTAGACTTAGTGGCAGTTGTAACCTTAGTAGCTGATGAACATCTAAAATTTTTCCATCAGAGTCAAATATGCACTCTTTTATTACCCAAAGCGTTTCTGCTTCATCAATTCCTATAAAATTCTTACACTGATATAGCCATTGTGTCTGCAGGGAAAGAAGACAAATCAAAGAATCACAAGTGTTACTCGGGGTTTATGCAGTTTCAGTGAGCTTCAGCGGATGCACCGCATGCTATGAAATAGCTCTGCGGACAAAACACAACACAATGTATGCATCCTTTGGTTTTAAAAACAGTGAGTAGAAAATGGTCGTTCGTTCCAAACAATTACACGCCCAGTCACATGACGATTTTGGATTACCTAGCGTCCAAATATTTAGACACTGATATTTTGGAGATAATTGACATCTACTATAGAAGCATCACTTGACGGACATCCAGTGAACGAAAATAGGCTACTTTTTACTCTCCTTTCCAAAAGGGAGTTTTAACTAGCTCAGACCATCTATTACAATCATTTTATAAATTGGTTCTTAAACCAACTCTATAAAGCGCTTAATATTTGGCCGATTACCAATTGCTCTTTAAAGTAACGAAGTTTGGAGGGAAAGGCAAGTTAAAAGTTAAGTGCTTGAATAACTTGGAAATTGTTTGAATAAATTCCGTTTGCAATAAAGGCAAAATGCTTTCTGATCCTATATAGTACCGTTTTTCTCAGTTAAGTTTCGTTGCATGGGTAAGAATATTTGTACTGATCACAACGATTTATTAGGTGGTCTTAAACAGATGAAGGTGAGCATGTCCTCATCCATTATTATCGGCTTTTATCAATTCTAAAGTAACGACTCTCAAATTTGTGCATGTAAACACGTACCTGAACCTGAAGTTTGGATGCGCGTTTTCATTTTAAGTGTAACAATTGTTAGTATGACCGGTTAAAAAGTGACAAACTTCAAACTATAAACTTTAACGAAAGAAGGAATTGTCCTGCCATTAATGCTGAATGTAAAGAAAAAACGGAACTGGTCGGCTTGTAAGGAATATTTTCGGCTACAAAGGCTGCCATAATAGTTTTGACCAATTGAGACTTTCTGCACTGGTATCATATTCGTTTAACATGTCCTGTGAATTATGATTACAGCTTCGATAAAGCAGTCCTATCAATTTTGGTAAGTGCAATTATTTTTGTAGTGTCATTTTAGCTAAGGGATGTGTAAGTCTGTAGTACGTAGAATATGAACATCGATTTCGATTGTTTAAAGGGCTCATAATTTCACTTTAGCCAGTTCTCACGTGTGAAAATTTTACGACGCATGTTTCAACATGCGGTTGGCAGGTGGTTATGAACCCCTGACACTGACACTAAAACCACCTGATTGTTCTCATAGGTCACCGTGACTTCTCAATTGGCGATGACTCTGCGCCTCACAAAAGGTCTGAGGAAAGAAAAGTATGATGGCCTCCACCCAATTTTGTCACCTCAACTTGAAAAATAACTAGGTGCCTTGTTAGCAGTCAATTTATCAGGCGGTATTACATCGGATTTGACTAGATTAGCTGCTAAAATACACAACAATAACAAATTAATTGTCCTTTTTAGCCGACTAAACAGTACCAGTGTTTTTATTAGTGGGCAGCAAAAACCAGTGACTACAACTGTGGATTATCTGTTCCAGAAACCTCTCAAGTAGGCCAATGGATTAAATTGTGACTTGTGGAGAAGTGTGACCAATGCTTCATCATAACTGCCGTAATTGGAAGTGAATCAGAGGGCAAAACATGGCAGCTATGAAAGCGATTAATGTTTGGTACAATTAAGACTTGTATTAAATGTCTACAAGCATTGAACGTTTTGGGATAGATGCCATTATTAGCGTAGTTAGGGTGATTATTAGCATGTTTTAATAATAAACAGTAATAAGTTGGAAAGATGGGACCGATCCCATTTCATCACAAATTTCACTCAACCTCCGTTTCTATGCAGCAACCATTTATAATAAGTGCATTATTTACCTTTCCTTCTTCCTCCTCTTCTGGTTAATTTATGATTCTTCTGCACGTAGAAAACCAAAGAGTAGGGGAAAAACTTGCTAGCCTCTAACGTAGCCTAAAACCCTCCCTTGGAGGTAGCCAAAACGGATGCAGTTAAAACTACCCTAGATTTGTATCCAACAGGAAACTAGTTGAGGTCATTTTGTAGCCTTCCTTTCTTCAGTAAATTCAACAATTAATGAAAGATCCCTTTGTTTAACTAATTCAGCAAAATTTTGGTTGCCAAAAATATGGAAATCGAAGCTTTTATGCCTAAGTTCTTTATTAAGTAGTGGCATGTCAAGTGGGGATCCAAAAGTATGCAGACGTTGGCGTGTATTTTATTCCATGTGACCTCGTGTTGGTGAAATTTTGCATCATGTACATAGACATAGCATGCCTTCCGGAATTACGCAATTTTGAAAGGTTTTAGATGAATTCATAAAAATATTGGTGCTAAACTCCGAACTGAAAGCAAAAATTACACATTCAGCCCCTGATTAACATAGAGAAATCACATGTCAGGCTTATGGACAATTAGAAATTTGTGGACGCATAACAAATGACTCAAGTTTGGACTCATCAAGTAAATGATTCAACAAGGCGGTGAAGTAGAAGTATGGATTTTTGAAAAGCAACAAGCCTATAAAGATCAAGTCATTTTTTGGAATGTTCTTATGTGTCAAAGGGCTTCTGAGGATAGATGGCCACTAGTGCTCACACCTATCTCCTTAACCGTACTATACACACCATTTATTCTTTGTAAAATATTTAAAATAACCATATGAGTAGGCTGTTTCCCTCACCTACTAAAAGTTTATAAAAAGGGATCCCGTGTAGTTGTTACGAATTAAAAATCTAGACATAAGCCTGCACATCCGCAGGTAAATTCCCTATCAATATTGAAGCAGAGCATCGTATTTTGACACACTGTTTTATGTTGACTTTCTTCTTGTAAATGCAATGAAAAACAGAGGTGTGTATGTCATGAATTCCATGAATGAAATACCTTCAATAATGTAAACAACGGCATCACATTCGAAGAAGCAGCCCCAGGAAAGTGCATTTCACTGGTTTTGTTGATGCGCTAGAAAGGTTGCCATTTGCCTCATTCCCGATAATGCATCAATGAACAAGCATAAATAAATCACCATTACCACGCTTCTTTTGCAAGGTTAAAGTAGAAACTGACAATCACTGTGGGATAAGCAGTGAATTCCCACATCGGTAAAGATAGTTTATGGAGCTAGGGAAGAAATTGGCTAAACGAGTCACTTTAAAAACAACTCTACCTCAGTCCCCTTAGTATTCTACCTAATCAATCTACTACAGTCTGATTCAAGAGTGACTTGAGTTTGCAGCACAAGCTTGACAAACAAAAAGAACATTTAAAATGTGACTCTGAACAAGGATAAATTATGTGATTATATGTTTAATCTAAATTACTGATTAAGATGTCACAGGAAATTAATATAGAGCATGTGCAGATATGGCGGCTATGGCCACCCATTATAGGCGGAAATTTGGAGGCAATTAGACGCACACATTATCTGACTTATGGCGATTTGGAAGTACTTTAAATCTTTAATTCATCAGAGTTGTTCGGTGGGTAGGAAATTAAGGTGATCAAAGTAGGCACAAAATCTGATTGCAGCATAGTTTTACTCCTAGTTTTAATGGACACGTGGAGGTAAGTTTTATTAAATAAGCACTTTGTGGCAGATTTTTTTGCATAACAGAATCTGTAGTTGAGAATTTAATGAACAAATGACACGAGATAAAGAAAATAAAAATGAAATTTAGTAGTGCAATGATCTGAACGACTAAGAACAATTCCGTCGTACAGCGATACTATAAAGTTTGATCCCATTGATAGAAGTATTGTTTTCATACTATAGGACCACAGAGATGGGGTTTCTTTATTTCATAAAAGGATTCGGCGAGTGAATTTGTTCCTATTTAAATGTTCTTCTAGTGGCCTAAAAGTGCGTTCTGACTATGTTGTCAAATGGTTTGAGATTGTGGAGCCATTTTTTCCGGAATTTGACTGAGCTGATGTATTAGGAGGCCGTTTTGAAACTCCAAACCCAGGCGAACTACGAAAAGCAGGAATGACGCAAGATTAACGAAGCACTAAAATGCCTTTTAGTTTGAAGGCGCCTAAATTTTTGGCCAAGGTCAAATAAAAAGCGTCCACACCTCTAGTAAGTTACTAATTGATTTCGCTGAAACTTTGGTGAATCAAAAGACTTGCAACTTGATTCATTACCTACGATATATCATATTTTGCCTTTAAACTTAGGCCTTGCTGTCATATATCCGACGCACATTTACATTTGCAGCCAAGTAATCGCCATCTGTACTTCCACGTGCACACGTGATTGTCTCCCTACAAAATTTCCTCCAGCATGCTATCCCATACATTAACGGCCATAGCAGTGGCAATCATTTAGCTCAAATCCCTATCCGTGGTGCTATCACAGTCTAAACACAAAGGCACATCTTAAACTATAATTCCTTCCTAAACTCAAATAAGTCAGAAGTCTAGACAGTAGGTGTGGAATAAAATCGCCAGATTAAGTAATTATCGGTGAATGGGAGAGTCTAACTTGGTGATTAATCGTAAGATTCGAGTCGGAGAAGTGATAAAGTATTCACAGCAATGCTGTTTTTGATAGCCTAAAGACAGTGGTCTATTAAGCCCATGATGTTACTGAACCACTACTGATGCATAGACGAAATGACTTTTAGATACATTTCATTAAGCACACTAAGCAATAAGGGGGGCCAAATATTTTAAGTTATTACAATTTTTCTCCAAAACATTTTGATAGGATATTTCGGTAGGCATATTTTAGTATAAACGTCCTCGGCCGCTCTTATTAATTGCCTATTAGATATTCATTCTTCACATTTTGTCACATTTTGCTAAACTTCATTATGCGGGCATCCCAATTTTAATTATTGATTGCCCAAGGTTAGAGGGGGATCGAAAATGACATGGATAGTGCCAAGTGGTATACGCAAAACCTGGCCCAGCAGTTCTGCCTTCTTTGAAACGATCGCTCTCCTGAGTAACCTGCCATGTCTGCATTGAATAGACTCCATATGATACATGATTGTACGGAGTTAAAACTACCCACACTTGCGGTGGATATGACACCAGATTAGCCATCAGCGAATTTAATTTTGTACAAAAATTGCAATCAAAATGGCTTGTAAAATGACACTGATACTACTTTCCCATTTAGTCCAAAACGTTGTGGTTATTAAAGACAATATACAAACGCTTTAATTTTAGTATTCCTTCAGAGCATGTATTTACCTAGCTCTGTGCACTGGAGCCCCGCACTTCTTAAATCTTAACCTTCAAGAGAGGCCATAAATCGTTTCTTTTCCGATCCAAAATACGATTACTAACTTCCCGGCGATTGAAAGCTGAGACGCCTCTAAGAAATGAAATTTAACTTAAAAATTAGTTTTTGGGGCAGCTATACTTTGGCTTTTTCCAAGTGGCAAGGTAAAATGAGAGAATAGTTTTTCAATGAGTGTAGTAAATGCGCAAAAGTAGAGGCTGCTTTGAATTCTGTTTAAAAATTAAAAAAGAAGATAACCACAGAAGAATTTCTCTCAGCTCTTCAAAGTGCTAACATAATACTGTTTCGAGATTTCATGGCAGCCACGAATTGCATGGGCAACTTACGTTTCCAAAAAAATCTACAGAAGAACTTCCTTTTTACCCAGCATCATTGGCCCAATAGGATTTTTAAGTTAGGTTTGGATAAATTGAAGAAATTTTGCCTCAGTTCAAGGGAAGCTCTCTAGTCTAGTTGTCACAGATTTCAAAATACCACTTTTCAAATTATCACTCACTGTCTTTTCTAAACAAGCATTTATTCAGAATCAATGCTTTAACGCTTTAGTTTTGGCTAATGATAACGGCACCTATGGCTATTTGAGAAAATAATAAAAGTTGACGGAAGAATATCTGATCATAAGTTATGGATGCTAGGAGCAATAGATCTTGTGCCTTCTACGAATTTCTGGCAAGGTGGTAGCAAATACGGACAAGTTTCAAAGTGCTAGTCCCCACTATTAACTTGATTCGAAGACTTCGCTGAGAGCGTGCTTCAAGATAAGACAGAGCGAGATTACCTAACATTTTTACTCTCATTTAAAATCCTCATTCCATATGAGCATGGGAGAATGATTATGTTCATTTTTCTAATGCGAAATTCTTAAGTACGGATCAAATGCCTTAGTTGATGTCGAAAACACTATATTATTATGTCATTTTTCAAAGTGTCTTTTGGGGAGTCCAGCTAGGTCATAAAGCAAAATGCTTTCATTATTTTAAAAGGTCTCCTCTAAACTCAGTAGGTTTATGCAAAACAACATACGACTGTCCCTTTTGTAAGAGTATTTACAATTTTGTGTAAACCAAGCATGTGACAAACTGATGCATTCTGAAATTACATTAAATCACCGGAAATGTATACGTGTGTGCTTATGTGTAAATAAACAGCGACCAATAATTTTCACGATCAGGCGGTGAGATCAAAAGCTGAGAGGGAAAGCAGGTTGCACCAGAAGCGCTAAATTGCAGTGCCGAAGCGCCTCATACGCAAGCACGGTCAAGCAGCAAATCCAAGACACGTAGAGAAATTCAAACCAGCCTCCTAGCCATACACGCACACAGAGAAATGCTTTTGATCTAACCGCCTTCAGGAGGCGTAACGCACACATGACACCACATCGAAATTGTGAATTACATCTTGCCACCTGCCTCCATTTTGCCTTCCCAGAACTGTGTAACGAAACACTGTTGGCATTTCCTTCTCCCTTATTGAGAAACCATTTAAGCAAAAAGTGCCTTTTTTCCACAGGATTGCTTGTCCAGATGCAATGCAGTGAATAGGTATAAGCTTTTAGAAAGGCATGAGATTTAGTGGGAGTGACCAAGAAATGACCTAGTTATGTGTATACAAAGATTTTTAAACTTTATGCAATTTACGTTATAATAAGGCTAAAATCGTGTTTCTATGGTGGTTCCGGATTTATACTTACATCTTAATCAAATCAAAATGTTAAACAACTTAGGAATATATTCGATTAGCCGAAGTAAACAAGTTTCGCAGAACTAAATGAGTGGCAGCTTTTGGAGGACTGCAGTCAGTAATGGTCTTTTGAATTTGTGTAAAATATATGCTAATCGCTTATCAAACAGTTGTTGTGACCAAAAGGCTCCGCCAACTTATAAGAGGATATTTGCGATTCTCTAATAAAAGCAAAATTAGACTGCTGTTTAAGGACTAAGAAGTACCTGAAGGAGCACTGAACGCTTCTTGAGCTGAAATTTTATTTGCAACCAAGATGTTTGAGCAAATAAAATGAAGGCTACTTATTATTGCATAGAATTAAATATTCTTCCTTATTCACAGATACCACTCATTTTGCATCTTTGAAAATAGAATACTTTGAACCTCTGATAAACATATAAAATAAATCATTTTCTTTGTAAATGTTTAGTCTTAAAATCAAATGTTTTCGAAGAAAGCCAATCTAATTCCCTCTGAGTTTAGCTTGGTCTGCTACTTACACTGGTATATAGGTTGTTCAGTTTCATTCCAATGCTGTTTGAAGGTGGTTTGCAATCACAATTAATTTAAAACCCTTTTATCTGCATAAATTTTGGCAAAATTATTGCTTGACATTAAGATTATGCGAGGCGTGCTTAACCACAAAGACAATTCATAAAGTTTTCGCCGCTTCCTTCTTACACCCTTCTGGAGTTACAAGCGTTTAAGACTAAAAAGTGGGCAACACTTGTTTCTACAAAACTTGTTTTGATAAGGAGGAATAACCTCCAGGCACATGATGTCATAACCGGTTTCTTTGGTTCATTGACCTTTATAGAGGCCCGGAGAATCGCCAGGCAGAGCGAAACAGACAAAGGAGCCATTAGATAAACACCTCCAGGGACAGTCGGGAGGTTCATAAGCTGCAATTAAGCTACAGACAGAACCTGATGACGGATGTTCATAAGAAGAAAAGACACTGACAGGCAGCGGTGCTTTGGAGTTTATATCCTTTATAATCTGTCCAAACCTAATTGAATTTCCAAAAGCGCGATATGGTCAATAAGGAAACATTATTTATAATCCTGACTTAAGTATTCATCATCCATAGTTACACTTTTCAAAAAAATTTGACAACCTACCAAGCAAATGTTTTCATTGCATTAGGTATCTCAGCAAATGCTTTTGTTTCTAGGCAGATACCGTTAATCTTTGGTTCACTAAATTGAACAAATCACTTTAAAATAGTTCCCTTTTCCTGCCAATTCGCTCTTTTTTATTCTTATGCAAATGTGTTTTACCCCTCTGGGAGTGTTTTGCAAAGTTAAGGAGAATAACAGGGGAAACAATATTTTTCAACCTACGGGACATCCCTTTTATCGGCCAAATGCTCCAATACGTGTACACAAACTTCACTTTTGAGAGTGAAACTTTGACGCACGAAAAGCATTATTACGAATACATCCACCTTTTTCAACTCTTAGTCAAATAAACCATTTTGCGTAGAAAAGAATATAAGGTTTACAGGAATCATCTACCAAGCGCAGGAAGATGTCCGAAGAATTCAGTGCAATGAACGTCCCTTTCAAAAACGTGGCATTGTATCAGAAGTAGCAGTGCTTGAATAAAGCACAGGTGAATTCAAATGTTGTCTTTTGAACTAGCATAAAAGTGAAGCTTAAAGGTTGAAAAGATTTCATCTTCTTCCCTGGATAAACTGTCTATGGGTACTTCGTATGCTTAGACAGATGTTACTGGTGCACGAAGGTGTCCAAGATGAGAGCCACTTACTAAGAAGATTAACGAAATTTTCTTTTCAAAGTCCCAAATAAAGCAGCTTAACAAGCGGCAGTCATTGGGGAGAATTTTAACAATAAAGTATGAGATGTGTAGAGTGTTTTTGCTAGTGAAAATGCAATCGTAAGTGTAACTGCATGAATCTTGCAGAACAAAGCACTTACCTTAATAACCGAAATATTTTAATTAATTAAAGCAATCTGGTATCACCACGTGATCTTGTAAAGTCTGGAAAAACTTCCGATTGCAATCGCAATCCTTTTGGCCTGCATGTGATAAATGCTATGCTTCCTTCCATCTTACATTCAAGCAAAAAAGCTGTTAATATAAATGAATTTGCACTATGTTCAGATGAGTTGCGCGTTCTTAGATTAAAAGAATGCATACCTACTTTCTTTTAAGTATAGATTTATTGTGGTGGTAGAGATGCTAACACTGGTTAGGCAAACAGATATTCTTCCAAACTCTGAGACTGGGTGGGCAAATTCTTTTACATTTCTCACAGGACTGCCATATGCGCCAGAACATTCAACATTCTGGTTTTATTACCATCGTTAGACGCAGGCACTTTACCGCTTTTGTTGAGTGGGAAGCAACGCTGAGCCACTTTTAACGGAAAAATATGCAAGCTCGTTGTTACCACTTCTGTAAGCACCGATCTTTACCACTTTATTGCTAAAGTCAATGCTGTTTAAAGCTGAATTAATCTGATATAAATTGGTTTTGTACTTGTATTTACGATGCTTATGTCATTATTATCATTTGATTAATTTTGAAGCATGCATGTGAACCTTATGCAAAACCACAGCAGACTTGGTGATTTTAATCAGCCTATTTAAAAACGGAAAATCTGTTAAGTTAATGTGTCTGAATTCCAAAATTGAGGGCAACATTTCCAGGAATGTTATCATTCACAGTTGAAAACCTCTGAATCCTGCTGATCCAAGTTTATCGTAAACAATCATTTAGTAAATTGACTGAATTTCCCGCACTACTTCAATGCGCTCAACCTCTTTTAGAGGACTCGCGAGTTTTCCTAATTATTACTTTTATCATCTCATTTGCTTGAACAAAGCTGCTACTTGTCTAATCAGTGGTTTCACACTTGTATGACACAAAATCACACACTAGTACGACATTTTATCGGACCTGTAACTTGATCTCACATTCCTGATATTAATGCAAACATTTTTAAAAAGACGTTGCGATTCGGTGCAGCCTCGACACCTACAGCATGACACTTTAATTTCAGCCACGTGCAGAGTCAAAAATTTTGCATTCTTCGTGGGTGGCGGTGAAGGAAGTTAACGGAGGTCATTTTGTATGCCTCTGGGCTTCGAAATACGTAAAGGTTTGCTTCATTTTGAGACAAATTTAATAATAAAATTCCAGGCATAAAGTTTCGGGCATTGCATTTGCCCAATTAAATTGGTCGTTGTTAATTTAAACTTCACGTAAATTAAAAAAATCAAATATACTAAGGTTGGTTTTTGATACGATTTAAATTAACAATTGGGATATCTCAGTTATAGTGAGGGTTTGCCTATTCAAATAGTTTGACACTACGACGCAAAACAGGGCTTGAGGCTGCTGGCATGGATCGAGGATTTGGTCACCCTACTTAGGTACGATGCCGGAGTCCATTATTAGACCTCTGCAAAATTCAAAAGTCAAACAAAGCAAGGGTAATAATAGTGCAATCTGCGCTATTTTAAGAATTGACAGGGATGACAGTTCCATATTTCAATTTGGAAAATAAACTCAACCACTTTGGGTTATCACTGTCTAATTAGATAAGTGCATCGTAGAGTGATTAGATTTCGCTAAAATGTTGGGCAGGAGTCACAACTAGCACTTGAAAAAAACAAGTGGTAAATTGCAAACTCTAAGCGAATTTCTGCATGATTTAACTTTCATATCCATCTTTTAAAACTCACCCTTTGGACATAGCAAAGAGCACAGACCTCTTATCAATCATTTACTCTACATTATTCAAACAAAGAGAAATAGCTATTATTCATATTAAAAAGAGCAAACATGTAACAAACAATCCAACTATCAAGAAATTTTGCATTGGATGAATGTTTTTACTGCCATCCGCAAAAACATTTTCGCTGCAATACACTCCCATAGCCAGCGCTAAATTACGTAGGGCTATTTAAAATTGCTACAATTTTGCAGAAGTATTAGACTCGTAGTGCATCGAGGCTTCCCCAAAGGCGATTTAAGACGCAATGCTCAGACCGTCGACATACTATAATCTGAAGGCCTGGTCTTCTGTTGGAAGTACAATAGGCACAGTCCAATGTGATGTTGCCTAATCCGAGGGTTAAACAGCCAATAAGTTAAACAGGTTCACCTAAAAACTTTGCATGAGTTTGAAGAAATGCTTAGATGTGCATGAAGCAACCTATTTAATATACCTCGGGATGGTTACTTAACAAAAACCTGCTCACATAGATGCAAATCAGAAGTTTTGTTAGCGATACCTGTATATATATTGCAGATTTCCGTGTAATTTTAAAGGAAAATTTATAGAAAGCCAACTCGTTGATCTTGGAGGAAATATTTTGAACATAAGTAAGTGATTGACCTGTTTGCAAGGTTGTACGAGGGCTCTTATTGTTAGTTATTTTTTGCAAGAAGTGCTTTTCTTACAGACAACCAGTATTGATAATCGTACTGCTGCCTAAAATATTTCTTCCTACTGATCCAAAACCACTCGAAACATGATGAGAAATAAATACTCATTTTACTATCATTTTGATAACATGTACTTTATTTTATTGTAGCTTGGCAGCTTGTAAGCAAAAATAAACAGATGCAACCAAAATATTCAACATAACGTTTGAATAAATCTGCGTTTTGCTAATGGGTAGAGGCCAAGATGAGCATTTTAATGCAGCCTTAACATTTAATGACATCTCTGTGATAAATTTGACTGTTAGTTAATAAAAATAGAAGAAAATCTGGCATAACTTTATAGAGCAATTACATGTGATCAAATTTTACGTCATTGAGGAAACCACAAGTGATCCGTCTTTTAATAAGCTTGGTTTGTGCATCATTTCAGCCTGCAAAAGTATTGCAGCGCTCCGAGTTTTGTGTCACTGCAATTTTTAAAGTTTTATAGACTCGCCCTCCCGCCGCAGATGGCTTACTTCTGGGAAATTAGGGTTCCGCATTCCATCGCAGGCATCAAGGTATTCATCCATCCAAATCGCGGCCTTTTGCAGCTGTTACTAATGAGGCTCCATGCTGCCAATGCAGCATGGAAAACCATATATTACCAATGTATGGAAGACCTAGGTGATTATCGTGATTGAAAGTAAAACCTGCGGATAAGAATGCCCTCGAATGGTTAGAGACCTAGTAATCACAAAGTTACCAACTCAACTGCAGAAAGGCGATTATTTATTTATTACAGTAAGCTAAGCATGCAGTTAATTTGCTACAAGTGATCAAACTTTATAAACATTAGACAAATTTTCGAAAGGCGTCTACAAGTATAAAACAGGCTAAATGCTTACAAGTCAAACATTTGAAAAAAGATTTGGTAATAGATTATGTAATTCATCAAAGTTCTTTGAATTTTAGTGATGGCTTGTAAACGCTGGTGGAGAATTAGTGAGACGGGACTGAAATTTCCGCGTATGTGTCTAGTGTTTTCAATCTGGATGATCTGGTTTGTCCATTACTCAACTCAACTGCACAAAAATCACCAAATCCTGCTTCACAAGGCTCCTCTGAACAATAGTTTTTAATATGGGGAATTTAGTGCAATCCTCATGACTTCTTTAGCATTGGGATTGCTTATTTTTACCGAGTAATTGCACTTTTACACCTGGGGCCTGTAGAATGAAACCGTGATTGGATTCTGGACACTCCTACACCTGTCTCGAAAACCAGGATAAACCTTGCCTAAACATATGGTCCCCATAGAAAACCGCACAAATGGTAATTAAAGAGGTGAATGCGGGATGGTTTGGAAAGAATTCCATGTGAAAACTGGAGCTCACCCTACCAAATGAAAACACTTTTTATTCTGCATGGGGCTAACCAGAAAGTAGCAAAACGATTGAGGATATTTGACGGGCTGGATATGAATAGGTAGTGGGTGAATAAGAAATGAGGCAGACCCAAGACAGGTCTGCCCACTCTACAACCTCGGTGAATCATCTCAAAACCCCACGCAAAAAACGCGATGTGAATGTGTAGGTCCATAGCTTACTCATGCAGTAGGTGCTTTAGACAGCCAGTTTTTTAACTTGATAATTCTTACTGACCAACCTGCTGTATACACTCGATAGCTAGAGAAGCAAACAAGATAAATTTACAAACGCCAACTTTGATCGTGGTCTTTTCCTTTTTTATAGGACCCTAAATAAAAGTTGGCGAAATGGTTAAAACAATATTACAATTCTGAACGAAAAAGCGGCGTTGATTAATTGAACCTCACTTAATGTTGTTGCTAGATATGATGCCATTTCGCTTGATAAAAGAGTTGCTGCAAAGGAAGTCTTAATAAATAATTTAGTATATGGAATTTATACCGACTTTGTTGCTATTTGTCAAGACGTAGTGACCTTTAGGAGGGTAAGATTGGCCAAATGTTGCAGATCGCCTGATTGTTTAAATTTTCACGCACAATGGTGTGCAAATACTTTAATAAAAAAGGCAAATTTCACAATCAGCAAAGTCGGAATATTATTTCAATAGACTGGTTATTAATTAAGCTCTTTGATTAGGTTTCTTAGGCACTTGAGTCCATGCCTTTGCACTTTAGCTGGAAAAATGGCCTTTAGACTACATCAGTAGTTTCTTTACAGCCTTTCTCAATGTTGGCATGACATATTTCGCCCATACATTATGCTTTCTTTTGGCCTCAGGAAAGTCCTGGGGCGCTATATTGGTGGCATAAAGGACAATACTTTGGATTTTATTGTCACGTGGTAAGCTTTGACGCTGCAGAAGAAGTCTGTGTTGCGGATGGGAAGATTTGTGATAACCTTTAACAGAAGGGCTAAAAATGACTTCCATCTTTGGCAACCGCCCCAGCCTCGTGGTCTGCAGGAACGTCTCTAACAAATGGAGCTACACTAACCGTGACTGTGAACCATCTGGAAAATTACTTTATAGTTTCCTATAGTACCTATGTGATGAAGTCAACGAAGTGAAACTACAGTACTTTTACCCCCGCTCCTGCTACTTGGATGGAACTTTGACAGGTGGATGGGGCTAAGCAGCACTGAAGAGATAACAAAATAGCAAAGAAGCATTGACGCAAAATCCTGTTATCACGAAACTTCTTAAATGATTCTGCACTTGGGCCAGTGTTAATGCGATTAACGATGGGCATATGCGATGGTCTATACATATTTTCCTTTGCCTAACACATTCCCTGACAAAATTAAACACTAGTGCTGTAAAATTGCAAAGAGAGATCAGTGACTCTATAGGCTGATGTCTTAGTCACATAGTTGGTAGATGGGATTTTTCCTTTATGGTGGCTGAAGCTAAGTTTGATCAATTAGGCACCGGGATAACGCTAAAAAGAGAGGAGGGCTGTGTAACACTGTGAATGTGGGTTCAAAATTTCATTTCAGCTTAGCCATTGTACTTCCACTGGACAGCAAAGTTCCGAGCCATTTCAGTAGCCCCTCAGCTCTCCTGTTTGTCGGTAATGCAGATTCCGCCCTGGTATTACTTTACCAGTCATCCATAAAGGGATCTCAAGGCGCCACATCATATTGATAAACAAATAGAAATAAACCTATTCAAAATGGACTAAGACACCTATTTATCTCTTTATGGAATTATTTTAAGAATTCTTAGCCTTGGCTGAATACTTTTATCAAAACAATGGGTGTTTTATAAAAGTCACATTTCGGAGAAAGAACTAGCGATGTTTTCTTTGGGAAAGAAATCGGATGTTATTTTTGCCCAAAAAATACGAATTTTTTTAAAGTCCATCCGTGTTCCGCACTATTGGGGTGATTGAACTTAAACTTCACGCTAATTCACACTGCGAAAATGTTCACTTTTAAATAGTTGAGCATGTCTTTTGGTAATCATGAGCATGCGCACCTCAAAAGGACGTCCAATTTGTTAAGTGTTGATACCCAATTATTTGGATGAGCCATACAATCTCAAACAAAGAGTTGTATTTACAGCGCTTTTAAAAAACAGATGCATTCTTCCATCCTCAACCCATGTGTCCAATGGAAATATTTTTTTGCTTTAAAAACAATTTAATGCAGATAAATTAAGAGTAAAATCTTCGCCTTCCTATGCGCTCCTCAAATTGGTGTTTGCGTATCTAATGTGGGACACTGAAGTTTAGAACGTTTAACGCGGCCAAATTATGCTGGGATTGTGCAGTTCAGTTAAAATGTGCTTATGAAGTGCTATTTTATTTTTCAAAACAAGAAATGAATCTCAAACAAAGTGGAGTTTTAATTAGCTCTCTTAAAATTTGCCGCATCATATAGCCCATGACTTCTCAGTGACTGGTACTTTCATTCCCATTTTGCATAAATCTTACTTATTTCCATCTCAAGACTTAGGGATCACCTTAGCTATCTTGGTATGCGGAGGGATTGATTTCAATCTAAGGCAACCCTCAAAACCAAATGCGAACAAAGACACTTAACAACTCGGAAGAAGATTCTTATCGTTGTGTTACTCTCTATTAATTCAAGAGCTTAGATTGCTGAGACTGAAAAATGTGCAATGCGTCTTAAATGTGTTTGAGGAGAGAGAAGTTGGTGGGACTTGGAACTAAAACTCATCATCATGTAAATAAATCGTGTTGCGTTTTTTTGACAGTAATTGATGTTCATCTTTCATGAATTCGCTCACTTTTTTCCTCTTTTTAGTTTTACAATTGTCGTTTATATTATTGTAGCTTTTTGGTGAGCAGCATCCACGAAGACGCTATTGCCTTAGTAATCGCAATCGGTTGCTTAAAATTGTTTCGACGGCTTATTCCATTTTTGTTCTTTGTCGCGTATTTAGAACATTGCGGTTAAATTGCTACACCCAACCATGAGGCCTTACAAAGGATTGCTCAGTGATAATTCACTATTCCAAGTTAAATTACCACTTGATTAATGCCTAAAAGGCAAAATCTAACTGTTTTGACTGAACTAACTACCGCTTCTTAATTCTTGCTCAACCTCAGCGAAAAAAGTCAGATATATGCATTTCCATTATACCAATGAATGGGAGGTTTTAACTTCATTGTCCTTTTTCATAGTTTCTTGGAATTCGTACAAAAATTCAATGCTGAAATAATGCATTTCCATTTCTAAAATGTGCAGCGTGGCGCAATATTTTTTTCCTTAAAAATGTAGAGAGTAAAAAGTTGGAATTGAATTTCCTCTCCCTACTTGGGTTGGAACCTCCTTCACCCGTGGAAAAGCCCACAGTGAGCGCAAATTAGAGCTGGGAAGTGGGAGCGACAAATACTTTGCTCCAAATGCGCGTTCACACACAGCAAAGGCACATGAAAATTTTTCTTCCACAAAGGCGTGTCTTCTTTCGAGGCTCTGCAAAGAAGACACGGTATGGGTTTTAATGAGCAAGTAGAGGCAGAACAGTAAACCAGAGGAGAGAATAATGTGACTAGCAAGATTTATGAGCCGCTAGGGGGTGCTAGTACCTTTTAACGTCATTCCCCTATCTATCATGTCGGCAAGCCGTCGGCAGATGCGATCAAAGAGACTAGACTGGCTACATAATGCTAAATAGTTGTCCCACTATATTTGTCTACAAGTTTTAACATCTCTTCGCCATAAAATCTTAAAATTTGTTCTGCTACTGTAATATGTTCTAGTGCTGTTTATTGAAATTGCCTTCACTTTGAGTTGAACATGACTTTACCGCATGAATACATTTGTGGGATGAGGAAGTTGTAGGAATGCGCGTGAAGCAATGATAAAGTTACACAATTCAAAAAAATGTGACTTGAACTGCTAACATGTAAAATGGAACAGTTTCCTTTATACTGCCCAACAACTCAAGAGGCCAACAAACACTCACTTCTTTATTTTTTTGCAAATCCAGTTTACCAAAAAGTCTGCACTATTGTCGGAGCAGCTCACTGCGATCGCTTGTTGCAGCTTAAAGGGACTTTTTCATCCACGTGATTGCTTATATGCATTGTAAAGCAATCGGCTACTCTGGTCTGTCAGGGTAGTACAATTTATTGTCTCCCTCCACCAGTTTTCTACCGCTTCGATCCATCTTTTGTCAAATGTCAGTTAAATTTGATATTTTTTTATGAAATTTGCCAGCTTTGAAAATGTCGACTAACTTTTTCTAGAGTTTTAGACTCTCCATGCAGAATTTGTTGTATGGCATCTTAAGAAGGTCAGTATGCAACAACAGGACGCACCACTCAAAATCAAAGAGTTTTTTAAGAATGTGATTCTTTAAGTAATATGCCTTTGACAGATGTAGCAGGATCCAAAAACATTCCACAATTTTAACCCTGTTTATTCTTTGCTATTCTCTTCACAGTAGCACCTGAGATTTATTTTCAAGTAAAATTTTAGCAAGAGCTAGCATAAGTGATGATGGACAATTGTTTACACATCTATTAACTAGTAAGAGAAAGTTGTGGAGGCTGCTAAGCACATTGATTCCACCCACACACATTAATGGTTGACATAAAATAAGCTTTACTGACTAGAACTTCGTTGATAGTCGTTATAACCCTGCATTTGAGATTGTTTGCTTAGCTGACTGACTAGTCTGACTAACTTTTGTTACCAAAAGTTTGTTAAGTAGACAAACATGCTCCATTGTACCCCATCCACTCTTCTAAGGCACTCGCCGCTTCACCCCCATAAGAATGCGCTTTGTGTGCGTGTGCATATGGCGTATTGAAAACAGAAATGACCAACTGATATTTATTACATAGAACTAAACGAATGTGTCTGAACTCCATCTTTTAGGTGCAATTCGATGGTATGGAAGAAGCTTTTGATCTTTTCTGTATCAGAAACGATCAAGATCAGTCAAACAGGTAAAATAAGCTCCTAGTCTAATTCGTACAAGACGAGACAACAAAATACTTTATGCCTTATACAGTCGTAAAGATTACTCGTGGAAGTTGTACTTTAGAATAGCAGGGAGCAGGGCCAAAAGTGAGGAAGAGGGTAGTAGAATGCCTCATACTCATCTCTACCCCCACATTCTCATGGCGTTACACCAAGTATTCATCAACCTTTCTTGGAGCTACACAAATGCGTGGGAAACGGAGGTGAGCATAGTTGGGTTGCATACTTTAAGAAGATAATGCATTCAAAAAGTTAGAGTTGGATAAATATCGTGCTTGGTTGCGAGAGGGGTGCAAATTGTTTCAATGCTTTCTTTAGTAACGAAGTACTTAAAGAAGCTGTCTTTACTTTTTCAATTTTTATTTTGATAAACAGTGCGAATCTGTTTAAAAACCTTGTAGAGCACTTTCAAAATTACTTATTCTTTAGCTTACGCTAAGTAGCTTCTAGCTACACCGTAGAAGCGACTTATCTATATAGATATCGCCCCTGAGAATACTAAATGAAGGTTGACTTATATTGATGCTGTTTAGTTGGTAAATGTTCTAAAGCAAAGCTAATTAACTTTTAAACCCGAACAGTGGTTCAAAATAGACACAAGTATTAAACAACTATGGTGGTTTTATAACTAAAGTTCGCTGGAATAGATCAGATAACTAATTTGAGCCCTATAAACTGCAAACGGGGTTTTTACCAAATAAATAATGATTTTTAACGGACCCTCAAAAGCTCCGGTTACGGACCGTGTCCCACTTCCTTAATTAGCCAGAGCATGCGGCTGATCTTAGTTATTTTGCGAGCGGCTCCAATCTTAATCCCCCAAGTATCGTTAAAGTGTCCCGACCACTTTATCATCTTCGCCCGCGTTTGATGTTGGGAATCTCCTTGTTACTTCCGTTCTTAGTAATCCTTTCTTCCATCAAAACCATGCGCAATCGAAAGCGAACTCGGGTCTTACCCTGCGTAGCCTGCTAAAAGCGCATGCACAGGGTTCTTCTCCATAAACCTCAGAATATTTATTCTAGCTAGTTGAATGAGATGTCCATTCGATGTAGAACTTAAGCGCTTTTGGCTGCTTAATTATTTAATGCCATTCTTGAGAAAAGTTTTGGATCCTATTTCGAAATTTGATCACTGCAAGCAAAACAAGGAGATGCCTTAAAGATTTAAATTCCAACATTTTATTTGTGATTGACAAACAGCGATCTCGATTTATTCATCTAGGACCCTAGCTTATTTTAGTTTATGTGCTTAAGGTGGTCCTCCATAAGAATGGAGAATTCTTCTGGTATACCTGCCTCCTCAGGTGAAAGCAACATTAGATGCTGATTCTCACATGACTTTTGTATGACTTAAACAAAACTTTAGACGAGTGTGAGTTTTTAGGCACCCATTTGTGACTGCTACAGTTCCCATCTAAGAAAAAACCTGAATGGGCGTAAAATTTTAAAGCTGTCTGGCTATAAATAACTAGGCTTCCTAACGTCCAAAACAATTAAGTCCAACGATTGCATAACTCACTATCTTTTTTAAAACTAAATGATTTTCTTAGTAATTTCAGTGCAAAGATATAGGCACCAGACTCGTAGGCGATAAAAAACATCAGAGTGGACTACAATGGTAGAATCCCATAAGCACACAGTAAAATTTGCTATCTTGTCAGACATTTACATTACCGTTGCGATTTACTTTACTTAGCCATAACTGGGCTCCTGTCTGAAAATACTCACCGAAAATACAAACATAATGAATTCCATGCAGGCGTTATATCCCCGTAGAATGTCAAGCTTTCGGAAATTGGGACATAATCCCACAGATTCAGCTATATCGATGTTCGCATTGTTACCGAATCCTGATGAACTTGGTGAATGTCAAGTACTACCTGCTTAATAGGACGCCATCCTCCTTAGAGTCTGCGATACGAATGCTTCTTCTATTCAAATACTCTGATATAATACCTACGTGTCTGTCATGTGCAGCCAATACTCATTGTAGTCCATAAACTCGTTTTGCATTTGCGCGAGACATGCAATCGTCTGCGCGGACCATTAAAATGCGAATGCATAGTCAGTGGGATTGAAGACTGCCGCGAATATTTAATTGTCAGCCCCTTTTTGGGCGAAAGAGAGCTAGTCAATGGAAGCTTTTTCGTAGAAGTAATGGAGTCTCTAATGGCAGTTTTATCTCTATAACTCTGTGATTTACTACTCCTGCCTACATGGCTAATCTGTACTCAAAATGGTTCCCTTTAAAGATCTTTTTTCCGTCATTTTTGATTAAAACATAAGCGTTAGTTCACTAAGCTTGACTCAAATTGCCATTCCTGGTATTTATCAAAATATGTCCATGTTTGTGGCTCATCATTAACTTCTCCATTTGTTTACGCGCAAGGGCTCGCATAGCTAAAATCTGAATCACGAGTTGACACACTTTAACTTCACCAGAAAGAGAAAGGATGACTTGATGAATTTACATGAAAGAAACTACGCTATTTATCACTCTTACTTTCTAAATCCTTGATAAGTTATTAAACGCAGGCATCTCAGTAATAGTACTCCATTTCTACTCATTTTGTCCCGTTGAGCTAAACAAATAATTCCTTTGTCAGACTCACGTTAATCCTTACCCCGCCCCACCTACTAAATTTGGTAACTAGGCTGTCGCCATGGCCTTGCCCGTAAACAAACGGTAGAAGCGGTTGTGTGTTACCTTCAGGGACAATCGAAGGCTGTTTTCTCTCCCTCTAAATAAAAAAATGGTTAAATGTAGTACCCCATCAAGAATTTTTGAGTGGTAAAGCGGAGCTATTTGAATGGACACGGATTAACTGAGATTGGATTTAATATTAATTGTAAGGACATATATACCAAAGAATTCGGGTGAGTCTAGCTACATCGTCATACGCATGTTATGATAAGAGGCAATTTACGATTAATCTGTCTAACTTCTTTGTGAAGAATGGCCTCTACTGAGAAATCCTGTCGGGTAGCCCTTTAGTGACTATTTACTGATCTTATACTACTGCTCGATTTCTTAAAAAAATGGAAAAATCGAGAGAATTCACCTCGAAAAATTTCTCTTTAGTGCATCAATAGCTAAATCAAATCGGAGTTTACTTTACCACTGGAAGAACAAAGACTCATCAATAAGTGGGAGTAAGTCACTGCAAGATTTCGTGAAAACCCCTCAGTCCTGGGCAGATGGATTTGAGTCACAAGCCTACTCGTCGGTAGTGCAAATAATTCATGAGAGTTGACCATTTAACTATGCTTACACGGAGTTACTAGCTTAAAGACTTGCATCTGATGTGAGGATGGAGGATCAAAAGCCATGAAAGTCAACATCGAATAACTTTAAGTGATAAAACCGTGCTAGGTGTATCAGCGGTTAATCAAGGTCACAACGCGCGGAAAACCCCATACTTGTAACGCAGTCTTTGAAAACTAAGGTCAGTTACGAAAAGTTGAGCTTCAGGCGTGTCTAAACAACTGGATTTTTCTCAACTCTTCCGTAATTCTCGCTCAATTTTTAGTTAAATTTTCAAACATTCGCCCAAATTTAAGCCGAAATCTAACTGGTTAACTAACTTCAACTCGATCTTGTGTTCGCTTACTTGATCGACCAAAGGGAGGATGTAATTATCAAAAATGTAGGCGTCAGCGTTACTGCTAAACGTCACTACCTTATCTGTAAATGAAAAACTATCTTAACGACTAAAGACAGGAAGGAAGTTAATGGCGCGATGAATCGCAGCAACACCAACAGACGGACTTGATCGAATTTCCATGTCGTAAGGCCTTGACTGCATAACAGGCAGAGCAATCACAGCGCTTATCTTTATTTTGGAAACACTACTTCGCACCCAGTAAAGAAGAATTGAAGCATCGGGTCAACTAGACAGCCATCTCAAGGCATATATATGCCCACGCCTACATAACCAAGCGCTACAGTCATATTGTTTTTAAAACTTGGTGATGTATTAAACCGAGGATGTGCCTAAACGCAAGCGTGAGGGCCGTAAGGACTACCTGAGAAATCGCACACGGTATCATAAGAGAGGACCGCTACCCAAAACTCTTCAGTAAAGCGTTTATCCATGCAAGCGACACAGATGCGGGAGAACTGCTTCATTTTGGCTGCAACGCTTTAACAATTGAAGTGGAGAGGACTGAAAATCAAGTCTATCTTTCCAAAACATCAGTGGATGAAACTCTACAGGAGCTCACACGAAAGAACTTTACAGTCACATCAAGCCATGGAACTCTAGTATGCAGAGTAATTTTAAGAAAAGGCTAATCGCCGACCCAGTTTACGAAGAAATCAGTTAAGGTAAGTACACGTTATTGTTAAAAATAAAATGGATATAAATGTACGACCAACGGAGGAGAGTGAGAAAAGTGTTGTCGGTGAGGGGAATTGGTTTGTTCTTCTATGGTTGGGTTGAAATCGCATGTGTATTCCTGTGCAAAGACAAAGGAAAGCGGCTCGTGAACTTGAAGAGCTTGTTTAATCACAAGGGGTTTTGTCAATTCCAAAAAGGGTTAACAAGGCGTACCTACTAGCCGTACGGTTGTAAAAACCTCGGGGTTATGTGCTTTTTGGTGGGCAGATATAAAGGAGTTCTCCACCTACCCATTATAAAATGATACATTAACCTAAATTCCAATGAAACATCTCAAGAAGTTATGACCCTTATTTTGACCGAAAATTCTAAACAATTCTTCGCCGTGTGTAATAAGGATCTATCCACAATCAAGCGCACTATCAAAGGCCTCGATTATACTTTTGACTGGTAGGCAATCTTATTCAAAAGTTGTAATTAGCCAATTTTTTGTGATTAACCACCTTACCATGAATTGGCGGTGCATTCAACTGGAGGGCACGAAAAGTGCACGAAATCCGACTGAGGGACTGGACTAAGAACCGCCTGCTGACTAGGCTGCGGTACTTTTGGAGGAAAGTTGTTCCATAAATTGTCAAAGTGTGATGCATCGCAGTCATAATTATAATGCTGCTCTTTACCTAAAATGTCGGTACAACTGTAAGAATAGGCATCAGAGAAACACGGGATCGTTTTTTGGTTAATACAGCAATTTGTAAGAAAAATTATTAGTGAGTAGCAGTTGGTCAGTTTTAAAAGAATTAAATCAAGGCGATTAGTAATGGGCGAGAATTCTTACCATGTGGCAGTGCCCCAGGTACAGTGGAGGTCTTAGTTTTGACAGCAAGTGATGGGAAATATGCGTACGAATTCGATACTGCTGGATATTGACGCTTAATGATACCCGAATGCGCTTGGCTATCTGACGAGTCTAACCTAGGCCCATGACGTTGATGCTGCTGTTGCTGTAGGTGATTACGGCCGCTACGCTGTTTTTTAGCGCAGCGGCGCTTTCGGGTTTGAATTGAGTCCTTTCGCATTGCCATGGGGCGTTGACACTGGAAGGTTGGAAGAAACTGCACTAATTAGCTACCGTGACTAGATTTACGTTGATTTTTGCCGTCGACAACTTCAACAAACTTGTCTGACCTAAGAAAAACAAGCTTTTTTGTAAGGCATGTCGGAACACTCACCAGTGTAATAGAGGTTTCCCAAAAACAGCCCTGATGACTTCTGAATTTGGATTTTCGTACAAAGTCGCTGAAATTTTACATCCTGAGGCATGGACGTTTAGAAGTTATAAGGTGATTTAGTGGAGTCAGTGATTGCCTCCAAGCTCTTGTTTCGTTTTCAGTAACAAGCAAAGCAGTACGAATTCGAAGTAAGGATCACAGGAGATTTTTTCTCGCCCAGCTGAACCCCTGGGCTAGTACAGTTTAAAGGATTTTTCTTTACTAACGGAAGGCGGTCGCTGGGCTTCAAGCAAGTAGGCATAAACCGTCTTTAAAGTCAGTAAAAAAAGCAATCAGAGGCAAAATCGTGACGGCGTTTTAAGTACGGAGAACATCAGAGTTGACGCAAATAGTGAAGATCATCTTCGCACCGCTTTAATACGGTGGTTGCCGTTTAAATCTCGGTTTTATTAAAAAGGGCCACTTTGGGTCTCCACCGTTGTACGCTTGTCAGGTGGGCCAGTCTCCGAGTCATGCTTCTGTCATCTTCAGGGAAGTCTATGAACACTGGAATTGATGGCAGCGGAAAGCAAACACAACACTGGCTGCCATTTAACCTATTTTTTACCCCCAAATGATAACCCTTAGTGGGGCAGAAAAGTTCACGTGCCGCACATAGGAGAATTTGTAACGACTCATGACAGAAGGGCTGAAAGTGATGTCTGCATTTTGCAGCTAAGCTATTGGCAGCTGAAGCGACACTAGCCGTGAACCATCTGGAAAGGTTTTGTCACGAAGTTGCCTACCACATCTACATAAAGAATTCGGTTATGTGAACTTGCGATCCCTCCTTCACTTCTCTACCAGCTACACGAGGCTAAAATAAACATGCCTGAGCAGCATTGAAGCGAAAATTAGGCGGCAAGGAACCTTTCCTCCAGGGAACAATAATTAATCCCATCCATTGGTGCATGACTCTGCTTTTATGCAAGCGCTTCTTCGGATAGCTACGGATACGCATGACGGCCGACATTTCCTTGTCTCCAAATCCAGTCCTCGAACAGGACGAAATCCCAGATGCAGTAGAAGTCAGAGAGATCAGTGACGTTGTGGTCAAGTACCTCCTTGGATGACTAAAAATTTGATTACTGACACGGCTGGTTCGTGTTTTTTTTTATTTACAGAACTGAATGAGTTTTGAGTTTCATTGATCAAAGCGCGTCAAGAATGACGCTTCAAAGATGAGGGGCTGTGTAATGCGTTGGTTGCTCTGTTGACGCTTGGTTTAGATACAGAGGCCACTAAATGTCTCCGCCATTGAACTTTCATCGGGTGGGCTGGCCTTTGAGCTATTCCCTCCTATTATGCCTTCTATCGTCTTTAGGGATGTCTTGGGTCGCTAATTACATAATGAGACGACATCAACTGCTAATATAGCCATTGTTACGAAAACACCATTCAAAACTGCTAAGGAGTTTTATTTTACAATTTACAGGCCTTCAAGCTCAGAAAATTGAAATTACTTGCGATTAGTGATAAGTCACAAAGATCCTGTCGAACCTAATTTTCCGATTTTACTAGAAAATAATAGGCATGTTGATGTTTTAAACTAATTTAATCATCAGCAAACACCCTGAATTCGGCTAGGGTAACAATTAATTCCAAAATCGGAAATTTTCTCAATAAATGCACGATGACCTAATCACAGAACCGAAAGTAGACTGAGCCTAACGATTACTAATTCTGTTTTGGATCATTGAAAGCGCACAGTATACAAGTACACTGTTTAACAATTTTGACCGCACCTGAAACAGCAACTGTGATTTCGTGCATTATTCCCACACGCCTCGAGAAAGGAATTTACCCGCCTGCCTTGCGTTTTTCTCAGTTGTTTTTCCCTGTGCAAGCACGAATGTCCCCGCGTGTGGTCCGCCTTTCACCGAAAAAGGACCGCTTTTGCGTGTCCACATCTGTCCTCCCCTCCTCCCTCTAGGCAGCATGATATACCGGACACACATTTGCGGACAACAGACGGGAGCACTTAATTTTCTAATCCCACTAGTCTCACTAAAACAGCACATCATCTCTGCATCGACTTCACTGGATGACTGCTTAGCAGAGAGCAACGCTCGATCTAATGTTGGCAACCAAACGTTTTAACGATACTTAAGGGGGCTTTTAATGCAAATGATCAAGTTGCCTCTCAAATCACAAAAATCATAACTGTTCACTTTGCCAATTACAACAGCGAAGTTGCAAAAACACAAGTGTGAGCCTACAACAGAGTAGGCTACATCCATTATACACCACCAGGTATATTTTAAATGGCGTCAAGTGTCTGATTATCGGTGGGTTATCATTGGAGGTGCATGGGATGATGGCAATCGGTAAGGGTAGAAGTGAAATTTTCTACCCCTCTATGCAACGCACGCTTTTGAGCAAAATGTATTATAAAGAAGTTGAAACCGATGTTTGACCACATCCTTTGCTAAACGTATCCAAAGGGTATTCTCGTCTCTTATCAACACTTACACTAGGTAAATTTAGCTAGCATCCTAAGCTAAGCTTTGAAGAGGGGCTGAAACTTACCCCGTGCATTTTGCGATATAAACCACAGGCGTTGCAAACGACGTCCCCTTCAGGGGCTCTGCGCCAGAGGGAGGTTTGCGAGGTCTTACAATTACTGCAAACCGTGCCGCTCCTTGAGCCTGGATGCTAAAATATCGACCCAAACAATTAAAAAAGGAATGTCTAGCTCTCAAAATACCAAAAAAATCTTGGATGAGTAACTATCACAGAAGCTATGGCTATAATAGCCGCTGTCATATGCACCAAGCGGACCACCCACTTGCGTAACTTTAAAGTACAAATGAAGAGTTCAAGGCCCGTCACTTACTGGTAGGGTACGCCTGGATCTTTTAACCGGTTGTACCATGCAGTCGCGGGTAGCGGTAGTCGGAATGCTTGGATTGCTAGGGCACGGGACACTACTAGCGTGTTGGATTAGCCTATTCTTGTGGTATTGGCAGTACCGGCAGTACCCACACAAATAATTCCCAACACCATCGAAAGTCCAGGCCTCTGAATCTATACATCCACAGTTAACGCATTCCATTTGCCTCAAACACTGAGATGCCGCTCCTTGTTGCCCTGTACAATGCAAAACAAACTCTAGTGGACATCAAGCCTTCGAGACGACAGATTGTGAGGTGATTTTGAAGGGTGAGGAACATGAAGCTATGGAATTGATAGATAGACTTTTTATTAAGTAAATGGATTACAGGCACCGATTTTAAAACTATTTTTTACGCATCGTACGCTATAAAAGCTGCCTGATCTAGTTTGTCATTATCATACTGTACCTGTGAAATCATAAAAGTGTCCAGGAGATTAAAATGTACATTTAACCTATGGGTAGACATCAAAATTTAGGTATTTATTGGTTATAAGTTGACCCCAGTGACCTTAAAAACGGCTTCCAAGCCCTATAAGGCTATGATTGGGCTAGCAATCAGTGACCCTTACGATATTAATTGGCCATCGATGTCCGAGTGATATTGGACATTTAAGTTGCATTCGCGGAAATAATCAGCAAGACAGAACCTCAAACCACCAGCATGAAAACTGATTGAGCAGACATTTCTTCCCGATTCTTACACAAATACAAACTCCAGGGGCAAAATTAAAATCTCTCTTAAGAGAACCATTTCTCTTTTAAGGAATCAAAATTAGTAATCGTGTAGAACAACTCAGACCTCTGAGATAGCCTAAGCAAATTGGTTTGGATTTCAGTACACTGAAGCGTTGGAAGCAATTTGAGGATTCTACTAAGGGTTTCCAAAAAAACAGGGTGAGATATGCGTGACGCCGTCACGATGAACCTACTTACGATATTTTGCTGCTCTTTGGCCGTTAGAAATGATCTTGTTCAATGTCTTTATTCTGGCTCACCACCAGACCGGTGTCGTCTATAGTAACGCAAATTGAGCAGAACTAGTGATAGAGCATGACGACTCGGCACAAATAGCACAAACGTTTAACATACTGTTTAAGTTGCTTGGGATTCACTTTTATTTACGGGTGCTCATAAACATAGTCAACAACACTCACCATAGTCGTGATTCCTGTAGATGCTGTCGGTCTGCAGATGTATTGTTTGGCTATAAGTACTGACGCGGCTCCATTCCTGTGGCGAAATCACGGCGCATGACTTGCGGTCATCACAATCTAAAGCGCATAGTGTCATGCACGTACTTTTAAAAGGAGTACTTTCCAGCCAGTTTCCTCTGACAGGCGAAAATCCACTTGAACAGACTGCTGTTTGCGCCTTTACTGGCATCGGTTGAGAACAAAATGAGGCACATCTTGAAGTACTGGCAAACTCGAAACCAGCTGTCTTGGCTGGTTCCAAAGCCAATCGCATTCCTCGTAGTTTAAAATCTAAACTAAAAGTAGTTTGCAAACTAATTAACAAATACAATTTTTTCCTACCTAGTCATAATATGATAACCTACTTCTGCACTACCTGTTAGAATGAGTGCAAAACACCCAAAACCTAACAGAGACCTAAGACTCCATACATCCAGTACTAAGACAAAATCAAAAAGAAACTCACACATCGAACTTCAAAGTTCTAATGTGATCTGCACTTTGGATGGGACCCCAGCTGTTGAACTGGATTGCGGCTCTTCGAACCAACCAATCAGCTTTGAGCCTGGTTGGTGTCATGCCCATCCAATCACTATGTGCACATGGTCTGATAAAGGTCCTCGTAACTGCCGCATGTTTCAAAAAAGTGTAGAACTGGGCCTTGGGTGGAGTGCTTTGCGTAAGGGACGCTTTTTAATCGGATTAAGGTAACTACACGGGTTATTGTGAAGTGGGACGGTGGTACACAGGATCTGGGTCTTACGTGTAGGAGGTGACTGTAATTTTGTGCCTATAGCACTGCTAACGAGTGCCACATGTAAGCCAGATTGTTAGCACTTTTGAACAGAGACATCATAATTTGTTGACAGGTTTATTTTGCTCTTTCACTTTAGTAAGTCTCGAAAGCTCCTGTGGGCATAGTTTTGCGAATTATGGCTAGTGTGAGCTTATTCAAGAACAGGGATTATTTAGTTTAGAACGATTGTGTCATACAGTCTACCTCCACTTCCAGATTTTTTGACTCTTCTAGACGACACTCGTTATCCTACCTCAATAATCAAAAACAGCTATTCTGTATATTTATTGTTAATGGCAGAACGATGGATCACCGAGAAGCAAAGTTCTGTGTAGTATTGCTGGTTTTGAGAAGCGATCGGAAGAATAAATATGAACTTCAATACTAACTTTTCGAAACATATCAAGCATGGTTTCAAGGACTCTTGAGCAGTGAAAGTGTATGCGGCTTCTGGCAACAAATTAAGCACTTGTGGAGATAAGTTCTAAGGTTAGTCCAGAGTGATAGCTATGTCTCCAAAATCAACGTGGAGTTTGGGGTTCGGGGCGTCAGGTTTTTCTTCAGGCCCTTTGTAAAGTTTCAGTTTTGAACAATTTTTGGCTCACATTCTGGAAGTTTGCGAACCTCATCCTGCGCACCTGATGTTAAATTTTGGCGAGAATCCAAAAAAAACATCTCCAAGTCCTTACCTTTTTAGGTCTTTCTGGAATTCTTCGAATTTGTACACCTTCACAACTGAACCAAAGAAAGCTATCCGTGCAGTAGCGAAGGTGGTCATGATGACCTCCAACCTTGTAAGCACTTCCAAAAAGACCTCCAAACGTTCAATTCGCTTTAAACTTATTATCTTGGCCTAGACGTTTCTAATTATGGCAACAGTAACCACTCTGCTTATCACCAATCGAATCAGTTTGTTTGGAAACTCTTTACTGCAGAACGGACGACTAAACTTGTACAGAAAGCAGATTTCACATGGCCTCGCTGTGATGCATATGGCAAGGAGGCTTCTGCGGTTCTCTTCAGCCCATTACATGAGAGAAACCGTGGCAACGTTCTAGGAAGAACACGCTACCATCTGCAAGAAAGTGAATGACGGAGATTGAGTGGAGGGTCAAAGGAGCTTCAATTTCCCATGCATCGATGAAACAGCAGCAATAAAGAATGCACAATTGGTGTTTTTTAGGTCATTGTGAGAGGTCCATTTGCGCGAGCAAACACCTCCGTGGGAAATTTGAACGATCCCAAATTATAAATAAATAAAATCGGCTAGCCCACCATCCTCTCCCATTAGAACAAAGTGGGACTTGCTTTGGTTTGGCAGTTCAATGCTGTTTAATCAAATTCAAGGTTGTGCTCATTTGTTTGTGCTGATTTTACTATAGAGTAGATTCACACATTTCGGGTTTGAAAGCCATCGATTTCTCGCTTGAGTATGGAATTCTCGACTTATTTTCGCATTGCTATTTGAAAACCACATGGTTTTAGTTTTGCACTTCTCCGAAGCATTATTTGAATAAAATTAAACGAGGGAAAGTTATCTTCCTAGAAATATTAAATCAGAAGATTCTTGCACGAGACATAACTAAGGAGTTAGCATAGCGATTTTTTACTTCGGTTTACTCTTCGCTTTGGTCTCCCTGACGCTTAAGGATCCGCCTTTGTTCTTTCACTGGACTTGTCTCCACGCGCCATGTCGATTGCTCCCAACAGCCTCGCTACGCAATGGTAGTCAACTTCCTAATCTACTATTATGACCTCTATTGCAGACAACAGCCAAAGAGATACCCAGTCCTAAGGGAAAAATACCTTGGTTTCTATCACTGAAAGCGAAACCTTAACGCGATGGAAGTAGGGCATATGCTGCAGATGGAAGAGTTTGTAGCGTCATTCAGCAAAAGGCTTAAAATGGCGCCCACTTCCGGTGACCACATTAGCCCCGTGTTCTGTAGGATTGCTATTAACAAATGAAGAGGGCTTGCCGTAAACTATCTGGGAAGTTCGATACAAGGCTGTCTGCGGCACCTGCGCAAAGTTTCCACTGGAGCGATTACGCGATACCTGTCCATCGGGCAGCAATGAAGTGGGAACAGTGTTTAAGGGGAACGGATGCAAAGTTTTTGTCACAAAATCATTTGGGTGTCTGTTTTTTTATTGTTGATGAACACAGGTGATGGTCTGCTCTTTTCTCTTCCCATGATAAGTTTTTCTAATAGGGCAAAGCACCAGATTTTGTAGTGGTGCCAAGAGGGATTAGTGTCAGCGCAGACAGATATCTTCTCAGTTATGCCCAAAACTCAATGACTAACGCATTGGTTCTCGGATATTTTTCTTAAAGCTGAAGCGAGGGTTTGGCCAAGAGGAGGACCGAGATGATGATCAAAAGAGAAGGGGGGGTTATGATACTCTGATTATTTGTTTAGCTTGTCGTTTTGAGTTCGCAGCAGCTTCTGCCTGGCAGCATGGCCTTCGGACTATGCAGTAGATCTAAGCATCATCGCCAAAACATACTTTCATATTCAACAACGTATTGAAGAGTTGCATTTGGCGCAATGATACAATTATTCGTTACATAATTTATAAAAATGAGGTCACGTTGGACTTCAGAAACGGAAAATATTGTTTCTTATAATTGTGCGTTTGGCCGTGCAGCTTTTGCTTTACCGTAAATTCCTCACCACCATTGCGTCGTGGAGTCTTATTCAAACCTCTTATTCCCTGGATCTTCCCGCGGTAATGCCGTATGGTTTTCTAGACCGGTATGTCTCGTTAAGTGTTTGAGAATAGCTCATGGCATTGTGCTGGTGGTAGAAGCCAATCCAAAAGAACAAAAACATTACTTCGCTGCCTGGATGCCATATTAAAACTTTGTAGAATAGAGGTATCCGTACTGGATGACAAAAAAGGCATCAAAATCGCGCTCACTTGTGATTACCTCCATGCTTCGGGTTTAGGATTATAGCTTGTATCTTGCAAGAGTCGATTTGATAGAGTCAAAAACACCTTCAAGGTACCACTTACAACTTTGACACTTGAACTTTTGGCCCAAGAGTGTAATATTTCCTTCTTGCATTGGCTTTTACACAAATGTTTCATCAAAGGGCGATGTAAGGAATGTGACTCTTGTCAAATATTTTTTTTGTCTTTAGGAACAAATTTTAGTGGAGATCTTCCAAATACTATGTGCCTGCCAAAAGACAATATTTTTTGAATCCAATTAAGCTCGCAATATCATTATTACTACCTTGGATCATACCATCATCGTTTGTCTTGAAGTAGGTCATGCTTCAAAGGAAGCCAAGCAGGAAAATTGCCTCGTAGATCGCTAGAACAGCACTTAAAGGAGCAGTAATGTAGTGTAAAGTGTTTTTATTTGTCATCTCTGTAGTGTCTGTGGTTTTCATCATCTTGGCAGCAAGGAATCTGTTTATGCTTACCGATGACATAATCAAGGCTAAATTTCCGTTGCCCAAGTTAAGTGGTGTCATGGTACGCAAAATCCTGATCACAACCCTTTTCTCGCTGCTCACCAAAGAATGGAAATAAACATGAAAGGAAATCTTCATTCATTTATAGCTTTACAAAAGCCAAAAAATTGAAAATTTTGCAGAGAATCTTTTACATTTTTAAGCGCAACAAGGAAAAAGAGTCAAAAAGACATGATCTGGTGAAATATATTGACGGGAGTATAAATGAGTCGCCATTTTACCAATTTTATGCGTAAAAAACATTAATTTGAAGCGTTACAAGCACCACAATTATCAGATGATCAAAAATTACTTTTAGAGTTGGCTATGATCTTTCGTTGTAATATGAAGGGCCTTTTAATGTGCACGCAAATGCTTATGTACATAGTGTAGCAAGCGTCTGCTTCGGTTAGTCCTCTCTACTGCTTTTATTCTACTGTGGTTTAGCCTACGTAAAGTATCAGTTAGATCTAAAGTGATTTTAATTTAACCACCTTTGCGAAAGATGTTTAGCTCGTCTCAAAGTCGTAAAATACCATCCAAAGGGAGGCGCAACAAACAGTATCAGGACGCACCGTTAAAAGCCCAAATGTTTGAAGATGCAAGTCTTGTGATAAAATAACTTGCAGGAAATTTAGCAGTTATCAAAAACCGTTCCATTATTTTGAATAATCCTAGTCAACTATTCTATTTGCAGTAAAACTTGAAAATAAGAGCGTCAGGGAAACTTTTATTTAGGGTTGGCACGAGTGATGGACCAATCATTTACGCCTACATTTACCACTAAGGTAAGAGAAGGTTGAGGAGCATGTATGACGTGATGGCTTTTGGTATCCAGGCCTATAGTTCATCATCCCCCACACCATAATCTTACTTGCATAACCAAGGCACACGTCACTTCAGCCTCTTAAGTCTATGCTTTGTGGACGTGCGTGTGTACCGTTACCTGCAGAAGGAATTCATCTGCCTTAGTAATGCTTAAAACTTGTCACTCAGTAGAACTAAGCTCCTAATTCTGCTCTTATAAGATATAACGACAGAGCACCCCATTCCACGTACTACCGTCATGACTACTTGTGCGAGTTGTACCTTAGAATGGGAGGCAGGAGGAGTGAAAATGAGGGAAGAGGGTGGTAGACACTGTCTCATCCTCATATATATCCTTTCCAAGTCGTTATTAACTTTTCTTGATGCTACACAAGTATATGAGAATTAGAGTAAAATAAGTAATTAGTAAATCGGAGTGAATTAGAAACAGAGACTAGCACATTTTTAAAAGCCAAAATTTTTAGATAAGTAAAATTTGGATCACGGTCACGTCTGGCTAGAAGGGTATTATGGGCTGTGGTAGTGATCCTTCAATAAACAAAACACTTAAGGAGCCTGTCTGTAACCATTCGATTATCATCATGATAAACCGTAACAATTTGGTTGCTTACTCTATGTGAAATTTGCAAAGTCGTTGTACTGAATGAATTTAAGTAACAAATCAGTGTACGTTATGTTCGCAGTTTTAGGACAGTTTGCAACTTAGCTTTACCGCCTTACTCTAATTTTTGGAAACCATTAAGTGGATTTGTAAGAAAATATGGTCAGACACTCACTTTTATGCCCAATACTTTGTTGTTGAATTCTTAGTTTGAAAGTTTCGTAGTCTGATCACTAGTAGGTTTTTAGAATGTGCTTCTAAATATAGGTGAAAGGTCATTTTTTCAACTCTCTCAGTAAAGTATTATGTTTTGTCTCTTTTATAATTGGTTCAAGCATACACGAAGCACTTGAATGGTTCACCGAGGGTCCAGTTAGCAACTGTTGTTCCAAATTATATGTAGCTAAGTAATTTCATGTTTACCGCCTAGCAAACAAATGTTTGTGCTTGAAATTATCTGCAGAGGACACAGTTTACCATTTTTTGGTCCAAATGTCAGCCCTGATAAAGATGTGCTTACTAACGCACCGCACATAAAAAGGCCTAATTACACTCCTAACAAGGACGTTAGAAGAGGAAAGGAAGATGCACACAGAGCACTTTTTATCGCCCTTTCTCTGCCTACAAGGGTTGGTGTACTGTTTGTTGACTTTTTGCCGTGAGCAAATTCCTTGGGATTAAGGATGCAAATGCCCACACTTTTCCACTGGTATTAAAGGACAATTGATTGCCGAGGGATGCACATTTGTCTTTCGCCCTGAGCATAACCTAAAGGTTAAAGGGTTCGAATATTGTTCAGATGCAAAGTTCATAATATTCCGGTTCTTGTTTGACATTGATGTGTAATTGTGGTTCCATGAACACATTATTGAGCCAACAAATCATAAGGGATAATATTCTTGAGATAGGAAATGAATGCGTAAATTTAATCCCAACGAGGGTAGGTTCTGTTTCTCTGATTTCAGCAAAAACATTCTCCTTTTGTCCTTAGTTTTTGCTTACCACTTTTGAAAATATGGGTCTCCTTTTATGAGGAATCCTACAATTAGCTTGCGTTTTAATCTAATCCTTTTGGTAGTCAAGTGCACTCAAGTAGGATACCAATATCCTTATGTGAATTGTTGGAAAATGATAGTCAAACAACTTTTAGAAGTGATTTTAACTGGATGATAGTGTGGGGAAAAAGTAATGCATCACAAAGCTCAAATATTAATTGGATTAAAGGTGCATTTAAAAAAGGAGGATTTTAGATAGTTAGAACTGTTAACAATTAAACCCTTTTAGAAAAGGTGAAAATCTAACGCCCAAATAGTGGCGTAAAATATAGACACAAAATATTCCCAAAATTTTAGATTTCTTTATTAAGGTGGGATCAGTGCAGACTAATCACACCATTCTACCGCACTTTTAATGCCATTTGAGCATGTCATTTTATTTCATATTTTTATAATTTTCCTAAAACCATATTTTTCCACTCATGAAACCATTTACGCATAAAAGGTTTTCATCAGAGTCTTCTGCGTCCTTTTTTACCAGCAAGATAGGTTTTATATCCCCCGATAATTTTTAAAACGCATTCGCGCACATATCTAAATGAAATGAGGAATTATGCGAATGTTCTTGAGAATAGGTTTGATTGATGTGGTCAACTGCATAAACAATGTTTGCCACCGTGGCGTTCTACGATTCGCATCATGATGTTTTCATCACTTCGAGCTCTGCCTATCGTTTCATTGGCGTGAATACTTAAAAACCTTCTTGACAATTATTCTCTCATGTGCCAATGATTCTTAACCATTATCACTAGCCCAAAATAGGCATTTAAAGCGCCAATTTCACAAAAGGCGCTGATTGTTGACTATACCACACCAGCAGTATGCTGTACTAGGGGGATGAAAAGCAGCAGATTCACATCTCCACAAACCCCGCGGAAAATGCCAAATCCTATTTCACCACTAAGGCACACTCGTCTTTTTTGAGGTGTAAGTTTTTGTAACCTCATCCTTCTCCACCTGCCTCTTCCCCTGTGTTATTCTTGGAACCAGAAAACGCAAACGATTTTGGCACTTAATTGGTCAGGGAGAACACAATCACCTGCACAGCTACTGATTATTTCCTGAATGCTCACCACGATTCATTGTTTGACTTTACCTTTCTGTTTATAAATCGTCGCCTTCCTTACAATATAGTGTTCAAGATAATGGAACCGCCATTGAATGGGATGGGCTTACTTGATAGAGCTAAAAGTATTGTGATAATCCTGAAACCTTTATTAGAAACATGATTTTTTGTTCTGAACGGGGCTTTTAATGGCATTTTAACAAATTCGTTCGGATTTATTATTAACCTGAAGGGATTCAGCGGAATACATTTGGGTTTCTGCAATCAAAAATAAGGATAAACAAAAAACCGAACCCGTTTGCCAGAAGTAAATTAAAAGAGCAACGTAACAAGGTAGCATGTTTGAATTTTATTCATCACTTTATTTTGGTGTTGTTTTTTGTGTCGATGTACAAAAGCGAATTAGTTAACTTTTGTCCACCAATCCGGCAAACGACACGAAAATAAACAAAGCGGTGTTGAAAAAAATGCATGTTGAATTCAACATGAAGGCTATAAAAGCGGAGTCGTAGAGTTTTGCATAAATAAAGTACTTTAAATATACCCATGTACTTTGAAAATACGTGGGTACATATACTTGCATGTGCTTTGTGCAGCGATTGTGTACAAAGATGCCTTTTTTCAAATTTGACCAAATGAAACAAAAAACGGCAAAAAATTGTTTATATTGTCACGGGAATAATATTTGCGGAAAAAAGTGCGCCATTTCTTGCATTTGTGGCGTCATTTGGCTCCATGCTATTAACTATAAGGAAATCGGACAATGCACTCCCCTTTTACTCTTGTAAATGGGATGTGTAAGCCTGAGCTGTGCATAGAATCATAGGGAGTATTACTTTAAAAATCTCAAATTAGCGCAGGGACTAATATTCTTACAGATAAGGCGTGAAGATGGGCGCGATTCCTTTGTAGTCAATGCGATTTATCGGCTATGACTATGCCAGAGGCGCCTACTAATAAAACCATCTTCAAAAACAGCCCACATTTCCTTTCTTGCTTCCTTTGCTTGAGTAGTTTTTGATCAAAAATTTGCCACTAAGGATGAAGCATGAGTTTGATTTTTATTAAGGCCGTTGGGAGTGGATAAGTTTTGTCAACAATTTGCAGGCATTATCATTGTCACTACCTACCTACACACAGAGCCCTTCTCATGGAAACTGGTTAATGAGTTTTATAATTTACTATGGCAATGTTCAAAGAAAAAGAGCATAGTTAGGAATTGTTTGCCACATTCTTAGCTGCTGCTTACTTAAAATAGATAATGAAATGAGAGATTGAAGAAATGTGTAGTTGGGCTTAACAGTTAGTGCGATGATTTAGCCGAGGTTCTGAAACATTAGTGCTTGGAGGAAATGAGCCGTGCCCAGAGAAGGCCGCAGATGCATAGATCTCAGAACAGGACGGTTATGTTTGAATGACTGTGTATTTTACACCAATGACCTTAGTGGAAAGCCGATTAAATCAAAAGCCTGCAACCAGTAGGTCACTTCGACACGCGTTCAGATGGCTCTTTGAAGAGGCGATGTTAGTGGTGATGGTGATGAGGGCTGCAATTATTTTAGCACATGGAGGTTTGGCAGAAGGGTGTTAATTGCTTGTCGACTGACCCCTCCAACTTGACCTTAATAGTTGTAGGGTAAATGTGCTTTACACACAAGGGGTCAATAGGGAAGTACAGAGATCTGGAAAACCAACCTTCAGTTGAATTTGATTAATTATTCACGCGAAGATAAAAAAAAACAGACGATGCCCTGTGCTAACGGTTTTGTGTTTTAAGAGACGTAGCCGCTTATAGTCAAATGATTAACATCCTAAAATGACGGTAAGACAATCCGCTATGATTCACAAAGCCTGTGCTGGTGGCTTTGTCTGGGTGCTGACAGTGCGTCTGCTTCACGAGGTGGATATGGACCATCGCGTGCGTGTGAATGTCGCAAAAGTTTACACAGATAACCATTAGACTTCGTCATGCTGTCCATAGAATTCCCATAGCACATCTTGATGTGCGTCAAAAGGGCCCTCTTTATCAAACCCCAAACGCACACATTTGTAAAAATCCTCAATGGGAAAATCCCAGTAAATGATCTCAACACACACGTATCAACGTTACTACCGGAAAGATTGTCGAATTCAACAAAAGTCCTACTATTTAATCCAGATTTAATATTCCCGTGCTAACTACTGTTAAGCTGGTTTTCAATTTGAGAAAATCATAATGGTTACCACTTATCTTAAACGAAATTAATAGGATTGGTCGCAAGATGGTTCCTACTTCTCAATGGGAAACAAACATTCTGAGAGGGGAAGAAAAACTGTGAGATGTGTGATTGAATTGAAGAAGGGAGGAGAACAGTTAGCCGGTCTTTACAAAGCAGTGATATTTGTGAGACATGGCTTGGGATGAATCACATTCTTTCCCGATGTCTGAAAAGTTTTCGACTTTGCCAAGTCGATTCTCCTGTCGAAAAAGCAAAATGTATTTTACAGTCACACTGCCATAACTTTTGTCATTTATTTGGTCTGAAAGCTGGAATAAAAACCGCCTTTTAAACTTAATGACTCACTCGTACTCTAACATCCGCCTCGTTTTCAAATGTGCCAAGAAAAGCGCTGAGATAAATTTAAAAAAGGAAACCATGTGACTCAGTCGGCCTAACCAACCACGGCAACTTACAATTACGGAAATGGGTTTTCTTTTTTCGAAATACCTTTTGAACAGTGACTCACTGAATGAAGTCCTGCACTCTGTACAACAATATGAAAATTGTTTGGTTGACGCCTAGTTATTATTAATTAAAGGACGATTTTTCGGCTTTGATTCGCTGCCATCAAAGAAAACGACCGGTCTGGCAAGAACTTTCACACGCGTTCTGGAAAGCGACCACTAGCTAATTAAAATAGTAAGTATTTCCAACTGCAGCAAAGAGGTTGTTTCCCCTAATGTTCACAAAGCACTTTAAAACAGAATGTCTAGTTTCTGACTCCATGAAGTAACTTATCAAAATAGTGGAACCGTTTTGATGTGATTATTTCGCAGTAGATATATTGGACATCATTCACTGTTTATGGTATATCAGCACGGGAAGTCACTTAGGAAATGTGTATACTCTCTACATAAATGGCGGAACTAGAAGTAATAAATGCATTCTACGATTTATTTTCGTTTTAAGTATTTGGTGGGTTAAAAATAAGATGATAGGCAATCTATTTTGTTCCAGTTAAAGGAGGTGATTGAAGGAAGGGAGTCCCACTAGGCCTGACATTTTGTGGAGTTGTTTGTGACCGAAAGCATCATACCTGTTGGCAGCTCGTGTGAAGGTGAGACCTGTCTATCCCTCACAACATTTATACCCTCGTATATGTCAACTATAATTAACGCGCCTATTTCTCCTCCGAAACCGCCACCTACTTCCCCACCATATCCAGAAATAACCATCATTCACGAAGTAGGGAAGAGTGCAACTTTATTCTCTCCTATAGCTAATCTCCATATTCAGCATACTTCTATGGCACCTTCGACTCTTCTAAATGCAAAAGACTAGATACAAGTATCTAGGTAGTTTGGGAACTGGTAATTACTCTTCCATTCATGTATTTAAAATAGGCAATTGAAAGCCATTATTTTTATTACTTTACTTAACTTGAAGCACGAATTAAACAAATACCCCTTAAACTTAGACCCATTACTTATTGTTTTGAATTTGTAGGATTGGATGTTATTTAACCTCTTTACTCTTACTAAACATTGGACGATTAGCTCTAGGTTCTGAAGAAGAGATCACAATGAGTCTTTACCGGATAGGCTAAACTTTGGGCCATCCCAGAAGCCTGAAGCCCAGACGTATGTCGAATGTATCCATTATGCCCTCGCGTTGTCTTCTTAGTCTTCAACGCTATGTTCCAGTTAGATTAGTCAGCAATAAGAGTATATAGGGCCTTTCTTTTGTATCTGTGATCTACCTTCAAAATCATCTTGCCATATTTTGGTTTGTTGCAGCATGCTTACCTTTCTTGTCATGGCCACTAGGAGATTCTTTCCATTTTAAAGCCCAGAAAACACTTACTAGCAGTTAAGTCTTTTATATAAGACCAAAGATGACTTGTTGTTGTTGTTGTTGTTGTTGTTGTTGCTAATCCCTAGGCTTAAAGCAGGTGAGATGTAACAAGTTATTCTCGACAGTGTCATCAAAATTCTTTTTATCCTTTGGTGAGTACCAGGTTTATCAAATGCTTGAAGTTGAGGACAAGAGTGGCTTGACAGAACTATGAAAGAAAATAGGGTAGGGCTGTCCACCCGCTATTTGTTTTACTCGATGCAAAAGGATAAAGTGGAATAGACTACGGAGATCAAACTCCATGACAAAAGTGCTACGTTTTGACGGTCAAATGACGAGGCTACAGGAGTTTATGGTAACTGAAAGTATGCGTACTGTGTGAGAGAGCGGGGTAAGGGAACGTGTCGGCTTTCTGCAGGAGTGATGAATTGTTACGCTGCCAGACTTTTTCTCATTCTTCCATCCATCCATCCATCCGTCCATCCATTCGTTCAGCTGTACGACTCTCCCCCTCTCCATCCCATACTCCTATGCTTAGTCGCTTTCACATTTAGCTGCTATGGCTACAGCATTTGTTTCTTTTGCCACTCCGTCTTCTTTGAACAACTCCATGTAATTTTTTCCAACCTTAGCGCAGTTCCAGCACGATTTCGCTGGCATTTGGTCTGGCGATCAGGCGCGATTCTGTGGGAAATGTTCTAACTCTACGTAACCCATCCTTTCACACCTTGATCGATCCTCCTAGCACAGAACTGCACATTTATCTACCAAAACTGGGCTATATCTATGAGGGTGGAACATACAGCTGATAAGGGTCCCACTGTTTTGGAATTGAAAATATGCAATTAAGCATGGAGTTGGCGGAAAGTTTTCTCATGTGTGAATGGATGTTTATATGGAATTTGTGAAGGCATAAGTTGGACTAGTACAAATGCACACGTAAGCCACAAACATTTCAAGAATCAAACAGATCTGAATTCATCCGCCTAGATGATGAAGTAGGGGAAGTACAAACTTAACTTTCCCATTTACTTAAAATACTTTAAAGGATTATGAATGCTACTTGAAGTTTTATAAATGCAAGTAAAAATTAATCTAAATAGTTGTGTTTGAGTTTAGCCAGATGGTGAATCGTTTACATTGGCATGCTCCCATGACAAGTAGACGAATGTGTTGGCATATTTACCCACTGAACAGCAATCACTAATGTGGGATTTGCTGAACGGGATATTTAGCACCCGATGTTATGGAACAATGTACTTATCGCCCTATCAATCAGCTACGGGTGAATGATAACAAGTAAAAGATTTATAATGTAAGGTGCCAAATTTAGCAGGTTTCCTTAAGAGTGTGAGGAACGACGCAACTTATCCTTAGATGAGCTACTGAAAGGAAAATAAATCCTCCCAAGGTATGCGGCTTCTCCCCGAGGAATAATAAAATTCACCTAGTAAAAATTTTAAAAATAGAGGCCACTTTTATTGTTCAAACACCTCTAAGGATTGCGCAGAAGCAGAGCAATGAAAACTTTGGATTTTGCCATGATCATGACATTGTGTGTTCGTAGATTTACAAAAAAATACTCTTTCGCCACTCTTTGAAAACGTGAACTCCAACTCTGATTGTTTTTCACCTTACGTTTGTTTCATGTATCCAAAATCCACATTGTTAATTTTAATGGATTCGCCAATCACTCACAGACGTTTGCTTTCCGTATTTTCTTAAATTTCTTCCAACGCGGCTCATTAGCACCTTGTTTTACCTTAGAATGGTGTAGTCAAACTGCTCAAGTTTCATTTGGGGTGAAGCTGTAAATCAATTGTTTGCGTTTGAAGAAAGTTTATTGTAGTTGCCTGCAAAGACTAGTCACACAGATAATGCTAATTGCTTCTGTTAGTTTTGCGTAGGATGCCTAATTAAAATGGCTTTTGATTGAGGCGGCCTCTACACAGTCGATTGTTTATGGCTGATGAATAAACGCAGGCTTGAAAACTATCACACCAAGTGGTACCAGCCACAAAAGAACTAGGCATACCAAGGTTGGCTTCAACGACTAGATACCGTTTCGGGAACTAGAAACTAGTGTTTCTGATTACCAACGTTTCTACTGCTAGCATTCCAGAGGAAACGACTTAGCTATTCGGCAATGTCCGCTGAATCGTTCCTACTCCAAATTGGGCGCCATTGCATTTGTTTTTGATTAAATCTGTTTTTCCACAGAGGTTGGACTTCATTAAACGATGTGCTGAAAACAATCAAATATGGTTGTGAAGATTCATGCTGGCCGTAGTATTAAGGAGCTTTGCATCGTTTAAATGAATTTTAAATGAATAGGACTACTGAATGAAGAAGAAAGAGCTGATTTGTCAGTCACATGCAGAAAATGTTGAAATGGGGTTGTTTACCAACATGTGTACTCTTGAGCCCTTATTGGCCAAATGAAAATTGGCAAGCCAACACCTTCGGTCCCATACTTTTCTTTGTTAGGATTATTTGAAAGAATTAACTTGGTTTCAACTCCTTTTTTTAGGAATTCACAATACACGCCTCACAAAACCTGGCAAAAATGGAACCAGTAAAACAAACTCCCATTTTAACTCATTATTCGGTGTTCGATTTTGATTTTCGATTCACATTACACTTCACTACATTTAAGCGAATTGTATTAAGGGCAACTTTTCTAGTCAATTCAGTTCATAATTTTTGCGCTAATATGTGATTAAGACCGAATAGGCTACCCTTCATCGTTTTGAATAAACATTTTTAGTGAAAAATGTATACAATGCTCAGAATTATTCCTCGATGTGGCTTAATCTGCGCTTGCTCTAATCTTTACTAAGCAATTAAAAATAAATATTTGGGCTAAGTATTTTGGTGCTGAATTCTAAAACATCTTGTTTGGGTAAAACCCGCGATTTGCTAAGTTGTTTTTTCATGGCATACTAACACAAAAATCTTTTAGTCTCAAGACCTGATTCAGTCTCTATCTGCTGAAGTCAACAGCTCGGCTGTTTTTATGGACTGCAAGCCAGATCAAACCGATCCTATAATTTAAACAATTATACAGATAGTGCCTTTTGTTTAATCCACTTAAGATCGTAACTTCTCCTTTCTTTCTTATTATTAGACGATTCCGAACTCGTTTGGTTGATAGTCTTTAGGAGCATACACTGTACTACTTTGGTTTTTTGCTTAACTATTCTTTTGGTTTCGCGCACACTTAAGACTCCGTCTTTGTACTTCCGCTGGGCGGTACATCCTCAGGACTATCCTGGTAGCCTTCTCACCCCTTCTGTACGGCGATGGTACATTTCTCTTCCTAGTATTATGGCCTCTTTCGACTTCAGGAAAGATTTGGACGCTAACATAGATAAGATCGTTCGACACACTATAGTTTTCCAAAGTCTACCTAAAAAACGTGGCGACTGCAAATTAATTTAAGTGTAAAAAATAATGAAATGCCTGGAAGGCAATTAATTTTGGAAATCTCTCATACAAATGTTGATTACTAACAGAGAAATCTCTCGACGTAAGTGCTGCTGGCTTTCCGCACAGTTTTGCATAAATCCAAATTAAGCTCATTTTGTAATTGCTTTGATGCACAAGGAAAATACTTATTAACATGGGAATCATGTTACCATCAGACTAAAGTCCTCTAGTAATTTGCAATTTTGGTTTTGATTTCAGCAGTACTAATTCAAAAAGTGTTTTAGCTAAAAGTTATTATTAAATGATATCCTAAAAGTTAACAAAAAACTAATTGCAACTTAAATACAAGAAGCAAGTGCTATAGCCTTTTTGGCTGAATAACCTAATTTAATGTACTTTTGGTAAACCTGTTACCGAAATGCGCTGGGATGATCAAGTTGACAAAAGGCGTTTAGTCAAATCATTTGATCTGACTAGGAATGTGTGCGCAACCTAAGGAGTGAGAAGTTCCAAATCTGCTGTCTTTAAAGGAGGTGAACACACATCCGTAGACAGGAAGACGGATAGGTGGCCAGAGGGAAGGGCATTTCTATCACCAAAGCTTTCGATGAGTAGGCCCAGATTCTGCACTTCTACGTCTCTCTACAGTCTCTAAACTAGCACTGTGAAGACTTTGATACAAACTCTCAGTCACTAGGGCGTAGGATAGACGCTCCACAACACTGGATGTACACTATTTGGCTTAAATTACGCCACTGCAGATCTTTGGCCTTGCATGGTGATGATTTTAGAACCTTTAGACCCCAATTTTCCTGGAGGGAAATAATAGGTCCTAGTAGAACAGGGTTTTATAAAGCCGATTACATTAAAACACTAATTTGCCATGAAATTGGATAACCATTCATTAAGATGCTTGGGTGTAAAGAAATTCAATGGTATGCAAGTAAAGTAATTTAGGGTAACGATTGCACATTTTACTACGGTATTCCTTCTCGTGTACACAAAATTGTCTGACAAGACTATTGTAGCACCATATACATATTTCCATTAAATTTCGTTCCCTTTTATTTTATGAATGCGTTTGAACAACTACTTTGCAATAACAAACAACTCAAATTAGTGGCCGTGGCCATGAAGCCTTAAATATGATCATCTCAAAGGTGCAACTAACTATAAGGAATTCCATCTAAAGTTCATTTTACCTGCCTCTCTGATAATATTCAGTAATATCTTGATTAATTAGTTGGGTTAAAGCATTTGTTTGGGGGATCGAAAGATTCGTTTGAAAATGTGATCTGGAAAAGACCGGAGGCGACCCACGGTACGGTGCCGAAAGCTGACTAAAACCTGACTCAATGACAATTCTGAGAGGTAGATTCAAATGAACCTATCCCAATCTATTTATCTTAAGCTTACATTATAACAAGGGTGTTTTTCAGATACATTTCAAGTCGTCAATCACTGTGACAATACTTTTGCCTTGCTTAAAAACCTCAGTTGGTAAATTTTTAGGCTTGAACCTTATTATTGCTCTTGTCGAAATACGTAGCTGCCACTGCTTTCCAACCTCAAACAACCAAAAGTACTTTGTTTGTAACAAATTTGATTAGTGGCTCGTAAATGTAACACTTATAGACTTTAACTTTGGTTGCATTAGACCACCATTAAAAAGACCAGCAACCCATTTGACATTCCTAAGCTCAAATATTTCTAAGGATAGTCTGTTGTAATTCCTTTGGGGTTTCACCCTTATCAAACTTCAATACTGCGGTTGAATTTTCACCAGCAGTACAGTTTAATTTGAAAATGCAAAATTTCGCATTTAGTAGAATATCGTTAGTTGTTACCTTTGCAAGCAAACACATGGGGTGTGAAGCGTGAGGACCTTCGCTACATGCTGAAGAGCTAATGTGGAACGAAACCACTGTAAATGAGCACTGATGTAATCTGTTTAAACCGGAACTAAATAAGTGTCTAATTCCTTTCTGTACCTAAGGTTGCCGACCCCTTTGTTGCTCCTAAATAAACTGCTCTTGACTCCGGTTATTTGGGTACAATCCCACCGCTAGATTTAAAAATGAGTTTGAATTAGTTGATTCGATCAAAACAGTTGCGAATTAGTGTAGTTAATAAGCAGAGGAAGCGACAATTAACTACAAATAATAAGTTATACAATGTTCGCAAAATCACTACCTAAGTGAGAATTTGAGGTGAAAATGGGCCATTTTTAGGGATATTTTGGTTAAAACTGATTGGTTTAGCCACTGTAGCATCTCGAGACTTCCTCGAAAGAAAAAGAAGGCATTATACTTAAGCGAATGTATCTATTCAGCAAACAGAAAGAGATCGAGGCTACAGGCATGGACTAAAGACCAGCCCACCCGGCCAATGCAATATGGCCACCAAAGTGGCCGTAATCGAGAACGGCTTTCGAACAAACAAAGTATTACAGCCACTTCCTTCTTTTTTTCCCTTACAGTCCGTACTTTGGGGAAAAATCTGAAGTATTTATCGCATTACAATCTCCAAATTAGACTAAGTGGCACCGTCAACTTATTGCGTTTGGGCTAGCAAACGGAAGATTTCTTGTATCTCAAGACAAAGGCGTTCTTAATAACTCTGTTTGTATAGAAAATTAGTAAAATTGAGTGATTAACTTGTGAGATCAGGTTCAGTTTAACTAAATCTCACCTCCCCACCCATCAACAACCTGACTTTTGGACAGGAGGGTTATCCGGTGAAGGGACCTAGCTGTAACCAGAAACATCCCTGTCATTCTCATCAAACCACCTGCTTCCGAAGTCCCAGAAAAAACGATGCAACTCCTACAAAAATTAACACCCTTTTCCAGTGAGTAAGTCACGTCAATCAAAGTGCATTTAGTCTCAGGTGGTGTGCTCCACCGTTTCTTCGTCATATCCAACTAGCGGGATATTTTAGGTTCAAAAACTAGAATGTACACGTGAGGAGGAATATGGCTTATTCAATTATTATGAAAGTTATAACAGTGCCTCTGTTTTCAGGGCTTGACTCCTTTTAAATGCTCCCTAATTTAGCCGACATTTAACAAAGATAGTACAGCTTATGTGATAAATAATGCTCTTTACTGATAGGTTGCACCGTGAGAAGGATCTGCATACACCTGCTTTACTTACAGTTGCATTAAAAAGCCATAGCCCCTAGAATAAACGCTGATGGCAAAGCTTACACAATTTTATTTTCATTATCATTATTTTGTTCTCTGCTTATCCATACGAAGAGGAAGACTTGTTTAAAACGCCAGATATCTCGCCACTTTAGCAAAAGTAACCCATTTTACCCCAGTGATTGTGTGCAGTTAAACTTATTAAGTGTTTACATTCGTTTATAAAAGTGCACCATAGAGTGTATGACCGAATTAGATTCTGGGAAGGGCGGAACTTAGTGAATTGTGAGTAAAGCTATAGATACTCAAAATCCTGTTCTCACAAGTTCTCAAATTTATGATATGTAAAATTTGGTTTACCAATGAATCGGTTTTAGATTTTATGCGCAACTATTTTCATGCCACTTATAAATTGCTTTAAAGTGCTATTTAATCTTGGATCTTAAAGACTCTGAAAACTCCTAGAGACAAATGCCGGTCTTTCTTTTTCTTTGCTCAATTTGAACCTCATTTTTTACAATAGGCATGAGTCAGCATAGTTGTATTCAAATACCGACGGTTGCCAGGAGGTTAAAAGGCATCAATATGGGCTGCCAAAACAAAATGATTTAAATTGGTAGCAGGTCTGTTAAAACACAGGCGGTAGTTCATTTGGAAGGATAGTTTGTTCCAATATTAGAGGTGGTGGCAATCCATGTAGACCTCATTCGAAACCATTTCATGGCTGTATCGCCACCTTTATTGCTCACTTTGTGAAACTCTTGCTAGTTACCACTATGTTTTCAAACAGTACGCACTTACCTTCCAAGATGTGCAAGTGAGCCCTTCCTCATGCGCAACTGCAATTATTACCCTATACACTTCCAGTAATGTTGATGCTGAGAGTACAGAACCACCGATTATTTTAACAACTGATTTCCACAATACCAGTTCTCCCGAAATTTGCACCAGAAAAGAGGAAGATTTCAATCTTTTCACTTCATAAAGCAGCTTTCCAGTCGCCTTCTCTGTGTCTGACGAGCACATATCACGTTTGACAGTTCAGCCAGGTAGGTATAAATGGTTTATTAAAAAAATGAATAAGACCATTTTGAGTTGTAGTTTTTACTGTTAATTTCGTTCCCCAAATCCGAGGAAGATTTTGCGAAAATCAAAAGTTTTTTTGACACATAATCTTGGAATCCAATTTTTTGTCAGATTTCTGTAAATGTCATGTCGAAGTTCTTCTCCGCTCAATTTTACACTTGGATATGATTATCAAGTACCAAAACAGACAACAAATCTCGAAAGAAGTCTACACCAAAATGCCTAAAATTTGCTACGTATCAATTAGGGGTGAGTTTGCAAAAGCGACGTTTTTGACAATTCAACCTTACATGATTCCTTTAAAAAAGTAAATAGACATGTTTGGTACTACATGCTTTGTGAGTTCTATCAAATAAGCTATTTTGGTGGCTAAAAATTTCTTTCTGAAATTTAATCAGCTCCGGCGGTTGTACCAATTGCCGTTTGGTGGATTCCTTGTTAAAGCATATGTACATCACAGTGATTCCGACAAATCTTTTGTTATCTTCTGATATGACACTAAATGTCATGCTAAAAATGCAAGGCTATTAAAAAGTGACTTTTAAAGCATTCTGGAATTGTAAATACGTATTCTGTACCCATTTAGCAAGACGTAGGTAAAGATCATCTCTATCATTAATTTTTAAAAATTGGGAAGCAATTGAGTTTAATGAAAATCCAAATGGTGGCAGTATGCATCCATTAATAAGTTTGCAGTAATTGTACTGATAATCAAGGCATTATTAGCTTTGACGAAGAGCTTATCCATACAATTTGTTCACAGTTTGGATGCATCCTGATCGGACAATTTTTATAAATGATTAAAGCAGACTTGGCCTATTTTTATATCCCCTGTTGTTATGGAATATGTGGTAGCATATTAATTATGGTTGGTATATCATTATCAAAACTGCTGTCTTTTTATCGCTTCCAAATATTCTGAAGCTGCAGATGGCTAAGCAACTTCCACATTTGCCAGAATCACGAATCTGTCCTACACGCTAGCGATTAGTCTTATCAGAGGATAAAAAACTGGGTACTTTTCAAAAAGACATTTCTCCTATTCATTGCACCAGCATCAACAGTTGTTTTAGTAAATTTTTTGTACTCTATCACAGAGACATAGAAATGGAAGCCGACATATATAAACCAAATCTGACTCTCGTCAGTACTACACCGAGTTCAATGAACTCTCAAATAAAATAATGAGTGGCTTGCAAAACACCCAAGAGGCTATTATGCTGATCATAAGAGAAAATGTAAGGATAGTAACAGCACTTCATATTTCATAACATTTAGGTTTATAGATTACTAAGGGATGCCATTTTAACCACTTTACTCGAATGCGGTGACAGTAAGAAAATTAAAAGCTGGATTCCATCTTTAAATGGAAGTGTTGTTACTGAACTATCTAGACTCTAATAAACCAACAATAACGGATTCGAAAATGTTATGCGGTGATATCGGAAGTGATACTGCAAATACCTGTATAGAAGCTCATTTAGCACTGAAATGCGAGCTGAATGTCACAATGAATATTGCGATAGCTTGATAAACAAAACAGGCCTTAAATAATTCCACTTTTGAATAAAATTTTAGATGAACAGCCTTTTTTACTAAGCAAAGCATCACCATTTCTGAGTAATTATTTGAATTCCTTGTCGATTTGTTCGACTTACTATATTTCTACTGGCTACTGGCACTTCTGACAAATATTTTGAAATTCCCATTTTGTCTCCCTCTTGGTCATATTATTTACCCTTCACAATTTCTGCCCTTTTTACGTAAACACACCTGGCTCCCAATCCGTAAATTGAAGTACTAAGTTAACATGATGAATTGACAAGACTTAGCGATGTCAATCAACGGTCTAAATAAAATCAAATGGTTGGTTCAGCAATGCTAACTGCAGAAAATTTGTGATTCTACTAACATAGTAGAGAGAGAGTTTATTGACTCTCCCAATCCCTGCTTCGGTGCTTACAACTTTGTCGACTACGCTCGCGTCGACAAAATTGTGTACCTCGTCACATTTCGAGATTCCTTTTTTCTCTCTCTTCAAAAACACATGAATGTTCGTGCATCCAAACGATAGTTTAACTTTTCATTTTGGCCTTTAAGTTGACTAACTACCGCATTCTTCTCTCCCATCCGATCTTATCCTGAACTGTTCTACTTGCGGCATGGAAAGGTAAATACACTAATTCACGGGCGGTTTTGATCCTAGCACCCTCCATTGCATATTTTTCGCAACTAAACTATGCTCATATTGAAAACTCAAACAATGTCTGAAGCCCTTCAGTAAATTAGAAAATATCTAGCTTTCAAGTCGACATGACCTGTCTCATCTCTTCAATGGTTTCAGCTGACTTACTCTCCGTGTTTAACTTACCTTCATTTGTTTCTGGTTTCGAATAGCAGCTTTATAAAACCCAAATATTTAACTAGTCTAAGTCATCCACCCACATCTTGTGAATAAAGAAAGAATATATCGTAGCTTTTTTAAGTGTGCATCGGCGTATTAAGCAAGCATATTTGAAATACAGCATTTTGGTTAAGTAGATGAAAGTTGCTGCAGGTTACGCATCATAGATGGAAGGATAAGTAGTTATTTGAAAGACCTTCATTGTGAGCATAAAAACTGTAATACTCGTTAACTGCTGGACACTTTGTAATCATTAACTGCGACTTACTAACGTTTCCTATTGTCCTCATAAAGCATTCAATTTCCCAAATAAACTGCCTTGTAAGAAATTCTAGGCGTTAAAATAAGAATGGAGTATTTATCGTTTGCGCTTCTTTGAAACCAAGCAAATCTACTTCAGCCATATCCGGCATCGATTAACTTTATGGGTTTCCATATTTTTCCTCTTAAAAAGTGAGGATTTTTGTCTAACTCCTTGCAACTGAGAGTCAAGAAACTTGCGCCTAATTTTTGAATTTTGTTTAGAAGTTTTGGTTTCCTAAAAGGTTAATAGAATCACTGCTACTGCACCTTAATGTCTACCGGATCATTCACTCTGAGTGGTTCAAAGAACCACAAACTACACCAGCTGAACCAAGACCCTTCCATATGATCGTTTTAGAAACAGCCATAGATGACTGACGGCCAAAAAATGTCGAGCACCAAAGATGCCGCAGAGAGTTTGTTCCCAGATGCTTTGTAAACTTCATCATGATGTAACTTGAAATGCTGAATATTATGAGGATATTGAGGAATACAAGAGTGGATTAGCCACCTGCGCTTATTGCATAGCCAAATTCTTCTATAGCTTGATTATGACTTCTGTGGTCGTTAATGTTCGGTGATCATTTAAATGTTAAAAAAAGTTGATAGATTTAGTAATGTCAAGACCAAAAAGTATTGTGAAACTTACACATAAAAGAAGTCCCAACATTCTTGGTAGGTTTATAAGAAACATTTGGAGAACATTTTAAAGCAGGTAAACGAGGCTATAAGCACGCCTTATGGAAATAATTTATGGTTTGATCAATGTAAATTTGATTACCCTTATTCTCTGAGCACAAACTACTGACCCGCATGTCAGCTGGCTTCTTATAAATTTTAGATGATCCTCACCCGGTTAATTCAATGAAACTCCTAAGTGCTCGTACGGATGAGGAACTCTGTTGAGAGCGAAAGGATAGGAACCGGTCTAATTGCTAGTTCAGAAGAGGGAGACGCCTTGCCCTGACGCGGGCACTCGAAAACGCATGCACGCAAACCTGTCTATCACACCGAAATGTGGCACGCCTGTGGCCATGCCAACCTCAGGGCTTCGGGCCGCACCAAGCACGTACACACGTGCGCACACATTATGCAGGATTCAGGCGTAGTTTCAGGCGCACAACCATTACTAGCACTACTTCTCGTCGTTGTTTTGTAGACGTGTGTGCACGCACGCGCACGCACGCGCACACACGCAAGCCACACCAGCAGGCGCCTCGACGTGTAGCCCCAGCGTCGTCCCATTTCAGCAGTCCTCTCACTTCCTTCTAAGCTACCACTGTGACGGCCTCGGTGTGCTGTCACCGGACACTATTATTTCCCCAGTCGGCGGAATTTATCCCTTTCGAACACTTCTCAATTCTCCTGCTCATTCTTAGGGATCACATACATACTTAAACATTTACAAGCAATTATACGCCAACGTGCATCTCTGAACGCCCTTCATGCAGCTCGCGTAAGTCCCACTGTGCCCCTACTCTCAACTCTTCGTTGGTTCTCGAATCGCTCAACTTCTATGCCTGTCTTTTATATGTGTACACAAACCAGCTTCAATCCTCCAACACCATTTACAAATCTTGGACATTGTGTTTTCTTCACGCAGATGGCTAGACCTGAAGAGTTGCGGCAGCGTTTAATGCGTGAATGTGTGCAAGCGGGTGTGTGTGTGTTCTAGGATGGGATAACTTAATTGGAGATGAAATATTTTAGCAGTCGTGACTTTTGGACAGTTCGAGATGTTTGATCATTTGATATCTGACTTATTTCATCGCAGCGACTGATTTTTTGATCTGTAAATCACAGTCGCCCAGTCTGATGACTTGTTTGCACAACATTTCTGACTTTTTAAACTTCTATTTACATAAACCAAAAAAGATTGATACACTGTGGTCAGGTAAAGTAACAGAAATTTTTAGCAGCTCTTTGAAAAATTGTAAATCACACAACCACTTAATTTAACCACTCCTTTTAAAGTGTTGTTAATAGTTGATACTTGCTATTCACTTTTAAGTTTACCTCAACCCAAAAAAATCCCCTTGCTTTAGCTTCAATTATCTTATTGATCATTGTTAGGCTGAGACAATCGCAGAGAATTTGGTTCATTTAAGCCACATGACGCGTGTAAGTAAATGACCTACCCGGTAAGCTGTATGTCCTTGTGGGAATCTCTGATCCTTTATCGCCACTTCATGGCAGTATCGGTTCAGAGCCTATAATTTTGTGCCTATCAAAACCTCCACAGATGGCATTTCCAGTAGCTGAATTCCGGTGAGGCATCGAAAATCATGCCGACATGTCCCTCTTATTCTTTACAAAATTTTGTACAAAATCACCAGCCTGTCTCATGATACTGTTTTGGGTGAACTTCGTAAAAGCTGCAACTTAGGTCACTGTTCCGTTCGGAGAAAAACAGATGCTTAAAATGACATTAGAGGGAGGTAACTCAAGGTATCTGCTGATTTCTCACTGCTTTCAGGACTGTAAATCCTCTAATTTTGTGAGGTCGCTCCGTCTTCACCTCCTGAGGTTAATAATGTGAGTTCATCTTCAATTTTTTGAGGGCTGATTGTCAAATGAACATGCGGAGTGTGCAATTAAATAGTAATTGGCAGTGGGAGAACAGTAAAATTGCAGACAAGCCCACCCAAGTGGTGAATGAGGATGCAAGAATATCGCCAGGTGGTCCAGACGCGATACCTCTATCCAGCGTCGTGTTATACCAGCCCGCTTGTTGCAGATTTGCCAATTGCTGGTATCTGAGTTACTGGTTCTTCCTCACATGCACTAGAAACGATTTGTAAGCAAGATTGTGTGGTTTCTGCTATCTACACAGCCTTACTCATGAGCAAATTTAAGTGATAGCGCAGTAGAGTGTAAGGCTACCTCATTCTAACCAGTAAGGTGAGTGAAACAATGGAATTCCCTTTGTTTAGAGGGCATCATACTGCCAAAATCGTCTCTTTTTGCTTTTCCGTGTAAGTGGGTGGTCAGAATTTTATGCATCTTCTGTTGGGTTTAATTAATGACTGACGGTGTGGTGTTTTGGAACTGCGAACTGGTTGGTCTAGCTGTTCCGCACCTCTTCGACGCACAAGTTTGCATGTGTATATGCGTTCACTTGCACATAAATCAGACTCGCACATTAACCGATTATTTGTGTGAAAGGCCGATGCTGCATTGGCTATCCGGCTATGTTTCTCGGGACTTTCTTCCCCCACTTTACACGTTCTTGACTTGAAAACCCAATTTCATGCCTTCAGAGCTAAAAATACCAGAAACACCCGAAAGATGTGCACATTGTTTGTCAAATTTAAATAGCTACTACCTAGAGCGGTGAAGTTTTATAGGTCGAAAAGGTTTTTTTAAGGTCTGAAAATCGTAATGCGGTACACAGCGATGCTACACCTTGCATTTCACATGCTAACGGAGGACTTCTGACCAGTGCAAAAACGTGCATTTTCTTGTTATTCAATGACAGTTGAATAAGTAGCGCCTTGAGCCTCCCTTGAAGACGAATAATGGCAGTTCTCGGACAGAATCTTTATTGCCGGCGTACGGTTCGTCTTGGAGTTACTGGCATGCCCCAAGGCCAGTCCACCTGGTGAATGTAGATGTTGGTGTTCTAAAGTGGCTTCTTTATCGGAACCAGGAGTTAAGCAAGTAGCGTGTAACAAATAAGTAGTCCAATTTTTGAGGAATCAATTGTAGTCTTTTACTTTGATATTTTTTCTGGATGCAGTGTCCTCCCTTTACTAGCATTGGCTTTCTTTTACTAAGTAATGACATTTCATAAACCGCTAAAACCATTCAGCAAATGTGCATTGATAATTTCAAGCTCTTCCATTCCAAGGTGGTTATACGGTATGTGTGACGTCTTGTTTACCCAAACCGATTGCGTACGAACTAATTCACATGCCCATGTGCATTCACTTCCCGACGTTAGTACACAGGAAAAGTACATGTTTTGCCGAATTCTTTACCTGTATTTGCCGTTTATGGGCAAAAATCATCCATTAATTTATTTACAAGATTTGGGTCCAATTTATTCGTGAAGGTCCAAACTGTCAATAAAGTACTTCCGAGTTACTTCGGTGACCACGGTCCAGCACGTGTGAATGAAAAAAATGCAAGTTTGGCAAGTCATATCGTGCCTTTCACTCCGAAGCTCTATTCTCTGTTTACATCTATCGGTGTTTAGTTGAAAATGTTTACCTGAACTCATGGCTAACTAAGGCTTTACTAAATACCAGATCGCTGCTATGGTCACTTCCCACACTCGTTTGTGCGATATTACATTCATTCCTGTGAATTTCGTCTCTAACCTGCTGATCTCCCCAACCCTACCGTAATTATATCGCCATGTGTAAGTAGAAATCATGCAGTAGGTGATTCTCACAAATAGTTGCTAACTTGGCAGAGTGTGACATTTGCAACTAACTGGATTTATGATTAACTGATTGGGTATTCACCCTCATCTTCCAGATTGCGAACATGAATTAAACTTAAGATGTTAGTCTTCTGTAAAAATACGCAAACTCCTCAAAGAAGATGTTTCATGATCCTATCTGTTCAAAGTACTACTGTGAAGTGAATAGTGAGGGGCTCCTCAGTTGCCTGTTGCTCTGGTAGCCGTATAAATATGTTTTATGCTAATTGGGAGGTAGTGAGGATTTTGTCGACGCAAATGTCAGCGGCTCATGGAAACTCCAAATTTGACCTGGGAGTATGATAAAATATGAAGGGGTTTTCCGTTAACGTTGATTAGGACTAGTCACCTTGCTGGCTTTTAATAGAAATACGGGAAAGTTTTTTGACACTTTTTAGCCAAGTTTCGGAAATTCAACATCATTACCAGCTGGATGTAGCGACTTTTAAAAAACACAGGACAGTTTTCTGGCACTCTTTTCTGCCATGTTTTGGAAACTCGACATCATTGCCGGCTAGGTGGAACGACTTTCAAGAAATGTCAAACGAATTCTTGCTAACCTTGTTACCTTCCAAGTATCAACTGACAGTCCATTACGGAATTTGAATTTCTAATGAAATCGCTTAGAGTGTTAAATTGGAGATTGAAGTATGTTTACGGAAGTCGAAAACAAAAAAATATCCTATTATGTTGCACAACATGCATGCATGCCTACGAGGCAACAAATGAGGATGTCAATTCAAGGCGACTTTTAAACGGAACAGTAAGAAATGTATGCTGTTTGCGTTGAAGTTTTGAGCGTCATCATTTAAGTGAGTTGGCAATGTTTCCCCTGTTTATATAGCAGCAATAATCTTTTCGACTTTTAATAAATTTGACGACTACTTATTAGTTTCTGTTCACAGTCAACATTTCATCGCCTCAGGACAACCAATTACCGAGCTGTCAAGCAAAAGGACATGACTGGTTTCGATAACTGTTTATGCACTATAGACAAATAGGGACCATATAGGAGACAGCATCAGGCTCTTTTAACTCGTCCCAATATCAGTGCTTTGGGTTTGGCATTTGAAATCTACTTCCACCAGTCGTTGTTACCTGAGTGCTCTCGGTTAAGAAATTTTGCTTTCATTTAGTCTTGAATATTATTCGCCTCTTAAACACAGTCCCTGATGCGGTCACCTCATGTCAAATTATCCTGTTATTATTCCGGTAAGAGAACAATCTTTTCACTTAATTGTTTCGTTTGACTCTGATAGAAATATTTTGTTTGAAAATTATAATTGCAAATCAAGTAATGAAACCTAAATTCACTTAACGCAGTTTTTAGCTCAATCGTAATTACGCTGCACTTTCTCATTGCTTTGTTAGTAAGTAGGTTTTTCGCACATCTTAGCATTTTCAAATGGCATTCCCCGGTCTACGTACTGTTTGTGTTAGTCCATCATCATCACTGCGCTTGCAGGCAGTTGCTGACTTTTAAAATCTATTTTACTCAGTTTAGAAGGACAACCGTCCTTGTGTCTGTAAGTATTATGAATGCGCACACCAGCAGAAAGGTTTTTGTGACTCAACAAATGATTTTGCGTCATTAAGGTTCTTGACTGGACTGACTCCACCAGTTGATTACGTAGTAGTGCTTATGGGCATCGACTTTTGTGATTATTTTCACTGATTCGTTCAAAATTGTTAGTTAAGAGGGGAATTTTAGCCTGTGGATTTTCTTTTCCAGCATTTGGACTTTCAGCACATTTGTCATGAGAGTGTTGTCAGCGTTGTTGATATTTCCTAGTTTATGACAATGTATTTGCTGCCAGCCTACACGTCACACATAGGTAATGCATTAATTACAGGTAAATGAGTGTAGAAAATTGGAACACTTGAACGAAGGAGGTTGATATTTCCCTGAGGCACTGTAGCAAAGTGTTAACAACGCAAGTAAAGAAGTACTATTATGCACTTTAAGGGATGTAACTTTATGGACCCCTTTTGTGACGTTCAAAGTAAAGGCTTGGCAACGAAAAGGATCAGAGAATGAATTGCGGTCTTGGGCCACTAGTAATATACGGCACAGTTGGTGAAACATCAACAATATATTTGAGCCACAAAAAGTCTGTGTCCAGATGAATACGTGGTAGACACATGAAAAGCCGTAAATGTGTCACCAAGTTTTGTTTTTTCTAACGAGAAACAATCGTTTGTTGCATAATTTTAGTAGCCATCGTACTATGGTGGCAAGTAATTGCAAGTCTGTATTTTTGCGTAAACACATACATCGATTCACAATTTTAGGCAATTTTCTTTGAAAGCACAAACGACAAATCTGGTGCAATACTCTCATAACATCACTTGCATACAACACCGGTTAAGTAGGTTTTGTCTGGGTGTTTTGATTTGAAGATTTGCATCACTTATCACCTCCTTGAATTAACTCAAACGGTTCTGAGTGGTAACCGTAATGCTGAATTGCATGCATAATTCTGTCTTGACAAATGGCAGAACTTTTGAAAATTATCTCAAAGATATGGTAGGACTTGGGTAACAACAAATCTTTTCAGAAATAATCAAAAAGGCCTCACTAACAAACTCATGATGGTTTGCTTGGGTGTTTGGTTCCGTGACTTATAAATGACAAACCAGTGGCTATCAAAGGACAACTTTTCCCCTTACCCTTGACTTCGAACTGGAAGCAAAGCCAGCATTTGCATACATTCAACCTTCAATTTGAGATCTCCAAATGCCAACTTACGCTGACCCGAAAAATTCTGATTGCTAACGCTAACAACTGCCATTAAAAGCGAGTCTAAGACCGAGCATCCCTAAGTCACAAAGCATTGTCAAATGTCAAGGAGGTGCAAATAGGATTTTCATCAACTCTGCATCCAAATTCACTGTGTGACAGGTGGAAGAGATTGTTGTTTGAAAATAAGCAACCAAAGCCTGTTTTCTGTGTTCTTCCAATTACTTCTCGAAGTTGAGTTTCCACGTAGCCTTTTATTATTTTTGATACTGAGTGGTCGTAATGGCGTGCAAGCCCATACTACGTCCTCGGTGAATAAACTGGAAAACGTGAACTTAAAGACCAATAAAAAGCAAAACAGCTGCACGCATGTGCGTATATGTAGCTTTGTTCCCAATCACACATGTATTTGTCAGCGTTTCAGTCACAGTACAATTACCTCGCCTCAGATATATAATGTGCCTCCGTTGACAACCAATCTCTTTTCAACTCTGCGGTATTATGATGGTGTATATGGTTTTAAACTACCCCCATCTACTCGTATGTGTTCCAGGCGGAAACTCAACTGCTTTCAACAGATGGTAATCCAATGTGGATAAGGCCTTCGCGCTAATTTCACCTTCTACTCATGTGTTCAATGGCTTGTACAAATCGACTGAGTCCACTGCCGCGCCTCCTACGTTGCCTACTTATTTACGTATGCATATCATTTGTCGGTAAGATTTCGTTGTTTACAAAAATTCTTTGCAGTCACGATGTTATTTAAATGACCATTAAATATCATAGCTCATAGGACTATGAACTAAGTTTAGAGGTGGCTTTTAGTGTGCCGTTACGTGTATCACTATTTTCACTGCAATGTACAACATAATGATGTGATACTTTAAACCAATTGCCGCCTTGACGGCGACTCTTTTGGTGCTAAACTGCCACTCATGTTATTTTAAACCAAAGAATTAATAAAATAGTTAATTCACATGCAAGAATAAACAATAGTGAGGAAAAATAAAACCAGGATTTTTCTTTAATACCCTTCCTTGTTTTGATAACTGTGCGCATCACATGTTTTGTCTAAAACTTATCGCAAAATGGCGGTTGCTAACGCGGTAATTTGCATCCGAGAGTTTTACATTAGCCCAACTTCTGTCCTTGTATGACTGGCATTTAACACCGCTTTCATTGGCGCAAACCTACACTTTGTGGGTCGTATAGCGGAACTGTTTCCCCTATGCTTTTTCCAATTGCATTGGTCATCCAAGTACCGCACAGACGTTAGTTTGTACATCATAGTTAAAGCAAACGCTCCGAAGTTTTAGGGTTCTTAGGTTACCTTTGCACATCAAAAGACCTGCCAGATAAATGTGGCTAAGGTAAGTTTGGTAAACAGTTGTGCTATTGTTGGAAAAAGATTGTGTGTGCGCTCTGCTCAATAATCACGGAGCTATCAAAGTGCACTATCTAAACTGAATGCAACATTCCCTTTACAAATAAAACTGTCTTAATATTCATGATTTCACTGTCTTTAGTGCAGCATTTTAAGTTTATACTTCCATATGGTGTTTAAGGAAGTTTTGGATTTCTCCAGATTTCATCAACAATATATTGGGCCCAAAGGAATTCAAGCATTCATTCTGATTACGCACAGCATTAAAGATTATAATAAGCCCACGTTTTTCGAGGCAAGCGAAACCCCAGGCTTTGCTAAGAAACTTCCCGTTTTCTCATTCCAAATGCATTAAGTGACATTTGATCGAATTCGACCACCTTTAAAATGTTGAAGTCTCAAATCCTAAGTTCCATTTATTGTTGCGTCATTCTCCTGAAAGCACGATTTAACACATGAAATGAAACCAGTACTGGCTGTCATAGAAATTTATTTTACTGTCTGAACGCTCGTGGTGCGTTGACAGGCCTAGTCATGTAAACGGCTGCAAATTTGGTGAATTGAGCATACCTGCCTCTAAGCCTGTACCACGTAAGGAGAATAGCAAGCATGATCAAGTCACTTGGCACACCGTTGGGGGTCTTTTTTATCAATCATCGCTAGTTTAGACGTCGTACACAGATGCCATTGGAACTGCATATTTTACACACTTCTAAGCATTTTATTCTGCTGCCAGGCTAAGGGGCAGTGATAGAGAAAAGGGGCGTAATTTATTGTCTGGAATTCGGAAACACTGTGGAAGCTTAATAAGCGGTGCGTTTGTGTAGAGGATTTTGGAAAGGTAACAAGACGTCAACAAACTTTTTCAATCGGAACTGATGCAGACCGCACACGACTCAGTCTGTGGGGTAAAAACCTGTCATGATAGTATAAACAATCATACTAAAGTTTCACGAGCAAAATAAAGTTGTAAAATAGTGTCAGGTTGCTCCATTTATAAAAAAACTGTTTGGCGATTCACTAAAACACTCTTCATTCAAAATGCACAGGGATTTTAATCTTGTATAATAATTTGCATTTTTTAGACTTCGAATTAAATGCATTGAAACAATTTATTGATGTCAATTAAATTTAGCAGCTAGACGACGGAATGCATAGAGTTGTACACGTCTGGTAAATTTAAGCGTAAGCGACTTCTTTGATAAAGGTTTATGCCAACGTTGACCACATGCAAACGCTGTTCCTTTTTTCAGTGGAAGTAGATATGATATAAATCTAGTAAATAATTTTATTCGTCGCTTTCCCATGCGCCAGCGCCTGATGAGAATGGCCAGAGGCAAATCAGAACTATGCATGCTTCAAACAATTTTAGCGGCTTTTACATTTGTTTCTGACAAATAAGGATATGTTAGAAGCTTTATATGGAAACTAAAAGCTTGTGAGATCCGGTGCAATCTTACTTACGCTCTCAATGGACAGTAGAGTAGGTTTAGAATGGCAGGGAAACTTATTCCGTGATGTTTCTGCAATGTATTCAAAGGCAGTGAGTTTTGAGTGAATTTCAATCCAGAATGCATAAAAATAAGTGCGCATTCGTTCACACTCACAAAACACAGGTAGGCTGGAAAATCCAAGTTATATCAATTTAATTGATGGTGATGTACTCACGTTATTATACTAAGAGCTCAAAAAAGTCCGATGTTTGATTGTAAATGAGAATTTATGAAGGCTTGGTCAATTTTAAGTAAGGTTAGGTTTAGCGGCTTGAAATATACGTAAACGGCAAATTTCCTCACTTGAAGATGAAGATAGTCGAAACATGGTAGAAAGTGGATTAATTTCTTCCTAACTGTGGTTGCTATTCATTAGGCTCAATTCAAAATAAGGCTGAGTGAGTATGATTACTTCTAAGGTATATTTACCTCATCAATAAGAAACGACCACTTTTATAGCTAGTAGCATCAGTTTGAATATCATCAAAATATGAATTCTTAGTCGGTTCAGAGGGTCAAATACGTCTCATCTCGAACGTGGCGCTGGAAAGACCCATTCCTGAGGGCACGGAGGTGACGCTAACCTGTTCCAGCGACAGTTCCAGTGGCAGCGGAGTGTTGCGGATCCTGCGACGTCGTGGGGGTGGTGAAGGTATCGATGGCTTCGAGGATTTGGCCAATTTTGCGACCCGAGTTGTTCAGATCTCGACTGATCGTCCAGACATTGCTGCCACCTTTGTGGTCTCACGCAAAGACGACGGTGCCGTGTTCATCTGCGGAGATGTTGAAACTCTCGGCTTCCAATCGCAAACTCCTGCAGTATCGAGAACCATTCGAGTTCAGTGTAAGTGAGGACAAACACCTTCCTATCCATAGAATTTAATATTGTCGCATACCAGATTCGCACCCAAATGTGTTTACTTTAACATAACTGTGACTTCAGTCCATTACGATATGATAGTCAGTATTTTGATTTGACAGCTAACTTCAAAAATAAGGTACTTGATGTAATCTATGGATTGCTTAAATGGTTTTATTAAAATAGTGCCTGTCATAAGAGAAGTGAAACCCTGAGGAAAAGACACACAATAGCGGTTTTGCAAGCCATTCTCTGCCTGATAAATTCCTAAAGTAGGCGGTGGTTACGTTAGAACTATGATTCATTAATGCGTCAAATTAAACGCTGCCGAATCTTGTAACGAACATGGAATAAGCAATAAAAGTGAAAAGGTAAAGTGGTTAATTTTTAAAATGTTAAAGTGAGTAAAAATCTACCCTTTTTTAAATGCATTTGTTGTGCAGAAATGCAAATTTCGTTCTCAAATAGCGGTCATCAATCAGAGAAAAGTGGTCCGCAGATGGCAATTACGTGATTCATTCCTAGTCTTGAATGGCGCAGGAGCACCGTTCACGGTAGACAAAGGGTGTATAGCAAGATGACGCCCTTTTGTGGTGGCATGCATGGGTGTCAGCTAAGTGTGAGAACGGAGTATGTGAAATGGTGTATCGGTGGAAATGATGAGAAATGCCTAAAGCAGCTTGGACATATGGGAAACTGGGCTTCACGAATACAGGGAATATCAACATGCCGGGGAAATATGACTAACGATTTATGGTAGGTTTACCACAATACATGATCATCATAGCTGTCAAAGTTTAGAGACGGTTGCGGCTATATCTTGTGCTCGATCATGAGTAACTCTAAGCATTGCATATCACTCAATCGCAAAATTTTTGCTGTAGCTGAATCTGTTCCCTCTATTCAAATTCGAGCACTTGTAATTCTGCTAAAATGGCCAAAAGGAGTGAACAAAGAGGGTTTCCCCGCAGAGTGTCCTGTAAGTCATCAAAATGGGTATCATTTTTTCCGTTCTGCTTAATCAAGCGAGTACAATTTTATGCAAAATAAAAGCAAATGTATCATTAATTATGTGTATACTTAGAAATCCAAATCTTTTCTTGAAGTAAAATAGCCAACATACACAAATTTACTTGGATTTGTACTATTCTTATCAAGGCAATTATCTTAATTATTTGAGTTACTAGTAAAGTAAAGTAAACATAATTACAATTTACAGCACTTAATCGCCTAGGTGATCCAAGATCACGATTGACTGTATGATAAAAGAAGAATGAAATCCATGGGCTTTCCATGTAGTGCATTTAGTGCCACAGAAAGTGAGGATCCTTTATTTTATAGAATAGTGGGTATAAACCAATCATTTTATCAAAAACAGATTAAATACCAAAGCAATTAAATGAATAAGGCTTCCTTTTTGTTTTGAGCGGTCTCAGGGCACCATTATTTACTAGGAATTTTGCCACAGATACTACGCCTTCGCTTTTCAGAACCCTGCCTAAGTCACCATGGCATAGCGAGGTGCAATGGTTGGAATAAGATATGATTTGATTTTTTGCAAATTAACTTTCTTTGCTGCATGCTATGATCCTTATTCGCCATTGTGATAATCTTTAGAAGTGGCCCGTACTTAATTTATCAGTACTTAGTCGGTTCTATGTCGATCAAATTCACATCAACGCTCTTATTGCAAGCTTTACTTACCGTTTTTCACTACTCGTTCAGGTGATCCGTTAAGCAATGCACAGAGAGTCTTCTAGTCTGTGTGATTTCCACATGGACAGTTGCAGAGTAAACTCCATTTCTACTGCCTATTTTATCGGAGTCAGTCGCCAGACATCGTAGATTGCTATCCGTTGCTGTCAATGCCGTCTATGCTGTTCCCATTGGTATACTTTACCGTCTGCTTAGTTTATTGCCGATTATTGCTGTTAAAATAGGAGCCCTAGGGCAAAAAAGCATAAAAGGTCTGTTGAGCCTTTGGCAAATCTATCCTTGATTAAGCAGTACTTAGTCAAAGTAGTGATTTATCCCACCGCTAAATTGGTCCGCTGCCGCCACATACTGAACTAAAGAAAAACACGGGTGCGCCTCGGTGTCGATTATCACTTTTAATCCATGATAAGTGTCACTAATATCAACGCTTGATGGTATTTGAAAACGCTATTTTGGTAGTTTTACTACATCTGAAATACCGAATTCACAGAACGAACTTCTTTTCCAAATCACTTTGATGATCTTTATTCATTGTTGCTAAAGTCGAACATGTGGTCCTCCAGTGAGTCTAAACAACACTGATTTAGCTACAATTACTTCTGAATTTAGGAAGTGAAGTCCAACCTCAATGGTTCAGCTCATCTCCGATCGTAATCAGTAAACTCCGTACAGAAGAAAGGAGGTGCACGATTTTTTCCCATTAAGCATAAACCACTGAAATTTTTTTTGACCACACATTAAAGATGAATTTTAGTTTACCAGATCCAGGACCGCAAACACTGGAAGTGATACAGGTGTTACTCAATTCCGAGAATACTCTTTCTAAGTGCTTGATTAATTCGTAACCGCTGCCTCCAAATCCAATGGTAGGAAGTCGAAACAGATACATTTTGTATTAAATTGCAAAAATATCTCTTGTGACTTACCAAAATGACTTCTTTTCCTTCAAATGCGTAGTTGATCCGCGATCACTGTCGTTGAAATCGATACCTGAGGGTAGGATGCGTGAGGACATGAGCAAGGTGATCATCTGCCAAACTGACGAAGGGGGAGCTAATCCCGCTGTCAACGTCACCTGGCGTCATCTCAGCCCCCTGGGAGGGGTAGAGGAATTGGGGGAGGGGATGCGCCCTACTAGCGCCCATCGCATGTCCAGCAGAGGCAGTGGAAGGGGCTTTGTAACTCAGTCCAACCTGACGGTGCTTGCACATCGCCGGCTGAATGGACATCGCATCGAATGCAGTGTTGAAAAACCCGAAAGTATCGCCCTCTTGCGGCAAAGTGAAACCCTTGAAGTAATCTGTAAGTCTAAGCAATTATTTGTAATCTGAAAGCACCCAATGATTTGCTCATAGCAGATGTTTGTTTGCCCTACTTCACTATTTCAAATCATGGAAATAAAGCTGATTTGCAAATTTTGTGGGTTACTTTTCCCCATTTAGGCGCGTATTGAACAAAACAAGACACGAATGGTTTGTTCAAGCGTGTCTTTAAGTCCTGGTAAACCAAATATGAAACTTGAACGACTGCAAAATATTCCACCTAATCATCTAATGTAAGACAAGTCCTTTTGCGCACAATCGACTGGAGATGTGCTACTTATAAGTAACGTATTATCATAACCTTAGTAAGAACACGTCTGGCTCAAAATGGACTGCGTGGGAGGTAGTTTTGTTGATGTAGAAAAAACAGCCGTCTGTGCCTACTATGGTGTTGCACGGAGGAGAATGCATTGGCACATGGATATTTATCAAGAAATTGCATCCCAGTTGACCGTGCAGGCGAAAACACATCTATTTGTTTCGCCCCAGTAGTCTTCTGAAAGGACGATTTGGTATGACTTCAATGCCTGTAATGCCATTTTAGTAATCATTTATCACAGCCTGTTGAAAGAATTTACGCAGAGCCAGTAAATTTATTTAGTGCGTTTGTGGCCACTCTGATGTTAGAATTGTGAGCTGCTTTCATAAAACTTCGGAAGTGATAGCTCCATTGTACGGTCAGTTGGATTTGCCATTGGGAATCAACAAAAAATGACGCATTTTTATGCAGCAAATAATGTTTGATGCATATTTTACTTTATTGAGCTCTTATGACCATTATAAACGAATACAGAATTTGTGTTCGTGAAGCGCCCTGTTGAGGATTGTTTTATGTGTGCCTTCGCAGTTCCGAAAGTGCGTAAACAGCATACTTTTTCAACTTTTGGTTGCAAAGGAAAGTAGCCACTTTGTACTAGCAGATAAACCAATATCTACTTTAGCACTTGGGACTTTGATTTTCGCGGACAAGGCAATAGAATAAACGAAGTTGGAAATTGATATTCTTGCTTTTGTGACCCAATTGTTTAGTTAAAATGTACTGATGAGGGGAACTGAAAATTTCTTTGTGCTCCTTCAGCCAGACAGTTGGCATTTTTGAAGCATTAAGGGGAGAACTTTACTATATTTAGTGTGTGGATTCATTTGATTTCGCTGCAAAGACCTGTTTCTTTAACGACATCATAAATGAACACGGTCCTACTAGTCCAGTACAAAACATACTTCGAAAAAATGGTTTTTGGACATCAGATTGATTGGGTAGCTTTGCAAATTTTATTCATGCGACTTTGAGACACAATCGCGAATTTGAAATTTCGGTCCCTTTTTGTAGTCGACAGAATTTTATTCCAGGAAATATCGAGGAGGTCTTGTGCGAAGTAGTTGAGCTTTTACATAATGTGGTAGAAAATACACGTGGTTGGAAAACAGGACTATGTTTTCCATAGTCTGTTCAATTCCCACTTATAGCCGCCAGAAGAATCTTAGGAAGAGCCCTTAAAAACTGATCGACTCCGCATTAATGCTCACCACCACTAATTTCTGATCATTATGTTAATTTGAGTTAAAGTTTTAATCATGTTAGCCTTCAGATTGTTTAAATATTTTAAAAATTCTTTTGCAGTAACTACAGTTAATGCTAAAAGTTGAACTGGACTACTGAAAACTTCTGTGACGTTCTTCAACAGCATTTGAAATAGCCTTTCAATTGTACAGGTCTATTCATCGTAAATTCCAACTCCAATTTTTATTTCCCTTTTAATATGACTTAGCCTTGAATTTTTACTTAATGGTGACACTTTGCAACGATAACTTTTACAGAGTGTAGTGTAGCATTATTGCGAAAATTGAAAGGCAACTCAAACTTTTCCGGGTCTTAATGATAGCCTTTTTAACGGGAGTAAATGGGAGGACCTCCGGTGTGCTTTGCAACAAACGTTTTTGACCGAAGGCACCCTATGACCGGCTTAGTTCAAAGGATCGCAAAAATAGAAGCTTCTAACAGTATCAAAGAGATATATGGCTTGGATTTTTTCATCTTAAGTCTGTCTTTTATGAATCAGTCTGGCGCATTTGAAATGAAGACTGAAGAGTCAGGTCTCCAGGCGTCGACGCTTTTCCTTACAGGCCGTTGCTGCGCCGTTCTGGGGTGAATCATGTTTATTTAGGTCAACGGGTAGGACTGACCGATTATGCAAATTTTACAAACTGCAAAAACTGCTCTTCAGCTACTGAAGCTGTTTCTGTTTCAAACTGAAAAGTTTGTTTATTTGCTACATCTCACCTATTTCCTAGGTGGGATTCGTATTCTACCACGTTGGCAAAGGCGTAGTTGATAAGGCGCCAATCACCTGCATCATATAGAGGTCGTCTACCTCGAGATGAAATAATGTAGCTACTCACGAGTATGAGCTTACATGCGGTACATTGACAATGAAGTGTGGTGGCAAAGATTAGCACTCCAGCCTCTTTGCTAGCTTTTTGACCCTCTCGGTGTAATCGATAACGTGATTGTCAAAATAGGATCTCAAGCGATGAATATGGCAGGGTGATGGGTTTTAGTTCGGTTACCTGACGAGACAAAGAATAGCTAAAAATACAACTAAGGATGTATTACGTGTCCAAGTGATTGATGGAGAGTTTGTAATCATTCAATTTATCACCACTACCTGGTTGTGGCAATTATTTTTATTACTTTATTTTTTTTATTTTTTTCATATTCTTTTCTCTACAGTCGCACCCAACAGCGTACGCATTCACCCAAGCGCAACTGGTGGAGTTTTGGAAGGCGAGGTCATTTCTTTGACCTGTACTGTAGCCGTTTCTCACCCTCCAGCTATGGTTCGGTGGTTTGAATTCCCACCTGGATCCGGAGGAGCAGCCGACTCTGGAAGGGAAATCACTGACCTCGCTCAAATCGACATGGCAAGCTCCTCTTTTATAAAGCAAAGTTATAACTCTTACATTTGTATTTTTTCAATAGAGTCAAAATATGGTCCAGCTGGATTGCAAGTAAATGTCATAAAATGCTTTCTTTGATTCAGAGGGTAGAAGTTTTAACAAAAGGAAAAATCTGAAGCGTATAGTGTTTTATATTCAAGACACCAGGTGAATTCGGTGGCATGTTGGTGGACAGTACACTGAGGATCTCAAAGACCTTTCGTTCCAACTCGCAGACTGAGTACCGGTGCGTCGTCAACCAGGCCGCTCTCAAAAACCCCGTTGTCGCAGAATATAAGCTCAATGTTTTGTGTGAGTCTTATTCGGATTAAATTTAGAACTTAAAACTCTAGTCCACGACGAGCTCTGAAATTATAAACGTAAACGTTGATGGCGTTTACAAATCTCCTGACTTATGAAAAGTTTTTGAAATACCTGTGAAAACGAATGCTATCATTTCCTAATAAAATAGTATAATAATATATACGGCATTATAAGTAGCTAAATAAGCAGTTTAAATAGAGTGTGGGAAGGAGGAGTTTCATCCCTTGTTCGGTTACTCTAAATCTTAAGCCTTTTGTCCGCTAAGTTGTTGTCTGCTTTATTTATGGAAAACAAAACTTTGGGTTCCGATTAATATTACATGAAATGACGGTCACAATTAGGTATTTTATTTCTGTACTGTCCCGTTAAGTCAAACGGCAGGCAGCCTGAGGTGCACTAACTATCGAATTAGGAATCAGTCTAGGAAAGGGCGCAGGTCTGTAGTGGGAGAATCACATCGAAGCTGGGAAATTTCTGTGTGTGAAGATGTGTCTGCGCAGCAAGGCAACGGTCGAGTCATTGATTAGCGAAATTAACCTTTACAGAGAACGGAACACGCACACGTGTGATTACCTCACGTACCTCTATCACCACCCCTGTCCCTAACACCACTGAATTCCCCGCTAACCCTCTTTGCTTTCAACGTTCCTTCGTTAATAGAAAATACTGTCAGATTAACCTAAAGAAAATCATCCTTACAAATGACCAACTTTTTCCCATTGCTCTAAAAAATACCTGTTTTTGTATTCTTTGATTCTCTTTCTATTGCCTCTTTATTATCTTCCCTTCCTGTACCTTCGTTTGTCCAAATTCTCTATTTTTTCTGATATTCCGCTTCAAGCGATTCGCAACTCTTTCAATTGAGCTAAGGGCTGACTCATGGCAATTGGGTGACTGTGCCACAGGTAGCTACAAACGTCCGTTGTGTAAAACACCGTTGTTTAGCCTCTTCCCTTCCCTTATCTCTCGTATTTAATTGAATATTTTAAAGCGTTTTACTACTTCGTCTTATACTTGAGTTTTGTACCCTTTCAATCAGATATAGCTGAGAAACTCTGGAAACAAATAAGCATATAAATGATCATAAGCTACCCTTCAGGGATAGGGTATCTGGTTTCAGCATCATCATGGTAAGGGAATTCTCGATCGGTCCTCAGCACAAAAGTACGGAAGATAAAATAGCTAGCAATTGCTATCCCTTTTAGATCCACCTGCAGTAGAAATTGTCAGCTTGCCGAACGATCCAACAGAAGGTCAGTCGGTAACTCTTTCCTGCCTCACTCATGGGGGGATGCCGGACGAAAGCTTTTCATTTTCCTGGTGGCACGCCAAAGATCTCAAAATTCTTTTTACCGCAACTCAAAACGGTCAACTCACGACTCAGCAGGAGCTTTCTCCAGTTCTGGCCAAATCTCTCGTATCTTCCTTAAACATTACTGCCTTGGCTGAACTCTTTTCTACTCATATGACTCAGATTCCGGGGCACACGGGACGTCATCTGTTGCTGGACGCCATCACAGTTAAGGAAAATGGCTGGTACGGCTGTCAGGTTGTCAGTGGCGCTGGCAATGCTCGGAGTCTACATTTACTTCTCATAAACTGTAAGTACCGAATGAGTCACTCAAAGCAAAGTAGCGACAGTGCCAACAATCCTGGCAACTCTTTTGATCATGGTAGAAATTCATCAAATAAAGCATGCTTAGTAGACTACGAGGAGGCAAAGTATGCCTAACTCTCCCAAAAAGGTATGTTTTTATGCTATTTATTGTTCTATTTTCTCTTAGATGCACCAAGAATTCACCCTAGCACAAAATTTATACAATACGCCCAACCGGGAATGAAGACTGAGTTTGTGCTCACAGTTGAAGCCCGGCCAGCAAGAGCAGAATTCATGTGGTTTTGGATCGGCGACGACACAACGTTAGCCAACAAGGCAAGAAGCAAAATTCTGTCTCAGTCTTCTGCTCAAGCAATAATTCGAAGTCGGCGTTCTGCAGCACCTCTAAAGGCAATTTCTACATCAGTCGCACCTTGGATTAATCGTGTGAAACAAACATCCACCGCGAATGGCGCCAATGGGTTAACATTTACTCTGGCCTTCAGAGAGGTGGTTGAATCAGACTTTGGGCTCTACATGTGTCAGGTCAATCATAAAGCTGGGAATCGAGAGTTCTACTTCGAATTGAAACCTCAATCGGGTAAGCGATTGAACAGTTTTGTCTACTTTTGCTAAATTAGTAGGACAGGCTATTTGTTCTATTTAGACATTAATCATTGAGATGATGAATCCTATCAGCTAGTAATTCTTTTATTTTCCAGTTACACTTCAATAATATTGTGAACAAAGCACAACTTAAAGACTTTATTACAATAGGCTGAAAAATAAAAGGGAAGATTGAGCGATTATTGTAAGATTGTAACGCCAAAGGAATTTGTCAAGCATGGGGACCCTTGGCTTTGCATGCAAGTCAACAAGCACTACTCTTGTTTGATTGATGTGGTTACTGTCAAAGCTGCTTCATGACATACCCTCGCCGACGCAAAAACACTTACCATCACAATGATCAACTGCTGCATTTTTTACATTCATAAGCAACTTAAAAATTATTTTCTTATTGGCTGACAATCTTGACTTTTCGTGGTGAAATTCCATTACTTTGGCAATAATCGGAAAGTTTTATGAAAATAAGTGGGATCTCAGTTAGCATGAAGCCAATACCTGTGGCAAGGTGGATTGAGAGTTATGCCGTGTTTGTTGCGCCAGGGCGTAGAGTAGATTACTCATTACTCAGTCGTAGTTCATCTGTCATATTTTCTCCATTTTTAAGAAAATACAACACAAAGCAATTCGATGGTTCAAAGGGAAATAAAAAATTATAAAGTTTCGTGAGGTCACGTAGTACATCTTTTTAAGGCTAAACAAGATCTCGTATTTATCTCCAGTTATAAATTTTATTCAGGGTTACTTTTAATCCTCTTTTCAGATGCCAAGGGCATAAACCCCGACAGTATTCGAATCACAAGCCAGGGTCGCAAAGTACGCGTAGAATTTGAGCCACCTAACAGCCAGTTCTACTCACGAATAGTCCTTCGGATCTGCTTGCCTTCTCTGATCTCCACGAATCCCGTGGTAGGTTCAGGAAGAACCGTTAGACCTTCAGGGGAACTGGTCTTTCTACGACCTATTAACAAAGACACCTCTAGTGCCTCAATAGCTTCACCTGCTGTGAATATTGTCGGTGCGGCGACTACTGCTAGTAGTGACGAATGTGGTGATTATGAAGTGACATTTGCGGAATTGGGATTCCTTCAAGTGGAATTGGACCGGCCCATTGCTGAATATACCTTCCAGTTCCTCGTCTACCATGGCTCACAGCTCCGACAAATCACGCGTCCAGTTCGTTGGACCGTTGGTAATCATAATTTACTGTAAAAATCACGGATATCCATACCTCAGCTTGAGTTCAGGTAGGTTAGGTTAAAAGCGCAAGTGACCTTGTGTGTACATTGGGGATGAGGCTTAATTACTGTCCTGCTCCTTCACTCGATACCATTAAAAGGAATGGAGAGGCAAACAGATAATATTGCAGGAGAAATGTAACAGTTATTTCATATAGGTAACCGATGAGGGGTTTCTTGTGCACCGTCAAGAGCTTGCTGAGATGGTGAGGCTTTTGATACAGTCAGATCTCTGAGTCACAGCTAACCAAAATTGAATATATTCAGTTCAAAAAGGTTGATCGGTATAAACGAACAAATCCGCTTCAATGAAATATAATTGCATCTCTTATACCATTACTTGTGTCTATTTCAGGAAATCAGCCTCAAGCCTCAGCATCATCAAAGCTATTGGTGCAGTTAATTATTGGAATCCTCATTACTCTCCTCGTCGTCTGCCTTATTGCATTCCTCATCTACTACTTCTGCACCTGTATCAAACGAAAAAGTAATTTTGGCTTTCTTTTATAAGGCAAACTTAATAATTTAGGCACTATACAATGCTTTTTTGCAATGAGCGAATAACCTCCCAACCTTTCCTTTTTTTGTTTCTTAGATATGAAGAAGCTTGCTCCCGCAACCAGTAATGGGTAAGCAGAGCAAAATTTTTCCGCAGCTAAGACTGTGCCTTATGTGACTCATTGGGGTAGCGATAGAGCGTGTGACTGTCACTTTTGGTAAGCTTAACAAAGGCCCAACAAAGATGTGTTAAAACGAGCACTTTTGAACGTTGGCGGTGATTGATAAGTGCCAAACTCCAGATTGAGTTTTGGGTTCGCAACACCAAGAACGTCGCCACGCTTAGCTGTATAAGCGATGGGGTGACTCGATGGGAAGAGATTAAGACTGGTAAATTCGTTATAGATTTCAGAGAAATTTTGTACTAAGTATTAATGATTTTCTAATAATTAAAGGACCTTCATTGGTATGCCTATTGCATGACCTCATGAATACATTATGACACGAATCAGTGGTAGGCATACAAAGAAGGAGTGCGATATTAGTAAACGCAGATGTTTCGGCCTCAGGTTCAAATTCATTTCACTTGCTACATCTTAATGGTATCTCATGGTAATTCGTCTTAGACATATTCATGTAAACGTTAACAGAACTCGTGAGAACGAATGCCTGCAGAAGATTCTTATGCCATGGAAAAAGTTTAATGTGTTGGATCTTGTTTTTGGGAAAATTTGTTGCTAGTAGTAAAGATTATGACATTTACTTGATCAATTTGACTGATTACGTCCTTATTTATTTTTTCTTGGATAAAGTAGGGTATTAAAAGTCACCGATTGTCTCAGTTCCACTTCCGATACCGTTTATTGAATATTGATAGGAGCAAAACTTTTTATTCAAAGCTTGAATTCAATTTTCAGACTACTTCATGGACCCCGAACGTACCAGACTTTGGATTCCAGCAAACCATTTGCATCACCCCCTTCGGGCGCAGGTTCGATCTGTGCGGATATAGGTTTGTTGCACCCCGCCTATGCCCGCCAGTCTGTGGGTGAGCATGTCGCTTACTTCCCGTAGTCTAAGCTTTGCTCCCACTCCACAAATATGCGCGTCAGACGCTAAGCCAGCTTGGCGAAAACATTGGCTCCACGACTTAAAACGCTGCGTCGGGCGTGTAGCGCCCTCTGCTCCTAATCCACGTTGAAAGGACCAAAAGCCTCACCCCATAAAAGTTTTCCAGTCCTGGTGGCTGTGCATGCTCTTCTGCTTGGCTTTATGCCCACTGGTAGTGGCGGTAGTCGTCGTTATCTTTCAGTGTGATCGGGGTGGATATGTAGCACACAAGTGCGGCTGCTAAATCATGTATACACATACGCACACACCACACGGTCTGCGTCGTGCTGTGTAGTGTTGTGCTGGGCTGTACTGGACTGCTAAACGTGTATCCGCTTCGCTTCTACTGCGTTTGTGTGTGTGAGCGACGAAGAGATCTAAAAGGCGCTACATGTTGGTTTAGGATCGGGTTCCCTACATACTGGGCCCATGCCCACCCTTTCTATTGCAAGTTCGATCAACGAGGACAATGAAAATCGACGAACACCAGGTGTGTTCTTTACTTCTAGAATCACCATGGGTCGTTTGCAGGTTCAGCTAAATGCACATGGATCTGGCCCACCGAGTCATGTACTAAGATCTCTGAGGAGTCATTAAGCCATACGGGCTAGCGTAATCTTGGGCGATTTTTGCAAAGGTTTTGAAAACTTTTTAAATCTGTTCCTGCTCAAGCTGAAAGGAACTGTACAACATTTGTACAAACAGATTAACTGCTTATGTCCCGAAGTCGTCCCATGTTTTGATGCTGATGCAGAAGAGGAAACTTCATGTAAAGCCAAAATCGCATTAGCTAAGTTCGAATGCATTAAGATGTGCCAAGTAAAAGTAAAAAACTGCAGCAATAAGTGGATTCACGAACCAAATGATTTGTGGAGAATCGAATGGTCACTTTAATAAGCGCTCTTGGACCTCATTTTACCTAACGTTTAGAAAACCAATAAAGTTCAAACTCATGGCAGGTTGCAGTCATAATCAAAGATTCCTTATTTCTCAAATTTCTTTGCAGGAAGTTCATGCCATTCTGCAAAAGGTTTTTACTCGCCCCAACCTGCTAGTCACATGGCAAACTCAGCGCATCCTTTATTGGAGAATACGTACCACACCTTACAGAATGCTGAGATGCGCGGAAGTCCTAGTAATGCCAGCCACGTTTCTGCCCTGACTCAGCGAATCCTCTCAGAGGTCTACATCGCGGCAGCAAAAGCAGCATCCATAGCTGTGAGTGAGTCCCTTGCAAGTGGCAGCATGGACGCTGTTAATCAGACCATTGGTGGCACCGGAAGTTATCGACCCAACTCGCATTACGCCGAGTCCGCCTCCATGATTGGTGGAAGCATTTCCGCCTTGGATGGGCTTGGTGGCTATCCGGGTAATGAAGTAATCGTTTTTACAGTTAAAATCCCATCATCTACTTCTCGATCCCTCGAAAATTTGGTGAGGGGGTTCCAACAGGTCAACGTCAAATTTTCACACTCCATTAATTAAGTTACTAGCCTATGCTAAAAGATTTGCAACATGATTATCTTGCTTCAATCTTAACCATTTTTTAATGTTTCAGTCTAGAAGAGTTATTCTTTCTACCTTTTTGAGAAGGGAATTAATTTTGACCACTGCTTTTAGATTAGCGTTAACAACATCTTGATATGAAGAGTTAACACTCGTATTGCTCCGGCATAAAAAAAGGATTGTCGTGTGAAATACTGTAAAGAAAATGATAACAATAATAATAATAATATATCAACGGTCAAGGATGGCTGAAAATGCCCCTATGTGAATGAGCTTAACGATACTTGTAAAGTTGTGCAACAGCTTAGTATTCACAGAGCCCAAGGTCTTCGATGTGCTTCGTTGGCTCAGTAGAAAGGCAAAGTCAATTAGAGGGTTTTTTCGTCTACAAAAATAAATTTATCATTGGCACACCACATTTTTGTCTTTGCGTCAGTTACAGAAGACGCGCGCCTACATACTCACATTTGCACACACGCGTGTAGAGCCTAAGGGTAGGCAGCAAACTGAAGCATGCCGCCGTTCGAAATAACACTGCTTTCCCCTTCCTCTTGCTCCCTGTATCCAGTGACTACACCGAATGGGGTGTCGCGAATGCGGAAATCGCCCAACACACGCACTACCACACCGACCTACCAGGGTCACCTAACCCCTCAGCCCGTTCCCTCGACACCGCAGTTCATGGGCCAGCAAAACCTCCGCCCACGCATTCCCTCACAGACTGGACCCAGCTACGGATGGGCTTCTCCTATGCTGACACCTCAGGCCACTATGCGGTTGAATGAGGCTGCAAATGCCCTGGCAGCTGCTGCAGCCGCTGCAGTCCTAGAGGCCACCGGGGCTACACCTGACCTCGGTGTCCAAGGCAGTGGCGCTCACGCATCTCGATTCAGTGGCAGTGCAGGCGGGGGTGGTGGTGGAGGTATTGGTGGCTTGGGAACAAGCAGTGAGGATGGAGAAAGTATTTCTTCAAACTCTTTCCTCCCTAGAGGTCCTGATGGCAAAACTTCCAGCCAGGAAGCTAGCATAAAGGTGGGGGGATATTTACATCTGTCGGATGTTTTGGAAGCTATGACAGGCTTCCTTCTTACGTCATTACGCCATTGGATTAATAGATCATAAATGTAGATATAATAGCTGAGTTTGAGTGCTTACAAAAAAATAAAATAAATTTCAGGCAATTAAGTCCACCAAAGATTTGCTGTCGAATTCTCATCACTCCTGCGATCAGTTAACATAATATTATCAATAAGAAAGTGGTTATGTAAAGGAAACCAATCGGGCAATACAATACTATAACATTGAACACAGACTTTGCCTCAATGCAGAGCTGAACTTGTCGTACTGCTAATAGTAATTTTGTATGGCTAAAAGGAACTCGTGGAAAAACCATAACAAATTCAGTTAATAGATGGAAGAGGTAATTGTCAATGACATGCAGATTGCCGATGGACATCAATAAAAGTATTTTTTCTGCTATAAGTAATTAAAATATCCTTTTTTCCATTTATTGTAACGTTAAGAGTAAAACTCAACTAGTTCAAAAGTAACTTAAATGTTTGGGTACTTTTTGAACGCCTCTTCATTCTAAATCTATAAAAGGCCGTACCGAAGTCGTATTTGCATGTTTTCCTAATTTTAAAATTGAGTATGGATGATATCCGAGAGCGCGATGCCAGCCTCCTAAGACCTACTGCTACGCCAGCTCAAATTTAACAGTGAGATCACTTGTGTTTTGGCTCCTGTTTCAACTAAAATGCTCGAGTGTTTTGTCCCTAAAGGATCCTGTGAATGAGTATGGTGCTTAAACTGCACAAGATACCTGCTTTATCACATTTTCAGACAATTCAGAGTCCAAGGTAAGGCAATCTTTCACTGAATCGTTTGAGCCAAAAAAAATTTTAATTTGGCACAACTTGACTCCGATTACTTGCACTCCATTTCATTGAAGGTACGTGTATGGAAATTTTAAACTTGTGGTTTTTGCATCAACTTTCACTTCTTACGTGCTGGACCGTCAAAATAAATATTGATCATTACACGGGATGAACAGAAAACCAAATTCGAAAGAACTTTAGTATAGCATAGATTTATGGTACAATGACCATGCATTGTCTGCCCAAACAGAATTTTTGAACGAGTGGACTAGAAACCTTCCTCTTTTAAATGGAGAAGTGACTCCAAAACAAGTAAATTAAACCTATTTAATAAAAAAACGATGACTGAAAATCGGAAAGCGCGTCAATTTCATTCATATAATAAACATAACTGCATTGGAATTTGAGCCAAAAAACGGCAAATTGCTAAATCGAGCCAATGACGAATGTTTCCAGATCTAAGCAAATTTTGAAACATTCTGTCAATTAAATAAACAGCTGCTATTAATACTTTTAGACTAGTGCAGTTATGATTGCCTAAACTCTTAGAATACGGGGGAGATGTCAAAGCGATCTGTCACAATGGTTTTCAAAGTTTTGACCTCGCAAATGGTTGCTGATGAGGGTTCGTCTTTCATTAAAGGGACAGAGAAAAAAGCCGGTACAAAGCGCTTGCAAAGGGTCCCTACCTAACACGGGAATGGAGTCCCTCCTTCCAATGTTAACCATCTCGCCAAACATGGCTTCTGGCTACTCTCAAATCATGGATCCGCGCGGCACTCGGACATCCCCTGCAGAACTTCCCGCTTACTTTCCGTCCACGCCGATGGAGGGCATGTGGACGCAGAACTTTCAACCCATTGACAATCCCAGAACGGGGGAGGAAGCTAAATTTAACCCTTATCCCAATGTACAAATCGAGGCTGGTAGCAACATCTCGACAACTGGTGTGGTTTCCACTTTCGCCAAGTCGCCCACTTCTACCATCGCCAACAGACCGTCAGCCACTAATCCTCAACCTTCTTCAAGCTCCGCCAGTTACGCCGCTGACGACAGTAACCCCAATGACAACACCCTGCGAGCTAATCCCGACATGCAGGGCTTGAAACTCCCTGCACAATCCGAAAAGCAGCCAATCCCATCACCAGCGTCTCAAACGGCTGCCGAATCCCAAAAATAAGATAACATGTGTACATGTGTTGATGGTCGTTTTTCTGTTGGTATCCATTGAACTTACTTCACCATCGCACCAATACCACACCAAAAAACAGTTTTTTTTCTGTTTTCCGCTCGCCCCTTTTGTTTCCTTCTCTTGTCTTTCCTCAGGAGAAGCAGACCACTGTCAACGCTGCTGTCACTGCTTTGTCTGTGAGCGTTACATTGTTGCATTTGGCAGACGTATGCAGTATTTGCCATTTAAGGGGAAAATAGATAATTTATTTAACACCCTATCCTATTTGATTTTGGCCTGTTATATGCAAAGTTGAAGTACCTCAGTTGATGTGATAGGCCTTGGTGTTGGCATAAGGGCATGCGACACACCTAGTTGCCAGTAGACTAGGCATATCTCCCTCAAAAGTTTTTAGTAAAAGAGAATGAAACTGTACGCATCCTTGGAATGATTACTTATGTTACTATGCGATTTTATCTGCATTTGTTTTTTTAATGCTGTATTTTGCGTTGATGCATAGTATTTGTTTGCGGATTCATTGACAATTACTCCTTCAATCGCCTTAAATTCCTTTTAACCATTGAGAGATTGGAGCCAAAGCAGACATTGATGAAACTATACCTTCAGGCTATTAAACATTAAATTAGGTTATGGTGGTTTATTGCAGAAGGGTACGTGTTTGTTTGACCACACGGAACTTCCCATTCTCTTGCGGCTTGGCAAGGGCTCTATCGTAGGATAAGGGTCATTATTCTTTAAGTCTTTTAGCGCATTGATAGCGTACCCATCTTCGGGCTGGTATGTCTCGTTAGGTCTCCCAAGATGACTCATGGACTACAGATTCATAGGTGAATCTTTTGTATTACATTATGTGGTTGAGATTTCAACTACAGGAGTTGTAAATGCCATCAAAGACACCCTAACTTACTAACAAGAGAATAAATAGTCAGCAATAGTTCCTTTTCTACAGTTTTACACTAGATATTCCCCTCTACTTTGAGATTTTGCACAAGAGGGACTAGCTCTGCCCGAACAGAGTAGGCGATCACAGGCGATCAAACTTCCACGGTCTGAATGGAGACAGTCCCAAGGAATTTGCCTTACTTTAACAATAAATGCTACACGGACACGTTACACATTAATTTAATGGAGGAGCCAGGCTTTATTCATCAACTCAGTCTTATTTGCACAGGAGATTTAATAGTGGATAGCGAATTAAATTCCTGACAAACGCTGTGTTGATGCATCTTTAAAGCAAATCCTTATTAAAAAGTAGCCTGTTTTTACAATTTGATAAAATACTGAATTGTGACCCTTGCAGAGCCGTTAGAAGCACACAATGGGTTATTATCCCTTGGAAAAGAATAGTAGTTTCGAGTTTAGCAAGGGACACAGAGCAAGGCAGGTATGGATTTCTCAATTTCATAGTTGAACAAATAGAAATTGTAACTGAGAGTAAGTTGTATCTTTCAGATGCAACATTTCAATTGCCCTAATACGGTCACAAAACCGCTGATAACTGGTTTCACTACAAAATAATTCCCATACCTGTTTATTAAATGTCCCAAATCATCATGCAACAAGATGATTCAAGTGGGGTAGAAAGTATCTTGGGGAATTGTACCAAAAACGATTCATTGTTGACGCAGTGGAGGCGGAAGACAACCATAATGCCTTTCCTTAAAGTGAACCAACGTCATGGCTCCCTTCGCTACAGGTAGCATAAAACTAATCACGGTAAAGTAGCTGTTATAAAGTCGCATATCTCACCATTTAAATGAATTTGATACATATTTCCATGTCAATTCGCTTCATTGGAACGCATAGTGTTTACATACACATTGCACAGACCAAGGTAAACCCAATCCTCTCTTAAAAGTCAAATGTGAGGTTAGGATATCCATTTAAGTAAAGAGCGATTGATATTCCTTATTAATGCCACGTGATTCCACGAGTCAGTATATGATTCAGTAAATCGTAGTCAGGTTTCATTTTCGTCTTAAGTAACTCATTTTTCAACGTCTTCAAACATTAGCCAAGGGTAAATAAGAAGTGTTGAACAATTGTGTCAATATGTTTCATGTTGATGTAATTGACTGGATACCGGTTGCTTTATGAATGCAAGCATTTTTGTGATTGCATAATACAATATTAACTCAGCATTGCCTTGACCTCTAATGTCGCAGCAGGCAAACGGTCAGACGTCTATTTCAGTCATACCAGGGGGTATCGCACCACATGCTCACGACCATATCACGCGCACCCTAATGGTGAAACGAAGAGTTATCAATCTACCATGTTTTGGTAAATAACTGTGCATTTTCCCATAACTCGAGCCAAACCATGGGTTCATTCATTTAATGATGTGTACTCAGTCGTGTGGAATTTTATTTAAGACAGTTGCAAAAGCAGGAGTTAATTTATAAACTACGTTTGGAGGACTTGATCTTAGCAAAAGACTTTCTACTTTTAGTGCTTATAAGAACTATGATTATTAATTAACTGAAATTCAGCTCAAATCGTAGTAGAAATCAACGAAATCCAGTAGTAAGAAACAGTCAGTGATTCATAGACGGTAGAGAAGAAAAGAAGGTGGGCGGTCCTTAACAATTCTATCACGAAAGTTGTCTCTAAATTATGGAGATGGGGCAGTGTGAATGTGTATGCATGAATGAATGATGGGGTGGACGGATGAATATTTGTGTGTATGCGTGTTAGAAAAGTCTAAACTTTCACTCTAAGAGTGCGTAATATGTGCATTTCCTTCCAGTAATCACTACTTAACAAGAAGGGAAAAGCGGAAGCGTAAGCTAGCAAAATTCGAAAGTCAAAGACTACTCCTCTAGACGACATCTTCTACTCTGGCTGCTGATCAGACGTCTTCCAAATGAGGAAGGCCCATCCGAATGCCTTGAAATGAAGCAGTTGCCCCCCGATACTCGCGATATTGCTTCCGTAGGCTCCAGTACCGGCAATCACATGCCATACTGGTCCGAAATTATCATCCATTGCTTTTTTTAAAGTCGCAGCTACCTGCGTTGGGCCATTTGCTGTAGCGAGAGCTGACTCCGCCAGTTGAAGAACTACCTTCTTATCCGGTGGTGGCAATGACTCATTATTATCGCCCTCGTCCATTCCGTTAGTATATTCAATACCCACGTCAGTCAGGTCCACATAATCAGGTGGAAATCCATCGTCTCGTGTTACTTCACCATGCAACGTTGGCATTGCTGCAACGCCTCTTGGTGATTGTGTTGTATTCCAGGTATTTTGATATTTTTGAGAAGTATAAGTAGTTTCGTTTAGCGTACCTCCTGGTGAAACCAGCCCATAGGGCATCGCAGTGGGTGTCTCCTTCTGAATAGGTACCTCAAACTCCATCGGTGTCTGGTGTAGCTTTCGACCTGAGTCCATCGATGCAGTCATAGCAGACTGTGCCTGCATGCGTTGCGTCTCGATAAACTGCTGCTTAGAGCGAGCGTGTTTCGTGAGAGTGCTGCGTCCATACTGATTCAGGTTGCTCGGAGGTGGTCCTTCGCTTTCCCATTGATCGCCTTCAAAATTAAAGACACGTGAATTTTTCTCAGTGGTACTTTGGTGAGCGCCATTGGGGCAGCATACACAGTGGTACTGACTCGGAGTCCTAGCGCTCCTTGGATAGACTGGGGGGAACCTATGCGCCGTCCCCGGAGTCATTACTGGAGCTGCGCTCATCGGAATGCCCGATCTGGGTCCGTAGATAGTAGCCGCTGGAGGATATCGGCGCGGAAGGCTGTAGTGAATTGGAACGGCTGGCGAGGCGAGATATGGCACACCAGGCACTGGAGTTGCGTACTCATCTGGATAGTAGTAGGCTGCTGGAGAAACAGGAGCATAGTTGCCCGCCCAATCGGGATAGAAGGCTAATGTGGGAGTAGTGTAGCCTATTGCTATTGGTACACCACGAAAAGCACCATAAATATCTCGAGCACGTGAACGGGAACTTGGACGAAGTCTGCCATGCTTGTAACAGTAGCAATGTGAGCGATGATGATGAACTGCATCCTTTTTGCGTCGGCTGACCGATTGCGAACGACCTGCTTGATCCTGAAGGCTCATCTGCTGGAAAGCGCTGTTTAATGGAGACTGCTCGTATTGTCGACGGCGTCGAGAAGTTGCCTCGGTCTCTCGAATGACGTCGGAAGAGTAGCTACGTTGATTTCTCGGCCGGCCCAGACTGGATGGCTCAAGCGGAGGAATGGTCATTTTGGTGACAACACGAGTTTCACTTCCCTGTCGAAGGGTTCGTCTTTGGCGTCGGCTGCCAGTACGAGCTGCCGGCGGACTCACGATAAGGGTCTCAGTGGGATACACATGATTTCGCGGTTCTTCAGTCACCACCCAATCTTGGCCAGTTGTGGAGATGCGTTGAATTGCCACGTCGACAGGTGGATGGGAGGGACGCACGTCAACGTGGATTGCAGTGGCGTTTTTGGATCTCTGGTAAGGAACCTCATCTTCACTACGATAGACTGTGTACTGTGAACGGTTGGCCGGTTTACTCTCAGAGTCACTGCCGACATTCCCACCGCTCTGGTAGGTCTTCGACGTGACGTCGGTTCGACGATTTGTCACTGTTGATCGAGAGGTAATGAAAAATTCACCCTGACCCCGTGACCATTCCTCGCTATCGGATGTGCTGAAGTGTAAAATGAAATGTCGTGAAGCGAAATGGGCATTTACAGGAATTTGTTACTAATGAAAAAAACTGCCTCGGTTTTCAAACTGAAGCGAAAATAAGCTCATTTTAGCCAATTTAAATAAATACAATGTTCTGGTAAAAAATAAACCTAGCAAAGATTCTAAATCCCCTGCAATGGATCACTGTTTGCTGAACTTTAGGTTGTTTAGGAAGAAGTTGTAGTCTGGGCAATGCAGCGTCTGGAAGAAGTTTGAAGTTGTAATCTTATAATAAAAATGTAGTTATGTTACAGGTCGTGTTCGACTCTGACGAAATAACAATAATCGCAGTAGTATACCCCTTTAATGCCATAAAAATTTGGAAACACGTACTTTTTCGTCACTTGTGCCATTGGTTTATCGAATTAGGCGATTTTGGCAACGCTAGTAGAGGCCTGTTTGTGCTTGCTAAAATGGAAGAGAGGTGCGTAAATGGAGTGAGAGAAGGCGAGGTCTGCCATTAAATCGGTTTACTTTATTACTTTCACAAACCCTGGTCAACCAGCAGGACTTCCCAATACCACCTTCTTTACGCACTGTCAGCCATTTAATAAGTCAACTAACACTACTATACCAAACAGTACAGTTAAGGGTGGTCGCAAAATAAAGGCAACCTCCCATGTCTACATTTGGCTAAGGCATAGCAGTTATTGTGCGGCGATCCTGGTTTGGGTTACCTTAATTCAAGTGAGGTTGCAACTCGTGCTTTTGGAGAGCTACTGGATTTTAATCAGACCCTACAAAGTATATTTCCACTGTAACCACGATTAGGTCTCAACAGTAGTGCGTAGCTCACAGGAAAAAAACAGAACAATGTGGAACTTAGGGCATTTCTTAGTATCTGTGATTATTTTAAGCAGCTCAATCATTGGAAAAAAGAACAGTTTAAGCGTAAGAATCTGAAATTTAAATTTGTGAATTTCGTCCCTCCCATAGAAAAATACGCACTAAAGCAGAAGCTATTTTTAACATCATCTAAAATAGGGGCTTATAAAGCAGGACATCAAAACTATTTAGCATCTGATAGACTTGTATTGCATCAAGCGGTGAAAAGTTGAAAAAATGTGAATTAACGCTACTTTCCACAAGAAGCAACATGTCAGGAGTGATCGAATGCATTGGTAGATTCTCTTTTAAGTGAGACGAGCTACGTGTCACTAGATCAGTACAGTTACTAAAAATTTTAAAATGCAAACTACCGAAAACACAGATGCTTAAAAGTTATACAAAAACACTTCTTTCGTAACAGTGGACCAGCGAACTAGGATGACATTTACTTTATGCTTACTGTGAAACAAACGCATGAATTCAACTAGGTAAATCATGGAATCGTCATTATCCGATCCTTACATAGGTCAGACTTACTAGTAGATTTTGAAAAGACTGACTTCGTAACATTCTATCATATACTATTCAAGGACCAAACAATATTTCTTCTTGATCCAAATAAATTAACTTCCTCATCAGCTAATTCTCTCACATCAAGGCTTGATGTTTCCAAATCGCTCACTTAATGGGGTTTGAATTGTTCTTAAGGCAAAGTAAGACTTATAGTTGGCATGTGCTACTGATGTGTATATGATCGTCGAAAAGGTGTAATGCTCCGGTTCACGAAACTGTTGCTAAGCGCGTGCGTGTGTGCGTGTGGATGGCTCGCAGAAAGCCAAGCAAAGTACACAACGTCTCCATCATAAGTATCTCCAGCCGCCACTCACAAGCATACACACGCTGGTACGACAGTCTGCCTAACGGTACATCAAGTATGGCGCTTAGAGCCACTTAGATCTCTTCGTGAAGCACTTGGCAAGCCACATTTAAAACCACACTTAATTCTGAGCGTATGTGTATGTTTATGTTTTGAACTCTCCTTCTTTACCAACTAATCAAGGTGAGGCCTGGCAAGCGCAGGTGTGTTTGAACCTGCGTGAATAATAGGTGTGAGGTGTCACGGTGCGTGTCGTCTGTTTGCCTTTAGCATATACAGCGAGGGCATTTAGCATAAAGACAACTATGAATTACCATATTCCTTAGATTACTTGATGAAGGACTTTGAAAAAAATGTAGCACATGCCCAGCCTAGATGCTGTAATCCCCCAATCCAAGTTTAATTTTTAAATGAACGTGAAGGATGTAAACAACCTATCTCCGCAAATTCTGTTTCAGCGATTGTTACTATATGGGGCAGATGCAGCGAACATTCCATGTGAGATCAGAGTGTCGACAGTAACTCCATTTAGTGGCAAATGATGTGATTACGTGCCGAAGACTTAATTTGCATCGAAGGTTTTGGCAATATACGTCGACTGCCTTCGGGTACATTTGCATACCTACCGGTGACGCCTCCTATATGTAGAGGTGTTCTACAAATAAGTAGATTACTTATGGATTAATCGGTGGCTTCCTTTGTTAGCTACATAGCTTTAATGGCTTTGGTGATTCTCCTTATAAGCTATTAGCATTTTGTGATTCAGCAGTCGCTCCCGTCATTGGTTCTGATTCAACTAGTGATGCAGCAGTGACGCACGGCTGTTCGGTTAATGATTATTGACATCGATGCGGTTTCACAGAAAATTCTCATCAAATGGGCTTTTTTGGTTTGAAGTTAACTCACTGAAAGCATATGTAATCATATTTGTAGCTATATGGATGCGTAGGACACATAACAACATACCTGGCTTTTTATAACCCACTTGGGAAGATAAATTTCAACTTTTTAAGTGTGATGTTGTTTACACAATTTTATCCTGATGTGGAATCTAATAAAATTGTTATGCTTTTTAAAATAATCAAAACTTCCACCCAATAACCACTACCATTTTTGACATTATTAGCCGCGAGGTCACTTAAAGGCCTCAAGGCGTTTGTATTTACTAAAAGAAACGTAAATAATCAGAATGAATTGTTTTGAATTGTAGTTAGATTTTGAGGAGTACATTGCGCATTTATCGAGAAATAGCCATAGTCCAGTAATTCTATGATACATTTATTCATTTTTGGTAGTAAACTAAAGATGCTACTGCAATCAAAAATGGAACATTTAAAATAATTCATGATCGTTAAAAATTTCCTCCGATGCAATTATGACGTGTGTCCATGGGTGCATTATAAAGCACATTTAATTGGTAGGCTGAGAGAGGTATTTACTATGCTCAAGGATCGCGTTGTGAGAGTAAGAAGCTAGACTTACTGATTTCGTAAGTATGTCCGAATGAGATGCTTAGAAGACCTGTAATTGCATAAATCCTTTCCTTCTTCTCTGGATAGTGAAGGCAGAGCTGAATGCGACGAGTAGTGGGGCAAAATCGAGCACCCACGCCTACAAGTGCACACACTTTTACAGGCGAAACCTATCACCACGATCCAATGCCAATTTGATCGCGTTCCTGCCTTCTACTGGTTGGAGCAATGGAAGCACTCAAATGTGCAATGGCGCACGCGACTGCATACAGGCGTACACACACCCACGCACGCTCACTCATTCACTCACTCACAGTGAGGCAACTGAGCAAACAGTATTGGCACCGAGACTACATGTCGCATCCTAGGTCAATCGTGTGTGTATGTGTGCGCATAACTATGTATGCGAATGCGTGTGTGTGTGCGTGCCACCTTTGTATGCAGAGGACTGAGCTTTGATACCACAATGATTTGCTCAATGGACGATGGTGAATTCTTGTGCCTCTGTGGCGTAACTCGATTCGCAATCGCAAGGCATGGCGACATGCCAACACGACGGGTTCACTCCGAGCCTGAGCGACAGCACCGATAAGCTGAGCTCCACTCGACGCGGCAAGCAAATCGATAATGAAGTCGGCGCTCCGCTCCTCCGCATTCTGCCATTTTTGCAATTGACATGCGCGCCATAGGAATGGTACGCTTAGCCCTTAGGTCAAGGTAACTCCCACGCGCTCTGAGGTAGCACGACTCAACTGTGAGAGTTTGCAAAGCGCTAGGATGAGTCGTTGAGACATTTGAATCACCTCTCTAGTCATGGCTATCCTATCATCGGTCCTCACTGCACTCTAACGCCATCACATTTGGACAACGATTCGTTAATCACACACTCTTGAATACCTATTCTTTCAACGGTTTTGGTAACAAAATTCATTGTCAGCTCACATTTTGGAAGGGCTAATCTGTGGTCATTGAAACATTCACTGAGTGTGTTTTGTTTAGCCAATGTTTTCAACCACGTAATACATGCATACTCTAAATTCTCGATTTCGGACGAGGGTTGCGCTAATGGGTGCGAAGCCCAATCGAGATTCTTTTGCACATCCTTCTACCGCATGATGCTATCATGCCACTTGCAGTCCTTTCGATTGTTATTGACGTAGTAAAGGTGACCAACAGAATTTACTGCAGATAATAAAGTACTTAGTCTACGAAAATTACGATTGCATAAATAAATTCGCGTCACTACTTTAATGAGATGAGGAAGTGAAAGGATTTGCCAATAAGAATGTCAATGTTCTTGAAGGCTGCTGTTAGATTGTGAATAATAGTTGTCAGTGCATCATTCCTCGGTTGAAATAATGATTCTCACGGTGAGGTGTAGTGGGTGATAGATTTTATGGTCGTGTAGAAAATTGATGTGCGTACCCTTCAGACCCCACTGAAGTAATTTTGGTATTGACAGAAAATATGGTTCATTTTAGAAAGAAAAAACTTACCAATACTACCCGAAAAAATTCGCAGAATCGAAAACGAATTGGTTTGTGCATTTCTGGTTAAAGACTACAATTTTAGATAGTGTCTTTTTGTAACTGCGACTTTTAAGGAGTCTCTACTAACCTAAAACTCAAGTGACTCAGAATAACTGAGATGTCAATGCTATCACCGGATTGAATTTTCCGTGCGATTTTTGATGCAACAGCCATTGGAGAACCAATGGAAGCGGTAATTTGGTTTGATTTTTTTGTCGGTGTGTTAAATACTTGCAACGTGATATTTCAAGCCCCGTCCGATCTCCTTACCGTCTATGACTTTGCCTTCGGGCGCAAAGGCTCAGGCAGCTGGATTGAGTGGACTGCCCAACTCGATGATTTAACCTAGGAATTGATTTTGCCCACTACGATGATTCACCGCATATCTTACTTTCTGAGCATCTTCTTGTCTCACCGCATCTCCATGTTAAACTGGCACCAGAATAGCTCCATTTCCAAAGTTAGCAGTGATTTTAAATTTTCGTGCATTTTTTAATGCATCCACTAGCGAAGAATTGGAAATATTATAAATTTGATTTAGAAGATATTACGCTACCTTTTCCGAATGCCAAGCACTGATTCCGTAATATTTTGAACAACCCGTGCTTTTAATGTCTGATAACGTGTTTTAGTGCCTACAATTTCTTCACGTCCACTAAGTAATCAAATATTTCTCTCGGGGACGATACGCCTCCATGCTTGCTAAGACAAAATTTAAGAAACTTACTGTTTCGGTTCACTGATACAAGCAGAATAAGAAATGAATTTTTACACAAGTAAGACACAATTCCCAAGTATTAAATAAACTGGTTGTGAATTGATTCACTGCATTCTATTTCATATATTCATGGGTTTCTTCATTTACTCATGCCTTCAACTTACTGATGCATGAACTTGTGTTCCATTACGTAATAGCATTGACTTTGTGCCGGTGGGGAAGGCCTGAGCTCAAAGGTATTGTTCTGTAGGATAATGTGTTTACACACAGCTCTAGATGTATTTGTGACTTGCCGACACCCATCCATTATTTTGCCAAATTCTTCGGACTTTTCGTTTTAAAAATATCAAAATAATGATGAGCGTGTGATGGGACACCATTGATGCCACATTACGTGCCTGCATTTCATCCATTCTAGCTTTCACCATCGCCACATCTTAGTTCTGACTAGTAGAAGGCTATGTTCGGATGAAAACTCATAATGGATACTGACTACCAAGTGGCCGATGCATTGAAGTCAAATTTGGTTATTTTTGAGCTAAGATATCTTGTTTAAAACCACTAGAGACATTGAATGAAATGGAGCCATGGTGAAAACTCATCGAAATTTTCCAGGTACTCGTGGGCAGTTTTATGTGATTATTCGGCACAAATGTGTAACAGAGAGGCTAAATAGAAGGGAAATACACGCAGAGCCTTACAAAACTTTATGAAATCGAGTGGGATGATGGAGCCATTTTACACGTGCGCGGTGAGAAGGATTGGGCACCGACATATTATTACTGCAGACAAAAGAAATTTGTCAAAAAAATTTAAGGTTGAAAGATAGATGGATATCATTGACTACCATTGTTTTACATAATACATAGTTATTGAATACAGAGCTTGTATTTTAAAGGGACACAAACTTAAACCCCTCAAGCTCTGGTTTGATTTAAGCGCCAGCGGCTCCAATAGAGGGCTTTTTGAATTGACACAGACGATAGAATTACGCGATTTTCTTGCAAATCGCAATGGTGATATTTTGATTTCTCCATATTAGCTTTACAATTGATCAGAGTTTATTCCTATAGCAATGAATTCTACAATGCTCCACTCTAATACAACGGAGAAAGAACATATATGAACATAAAGTTATGATTAAGAGTAACGACTATCCGTTAAAACTCGCAGAGACTGTGCAAGCCTGAGGAAATGCTTTCGGGATAAACTCAAATTAAAATTGAGCAGGCAGAGACGACAATTCACGCCATCGGGAGAGAAGTTGCATCTCTATTAGGTGTGATTTATAGCCCTCTGATAACTGTTTAGGGTGTCGTAGAAAGAGCTATCAACAGGTTAATCTGCATAGCAAGGAGTCATGCCTCTTTAGGTGAGATTCTGATCATTTCCGAAGTCATCTTTCGCACCGACGTCTGCTTTAGCAGATGATCGCCTGAATCTAATGTGTAAACAAATTTGCACCACTATCAGTTGCATCGTTTATTCAAGGGAAAATATTTTCCTTTTCTGAATGCATAGCTCATGCGCAGCTGAATAGCGTCGCTAGTAAAGCTTAAATCTACGGAGATCAGAGACGAAGTTTCAAAAGTCTGCAATTTTGTGACGCTGATAAGAGGCAACGGCGACCCTAGATGCAAAACGATTATCAATTTAATTCTATGTGTACCCTTGGTGGGCATCACTCTTTGAGTAACTATGTTTCATTGGCACACTCTTAGAAACACCGTGTTGCATGCCAAAAACACACTTGAAGTGGTAGTCGGTGCGATAGCTAGGATGCCTCTCGACAGTCACCTAATCGCGTTTCGCGCAAACACTCGCTCTTTGTTTGGTGCGAGGGTGCCATGGTAGTAAACTGATGGTATTTATACAGTGGACAGGAGCATGGCACTAATCAGCCAAACTTTTCGCAAATATGCAAGGAATTCCCTCGACCGTCTGGGTTCCAAGGAATCAGTAGAAAAGGACGAGGTATGGTTTCGTTACCTACCACTTTGTTTAAACTGTGGAAGAAGAGAACCCACCTTTCAATCAAGCAGTAGCGATCTTTTGAACGGGCGCTGACCCAAGTGAAGGGCAACGGCCGATTTAAAGAAACATTTGTAACTTCGTGCCAAGGTAGCAAATGAAAAGTTATCCTTTGATCTGCTAAAGCATTAAACCAAAAGCTGGAACTAAAACCATGATATAAGCAGAGTCTTCTTCCCATGCTTGACCGTAGCTTATGCCTGACCCCACTTAAACGCTAGAATATCAAGACCTAGGAAATCTTCCGCCCAATCCATCTTTGCACTGCTTGCTAGCTCTGGAAACGTTGAGATAAAGGCATGCGATGTTAATTAAAAGTAAATGGAAGTAACTGGCAGAGTGGAAACACTCGAAAACTTTGAAGATATATAAATTCTGCCCTTTGGAGATTTGCCATGGAAAAGTTTAAAACTTCACACCAGTGATTGAGTAGACATCCGCGTAACCTAAAATAGAGAGGAAAACTACAAAACGGAAGCATTAAATGAAAATTGAGATAACTCCTATCGTGTAAAAACACGAATAAATTCTAGAGATGGAATAATAAAGAATGGTTGTTAATAAATAACCACAATTAAACACAGAGAACTGGCGAAAACGAAACCCAAACGAATTTATTTGAGTGCGAACATAGCGGGTGGTCAGTGTCAGACATTTACAATAAAGGATGAAATAAGATATGAAGAATAGGTGTTGGAAAACAGGAGGAGGGTATCATTAAGAGATTATTTTGATATGCTCTCTTACTGCGCCTTACTAAGCGGCTGGAAAGTATCTTAGAGGTAGAAAGATGAGTAAACAGTTGCAAAGGCTTTCCGAAAATGAGCTTACAGTACCCCATTTTAATAGCAGTGGCATGGCGATAGCGTGATATTTGGGAATACGCCTCTGCTTCTCGACTGCAAAACCTATTTTTGGATAAAGCCTCAATCACACATTTTGCGATATTTAAAGTGTTTTTATAGTTTTTAGCTTCAACTTATACTTGTTCTTGAAAGATACCGCGGAATTTAATTTCTGTGTGTAGAGGCACGCGCGGCTGGCTTGATTTCGGTGCATGTTTTGTTCCTGTATCTCGTACAAACGCTTGAATCAAATAGGTCAACCACTTAATGATTTGCTCCTAAGACCATTGTTTTTTTGATTGTGTACCTTGGGGCTTGTGCTGTGATGCAGCACCCTAATGCGTCTTGCTTTTTTATTTCTCAGCTCTCCATTTTATTTCAGGTTATCACCATGGCGGAGACATGGTTCGATGACTCGGTGAGTTCTGAAAATTTTCCGTAACTAACTTTACAGTATACGCAACTGAGGTCAGAATCTCCAGAGGCTGTTAACATCAACCACCACGAGGCGCACGCCAGAAACATATTTGATAAGTACTTTGCAGTCAACAAGGATGAAGCTTTGGCGAATAACTTGTTTCGCGAGGGAAAGGACCGAGTTACTCAAGAGTGGCTGAGTACAGTACTGCGTCGTGGTACCGGTGTGGATCGTGTGTTGGCTTTAGCCTTCATTGTGAAGGAAAACCCTCTCTCTTCTCTGCAACACATCGAAAGTTTACTAGCCTTTGTTTCGCCTGTCAAGAAGCAGCTTTGTATGAAAGCGATAGACGTTCTCTCCAATCTCTTTGAAAACTTCCTTCTTCCGAGCAAGCGAGCTCTAATTGCCTTCGAGAATCGTCCTTTTAAAGTTCTGGCAAAGCATCCGGTGGCGCTTACAGAAGAACTGACGCCCAAAGATGCTCATCATGGACTCAGATTGCCTCACAAATGCCGTGAACATATTCTCGCTCTGTGGTACTTTGAACATATGCTTAAGCACTGCTATTTTCGATTTTTGACATCTTTGGAGGTGATTTTTACTGTTACCCTCATCATCTGGTATATTTAGAACGTTTTAAAAAGTGATACCATTCTCGTTGAGAAAACCAAGGCGTTAAGTATGCGCAAGATCGTACATCCTAACTCCTGTTTTCTAGATGCATTGATAAAATTAGCCACGAAGAAACCTGAAAATCGTGAGGTAATGTTTGAATTCCGAATAATTTTTGAACTAGCTGGCGATCAGTATTGTGGTGAATAAGCTTGGTGATCGCAGTAGGGGTTTTGCGTCTAGCGTGATTCACAAACTGCGCATAATGTGTAAGTATCCCTTGGCTTATTCTCTGAATAACCCAAATTTTGCTGAGAAGTCATTTGGTCACCTCGCGCTTCAGGTCAGAGTTATCCTCGCCTGAAGGCGATGCTAGTAGAACGAATACGAGCTTTCCTCTTCCGCCCGAATCTGCTTGATCGGGCCAAGTACTATGCCATTGTGCTGCTCTCCTCTATGCCCCTGTCGAAGAAGGACTCGCAACTCTCCACGCCCATGGAGGATGTGGCTACCAACGAGACTGCTGTTGCCGCCGTTCTCTTCCGCATCTACCTCTCCTTCTTTCGCGCGTCGGTAAGCTCCCAGGAACTGCCCGAACGTCTTACAAATGCTCTTCTCTCTGGTATTAGCCGCGTTGCTCCATACCTCTCGGGTAAGGTGGTACTCTTGAGTGTTACCATTTATCGTTTGCTTTTTGCTTTTTTGGTAATTTTCGGAGTTTATTACGCCTCTAAAGTAAACGAAATTCGGAGTAACGGAGAGGAATGTACTTGAATCATTTATATATTATCTTTGTATTTACGATTTTCATTAAAACACTATGACACTTCTATAAGTTCTATGAAGTTTGTTAGGAGCAGTGCTTAATCTTGACGATTCGCAGTCGCGGTTGGATTCGACACAATATTCTAGATCCCAGCCATTTTGTGATGAAATTCGCAGGAAGAACAATCAGTTTATGACGATTTGACAGAGAATTCACATGAGTTATTCGTGTCCGAGCATTTGTGATTTTTGCGGAATGCTGGATGATGTTTGTGATGTGCTTCATGTCCAAAAGACTTGGACTTTATTTTGAATAGTAAAAGGATCATGTATCTTTTACTGACATTTTTGCCGCCGTTCACTACACCACTCGTTAAACTCCCAAAATGCTTGTTTTACTATTTGTGAAGCTTAAATGGTTTCAGTACGTGTGTAAACGTGTCACTCATTCGATCAGTTGAACGCTAGCTTTGTCTAATGAGTGGTAAGTGATTAACCACATTTCCTCATTGTTTAATAATCTTCGCTAGAGTCGTTTGTTACAATCATAGGTGTATTTGCAATTTTTTATGATCTCAGTAATTTTTGTGAAAAATGAGCTAATGAAACTAAGCATTTATCCTGAGTCCTTGTATATGATCGTTTTTCTATCCATACAACTTTAATTCAACAGAGGTTACCTAATGGTACCCCACTTAGTCATCCGATCGTACTTTTTGGCAAATGGATTGTTCTCGGATTTCAAAACTTCTTACCGCATAGTCAATATAATTTATGCCCTTCTACTACCTCAATTAAGTACGCTGTGCAACTTCTAAAACTAGTATTTGGTACTGAAAATAATGCGTCTGCTAGATCAAGACGAATTTAAGGCACAATGGTGGTATGTATTTGCTGCTTATCCAAGCTTAGCTATTTGGGCTCCACATGCCTACCACCTTTATCCGTGTCATTCCGCGAGCGTTCATTTGCCTTTGCTAGTGGAGGTTATGTCTGAGAATGTCACAGACGTCGACGCTATCTTCAGGCTGGTTCATGTGACAACGAATTTTACAATCAGCCTACAGGCCCTCAACTTCCTTTTCCACTTTGTTTCTCACCAACAACAACTTCGCGATCGTTACTATCAGGCGAGTCTCGACAGTAAATGCTTCTTATTGCTAGGATTAGCAAATCCCTTTTTTCCATTAAACACCAGTCGTTTTTCGATGCATCAGAATGGCCAATAGCCGGGACGCTCTTTAATAGGTTATTGTGTGCTGATCTGAAAACTTAGTTCACATTTGTTTTGCAAACTGTGGAATCGGATTTATTTATCAACCCAGACTACGACGAAAGTGGCGGCAATTGTCCGAAGGTTGTGGAAGGAAAAGAATGCATCCGAAAGATAGACTACTGAAGATAATCAAAGTAGCTAGGTGGCCTTTTTACGGATTTACATAGGTTGGCGTTCTTGTCTAAAATTTTTAACTGCCTCTTAAATGCTGATTGTATTATAATTCTGTATCGACTGATATTGTAGGTCATATGTGAAGCTTTTAATTCCAAGAGAAATGGCTATTATTTCTCGGCACACTTCCACTTAGTAAGACAGCAGACGGTCAGGAAGGTCCAATTGTGTGCCAAAACTCCTATGTGTCATGCTCGCGCATTTATTTTTCTTTCACTGAAGGAACAACACTGTCATTCTCAGTTGAATGCCAATCGTAATGTCGTCTTTCTCCGGAAGGCTGCCTCTGCGACAAACTTAGTAGCTTTAAGTGAAGGTTATTAATTTGATTTTGTAAAGACCGCTATCTGTCAACTAGAAGTTGATTAATGGATTTAATACCAATTTTGTGGAAGACTGTGGAACTGTTTGTAAATAACAGAGTTCCACAAAGCTCTTATATTATTCCTTCCATTTCTATCCAAAGGCACTCTATCGTAAGCTCACAGACTGTTCGATTCGTTGGACAGCGCGTGGTCCCTTCGTGCTAAATCTGCTCTATCAAAGCTTAATAGCAGACACCGACGCCGAGCGTCGAGCTGCTCTCATCCAGCGCCTTCTCTCCGTCTGTCTAAACCACCCAAACCCCGGTTTTGTGGCTGGTTCACTAATCCTCCTTGAAAAACTCTACTTAGCTAGTAAAGTTAACCCAATCGGTGCTGCTGCTGGTCAGGTAGGTGATTTTACCTCTATACCGCTGGAACTCTCCTCTGCTGTCGCTTCTTGCTTAAACCTGCTTATTTTTAGTCTACCGAGCTACGAAAAGATTCACAAGGCATACTCCCCACATCAGTTGGTGTTGTCAAGCAGAGCCACCACTCAAACACTGTCACAATTGACTCGGACGAGGAAAACTTCTCCGACGTCCCCGCGTCAGACGGAGAGGGAGACGAGAAGGATGCAGTAAAGACAGGGGAGAAAAAAACTTCTATACAATTAACGGAAGGCGCCTGGGACCACCGTCGTCTGTTCGAAAAGACGAAGAAACGCTCCTTTAGGACTGTGGTGGGCTACGACAGCTCGGCGCGGGATCCACGTTTTGCGCGGGCTCTGAATCAGCCCTGTTGGCATCTTTCGTTGCTTGTCAATCACGCCCATCCTACCGTTGCCTATTTTGCCAGAAGCCTGATGGAAAGGAGAGTTTTTAAATACACTGGTGACCCCTTCGAAGATCTCTCGGTGGCCCACTTTATGGAGCGCTTTGTCTACAAGAAACCCAAGCCCACTTCAAGTACAGTAGAGGGTTGCGGGTATTCAGAAGCTAGAGCGGCTCTCATTGTAACTTTATTGGTCTATTTCTTCTCCTGTTATAGTTGCGAAATCGGGCAAGATGGTTGTTGACGCAGGTGTGAGGAAGAAAGTCCACGCTAAGACACTGGCTCCCAACAGCTTAGCCTACAAGAATCTCAACCCTGAGCAGGTGCCCTCTGACGAACGCTTCATTCACAGGTGGGTTCATTTTGGATTTAGTTATCCATAGCGGAAGGTCTAGCGGTCTTCGTTTCGCTTCTTCCAAATGCTATCTGCTTATGTGTAAGTGTCATAACTTAATTACACATGTTAACGGCTAAAGTGTGGGCTGTCGATGTCTGCTCGGTGTGTCAAATGAGGGGGCAAAAATTTTGCTTTATGAACTAGATGGCGGAAAAAATAAGTAAAAATTGAGTGGCTGCTTCCACGTAGTTGCCGCCCCTTTTTAATGTAAATGTGTAAGTGATTTTTTTGCCATTCGGGATTCAACTAAATGAACATCTTTGTATCCTTTTATTGGGGCATTTGTTTTAGCATTTGAGCATAACTGATTATTTTGTTACGTCTCTTGGCTTATTTTTTGTGCTATGTTAAGTTTTTTTTACTTAAATGCCTAATTACTTCATGGAATTGACTTTTCTCTCCATCTCGGCTCCCTTGTTTATTTGTTTCCTTTTGTTAGTTACTTCAACTTCATCGATGCTCAGTCAGGCAATGACGTGGGTAGTCATGGCAGTGACGGGTCGGATCTGGACGAAGACTTCGACCAATATCTCAGTGAGTGGGCTCATTCTCATGTTGTCTTCATCTTTCCTGTAAACAGTCTCTTTACGTCCATGCTTTTTTAATTCTCCAGGAAGGCATGAAAAGGGTTTAATCCCAGATGACGTAGACGAGGATGGTTCATCTGATGACTCCGATTTTAACTACAGTAAGCTGTTCTTGTGGTGGTGCTCTGGAGACCCAATGGCGGTGAAGGATAGTTAAGAGTAGCACAAATTTTGATACTCATTTAATTGGGATTCGCTGGGCTTCTACAAGCATAATTCTTTTCCACTGAACTGCACTCTTTTCGGCATTTGCCTTTCTAAGAGGCTTGAACCGCTACCTAGATCTCCCACCAATGGAGGGTGCGGGAATTGCAAAAGAAGGAAGTTAATGTTCATGTCTGCAGATCTCGCAAGGTCGTGTTTGCACATATTTGAAGTGAAGTTGACCCAAGACCTCAGTACGATCGTTGTTGATGTGTTGCCGCGCTATGATACTTTGGTTGCATAGAGGTTTAAAAATGTTTTGCAATGTTTTTGTCGATGTTTCGATTATTCGAGAGGAAACCACAGAACTTGGGCACTGAAAGTAAGTAGTTCCCAATGGTACGTTGATTCTTTTTTTCGTGATGTCTTCGGTTCCTCAGCTGACATATTTTCCGAATATTTTGAGAAATGCCGTGCAAACGTACACATGAACCTGTTAAGATTGCATGATTCAAACTATCTTGAAGTGCCTGCTTTAATGGCTCCGGGGTTTTAAAAGGTAGAAATGTACATCAAGTGTCCAGCTTGGGTGATGCGTTACCGGTCGGTCCCGAGGTGACTCACCTCCTGCATCCCGAAAAAACAACTTGCAAGACTTGTGCCATTCAGGATTGAAAGAAGGACCTTGTTAAATCCGGGGTGTCACATTTTCTTTAGTGCCAAATTTGGGACATGATGTAGCTGGGGTTTCAAGTTGACTATTTAATAGGCCGTTTTGCTCCTTCCTTTTGACGTAATATCGTGAAATTGTTGATAGCTCAGTGGTTTTTTATATTTGATATTTGTTTGCGATGAGACAAAGAAAATTCGAACGTCGGCAAATGAATCACTCCTGCATTCACCTCCAGTAGATGTATTTATTTTCATAGAGGGGGCATATTCATCAATACGAGAGGCTCTTTCAGCAATTTTAGCGTTTCGGATTCTTGCAATCACAGATTGTTGTCGTGTACATTTGATTCAGTTGAGTGAACACTTTGGCAAGCACTTAGATGTAAGTATTCATTTTTGTCGGAAATGGGTTTGATAAATCCATTGTGGTTGTGATCCAGTGTTATTTGAATGAACTCGACTCTTTATCTCAATTGCCTGATTTAATTTTTCTCCTCCAGCCACCGACGGGGAAGAGGCTGAAGCGGGGGAAACAAAGAAGGAGGAAAATGATGTAACATCCGACTCGGAAGGAGAGAAAGAAGAAAGTAACGGCGATCTAGTAAGCGAGGACGAAGACGATGTCGGAGATAGTGATATTGACGAAGACGATTTTGCACCGTCGAGGAGAGGTGACAAGTAAGTTACTTTCGCCCCTTTGGCCGCCACTTGTGTCGTTAAGCTGAAGCGATATTACTTTGTTCACCACCTATCAGCTGTTGCTGCTTGGCACCGAAGCCTTGCAACAAACCAGTAGAATAGAAGTTTTATGAAACATCTTTTTTTTACGATAAATAAATACAACCCAGAAACGTTCCACGTGTCACCTTGTCATCTTTGCTACATCACTGTCGGTAATTTTTTTAAATAAACGCTGTCAACTTTGTTACAGTGGAATTATTTGCAAAGCGCAGTTCATTTTGCTGACTGCTTTTTAAAAATTACTTATGCTTTGTTCAGAAGCAGCGTTAAGCTTGTCTGGAACAGATGTTTGTAGATTTGCATTGTGGTAAACCGACAGCATCTCTACATTGGACCTTCTTGACAATGCTTCGATCATTGTTGCACTCCCCATGAGAACGCACTTCGTGGTTTATTGGCCCTCCTGTCTGTTTGAGTAATCATTGGAGAGTTTTTCAGGCTTGCCGCTTTTATGTCAGTATCGCTAAGTTTTACGACTTCAGGCTCTCATGTTCCCAGATGTTTTCCTATTGACAACTAGAAGGCGTATTTTGAAGATTGGATTTGGTGCACAAGTTCCTACCTTTCCTAAACCATTGCTGACACCTTTGAATCACCTGTTTGTCTTCATTAATTAAGCACTAATCTGTCATCAGCGGCATGCATGACAATTCTAGTGGGGTTTGATCTTTCTGTTGCATCCTCTGCTGTTTGCAGGTCTGGAAAATTTGGTCTGACTACACCTCACAAAAACATGCTTATGCATTAGCTGGCCACACAAACGAGTTTTTTTTAAGTCTACAGATGTGAATTATCTAGGCTCACTGGTGTTTTGTGAGATCGTTGAGTCTTCTGGTTGTCTACTCGCCACTATATTCTTTGATTAAGTATTCTCAGATATTTGTACGGAAGAAGAATGCAAAGTTTGACTGGAATGGTTACAAATGAAATTGACTGAACCAATTACATTACGTTTGGGCCTCAGCTACATGTCGGTTAGTTAGTAGCTGACTCGCATTTTGCCATCAAAGTTGGTTCGTGCCAATCACTAAAGTTATTTTTATTTAACCAGATCTGGTCGATTAGATCTGAATAAACTCTTCGTCAGCGCAGAAGAGATAGGTGATCTTTACGACAATCAGGAGGAACCCGAAAGCCCGTCATCGAAGCGGCTCAAGTGGAAGGGCAAGAAGCGGAGCCAATCGGTATCCAGAAAAATGAAACGACATGCCTTGTTCGTACAGAAGAGGCAGAAGTTCCGGCATAAGCAAGGCAGTGTTTCATCAGGAGCTAAAAAACCACGGCGACGTTGATTTCATCCCTGCCTATTGTACAGCTTTAAATCCCACTTTTATCTGCACCCAGTTGCCTTTTGAAACGAAAGTTGGTTGCACTGAGAATGCTTGGACACACGCAGACGTCAAGGTCGACTTCTGCTTTGGAAACAAATGGTCGCTTTACAAAAGTACACCCTGTGTCTAGGTCAATTGGGCCTGGTTTTGCAGATTTTGGGGTGGTAATGCACGGTAAAGCAAGAGATACATGCGCCGCAGGGCAATCCGAGCAGAAAGTGTTGGGGCGGGGTTTTCAATGAAAGGAGACGGTGTCGGCCCATTTGGACGTCTCGAGAACCAAACGAACATACACGAGTAAACACGCGTCCTATTTACGCTTGCATACATTCGTTCTATGGTTTATGTATCGCATTTGGAGCCACCAGCAAATCGCATGATCATGGTTCCACCAGGTCCTACCGTTTATTGTCATTCTGCTTTACACTGAGCGCGTCAGAGGGTGATTTCCAATCGAAGTCAAATAGTAAAAATTGCAGAGGCCAATTTTTATGGTTGCTGTGTTGAGGAGGATTGTCTTTGCGTCGCTGAAAGGAACCTTGCACTAAATTGAAGGTTCAAACTGAATTGGTGTAGTGTATCACCAATTTCGTACCTTGCGTGTCATAAATGCGGGAAGGCATGTATTTGTTACTCATCTCTGTTACATTTATAAAATACGCCTAAAAGTACGTGAATGTCCTGGAGATTTGAACCCCAAAATGGACAGTAGTGAAATACCTCCAAGACCCAAATAGTTGCACCGAATAGCGTTAAAGTCTCTGGAAAATGTTAGCTCTGTCGTTTAGCAAAACACAGTCGGGACACGAAAAGTGTGTCAATCTGAACTCTTGAAGTGTACATTTTCACCCGTTGACGTGGTGAAACGTACACAAAGCACAGAGATGCGGTGATTTTGCCTTGTTTTATGCAGCGAAGTAATGATTATAAAAATTATTTCCCACCGATGCAATAAGATCTTGGAACTGAGTATAAATTATCAATTAAATTGCCACAATGTATCAAGGGCTTGGAAAACAAAATGGATTTTTACTATTTTTCTACTCACTGGCTAGGCATCTCAATTAAGTGGGCTCAATAAAGGGATAATTTTTCTATGGTAAGCCTGCGATGGCTAAGAATGCGATGTGCCTAATGATCCATAGGCTCTCCACCATAAATGAAATTGGGTCTCCACGGCTCATCTCTGCTCTCACAGTAAATTCACGTAAAATGACCCACGTTATATGCGCCGTTTCAAGTTTTAGAGTCTCCAGGCTTCCCTGAAGGCAAATGGAGGCATAATACTTGGCCAATGGGGTTGTAGCTACTGGCATGGCCCGGAGGTCAGCCCACCCAACTAAGTGACCATAATCGATACCAGCAGTCAAACAAACAAAGTATTGCACTAATAATCTCTTTTGAATATGGATAGCCTTTCTAAGGTTTCTGGTCAAACTGCTTCTGCCTTTTGTCGGCACCATCTCATGCGAATCCTTTAGCGCTCAGCTACGGAGTTCTGTATTGCCAATCTGATGGTGGCCCACCCTTTGATTCTTGTCAAGGTAAGCCAGAAAGCTAAAGGTCCAATCCTTAAGAGAACTTGTTCGTCCTTAGCGTACAATCGAAAGTTGCTGTGCGATAGAGATCCTGCCTAACAGCACACCAGTGTGACCGCAGAGCCGTGAAGTCACACATCTTTGCTCAATGAGAAGCATTTTGTTCCCTTATTCACAGCTAAAGTATAGGTATTTTTGAGCATGTACTGCGATTTCCCGCAATAAACATGGGAAACCCTTTTATTGGTCCTGAATTTCTATCAAAAAATCGGATGGCACTTGTAATTACCCACTGTGAAGCGTGACTAGGTTATTTGAAATCCACGAAATGTGATTGATTGCTTCGATTACCTTTCATCATGGCACCAATAGCTGGAGAATTTGGGTTAGTTGACATTTTCCACAAAATTCATTACAATTGTCGGTAAAATAAGAAACTGCATGTTGTTTTACCAATCAAATGCAATTATCAAAAGGGCATCATAGTCAGCAATAGGAAAAGCGTATTTTTTGCAGCTTCACCCTATTGTGATGTAAAAAATTTGCGTCATCAGCTCGATGAATGAACTGACAGCCAACTTGACAATAGACCATGCGCGAAAAGAATGTTGTGAACGTCGTTAAATGGACCACTGTCCTGGGCTTCATACTTTTCCCACATGAAGGTGTATAGAGGTAGTATCAATTTCAGTACTAAATTAGCAAAAAGAATGCGATAATTTTTTAGGAAAAGAAGTCATTTAATAGCTTTTTAACTAAAGCACAATCAAATTGCCACGCCTTTTGAAAAAGCCCCCTAAGGCTAAAAGAGCCGCACACATGGCCATAGAAGATACATTGACCCCATAGTACATTGCCGTTAAAAAGTCATGTAGAAGTATTAGGGAGGGGAGAGTGCCCCTTCTGAAGTACCAAGTTGTGTTCCTAAGTTGTTCCTCTTTGACTCACAGGCTTATAGTTCTTTTGCCCAACTGCTAAATACATTTAATTAAAAAAACTCGTACCAAATGTTGGTTACATTTCATTCTACCACATCAATATCAAGGTAACAGACTGTTTCTCTCTTCTACCTCTGGTTTCACAACTTTAGAAAGGGAGAGTGTGGATAGGGTAAGACATGGTTCGTGTGAGAAGTATGATGGGAGTTCGCAGTTGGTCAAGGTTGACGGAGGGTCGGAGTTGGTTCCCTCCGCGAGGGGCAATGGCGTTCATCCCACCGCATTATAGGCGTGATATTACCGCCTGTCATAAAAACATGTGCGACACAAATTTACCACCACCTGTGCTTGACCTAAGAGCTAGTTCGCAATTTACGCGAATCTGATCCCTATAAATAAACCGCATAAACAGGATTCCTGCAAAAGGTCTAGGCTCAACTCTAAAAAATGATTCCATTTCTTTTGAGGCAAAGTAGAGTTATAAAAACATGCATTCAACCAGGGCATCTTAATTTTAATAGTGAAAACCAAAATTGAATTCGGTTACAGGTTGCTGTCGTTGTGTTTATGTGTTAGTTCAAGGTCAAAGATCACCCCATCTCCAAACGTTAAAGGTAGGTGCCGTAAATTTTCATTACGCAATTGTGACACCCAAAGTTGTTCCATAGGGGAAAGTTTAGGCTCCTATTTTCTCATTGCCACAAATGTGGTACCACAATGGCGCTGCAATACTGAGAATTTTACTATGTTGTGTCATTTTTAAGAGCTCGGGGTTTATTTTTTCACAAACGCCCATTAAAAGGACTGGTATTTTATGAGAGCATAGTTTCCAAATTAGAATGCAATAACTAAGCGGAGGAAATTGTATCTACATCGCCTCTAGTGATGTTGCACCTTGAGATATCCCCAAAGGTGAAAAAAGACAATGCTCGTGGGTACTGGCGTGGCCCGGAGGCCAACCCATCTGGCAAAGATACGATGGTGGGACACGTAGGTGACCCCTGTGCCGAAGCCAAGAGTTTTACAATCAGACTCACCTCTCCTCTGGAAGAATATGAGAATCGCTATTACTGGTGCTGCGAAATCAGGGTACACAAACTACTCTAAGATAATTCAACGCCAAATAAATTCTGGCGATTAGTGGGCTTTCCCTTTGCACCTTTTACTTGGAAATTTATTATTTGGGAGACATCTCAAGCATTGCTTACCTGACAGTATCATATTACCGAAACGTAATCCCGTTTTCTAGCAATCAAAAATGTACACTTAACTCCCTATTTTTCTGATCAAGGGGCTTAGCACCTGTGGAAGAATTTAACGTTTCCATGGCATCTGTTTTTTATCAAGACATAAGCTTACCTCCTCAAAGGCAGAAGAGCAATAACTAAAGCAATTTGTAATAGTAGAAAACTCCCCATTTTGTAGTGCCCAAGTCCTCTTAATCTGGTGACATGTTCGTCACCGGCAATATGGACTGACAGCACGGGTGGCGTGATCATAGGTCTGTGGCACCAAAGCGTAGCCAAAGCGTGGGAGATTGGAAACACCTACGTTATTAAACCTGCAATTAAAGCAGCCGACGTTTTATTTCACAAAGACATGAACTGATTCACAGTTGCCATAAATGCTCAAAACGTATAAGAGGCAGTTTTGTCGATGTTATCAACCCCTGCACTTGGATGGAAGCAGAAATGGACGACTCTGTTGCGGAGCTTTTGAGTGATGACTAGCTTTACAACTGCCTGCCTTGACATAGCCTTGCGCATGAAACCAAAGGCGCAAGAAAAGCGCAATCGCCACCCATTGAGTGCCAAAACAATAGAATCAGTTAATCAGGCTTATACCAAACAAAGACATCACCAGCTCGGTTTGGGAGACACAATATCCTAAAAGTGGCACCCTATCTAAAACGAGAAAATGCATGAGGGTTAATCATCAACATTGTAAGCATAGGGATTCTCACAATGTACAAGACGGGCCTCAGCCGTTTCATTGTGCTTCGATCAGATCTCAGCAAAACTAGATTTTAGGCAGAACCGTGTATACATTATTTGATATTAGGTAATAACTTAATCACTTAACTCTCGGGTTTGGTGAAGGGATTGATGATGAGCTCCGCTATTGTACTTTCACTGAGCGGCTTGGCTTCTGGGCGATGTTAATAAGTCCCAACCTTACAATACCTAATCTGCCCGAGTACTGTATCTTCCTTCGCCTTCAGGAATTGTGTTTAATGGTTTTAAAACTGACCACTTTGTTGCAAGTCCTCTATGATTGCAGTCTTGATTTATTAATCGCTAAGCAGTCCATGAAAGCTACAAAAGGCAGTACTAACCTGCATGGAGGGGACTTTCCCCTCAAAAGAACCGCAAAAATGAGAACTTGCCCAGTGAATCTATTTACTTATTGAAATGAATTGACGGGACGACCTCGGTTTGTACAAATAATGAAGCGGATAAGCAGTTGTATAGTGATTAATACAGGCCCAAATGTGGTCATAGCTCCCCTTTTGCGTGGAGAAATCGCAGCTACTTCTACTTGAATGGATTCCTTGACGCAAAGCCAAGAAAATGTGCTAGGTTTTTCCCAAAAGAATTTATTCTAACCGCACATTACGGTAAAGTCGCTCCCAATAAGACACAAACTCAGAACAATCTGGAAACCACTTACAAGATACTACTGCGCATGGAAGATGAAATCATGCCAGACATAATGAGTTCTGCTTTAATATAGCATTTCTTTAAGACGGATTCTTAAAATTCTCCTCCCACAGAAACAACAACAAGTAAAGTGAGTGAATGTATATACGTAAAAAAGAAATAATGAAATCAAATAATCTCAACTAAAGAAGCGATAGAAACGGGCTAATCGGTCAATCACCCAATGGGGTTAATAAAACGGCTTTTTCGCCGACTTAGATTACACCTCGCCACGGAAGAGGCGTGCAATCATGTCGCTGCAGTGCATGGTGGCACGGCGGTAGTCGGCGTTGAGAAAACTGAAGTTGAGAAAGGCGTGCGGCATCCCACTAGCCACGTGCAAGTCCACCGACACCCCTAACGCCTCCGCTCGCTTAGCAAGTTCTAGGGCGTCGTCCAAGAATGGGTCGTATTGGCAGGCCTGTCGGGGAAGGGCACGAAGTATAGACAATTATATCTGGGCTTAAATTAATTCTTCAATCGAGCAGCATTTGTTCCAATTGTGAATTTAACTACGCAAACTCTCCAGTTCCCGCGGGCTTCGATCGCTATCTCGATTAGCATGCCCTATAACGTCCTCATAAGGGTACCACAACACAATGCTTGATGGTCGAATACTGTCCAGAACGTCAATGATACGAATAGAAACGCCAATGTTGTCAAATCTATCATAAGCATAGAGTGGTACATATCAGCCAGGTTTACGCGAAGATGGCAATTCCATGACTGCGTCCTCCTTAAACATGGCAAGATATTTTATGTCAAAAATTGTGGAAAAAAGCTTTCGACCTCTCTTGGAAGGTACCCCATTTGCAAATAAAAAAAGCGTTCAGGTTGATCAGACACTTTCAGAACTGCTAAGTTTGACCAAGGCGTTATAAATAGAAACCAGGACGGCAATACACAAGGCGATTCGGCAAACATTATGTAACAAAACAATAAGTAGGATGCGTCCAATTTTTGACTCAAAAACAGAATCGTCGAATGAAATGCGGATAAAAAGAATGCTTTCCTACATGTGAAACCTCCCTCTCCGTGAAACGAAGAGGAAAGCACTCTTGACGATCAGATATTGTCGGAAATGTCAAGTTCTTTTTTACTTTGGCTTGGGAATTCGAGTCTAACACCGGCTATAAAAAGCAGGCCTTTATAGTTGCCTTGCCTAAACCCTACTGAGGCTGAAAAAGACCTCTTCGATGACTTGACGATATCAATAACGTCAAATTGGATTAAAGAATCCAAGACATTATCAATGAAAGTAGGGCTTATCCACAAGAAGGGCAATGTGATCAGAACTGCTATCAGCGCGATACAAACCCGCACTTGCTATTTCTCCGAAACAAAAGGCAGTGGATTGAATATTTGAAAGAAAAAATAACTCGACTTCGAATCCAAGCCGAACGGTGGGAAGACGTGCCTTTCTAACACTACTGACCATGAAATAAAGTGAGTTCTGGATTGCATATTAAGTGAGCATCGCCAGAACCTTCTTGCTTAAAACGGTGAAGGAGCACTATTGTGTGTGCAGAGGACATCATTGGTTAAAGTCGTGCAGAATCAATGAGAGATGTCACGTTACCTGATTTTTCCGGAAAAGCCATAGAAAGACGGTTATCAAGACCGGGACCAAGAAATTAGTTCAGTGAAGATCTTACTTGGGTCAACAGTTAGACGTTACTTTCTACACAGCCTCCAATGCCCAAGAATGAGGGCGGAATATTCTCATGGTTCCGTTTTGCTTAAAATTTTATTTCCTCTCCCAATATATAACTTGAAATGTTGTTTTGAGGGTCGCTTGGGAAGGATTATAAACAAAGATCCCCAAAGTAATATAGTGAGAACTTCATTACTTACGACAACGAAGATCACCTGGAGATAATATCAATTTTATTTTAAATTTTTGCACCACTATGTTGCCAACAACAAATGGGAGTGATGCTTTGATTATACGTAGCGTGACACATTTAATCGACTGTGTTACTGTCTCTCGTCAGCATTTATGAAACATTTTACCCTATATGAATGACCTCTGAGTGACGTACCACAATAGCAAGAGGCGGCAACAAACGGAAAAGCTCATCGGAGGCGAGATAAGGAGAGAGAAAGGGATCCTGTGGGATGGGACACTTGCGAATGCGTTGAAGTTTCGAGTCTACACCATAAAGTGTCCCATTACACGATTCGTAGAGTTGACGCATTTTTGATAGAGGTCCCGAATTCTCGGCGTTCTCTGGAGGGTAAACGCCAAACATAGAAGCCACCTCTACCCAATGAATGTGATTTTTCCAAGTTCCAAGCAAACTGACTACAGTCTCTTGTTTTGATCCAAAAACAGGAGAAAACTCGAGACAACTGAAGAGTAGAGAGTTGACCTACCATCCGCCTCTTCTTTGGCATTTTCGACTTCAGTGTAGGCGTTTTGATCTAAAAGATCTGTAGAGGAAGACGGAAAGGAGGAAGTGGAGGCACTAAAGGAGACCTCTGGGGAAAACCCATTTCTGTTGGTCTCGAAGAAGCCCCCGGGAGCGGTGACACGACGTGAGATTACGTGCAGACGGTTAATAGAGGGAGTTCCAGGGGAAATAGAAGAGAAGGAAGGAGGGAACCAGTTGGACCAGAGGCGTGACCACAGAGGCGCCGAGGTCGACCGGGGTAGTTGCTGCTGTTGTTTGGGCTGCTGGGCTTCGCCTACCGACGTCGATGCCGGCATTGAAACCTTACGCTCGAAGGATGCCTCGTCTATGCCGCCGTAGGCTGTGATAATATATCAACTTGAATTGTTAAGAGTTACAAAAGAAAACAAAAAAGCAACGGATTTCGTATCTTCACGGCAGGCAATACCTAGATTATTATCCATTATTTAGTCTACCCAGTCCCCTATTAAATGGGTCAGAGTTTCCTCAACCGACTCACCCACTTGTTTAATCGTTTGACAATCAAATAAACTATTCATCCATAACACCTTTAAATAACTTGTTTAGCAAATTATGCACCCATCCATCAAACCCTCTATCCATGCTCCGCTCAACAGTTTGGTCATTCAACGAGCTATCTTATCACAAAATCGCTGGGTAAGTATACCACCCCAAAAATTTGCCATCATCCACTCGTCAAGCTATCAGTCCGTGCATTCGCTGCTTTAGGAATTGCTTAAGACATTCAAGCTTCCCTTCGTTTGTCCCAAAAGCTGACTAATCGCTTGGATGTACACCTACTTACGAATCCATTCACTGCCGAAGCAATCATTTGTCCAACAGCCCAAAGAAATGCTCTTTTACCCACTCAAATGGGCCATTAAGCATACCGCACATTCATCCATCTATATGACAGATAATCTGTGAAATAAGTCATCCACCCGACATTTTGACCACCAATTCAAAGGCGAATCTATTCGAGAACCCATCAATTTATCGACCAGTCCAACCATCTACTCGTATGGCCACCCGTCTTCCGCTCGTAAATCCCTCAAACCATTCATTCACTTACTAACCTCCCTTCCATTGAAGCATCTGTCTATCAATCTAGCTATCCATTCAATAAATTATTCCTAAAGAAGAGCCATACCCATGATGCAGCGCGAGATAACGCCAATGGGCAGGAGAGGGTCGCAGATGGAGAGCATGCGCGAGGGCGAGGGCACGTAAGCAAGGATGGCGGGCGCGTAAGCAACGAGGGCGCCCACGGGACGTGCAATGCCAGCGCGCAACCCCAGGGCAGCTGCACGAAGACACACACCGAGGCTCAGATTACCACCAGCAGAATCGCCGCACACCACTACCCGCGCGTCCAGCCGCGCTCCCAACCGCTCCCGGTTGGCCATCACCCAACACACCGCGTGGAAACACTCGTCCAGCGCCCGAGGGTACGGCGACTCCGGTGCCAGTGAATAGTTCAATGAGATTACCGGACAGTCAAGCTTCTCTGCCCAAGGGCGAACATACACCTGCAAATTAGGACACAAGTAAGGTACGTGAATGGGCTGATCGCTGTGATGTGTGAAGATCATGGTTAATTTCATTCGAATAGCTCAACGGTACTAACAAACAGGCCACTTTTTAGCCTCGGGCAAAATTGCATCTAGCAATCACAAGGACACAAATCGGGCACCCGTATGGGTGGATGAATCGCTCAGACCGAATGCCATCGAGTGCGTTGGGAACAGAAATTATTCACGCTAGATGGCTAAATTAAACAGCTGGACAGTCGGACGCCATTTATTGGCAAATGTGCACTTGTCAGCAAAGATACATATTATGGATCTGGATAAATAGATAAGGGAAAGTAGCGTCCAACATCCTAGAAAGTACGTTAATTTCTTTTAATGACGCTGTAATGTTAGCTAGTTCCACACTATAGGCATACTGCGGCAAAAAAATCACAAATACAATACTTTACCAGCCATCAGTATAGCAGGGTAGTTGTCACAAACTGAAGTATCAAAACAATAGGTCGCTAATTCAGTCCAAATATCACTGCCTTTAAATGAGTGAACCTGAATAATAGTAGCTTTTGTGCTATTAGTAGAACCTTTGGAGACCATCGTAAAAGTGTGCGGTTACGCTGCCTGATGAAATTGTTCGATTATCTGATGCGCCTACAAACAACACAAAAAATTGTTCTTTGAGGGCATAAAGGATCAAAGGCAGCCCATCCACATAGAGAGGGAGTGCTTCATTTATTTAACAAAGGGTGCTCGAGTTAATACGGACTACAACCCCACTGCTAAAGGCAGTGGAATAGATACATAGCCCAATTTTTCAAAAATAGTTACGCAAAAAGTAGAAATGGTAATACGAACTCCATGCCAGACTCCACTCACTTATGATATTCCTTAATAATTTCATCATACTTTCATGACATTCGTAAGTATCACTGCCAATTCACAAAATAGTTTGGTCGATCCAAATGTTTAACTAGATCAGTATAAATGACGCATCAATCCATAAACTGAAAACAGGAATGATTCAAAAGAAGACATTTCTGGAAAAACTTGCCAATATTAGGTAGAAAATGTATATTCATTTTCCAACATAGGGTTATCAGACAACTCTGCATTGCATTAGTTAAAATAGAAGAAAATGGACTTATATTCTCAGTTTTATATGCACATCGAAAAGGTGCACAAGATAATAACCGGAACTGCAAACCTAGGAAAGACGCAAAATCTGCGGATGGTGGTAATAAAGGCTAGAGGCAGAAAAGTAAGCGATATGAACGGTACCGACAGTAAGGCATTAGCATTTATGTGTTTTGGTAAATAAAGCAAGAGCGTTAGATTCACGTGTGATGTTCGTCCTTGGCGTGCTCAAATATAACCGATGTATGCATACTGCGTGACAAAGAAGTGACACTACAGTTACGCATATGATTTGTAGTAATTCACTAAAGTTCACTTCGTCTCTCGTTGAAATGTACCATTGCCAATGGATAATGGTGTGAAGGAAGCCTTCAGCAGTCAGAGTGACTGCGCAGTCAGGCATAAGTAGAATAAACAGGAGAAAGGTAATACGACGTAAAAAGAGAAAGTAATGTTTACATAACTACAAGGGCGCCACTGCGAATAAGGGTTATCCAGATACGTAAGCTAAATGAAAATAAAACCATTGTGAGATAAAAGATGCAGGCATTAAGTTTTGCCCTTACTTTGCATCCCAAGACGTGGGTTTCGAGCCCATCATGAAGGATGCAAAAAGTATTGCTGCCAATACCATTTTGATGCTGAAAACAGGCATTCTTTGGAAACTTCTATGAAAACATTTTTCGAAAATTTAGTAAATCTTTTATCTTGAACTAACAGCGCTATAACCTCCTTTTCAACGAGTAGATAACTCCTTCGTTCGAAAAAAATTGGCAGCGTGTAAAACCATAATAATGGAAATTTTCCACACAAAACAGAAAGCCTTATTCATAAAGAATTTTAAAAAATGGCACACGGACTGCTATTGGATATTAGCGAAACCAATGCTAAGCCATGGGAAAAGAGCACAGCCAATGGTTTACGAATAACCGGAAATCACTCTCCAAAGAGAGCCGAATTTATTACTTTCTATTAACTCAGAGATCGATGTGGCTCACAGGAAGCTGCCTTACATAAAAAAGGAGGGCTGAGTGACTCCAAAATCGTGTGGGCGCGGGCACACACAAATATGGCTTTCGTGGTTTTGGCTAAGACTCAGCTTTCTCATTGTCAAATGAGCATGAAACGACTGCTGAAAAAAATTAACAGGCCTGTAAGCGCATGCACTGACACACCAGGTTGTTGCAGTGTGCCAAGAACTGTTCTGGTCATAGAACCTAGGAGGAATGACCTAACACAGGTCAACCTACTTGCCTGAATGATATGATGTTAGCCGAAATTCCCATAAAATTCAAATCGAATTTTGAAAAGTTGTGGAAATGATTGAGACGAAATTGGCAGTAGTGAAGGTAAATCCACGGCTGACGTCAAAATGCTCGCAACCGTGTATAGGTAAATTAAAGTGTGGCTTAGAGAAACCCAAACAAAGGACGTAACTGCACCCAGTGTTTTGCCACAGATCAAGTGTCGCCGTGGTGTGAGTATCACGAGCCTGCGTGATGCGAGAAACAGAGAAAGTGCGGAAGTGGAAGGAGAGAACCGATTTTCTGGCTTAAATGCTGCACAAAGTGAAGGTAGCATTCTAAAGGCCTTAAGCCACACAGAGTACTCTGTTTTGAAGAAAATGTGTCCCATAAGGCTTGTCAACTGGAACTGTTGCGATAACGTCAGGTAATTGGAAGCAAGCTGGGTAGTTTGATAAGTCCAGTTCAATTCAGATGAATCTATAAATGGTCCCTTAGACTTTCATACGAACAAAAAGCACTTACAACGATTCTGATAAGCTAAAAGTTTTGTAGAGTACTTGGATAAATGTGAGGGTTTTAAATAAAATTGTTACCAGAAGATAATTTTCTTCGAATTGGAAAGCTTTCTAGCCCGTATTACATCGCACGTTTCTAGAAAAAATAGCTCAAACTATTACAGTGAATGCTTACTGCAGCGAAATTGTTGGGCAAAGCGATGGGAGTGGTTTCTAGGTACCATTCAATCACATGATACCTAGAGAGCGAACTTTGAAATTACGTCCGTCATCAGACGTTGTAATAGCCGACTGTCGTCCTCAGAGCGCCAAAGCGCTACTTAAGAATTGCAAAAAGCCTCTCCGCGCTCTTCAATCGAGCAATCGCTAAGATGATACAGGCACTACTAGTTTGGACACAATCACATCCATTACGTCCCTATTTCATTTTCGCATAAATATATTTAGCTTACTAAAATGATCTTTTAAGAAGGAATAGCGAGTGGTGCTACTCTTAACATTCCACATATGGAGTTAGCCATCCCATCCTATGATAACTTAGCCCTTAAAAACTTCCTAATAAATAGGCGAGGAAAGTGCACGGTCCGTATTCCTCCCACAGGAATTTTGGAAAACTACGAATAGCGTCACGAAGAAAACGAAAAAAGCGTTAAAAGGACACCATTACTTGATTTAGATTCCGAAACTTGCTTGATACTATTAAAGATGGTAAATAGACACTTGCTGACCTTCAAATGTAAACATGTCCTCAAATGTGATCACATGCTTACTGACCTGAGGAAGCAAACGCCTGCGCATTTTGAAAAGGCCGGAAGGGTCTAATATATCAAACTTCTATGCACCTTACACAGTGAAAGCATGAGGTACTGGCAACTTTCCACTCACATCGTGTGTTTCCGAGGATAGGGCAATAAACCCACCGCCGTGAATGTGAACAAGAAGATAGGGGGAGGGATCCGTCTCCAGATGGACGTTGGAAACCCCTGAGAATGCCGAAGAAGATGACCTCAACGGTAATTTCTTTAAAGACCCCTTACTGGGCTTTCCACCATCTTGCCCCTGACTCAGGACCCATGCCATGCCTCTGCGCCGAACCTTGCTGATCAAGCGCACTGAAATGCCTTTGTCTCCGATAGGAGGATTAATAGTTATCGTGGAAGGTCCGCCATCACCTTATGGAAAAGTGATTTGTAACTAGTAACAAAAACTGCGCAAAATGGGAGAATTAGCCCTGATCATCGCTCACCTGGTTCAGTTTCTAAGGTCACAGCCACGTTTGGTAAGTTGAACGTGTGACAAACGGCCATCTGGGGAAGAAGTAGCCTGGGTACGTCGATGAGGAAGCGATTCTCGGCGAGGTTCCAAAACCGCTTGCAAAATTGCACATCTGCCGAGCGAGTGATGTGGGCGATTCGACAACCACGCTCTTCGGGCGAGAGAAACGATGTAACACTGCGGAAAACAGCGTTCATAAAGCCCGATATTCCTTCCATTGCGCACTAAAGACATAAAAGATCTCACGCATAGATAAATTTAGAATTACATGGCTATATGTGCGGAAGAATCGAGCATCTACAGAGGTGATTGATGTCAATAAACTGTTATTCAAATAACCGATAGCCAAATACAAACCAGATGGCATTGTAGTAAAGATTCACCTGGTAGCTATCGGCAAATCCAGCCATAATGCTACCGAGCATTTTGAAAAAATTCTGGGCGGAAGCATCCAGATAAAATGCAATTGCTCGACCATAGAAGACATCTTGGTGAATCAGGTCAAAGTAGTCAATGAGATCATTGTAGTGAGCAGGCGAGGTACTTGGAGAGGTGGATAAAGTTACACAGGAAATGTCTCTCACAGGCTTTGCAATACGCAGAGGAGGACCAAGGTTATCGTGTGTTAGGAATGGAGCGATTGAGAGATTGGCATAGTACAGCTGGGGAAATAGAGTATTCGATGGGGCGGAAAATTTGGGAAACTCGCAGAGTAAGAGAATGCAGAAGGCAAGTTCTTCAAGGCACCGCAGGTAGGCTATCAAGGACTCTTTCATGGCATTTGGCCTATGAGTAATGACAGCAACATGGGAGAATGAGAAACATAGAATTCTTATGTGAATCGGAGTAAAAAGCTTACCAGACAGACAAGGTACGACGATCTAGGTTACGAAGGTGAGCGAGAATCTTGACCAGACAACTGGACACAATGGACAGAAAAGTCCGAAACCCGTTCGCCCGAACATCTTTGTAATCAAATTTCCCAACAAAAGAATAAATGTACTTTAGTTGGTCAACAAACTCTGTTTCACTAAGTAATTCATGCACCTCCAATAAATGCTGATGTAGCTGCTCAGCAACAGTTGATACACGGTGATAGTTTGAGGTCTTAGTGAGTTCTATGGCCTGATAACACACATAACACTAAAATACTGAGTATTGTGGTATAATAAAGCCATTACCTCCTGTTTTACTGCCAAACACAATTGAACCAGGTTCTCACAATCACGCCTATCAAGAGACTCCTTAGACAGAGCAACTACACAAGAAAAATAAAAGAAGTGAAACATACGGTTAGATTCGCTCTCTGATGAGGGAGCAACCATTCTTTTTTCAAATAGCATCTTCTAAAATGAACCGATTCGGCATCAAAATCGATACAAACATACGTCACATCTCGGGTTATTGTACAGCCTTTTAAGTGCCTTCAGTTGCAAGTCAACGTATTCTTTCACAATCAAAGATCTAACGATGTGAGAAGAAAACATACGCAGGAGGTTACAGCCGCCACCCGCCTTTTTTAGGTCAAAAGCCCTACAAGAGCTGGTAGGTCTTCCAAGGATAAATTCAGTGCGGTAAAACAACGCTAATGTTACAAATCGATAAAAGTGGCATGTACCACAAGAGCTGATTTTTAACCAGCGTATTAGTAATTATATTTTACACACTGCATGCAGATGGATCATGATGTACAAAGGTTGGATGAAGAATAAGTCTAAATTGAAATCAAGTAATCTGTTTGTTCCTGTACAACTAAGGATTAATAAGTTGTTAGGTCCTCTTCAAATTTTTCATGGGTTTCGCTTTATAACAAATGATTTCTGGAGCCAAGGCCTAACGTTCAATGATACTTATTATAAAATATGAATAAATATAGACTAGTTGAAGAATCTAGAACAACCTTCATACCTACACGGTAACTGATGCCAGACCCTGATTTATGAGAACCGTGCTTCAAACACCTTCGTATACTCGATGCTACCACCAAATGCCGTAGAGTGGGCAACCTTGTCGAGACAAAGGCTGAAGCGAAACTGAAACCGAGCAGCCAGAGAACCCCGGAGGTGACCCACCACCGACAACGCCCACACCCCACACCCAGTCAAACATCGATTCACGACCATCTACTTGGTGATAGAAGTGAGCACATAACCCCACCTGCAATACCCGCTTTATAGGAAACACTGCAAGTCGATCATTTAAACACCGAATGGCACCATTTACAGCATGGCATTCAGGAGTCCGTCCAAGATGAAAACTCGTCACCGACCATAGCAGCCTCCGAGCCTGGCAAATCAGATTCTCTAAACTAAGTAACAGAGAACAACATTGGATCAAAATATTAAATTTAAACAATCCAGTCTTTCTAGTCAATGCTACACTTCAAATCTACAATGAATCCACTAGTTTTCACCTTCCATGGCCGGTTTCGTGAAAAGCGCTTGCTGAACCTACAAGAAATAAAAATAATCAACTTGTAGAATCAAAGACGCGAGACGATTAAGCAAAAGCTGAATTACCTCTTCCGACTGTTTCGTAGCATCGCGTAAGAGTCGCATGGTTGAGGGTTGACAGTACGCCTTCAACTCAGCAGGCACTTCTCCTAGGGCTGCCTTTACCAATTCTATGACGGATTCCGTCGATGCGGTGGAGCGTGCAGACATTGCTGATGGGGGAAAAAGTTGGAGAACAAGCGCATTTCGCACAAAAAAAGTACAAATAACAGGATAGTTGAACAAACCAGCATTGCGTAGACTGGTATCAACAAAAGCTGGCACATGCTCTGGATCCAGTTGCTTAAGGTACTGAAAGGAATTGTGGAAGGTCGATTTATTGAGCGGATGACTAAGGCTCCCCGCTAAGTAGTTGAATGGAAGGGGGCCGGTCACCTAAAGCAGAAAACAGTCAGTCAGTGGGCTCTGTTTTCCCAGCATTACAAGAAGACGAATTGGAAGAAACCATCACCTCAGTAATGGGGGTGGCTTTGTCAGCCAAACCGCGATGAACTAGAGCTGCAGCCAGCTGCAATCGTAAAAGCGGTTGACAGCGACCCAAAGTGTTATCAATGATGCCCATAGCTTTAGTAAGAGAGCAAAACAGGAGCAACAGTCAGCGGACCTCTACAAAAGTTTTATTGATAAGCATAGAGCAGGGGGTAACTTGCCCTCATCGATGAGAGACTCAGGCCATGTGGCGAACAGTGCAGCGACATGGGGACCGTTCATACAAAGTGTCAGACTCTGGGGAGGACTGGTCCTCAACACACCCACTGCTTCATTGAACTGTTCCTTGTTAAAGGCATCACCGGCAGCGTTAAGTCTGGGAAAAATCACATTGATTCAACAGTAGTGCCGCGAATGCGCTACTAGAACTACCAGGACTACGCGAGAATCAGACAAGCACAGGCATGCACATTTGCGAGAGATTTTGTCAAAAATAAGACTCACTGTATAAGAAGGGAGAGAGTTTTGAAAGGTAGACGCCTCTCACGCAATTCAGGAGGCAGACTCTCGATCACCTGATCAATCGATTCATTGGCTTGCAACTCCACAAGATGGCAGAGGAGGAGGTCGATACCTACGTCGAAAGAAGTAAAAAGTGGCCAAAGGAACAAGATGAGGCAATTCATTCATGCTGGAATTAGCCGCTTATCGACCGACGCAATATTAAAAAAGGCGGGTAGGAATTAACAAGTATTGAAGAAGGAAGGCGTAGACAACTTAGGACTCACGACCAGGACCCCAGAGCTTTCGAACTACGTCAACAAGGATACGAGCGTTTTCAGCTGAGAGTTTATTGCTAAAATTGGAGAAGAATGAAAATTACAATACCACAGTGAAAGTGAGCGATTAAAAGCGGTTACGTGCTTTGCAAGAGTGTCAGCCAAATGGGTAATCGACTCCTTGGCTAGACGAACCTGAAAAAAAAAGCAAATCAAGCAAATGATTAACCAAGCAAATGAAGTTAAAATGTTAGTTTTACATTTTAATGGAAACTTACAGGATCAGAAATATCAGCATCGGTAGGTTTGTCAAATTTCAAGCAGAGAGATTCAATCTTTGGTGTGTCACGAGGTTGAGCTAAAAGGAGAAAACGACTTCAGGTAAACTAAGGAGCTTTGATACTTTAGAGGAAAAAAAAGTTTGGAACACACCAAAAGGTACTGTGAATTCACCCAGACGATGGAAGCTGATAGCTTCATGAATCACGGGGTCCACCTCATGTTGCCTGAAAAGGTGGAGAGATACGTGCATCATCCACACGTCAACATTGGTTATGAGTCATTTAAACCATGATCTCCTTATTTAGGCGTATCGATGCACAAATCCAGAAATTTCTCACACTTATCGTTTATTTATCAATCACTCCATTCATAAACCTGCACATCCACCAGCCGATCACCTCCTTCAATAACTCATCCGTACGTCCATCCACACTAGCACTCAATTATGAATTTTACCGGTAAATCTCCCCTAAGCCTTTGAAAGCCACACCCAAAGCGTTGTGGAGGAATGGCAGAGCCGCACTGGCGCAAGCATCCAATAGTTCAGCATTCCGCTGATGGGCAGCCGAGAAGAGAATTGCTACGGCATCTGTGACAAAAAAAATGTGGGGAAAACCAAACCAATGTTCACACACAGGACTCAAACAAGGGGAGCCACGACGCGAACCCACTTCGATGGCCAGACATGAGAAACTGGGACAGCATCACAGATTCCGCCGCGGCCTGCAACTTCGAGGGATGGGACTTCTGAATCCTAATAACAAGCGTCAATGGAAGACGAGGGGTCTTACGAAAGCAGTGTCTCATAGAGCGCTTGACTTTTGCCCAGCCTTGTAGCCCTGACTACCGAGTCGCGTAAGGCGGTATGGGCAGCGCCCGGGAAAATTGACTCAAAGTATTCTGTTCCAGTCGCATAACCTGCCTGAAATACGTAAAAAAAAACGCTAGACAGGTGAAGGAAGAGGTTGTCCAACACAAGGTCAAAAATTGCACTTGATAAAGAAGCGAACCGTTATGACACGATTGGTGGTGCGCAATTTCAGAAAGGTGCGCAGAAAAACCTGATTGGAGATGGACAGTCGGTCTTTAAGACAGTTATAATCCAGATTCTCTTCCTCCTGCATATCCGGTTTTGAAGCCATCTCGAGAAGGCTGAAGATCAGGCGTACTGGCGCTTTGTAGGTTTCTTAAAAAAATTTCAGTGAATTCAATTAGCAGTGACCTTCCAAAGTTTGAAGGATGTCAAGTCTAGAGAATGACTTACTAGCTACGTCAAGGATTCCGTTCACCAAAGCAATCTTTGACTCCAATGGCTTCCTTTTCATGACTTCGGCAATCAAAGGAAGGTAGTTGAACTGCATGAAAAAGACGCGAGAAAAAAATTAGTGGAGTCCGTTTGACGATTAAGCATTTGTGAGCACTGGAAGAACGAATACTTACCTGAGCGTTGGCAAAATTAGCCAGAACGGGGATGGCTTCGTCCCCAAGCTTACCAATAATGGACTGTGAAGGAAAAAAAGAGGAACCAGAATTAAGCTTCGCAATAAATTCTCGTTAGCACGAACACCAATAAGTGCATAAAGTGAACATACATGGGCCCATTCAAAATTTTTGTCGGAAAGAGCAAGCGCAAGCGTCGAAAGGTGGGGCCGTTTAAGAACAGAGAAGGCCTTCGCAACTAGAGAAAATGATGGGTGGTTAGAGATGTCGATTTCATGATGGGAAAAAGTATCAGACCAAAATATGGTAGTACCGGTGTCCTTTTGTTCCGGAGTCAAAGACGCCAGAGCCGGACTCGTTACAACGGCATACTGCAGGTCTGGACGACAATTAAGTAGTTCAACGAACTTCGCACTGGATCTATGAAAAAGTGCCACATTTCGATTAGGTAGAGTAAGCATTGCCGATAAACGACACTGATATCACCGTCTTTAGCACTTGCCCTAGACTCAGAGTTGATAATGAATAGAAAGGGCAAAGAAGCTTAAACCTCATAATGTGATACCGTAAATTTTAGTATTATTAAATAAATCGATCACCAATTCAGAGAATATACCAGAATTAGTAGAAAAGTGAGAATTGTATTTAAAGCATCAGTCATGAACCAAATGAGACAAATTCAGCAAAAATCAGTCCTATTACAGACAACGAAAGAAAAACTTAAATAACACTCGTGCATACGTAGAGAACAAGTTCAAAACAAGGTAGGAAAGTGTCATCCAAAAGGGATCTAGGGAGCTCACTTAGGAGACGCAAGACCACCGCAACAGAGCGCAGCAATCATATCCTTTCGTAGGAGGCAAGAGATCCACGTCAAGACAGCCGTTTCATGTCCGGCCTCAGCCAGCTTGCCCGTCAGAAGGGCCAAGTTTTCCGGACTGGAGAGTCGACTGCCGGGCGAGTCGATAATCTGATGCACCGCCGACCAGAAGGCAAACTGGGTCTTCTTGAAGACACTTGGGCGCAGAGACTGCGCCACCAGGCTAGGGTCTGTAACGAATGGATGATCTGCAATGGCGGCTGCAGCGGCATCGATTGCCGCAACCACAGAAGCCGCAGCCGCCTCTTGCGTCGCGGAATCGAGTGATGCAATAATTTCCTGAAGCCGAGGAATCAGAGGGTTGAGAGAGATGCCTCCGCGCAGAATCAGACGATCGGGAGTAAGGAGGTCAGCAGGAATGCGAGGAACGGAGTCGCCAAAGACTTGGGACGCAAGAAGGACTTCGGTAGTTTGAGGCAATAGTGTTAGACCTATCTGGCAGGCCCAGTCACGAAGCGCGTAAGCGGCGAAGATTTGGTGGTTTTGGCCTTAAGAATCCAGGGGTACCAATAGTTCCTCTTGCAAAATCTGAGTTATTTATAGTAGATAACCAGTCTTACATAAATCCTCGACTGCAACGTGGATGTTGCGCACCTTCCGTAAATGATTAAAGGGTTCCAGACGTTTGGACAACAACTGAGGAAAGTGGAAAACATGCTGGTATTAAAGTGGGATATTGATTGTATGGGTGGAGAAAGTAAATATGCTGACCTTAGCACCCAGTCCAAGCATTGACGTGTTCTCTTTATTTGCTCTTGTTTGAACTAATTCGTAGTTATAGGCTCCAAGAGCCATTGTTGGAAGACTCACGTTGTCCTTTCGTAGAACTAAACGAGAAGCGGCAAACAATCCACGAATTTTATTTTAAAAAAATAGGAACCAGTATTCGGTCGAGGCTCACTTTCTTCCATGACCTGCCCAGCCCTAACAGAGTCCAACTGGACGAACTTATTGATGAACCAATGCGAGAGGATGATGGAAAGGTGTTGTGGAAAACGATCCGCCATCTTGTTCAAGAAAACCACAAGGTTGTCCATATCGGAGCTAGAAGGGAAGTGGTGTGAATAGGAACCAAGTTTTAAATTCTCAGAAAAGAGGAGCAAGTGACATACGCGTTGAGATACTGTTCACCAATCTTCGTGGCGGAAAAGGTAGGACTTTTAAGACCAGCAACATTGATAAGAGCCCAAAATAGGTCTTCCAGCTGTTTTGGCGTAAAACGAGGTGTCGAAAGCGCCCCTTCGACGGCAGCTCCGCCAGCAGAGGCACCGGAAACAGCTAAAGCCTCACCGAGGAGATCCATATTGTATTGGGAAGGGTGCCCAAGAGGACTGGTCTCTTGGGCTATCGACTTTTGCATCTGCTTTAGCTCAATTGTCACTTCTGAAGCAAGGAAATTAAAGGTGAATTCAGTGTTCTTTAAAGAGACACGAGTTTTTCCCCATTAACTAATCGGTCAATTTGCATGGCACGAAAGGAAACCGAAAATATGGAATTGTTATACGAAACGGTTAAAAGAATTAAATACACAAAAATGAAGTCCGAAATCAAAATGAGCATGATGGAATAAATCAGAAATGGAAATAATAATTACCAACCTTCTATCTCTCCAGCCTTAATTCGATTGGTAAAGACGGTATGTTTGGAGCTGATAATTCGAGAAAATAGATTAATATGCTCAGATGCAATAAATCAAAGATTTATAAAGAGTGATTTGGAGCAACTTACGCGCTACCAGCGGGAATTAATGTCGCGATGGCCTCCTAAGGGATGGGAAGGCGCGTGAAATAATATGAAATTAAAAGTTTTAATTAGAAAGGCTTATTTAAACGTACACTTGATAACCCTAGCTCCTTCAAAGTCTTTTTAACGGCATCCAGGTGGAGGATTGGTATTTTCTGAAATAGATGAAAAAAGCTTGATGTACTAGAAAGCACTATTGCCGATGCATGGCCCCTGTTGGGATGTGCAAGGGCCAAAAGAGACTAACATGCTGAACTCACAATCAAATGTCTCCATTCCAACATTATAACCTTGGGCTACTTTAAGAGCTTGTTTTGGAAACATGTGAGTCCAAAACATTCCACAAGGTTTCAAACTGTGGCCTTAATGACAGCTCGCAACAAAGAAACGAATCATTTTCTGCATGACTGCCATATCACAAAATGATATTAAGGTTGAGAAAAATAATGAAGTGCATAACTGTTGTACAACTATTGTAATCGCGGTAACATAATTAATTTCATTTTAAATATGAAAATGGCCTTTTAAAACCCAACTTGTGCTGCTGCCAGAGGTAACCTTGAATAGCTCAGTGGTAAAAGCTGTTAGCTGTAAATCACTCCAGCTTGCTACATTTTTATCATCTGACGTCAAAAGTCTACGAATAGGTTACTTAAATCGCGTCACAAAATGCTGTTGAGGAAAATGCCTGCGTGACTGCTTCAAACGCTCATTTTCAACCTGATCCCGAAACACCACCAAAACGACAAACGAAGTGAGCCATAAATACGGCTACGAATGCTTGTTAGCCAGCTGCGCCCACGGATTTCCCATTCTATTTTTTTTCTTATCAAGGACAACGAGAAGTAGCCCATAGAGGCCTGTTTAGACGCGTATTTACCAAACCACCCACCTGCCTATTAAAGTAGGCCACGAAGGCATTAGCAACCGCCCGCCTCGTCTGCTCGTCTAGGCTGGCGAAACGAGGGATGGTGGAATCCGTCGCCTCCACTGTGCTTTGGCCACAAAAGCGAAGCAAAGCACTGGCGAGAAGAGGGTAACGATCAGCCGCAAAACAGGAGAAAAGCGCACTCATCCAGGTGTCTAACTTCGCCTGATCTACGCCACCATCGCCACTACTTTGAATGACGTGTTTGACGCAGCCTCGCAGCTGAAAGCAAAAAGCGTAACCAGTGCGTCCTTATTAACAGAAATGGGAAAATAGAAGGCCACTTGTTACCAGAAGGTGAATGAAGTTGTTATTGACGGAGAGGTAATAGGTAAAGGGGAAGAGATTTTCGTTCTGGAACTGGACAATGAATTTCTCTGCGTTTTCTATGCTGCTACCAGACACGGGAGGATTCAAAAAGCTCGGTAGAGCGCAGAGTTCGTTGAGTACGATGCCCAAAGCTGCACAAGATTTCAGTAAGGGGTCCTTAAAAGAATAGGAAAGGGGGAAAGGCTTGAATAATTTGAAATTCGAGAACAAGGAAGACGTTAAAGTGCATAAAAGGGGCTACCTCGAATTTGGCCAGAACTTCCGCCGGCGCAAGTCCTAGCGAGAGAAGACGAGGAATGACAATGAGGTAAAGGAGATGAAAATGCTGATGGCCAAGAATCCTTCCGATTTCCACCACCGCTACAATGAAAGAAATTTGTTTGAATTGGCGAACCACAACGAAGCGTTTGAGAAACTCCAACTATTCAAATGCTAAGCTCCTAAATTTTGATTACTACTATCACTAGAGTACAACCTTGATAAAAACCGGAGGAATAAAAAGCAAACCGTAAGTAGAAGTGAAATGACCTTCCTTCCAATAACGACAAAATAGAAAGATGTTATAATTTTGGTTTCTTGCTTTTTAAAAAGACACAAATCAATCAGACGCAAGACTGATTTCAAGTTAAATGACGCGAAATACAACACACTATAGAAGTAATACAACTACATAACTGACAAATAATACTTCTGCCGATTACTATGACTGATGTCGATCCCTGAGTTATAACAAAAACTTCATTCCAATCAAAGGGTAGTTTGGAGGAGGCTTACAGTCGACATCCTTATCCTTAACGGCTTTCAAGACAGCCGCGTTGGCAACTGCGTTGTATAACTCCGTTCGCAGGGGAGGATTGGCTCTCAGGGTCCGAAGTGCGGATTCTAAAAGTCATTCCGTTTCTTGTTACGTCTAGCCAATTAATACGCATCCGAGCTAGACTTTTGGCTAGACTTGAGAATATCGACGCTCTTAAAATGCATGATTCGCTACTGCAGTTTGATAGAATCAAACCGAACACGATTCTAGTTTGTCTAATAAAAGGCAGGAATAAAGTACCATTCGACATGATACGGATGACCTCAGGTAATCGACCAAAAGCTCCGGACGACGACCAAAAATCGTTCAATACTTTCGAGTCCTAAAAAATAACGAAATATTTTAAGGCACACAACAAGAGCCCTGGAGCGATGCATGAGACAAAATACCTGTTCCGCCAGTAGTTCCGGAATTTTGGAGAGGAAGAGGGGAGAGAAAGTATGGGGACGCGTGCCCCTTAAAAATTGAAAGGCCGCATCAATGTGACCAGATTTAAGAAGACGAGTGAGAGCAATGCCAAGTCGGAAGTCGTCAAAGTATGGGGGCCTTTTTTTTAATAAACCTAGTATCTGAAAAGAATGGATTGATCAACTTCGATCAAATACTTTTCAGTTTCAAAGCGAAGACAAAACACTACCATCGATGCAGCCTGTTCGTTGGTGTCAAAGTGAGGCGCCACGGCAAGACGTGCATATAGATCAGCGAGGAATCGAGGTGAGAAAACAGGACGATTGAGCAACGATTCTGATCTGTTAAGATTCTCTTGAAGCAACTCAATAACCCCGTTTCCATCGCCCAAGTCAGCGTATGCCGAAAGCAGATCTTCGGTAGCCATCATCGAGGGCCAATAGTTCAGCTTTGACATTACATCTTGCGTTGTTGCGACTTCGTCCGGCAGCCTAGGAAGCAAAAGTATTCAAATTTTAAAAAGAAACCAGATTGACCTCAAAACTAGAGAATTACAGCTGTATTTTGTTCAACTAACCCACACTTAACGTAGCCATGGAGAATTTTGGAAAATATGTAATCGTTAGGAACAGCACCTTCCTGATGCATGGCTTTGAGGTAAAAGCTTGTTTCCTCCATGTCACCCTTTTCACAAGACCTTCTGATAAAAACCGAGAAAAAGATCTACTTTTAATTGGAAATGGGCGAGTACAACCATACCGCATCAGGTTTCAGACCGAGACGCTTGAGATCCGCCAGCGCACTTTCATATGAAAAGTCTTGATCAAACTCGTATTTTAAATGCAAAAACCGCGCAATCGTAGATACCCTAACAGCCTTGTCTACAGAGAGAAGTCAGCAAATTCGTGCAACAAACCTGCAATAATCTTGTTCCAAAGATCATTGAAATAGGTTCTTTGTTGGGTTGCGTCCATTATCCTTATGTTCAAACGATTACGCTCAGCCAATTGTAAATGCGTAAAAGCACTACTCATGTCATCCCCATTAGATAAAGGTCTTTCTTCGCGATTGCCTAGCGTCGGGTAGACAGTATAGCGCATACTGGTCAGCGCGGGAGTGGAAAGAAGTATACCCGGTTGCTTTCCAGAAAATCGAAAGATTTTAGACTGGACAACACGCGATACAAATGTAAGAACCGTACGATGGCGCAAGGAATGCATTACCGACTAAGAAGCGTGCTCTGCCAAACCCAAATTGGCGAGAAGACGATTAGAACACTTAAAGAATATTTATTGATACATAGGAGGAACTACGAAAAGTAAACCAGTCATTAGAATGATAAGGTCTGTTTGTAATTGGAATTATTATCGTAAAAGGATGTCAGATGGTGTGTTTGATTGGATTAGGTTCAAAAAGTCAGAATATTTTTATTAAATATAGGTGAGAAATATCCTGGTGAACACTGACCACAATTATCTGGAAAATGTATGCTGGATTCAAACCGAATATTTCACATTATTGTTGCGGAAAAGTTCGGGGTCCAAAATTTGTACAAGGGATCTAACCCTTTAGTCAACCGAATGCATTGCGATCAATGGAGTGTATTATTGGTTTTGAACAGCGCTCAAATATCATTTTTGATAAATCATGAACGACGATGTAATAGTTTGTTCGAACTGCCGGTTTCGGTCACTTTGGTGGCCATACTGTACTAGCCGGTTAGCCGGCCTTTGCGCCGTGCCGGCAGCCCCCAAGCCCTCTGCTTTCAGAATATATATTCTGCCCCAGTACTCTGCCTTCTTTTTCCTTAAAGGGAGTCTCGGGACGCTACAGACGACGTCTCAGTGTGGCCCATTTTGGTTCGCTTAAGCTGAATCATATATGTCTTTTCACGCTCTAAGATTTTATGTAAAGGCTACTTTTAGATGTTAAGACAGGTGCATGGTAAAAATGGAACAATTTAATGGGTACACACAAAAATTTATCATCCTGGGTGTGTTTGACATGGAAGCGTTATAGTGAATTTACCCTTTATTTGGCTACAATTAATTACGGGGGTGCTTTAGCCTCCGTGGAACATTTACTCCCTTCGATGTGCGTCTCGGGCCGTGCCAGTAGTCTTCTAGCTCTTCTGTACCATCCTGATATGTCCTTTACCATCTTGCACCATACCTACCATTGCAGTGCCCTGGTATCACTTATTAGTCCTTTACCATTAACAGTCCTTCTTTGGAATTACTACCTCTCTAAAAAGAAGCGTTTGGGTTTCGTTGTGTTAATCGACAATTGAGTGTAAATTCCAACGCCAAGTTATTTGCTATCAGAATTATTGAATGGCGGCGTTTCTTGTAGACTAGCAATGGTCAAACTGCTTGAAAGTAATCTAAGCTCCTATCGGGGATGAGGTTAATGTTACGCTATTAATGCATATCGAGTTTCAGCATAAATAATCCAGTCGTAATTATTTGATATTTTTGTCCCATCTCACTGATAAGTGTGCATGCTCACCGGCTCCGTGGAGCTGTGATTCCTATCTGCGGCAATCTCCAGTGTATTTGTAATCTATCTCATTACAAATTCTGTATTTCTTCAGGGTGCTGAACTGGTGATAGCGTGAGGGGAATTTAGTCCGATGGGCAAACATCCCGATTTTATTGACTGATAGGCAAAAAGTGATGGCATTTGAGAAGGGGGCATCTGATGCGGTTTTTTAAATCTTCGAAGATTTCCAGTGGGAAAGTTGAAGTAAATTCTACCTTCGACAATCACTCCAACCTCGTGCCTCCCAGGAGGGCATCCAAGTCCTAAGGAGAACTTTATTTGAGCTAAATACATCCCTTAAGAAGATGGATGTAACCCAGATAAACAGTCAGTGCGGAGATGAGAACGTAGGCCCTAAGGTGGGTTGATGTAGACTGACATCTCTACAGGGTTCTGTTTTTGGGCATTATTCGGCACTCAGCAGTACAAAGTCATCAGATTCTCCTTCTGGGTTTGATAAATAAGTGAATACGCCTTAATAATATTGGGGCTAAACACATATATACAAAACATTTAATGATTGGGATTTCTAGCCTTTGGTCAGTGTTCAAAGCGTCTTCTACGAAGCAGTGGCCGATGCGGAAGACTGACCGAGGTGAGACCAGGAATGACTCTCAAAAATAAAAGTGGCCAATGTAGTGGTTTAAAATTCTGTTCAAGTGCAATCCTTCTTTGTGGCATGGTCCTCAGGACGTGTTCGTAGCACCTGAACCCTCCTGTAGGTTGGTGATAGGTTTTCTTCCGTACTAATTTTCTAATTACGATTTCAATGAATGTTTGGGAGGCAGCAAAGGCTTTTATGTTGTTTATAGGTTCACTAGTTGCGCAAAATAACTTACCAAATGAAACTCAGATGTTCGGCTTTTTCTCGGTGTGGCATGTTAGAGTGATTTGTCAACCACCCAAATAGTTTTGCTTTGCTATAGACTTTGCTGGTTTTACAGGAATGCATGCATTACCGTGTGCCCTGCTCGAGTTTCACACGAGCTGGCACTTCCTACTTAGAGTACGTTGTTATCAGTTGAAAGCAAACTTTGATATAGAACGGATTGATGGTCTCACAATCGCAACGGGCTACTGTCGCAAATCTGTTTTATACCAAAGATGTAGAGCTTTAAACAAATCACCGGAAGCCTATTTAAAGCTCTAAAGTTGACTAACGGTTGCCGTTTTGGCTTCATAGACCCCTAAAACGTGTGCTCGAACTCTACCCAACGTGACTATTCTTTTGGGAAATTCTCATCCACATTTTTAGGAATGCATGCTGTGGAAGAAAGGATGCACTGGTTTGAAGGCGTCACGTTTAGAAAGGAGAGGGTGACTTTGCAAAAACAATCTACCAATTACTTTTACTTGAATGCTTTTGAGGCATGAGATCTGGTCCAAGAGCAATTACAGCATTTTAAGATGAAAATAAGTTGTAAACACACCCCTTAATAATGTGCGTCTTTGGAATATCTCCTATGACCATCAAGCCGCAATTCATCTTACGTTGGTGCTCAACTAGTTAACTCGGCGTTTTGGTCTAGAGGCCACTTAAGGCGCCGCGGTGTGGATTCCGGTCAATGTTAGTGGTCCCCAGCCCCTATGTAGGTCGAAAATACAATTCTGTCCTATTATTGTCTTCTCTTATACCCCATATGTAAGATTTTGTCAACACTACTGCCAAATCAAGGCTTTTAAAAATAATAAAGGATAGATACTGGCTGTGCTTTACAATTCTCCATCTATTCAAATGGCTGATTGAAAAACAACAGATTTGCAATGTTGACATTATCAATACTTGGACTTGTTTTGTTCTGTTAGTGCCTGTTGTAGAGATGCAAAATAGTATTTACACGCGAAGGAGGCCTGCCATTTTCGCCCGAAACAAAAGTCATCACGCATTTTTTGCATTACTCAAGTGGATTTTCTTGAATGTTGGTAAAGTGAATAGCCAAGTACAATAAGTGCAAAAGGAACAAGCCTTTATGGCAATCCCAGGGCTGTGTCAGCCATTCAGTTGTTCTCTTTTTTAGTTTAAAAATAAAAAGGACGTAAATATTAGTGTTGGCAAATATATCATAAAAACACGCAAGTAATAAAAAAGTGGTCTACATACGCATTAAAATCTTTTCACCCGTTAATCGCTTTTGGATTGTCTGCAGTGATTTGATGTTTTTGTTAACTCCATGCTGAATTACAGGACACTTCAGCCTCCGAAGGTTGTGTTTCCGTTCTGCAGCAGCATCTTTAAGCCATGCCAATTACTTTCCAACATTTCCTCAATCAAGTAATTTTTTAGTGTCCCGAGTCGTCCCTCCATTCCGAACGTGTAGAACGGCTGGGAACCCTGAAGAATTGTAAAGGCGGATCTATGAGTGGCCTTAAAACCGATGCAAAGTGCTAAACATACAATCAAAGTGCTACAATGTATGTCCTTCCCCAGCACTTCGGCTTGTAACAACTTTTGGGAATGCTTCATGTTATCTATCAATACTAAGGAATTGAGCAAACAATTAGCTGCATTCTGTAAATGTTGCGCGCATAATCCCTCCACTTCGCTAAGGACACAGCACAACGCTTAAGAAAGTAATGTACAGGGGGCAAGAAGTGATTATGGGAAATTGGGAATTGCATCTTCTTTGGGGATTAGCGGTGTGGCCTCAGGTACTAGGTCCAACAAACTTCGGCTTCTTTCTACTTATATGTATTAGCTTGACAAACATGAATTACTATACATTGGCGCTTTAGTTTAGTAGGCTGGGGAATAGCTTAACACTTTCAAGGGCGAAGCTTCCATTACTGTTTTCTTGAGGATTGTTTCAGAAACAGGACCATTTGAGCGCGCCTTCACACCCACTACTACTTACAGGAGAATTTGGAGTGAGTTTGGTTACAGGGTTTTGACATTTTGAAGTAATTTTAAGCTGTCTTGCAAAGTTAAAATGTAGTAAAATGGACTGCAATATGGTTTGGCTTCTTCGCCATTTTAACGTGTAGACAAATGGATACTGGAGTAAAAGCTTTTTAAGTATAGTTGCTTTCCCAACAAATAAGTAGGGTTGTCCGTAAAAGTCCTTTCCTCTGACCTTCATATCATGGCGTTGGTAGGGTTTTTTAGCAGTTAGTTTTATCTTTCACAACTAATTCCGCTTAATAATGTAACAGTCACATAGCCTTCCAAAAATAAAGGCGGGTTCTCGGGAAATGTGCATGAAAAAGTTGCCTTTATTAATTGGTTGCTTAGTTTCTTTGAAGAATCGGAAATGTCCTCCAGAGTAGTGTCATTTAAGGTAGATGGAGGTAATGAAGCATTGACTTCGGAATTGCGTTACCATTTACTAACGTAATTAGAGTTTACAACGGCTTAGATTCTCGAATCCGAAAAATCCTTACTTTAGCCTTTGATTACCTGTTCTACTGTAAACATGAACTACATGAATATGTTATAAATATGAACAAACTGTGGAAGGCTAAATGGAAAACAAAATTTGTTTGTTGAATGTTATGCTTCCATATAGCCCGTAATTTTACCTCTACGGGAAGTTCTGCCTCTAGAACCAAAAAATTCTGTCCCTAGTTACCTCCTTTTCCTACTATTGTTAAGTGTCCACTTCACTTCGAATGCGATTATGTGCTTGCCTGGCACGAATCTCGTGGAAAGACGATAAACACTAAGCGAGATGGGGGTGGAATTTAGAGGCTGAGGATTAAGCAGTATTTCAACTCCATTTCAACTGAACTGCAAGCATTTTTAATGATCATTTTTCCAGTTTGGGATTTTGCGTTGTGTTGCCATTGAATGCTAGAATTTTCCACTGACCTGCTGATTGGCTAGTCCTGGCTGCTTCTGCGACAGTTTTTCTTACCCGCGCCAGAGGTGTACTATACCAAGAATATGGATTTCGCCGAGATCACACTCATTCACAAGCACAAGTAACGCAAGCACAGTCTCTTGGAGGTAAAATGATGTTTAAGAAGTGTCAGGTGTGCAACGATATGGACGTTAAATTAAGGCTTCAATGCAAAGGCCACGATTTCCACGATCCAGTCGACCAGCAAAAAATTTAAAATTGGGGCTTTTATAAGGCATAGGGGTGAAGAGAAGCACAAATTGGAAGCCTTTTTAATCCTGGAGTCTTCTATTAACACATGTGGGATCCATTTGGTGTAGGTGTCATCGAATAGTTTCACCATCCACGTTAAAAATTCATGGAATCGAAGCGCCTTTCTGATTGTGACGCAGCTATAAGTAATTCATCACTAGGATCAAATCATTGAAGCCTTTTGATTTTTGAAAAACGTTCAGCTATTGCATCTTATCCAAGTGATCAACAGCAATCTAGATGGAAAACTACTTCACCTTTTGAACCAAGTTGGAATCTATAAAGCAGACACGACTCAATCAAATCAGGTTCAATCGAAATGGATAGAGTTGTGCAATCGTGCACATTTTAATTTACAGCGCCTGAATGTAAACACTTACTCTAAGTTATAAGGGCCCTAGAAGTTAAGACAAGGCAATAAAGCTGTCTAAACCATGCCACTTTATCGGTCACAATGTCACTCAGGGCGATTTGATCTCTGAGCAATGCCAGTGGCCCCAAACCCTTCTTTGTATCATAAATACACTCTCTGCCCAAGCATTAGGCCTCCTCTCGTCTCCAGGGTGGTCTTGAGCGGCTGGAAAACCTTAACTTGCACCTTAAATCTCTCTTGAACAGCCAGCCTATTTATAACTCATAGACGCTCTGATTCATCATAGTTTTCGAAAAGCAGCGATTAGTCTCCCCTCAAACCATTAAAACGATTTTCATATTATTGCTCGTCATTTTAAGCATCGCAGAAGCCTATTTAAACATCAGGTTATTTTTAAGGAATATTTACTTGTAGTGAAGATAATTTCCTTGCACATTTAAAGGTAACATGTAGGCAACGTTAATTTGATTTTCATAAATTAGAATCGTTTTCCTAATAGACATGCAGTCAGTAAAAAACCGCCCGTTTAAATTTATGTGTATTTTCCAGTTTTACCCCCTCATCAACGTAAAAATTTGCTACGGTAAAGATGTCACCTTTAAGCTCAAACATGACATAATTTATTTTCTCAACTAAACAGACAGTAGACGAATTCCGAGGACCACAGGAAAATGACAAAGTTGAGGCACAGTTGGATAAAGCAACGGTAATTTAGCAGGCGAAACTCCTGAAGGATTCCACATTAATACTCCGCACAAGCTTGTAACTGTAATGGATAAATAAAAATTTTGTGAGGGACGAGAAGAATAAAAGCCTTGTAGGGGTATGTGCTTCTCCTTACTCTTTGCCACAGTTAAAACAATGCGCACAATTTGTGCAAAGGTTTACAGATGCTTACACACGTTTCGGTCTGTCACTTCCCGCTTACTTGTTTTCTTTTTCATACTTTTTTAATCGCATATTACATACCATGAGCAAGGTGGGATGCAGTTCATGTGTTTGCACAAGGTTCCGTAGTAAATGGACGATTGCGTTTGTAACTTTTTGCTGGTCACATGGTGGGTTTCGAATTCGACAGAATCCAGTCACAAATGCATCTATAACCCCACAGTATTGATGACGGAAGGTATCAGTTTGCGAATTAAAGGAGGTCAAGCAGGTCACCAACTAGATCGGAAAGAAAGTCTTTGACTCATTCTATTATGAATTTGCTTAGGTAATGTAGGACAATTTTACAGTTCTACTTATCGTAGGGACAGGTTTGAGGCTTATTTGTAAAGGGTGAAATCTCTGTCTAGCCAGTTAACGACCACCACATCAGTTGTGGTCGAAGGTAAGTTCTCGCAAACCATACATATGCTATACGTTGGTTGTTTGTTTGAATCTCGGTCTCGCTAAAGAGAGATTTTGAATCTCTGTCATTGCACCTACACCGAGTGGTCTAGCGTCCATGTCATGCCAGTAGCCGCAAACCCTACTGTATGTCCGGAGAAGTCTCGGAACGCCGCACACAATCCCAATAGCTATATAGGTTTTCTAATACCATCCAAATTCGGATAAAACAACTTGATAATCACAATTAGCGTTGCCTAAAGATAGCAAACCATTAAGTTACAGAAACACTGGGGCCTAAAATATATCTAAGTTAGTACTTAAATCGAGCAGCTCACTTGTTTTTCAATGGCGACGTATCGGTAGTCGTTCAAGTGCCCAAAGTCATACCGGACCGCAAATTCATGCATCATGTGGCGTGAGACACGAATCGGGAGGTAGTGATTAATTTGGTCAGTCAAAAATTGACATGGATCAATGGAAAATTCATCAAAGGTCGTTTCAGACTCGAAGGTGTCAGCACTAAGCCATGCATGATCCGCTTCATTGTAATGAGCTAGAGGATTGTGGGCATTGTTCGTCTCCTTATGAGGAGCTGTCATCCTACTTGCATCGCTAGAAGACAACGTCTCTGTTGAATTTTTGGTTGATATTAGTGTGGATGGAGCTGAGGTAGATGATTGACCGAAGCTCTCATGCAAAGCTGAGTTTTCAGGTGTTTTTGCTGCATGTGAGCTGGTGCTTTCAACGGTGGATGGAGCCAAACTCGATAGTTTTGTTACAAGTGTGCCTTCATGCTTTTCAGTAGGGAATGATGAATTTTCATTTGAATATCCTTCCTTTGTTAGTACTGGAGACACAGTTGTCTCAACTGACTCAACCATTGACCCAGAGATTGTTGGGTTGCTGACAAAGTGGTTCTCTGTTGAGATTGGTGAATCAGAGGTTTCTTTTTTAAGCTGCGTTTCAACGTCCGATGAAGCGTTTACTTCATTAAAAGCATCAGTAAAAAATTCAGTTTGTGCTTGATCATCTGAATACTGTGTTGATGAAATTTCGCTTCCTTTTTCCCAAGGAAGATCAACAGTGGATGTTTTTACAAAGTTGTCGCCTAAATAAATGCACCCCAACATTATGCAACTGGCTTGAATTATAAGTGATGGAGCGTGGATTTTAAGCTTATGGAAATTAATGTCTTGGAGCTCTGCTCATGGCATCGATGCTGCTAACCCTCTAGCCTCACCATAGACTTACAGTTTAACTAATTCTGGAATTGCATACGCTCTGAAGTTAGCTGACTGTCCGAGTTATTTGACCACTAGTCGTTTATGTCTTATAAACAATCCCAGACCAACCTTCTTAGACTCAGACAAGCAGTACCTAAATTAGCTAAGTTTGGAAGTTAATTACGATTGTGGATGCATTCGTATTAACTTCGCATACACTGAGCGAATCGCATCTGAATGCTTACGTGCAAGGCTGATTACATGGCTGCGCAGTCGTTTGTAAAGGTCATGCCAAAAAGCAAAATATAAACAAGTTTCTTGTTTTTGACAGAGGCAAATTATAACAAAAAGTGCTTGGCTTAAACAGCTAAGAGCTCTTTCCATTCGCATGGTCGGTATAACAAAGTAGGTTGCAAAGAGTGACAAATGCGATCTTTTACTTTCAAAAACAAGAGTCAAACTCTAAATGGTTTTAAAATTATCTGAAAGAGTTCACTTGACACAACATTATACCTAACCTGAAGTAGAACGACATTGCAGCAACGGTTGATGAATCACTTGACCAAAAATGATATGCACCTTAACTTTTGTTTTATTTAAAACTGTGATTGGAGACCTTTACTGTAACTTTAGTAGCAACATTTTTATAAAAAAACAGATATGGGAGACGAAGGTATTAGCAATAGCTAGGTTGACTAGAGGAAACTGGGTCAATTTTAAATGCGTCGAAAAAATGGTTGATAGCAGTAGCAAAGCATGAGGGCAGCTTCCAAACTAATTAGACTGCCGTGCAATACTTTAGTTTTGTTTTAACTCTCCGTCTCGGTAAGGAGCTGGGTTGCATGTTCTTTGGCCATGCCATTAGCTCCCAAGCTCTTCTGTGAGTCGATAGCACATATTCTGTCTGAGTGTTATGTCTTCTTTCGACTTTAGGAAAAACTCGGAATCCTATATTGTTGGAGGCAGAAGGCAAACCTGATCTTAAGGTACAACCCTCCTGATTTCTACTACTGGGTCATAAACCTTAGCGTGATGGAAGATGTGGACGTGACGCGGCTGAATGGATTAGTGAGAAGTCCTGGCAGAAGAACTTGGAGACTGCTGACATGTCGCAGAGGCCAAGAGGCCCAGTAGAGGTAATAATGTCGGAGTTCCTAATTAGCTCGTCACCAAAACCGAGCCAAAACATGCAACCAGAGCATCATAGCTATGCATGTAAGGACTGTTAACGATTCGCTAAATAAATGAAATATGCTGTCTGACTCATTTATAGCTGATTTGTAAAACACGGATCTATTTCACATGTACTTGACACTAATATCTAGTCAGATCAAAACATAAGACTTTCACATACCAAAGACGAGGAGAATGAAGGCAGGTAACGCGATCATAGTGAGCGGAAAATTGATCCAGTGTCGACAGGAGAAAGAGGTCGATCTAAGTGAGTTTATATTTTCTTGCTTTGTGCGGGATTTGAGAAAATGAAGAGTATACGGGCATTTTGGGATGCGGGTCTTCCAAAAAGTGAACGTGATTTATGTGCCCAAGTAAAATCACCAGAACTAACGGCATTGAAATAAAAATAAAGATTTTGTGTCGTGATTTTTTATTTTTTGGATGGTACAAAAATACGCCTGATTCATTTTTTTGCTTGACACGTTAATAATGGCCTCGTGTCTTTTAGTAAAAATCAAGCAAAATGTTGTACAAAAAACAGTTTTTTTCTTATAAAGTTGTTACCTTTTATGAAAGCCGCAATGTAAAAGTAAGAGTCAAATGAAGTTTTGCAGTCTTCCGTAGTCCAGCTAGGAAGATATCTCAAAATCAACTGAATGAATGTTTAACTTCGTCTAGAAATCGCAATTTAAAGCTTCAGACCTTGCTGAGATAGTTTGGTTTCCTATTTATCAAAGCAGGCCAAGATTAATCAAAGTAATTTAATTGTACTTTTGAATAGATATTTCTTTTCTAAAGTAGCATACTTGAGGTTGGATGGTTCGGATTGAGATTAACCCCTCAAGTTCGCAATAGCCACAATCACTACCATCCAAATGCTGCTTCTTGGAGGGCAGCTGATAGCGCTATCTCCTTTCATAGGTGCTGTGTAATGGGCTTGGCGCTTCTCTCTTCCACCTTAGACTTCATGTCTCTGGAACCAGCAGAAGGGTTGGAAAGGGATATGTTTTAATGAGTGACAGTGAAAAAATTGTGGTTGTGCCAGTTGAGCGTGTTCGAGAAAAGGTGTCCCTCTCGGGAGTCGATGGCGTCCAATCCGTCACACGGTTTGTATTTACTGAATGCCTCTCTCCTCAAAAGTACATTCCAACAAGATGCACTACGGCCATTATGCTGGCAGTTTTAACCTCTCTAAACATGGCTAAACACAAGGTCACTAAGCTTTGTACTACAGTAACTCTTCCAACCTATTTTTAAGACAGTGAACTACTTTACGAAATTTTTGAGGAGTCTATTGATGCCAACAAATCTTTTCGCGTTTTCAATCTTAAATGGATATTGAACTTCTTTCTAAAACGAGCCTATTCCATTAATGCGCTTAAACTACCGATTCAATTCATCGAGTTAAATGGGATTGCGATCACATCGTTTAGTAATAAGCAGTGACTGTTGGATACCCACTGGAACTAGTTTTCATTTGTGCTCCGGGGTCGTTTCACCTCAGGCGTACTTGACGGAGGACTTCAAAGTATGTGAATGTCATCATCTGGCAGCCAGCTGTGAGAAGAGCGTCATAAACCTCCAGCCAGTTGACATAAAATTCGTCAAGGCTTGTCTACACGCTGTTCACATTGTTGCTTATGGCCACTTCTTGATATTCTATCGCGTACAAACACGCCCACATGCTCCGAATCGGATTATTTGTTGTGCTAGTGCTACTAGACACAGTGAACACCGAACATTATGCTTTATGAGGAAATTAAGAGCCAATACCGAAGATAAAGGAGATCTGAACTGGCTAGAACTACTGTTTCGCGGAGGACGGCCAAGTTTATTTACGTATTTGGGCGCCTTGATCCATTCTAAAATCTCGGTTCAACAGATTCCACCATTCCTAACTCTAATCGGTTGGACTAATCCAAAGATTGAGACGACTAATAGGAGCATGAGTCACTCCCTTCAAACTCTACTTTGAGTCACTTAGGCCATTTCTCAATGATCCCGCTAAATGCAAAGTTCCTACTTCTAAGCAAACATTTGACTTAGTAACTGGCTTTGGAAAACCCAGTGGTTTAGTAAGTAAAATCGCAAAACTTCAATATAATATTACCAATTAGGGGATTCGTGGACACCACTTTCGTGTTTTGTAAAATTCGTCCAATGCGAACGGCGCAAAGTAATAGAACAACTGACTTCTTTAACAAATTGGTCCATCGGTGATAATTTTGACGCACAGCATATTGGGAGAATTGCAAAAAACCATGTTCATGTTCAGAGAAAAGACTTCAGCCATATGGGGAGTACATGTTTTGAAAAATAAGCAAATAAGGATATAAGCTATGGCAAGACATCGATAGGGGTCTTAGCACTCTAACGCCGGCAGCTACGGAAACCCTACAAATTTCACGTATAACTGGTTAGGCATAGATATAATTCGATAGCACTAGTGCCTTCATGCAATTATCTGGTGAATCCCTTAACTTGGAATTTAAGCAAGAGTGGGTATTATAGTTACTGATTATCATCATTCGAGGAAGTTGTTGTTTTTCCCTCTTAAAGAGCTACTGTCGTATAAAATCTCTTGTAAAAAATAGATTCTAAGTGCTCCCATTGCTCCAGGATCCGGTGAACGTTTGACTTTTGTAACTCGTAATACACTAACGCTCTACCTTTTTCGCTTTTATATTGTCAGCACCTAATGAGTTTAACCGACACAAATGATAACCATAAAGTAGCATAGTTCACAGTCATCTGCACGGTTGAGGCTGACCAGATGCAAGATGTACCTCTTGCCAGAGAAAGCATTAGTGCATTGACACCTTTAAAGGTAATTTGCAAAGTATCTCATTACTTCTCGCGTCCTCCTTATCTGAATTTATAGTCTCATCCCACTGACCCTCCATTGTATCCACTTCTGCAATACTGTGATTATACTTTTCGAGAGATACTTGAGGCTCCGTCTTCACACTTATGCCGTATGCCCACTGGTCCATGCCAGTTGCCCTCGAGCCTTTCTGTATATCGTCGGTGCACTGTCTGTCATAGTATCATGACTTTCAGATGCTAAACACAAACTTTCTCGATTTGCGTTCTTGAATGCTAAATGCTAAGGTAACATTAGTCGCAAGCCGTCTATGGTACCTGTGTGATGTCAAATAAATAAATATGCTATACCTCCCCACCCCTCTACCAGCTGCATAGAACACAAATAGGTATGGCTGGGCAGCACTGAAGCAAGAATCAAGCAATAAGGAGGAGCAGGCATGAAAACCTGTTTCAGAAAAACTATTTTAGCCCTCTCCTACATTAAGTGACTGATTTTAGGGCAGTGTTCTTACTACTAGCAATGGGCAAACGAGACATCCAGCACGATACTTTCTCCCTCCATACAGTTCCCAAAGAGAACAAAACTAACGATCCAGTAGAAATGTTAAGATGGATAAGTGACGTTACGAACAAATAGCTTCCCAACTGCAAACCAATTCTATGACTGGCGTGGTCGGTTGGCGGGACTTTTTCCACAGGAGGTTGGCCAAAAGGAGCTTCGCGGATGATGCTCAGAAGAAGAGAGAGACTATGGAATGCTTTGATTAAATGTTTAATCCTCCATTTTGATTTCTAGGGGAATTTAGGCTCCATCTTTGTGCTTCAACTGTGCGGCATGTACTCTGAGCCGTGTTTGTACCATCCACCCATCCTGTGCGTCGGAATAATACGGTCTACCCTAGTTTCAAGTCTCGTGGCGGTACTATTAAGCCAGGCACATAGAGGCCAGTCACATAAGTGCAGTTCAGAGTTTTTTATTTACAATAAGTAGTTGAGAGGTTGGTATTTTTGGGCTCAAGCGTTAGGACATCGGAAATCTAATTTAAATCCAAATCCGCAAATTGCATTTGCTCTTCAGACTCTTTTTTGAGATGTTGCTGTTTTAAAGCAAAATTTTTGAGTCCCTCAATTGTTATTTAACCGAAGCACCATAAATATTGTTGTTCACTGTCTTAACAATGCATCCAACGCAACCATCGGTCGCCATAGATTTCGGTTTATAGAACTGCAAATTTAAGAATGCTTAACTAAAGAATGTTCTATGAAAATGCCATTGCGTCTCACAGTTACAGTCTACTTAAAGGGGATCAAAATTTTATTAAGGTTAGTTTTTGCCCTAAATTCTCGCGTTGAGTAGAACTTTTTATGAAACAGAATTTTTATGACTTTGGGACTGTGTCTGTTCGAAGGGGTATCCTAAGTCCGTATTCGTCCGCCTTTTATAAGAGGGATGATGGCGAATATTTCATTAAAATATACCTGAAACTGCGGATGTAGTGGCCAGGAGAGCCGCTAGTGAAAGCCGAAACTCCTGCATTTTATTAAAGTCAACAAAAAATGCCAATCTTTGTGTAGCATTCTATTAAATGTTGATCAGCAGCTCTGTTTCTCATTCCAGGTTTTTAATGGACTGTAATTATCCCTATACTTCCACTTTTTTAGAGATTTTATTGCAAATTAATGGCCAAACCTAAAGGGGAGGAATGAGCCTGCGTAGAAGATGGAGTAGTTCTTGAGGTGAAAAACTTGTTAAGTTGAAACCTTCCACGTTTAGAATTGATCCTGAAATTCTAAATACAAAAAAACTACTTGGCGATGGAAGTGATACTACCGCTTAGCAGCGCTTCTGGTCTTATCTGATTAATTAAGTAAAAGAAATTTCGAATAAATACTGCCTTATAGATTTCGTTGCAGAAACGATCAGATTGAAGGAAATTGTGGTTTTATACCGAAAAACGTAATTAATTAACAAACGAAATCACAATCTAAGTATAGGCAATGTGCGGGAAATTGAATAAAGGTCTGGGCGCCTGCTAGTTGCCCTCACTGTTCTATTATCACACACAACAGGTGCGACTTGAGTGAATTCCACCAACCGATCACTATTTGCATAGACTTCAACAATCTATTTGAGGCTGTCCCATTAATTGGAAATTAGGTGGTACTCTCAGAGGTGTTATAAAACGTCAATACAGCAGACAACCTTGGTAGAGTCAGGTTTAGGCAATGATACAAAAAGAAAGTCAAAGTTCACTCTTCTTGAGATCATTTTGCAACCCCAGATCAAGCCCATCTGCCTCCTGTAATTGAATGAAGGGAAGAACTTCCAATCCTCCGCCGCCGGAACATGTTCGTGACTCTATGTTTTTGCGTGTCATGTCGTTGTCATTCATTCTGGTAGCTCTTAACACGGCTTCTGCTGCAGCATCAATGGCAGTAGCGTCACCAAGGGCACCAACAGCAGACGATTTTACGCGCCATCGTGGTACGAGGGTTCTCAGGTGGCGTCGGAAGGTCTCACTGAGCCAGGCGTAAAGCAGGGGATTATAGACAGCCGAGCTCATTGCGATGATATGGCAGGTCACGAAGATAGCGTTGAAATAAGGTATCGTGAACTCAGGGTCGTTGGCCTTTGTGTCACTGTATATCGACAACGCATTTAGTGGAATCCAGCACACCACGAACACAACCACCATGGCTATGAGCATCCTAGATGGATAGAAATTAATGGTTATTGGTCGTGCTCAAGGTACAGTTGATCCTTGCCCTGGACACTGGGTATGTACTCATAATATTATAATTCGGTCTTTTGTAGTAGTGTTTTGAAAAGTTCTTTTATTTATGTACGTGAAACCTATCCTTGTAAGGCTTTTTTTACTGCTTCCCACTGCATTGAATTTCATTGACATGCAACAGTAACCCGTATCACATGGTGCAATAACGTTGGCACCCTGACCGACGTAATGTCTTCCATCATGTGGATCATTTGACTGGCCGAAGTGTCAACGTCGAGCACCGTTTTGCGTTGTTACAATTAATATGGGTCTGCTGTTTTCCATTGTGTTAATTTGTGTTTTTGATTAAATGCATGAAATATAGGCAAGGAAATATGTGAATTTAAGTTGCCAAAAGAAACTCTTTTTCCAAGCCCAAATGCTGTTAGCCACTTTGTCGTTTTTTGACTCCAACTATGACGCAAGACATTTAAAGGTGGTTTATCACCATATGATTTCGCAAGATATTTCCTAAATTAAAAGAACTACTAAACATTCTCGACAAAGTGTCTTATGAGTGATTTTTAAAGATTATCTTCCTCCGCGGAGTTAACGAACAATAAAATAGAACACTTAATTAGCCAAGAATGCATCAAGTTTGATAAATCACTTCTTATGCTCACCATCAGAGACTGAACTAGGTTAACACAAAAATGCATTTTTATCGTTAATTCTAAATCGACGTTTGTTTCCCATCAGCATTTAATTTACCATATTAAATACCCTTTGTGGAAACAACTTTGTAGAAACCAATTTTTCGCATTTCATTGCAATTACTTTGTAGCAGTTAAAAAGGGAGCTTTTGATTTTGATTTTTTCCGCAGAATTGCAATTTCCGCGGTGTTACACCAATTCACTTGGAATAAGCGGCTAACGAATGGCGATGAGAAAAAAAAGGGGAAAGCAACGTTGCATCGTAGTGAATTTTTTTGCTAAAGTTGTTGAAGCGTTTTTGGGTAAAAAGAGATTTTACCTCGACTTTGCCACACCACTTCGACAACCCCGGCTATTTATTATCAAAGTATCAGTTGTTTTTTAGCATAAGGTCGAATTTTTGTCACTAGCTAGTTGGCTTGACAGATACTAAATAAATCCTAATAAAAAACTTTTTTTAGTTGCATGCTAATCAAAACTGATCTGTGGACTAAAATGTTTAAAGAATTCTGAGAGACATTTCACTACTAATAGGTGGAGATAATGGAGTGTTATCGTCTGAATAGTGAAGTATTCTAAGTTGCGAAAAGTAGAAACCACTATTTAATGCAAAATTTTAATCCTGCAAAGGTTTCATCATAGAATGTGGAAGAAACTGTGCAGCAAATTTTTCCACTACTTTTTAATCCTTCATGAGTGTCAGTTTGTCCACAAACCTTCGTCAGTTTTTGGCGATATGTAATAGATGTTTATGACTATTAAAATCACGGATTTAAATAAATTATTAATGAATGTCAAATGGCGTCGATCTCACGATCATCCATTGTGTTCTTAATCGGCCCAAATAGCATTTCCCCGTGCATTCGAAGATCATAGATGCTTTGAATGTGTTGTAACTTATTCGGATATTCGCGTAACTTGATTGCAATGCATTTTAAATAAATATTCGCAAACAAACAATCCAAACCATTAATAAAAGACGAGTTTGAATTCGCGGCAATTATAATTGGAGTGTTTTTGTTGGATGTCAGCGCGAAGATGTATAGGAACCCTAATTTATTGATCACAAAATACATGAACCCAAATTTCTGCTCTCGAAGTATAATAAACCAACGAATTTAAACGTCATCTTGACAGATGTGCTACAAAAGTGTTATAGGCGTACTATAATGCATTAGTAAAGAGTGAGGACACCTGTTGGTTTTGTTGTGCCTTCGTGCTTCAAGATCCTGCTTTTGAGCGCTGCGAAATCGCGATCCTAGCTTTTGCTGGCGCCGAATTCTCAAAAGTCGACTTACGTAGAAGTAGCAAAAGGATATCACTACAGAGGGCGCCACGAATTGAAATACAAAACTGAGGATTGAAAAGATCTGCAATTAAAAGAAGATCAACGTTCAAGCTACTCGATCGCAGGTAGTTTGATGGGCGAAGAATCAAGGTCGGTTGACTTTTATTGAAATTGAATGGGTGCATTCTATGGAAGGAGCTTTGACACGTGTTGACAGCTTTGATTTTGGTCAATTAAAAAAGTTTAAAATGTTGAGCGAACTTGCGTTATTATTTTTAAAAAACCCTGAGGAAGAACACTTTGGAATCCAACTTTCACAAAATGGTCAAATATTTAAAGTTACGGCCACTAAAGGAAATGCGGTTGTTTTGATGACTTTGGCTTGTGGGTGGCAATCCACTTCCCTCGACAAAATTTTAATGATAGTCATTTTGATGATGAGTGTTTACAGATTGTGTCCTAAAGGTCCGTCAAAAATAATTAGTGCTACCGATGTACATGCCACAAAGCATTACAAGAATCTATGGATGATTTACTTCAAATGCAGTTATGTCTGTGCATTCATAGTCTGCAGGCGTAATCGCGTTGCAGTACATGGGCTGTTTCTTTAGCTCTCGGTTTCGATGAAGGAGACACCCAGGTGCTTCGCCATTGTCACTTTGATGGGTGGACTGGCCTCCAGGCCGTGTCAGTGGCCTTAAGCCCTGCTGTGTCAAATAGGTGCATTTTGCTTGGGTGTTTCATCTTTTTATTCCTGAGGAAGTCTTGAAGCGCTACACATGTAAACCAAATGATCAGAGCTCTTTATCTGTATTTCCATGAAATTTTCGGTAAAAAGGAATCTTATCAAGTTTAAAAATGCCTTTGTTAACTTTCAATTACAATGATAGGGTCTTATTCGTTTTTTTTCTGTTGAACTTTGCCTTAAAATAGATAATTTGCATAACAAATGTGGTTTGAGGTATGGAAACACACCAACTCAGCATCAATATGAGTTGCTGGAAATGCAGTCTATATGCAAAATTTGTTCCACCTTTTACTGTTTTTTGACGATCTTTTTATTGTGTGGGTTGTGTTGTATTTTTCCATAAGAATACGTGGCCATTAACGGCTACCAGCTGCTGAGTGGTAGTTCAGTATTCTATCGCACACTATAAGCTCGCAAATAGTGAGGATAAATTAGACGAATCATTGTGGCAAGCTTAAAAGCGTTATGTTCATTTGAAATTTAGTTTTTATAAAAGTACTTATATATCGAACTTTGGAGCATATGAATTGTTTGTGCACTTGTCAACAAAGATATAAGAGCTTCAAGACTGCTTTCCACTAGAAGTGGAATTGAGGAGGCGTCCAGCGTAATCAATACTTTAAATGACACCTTTTGATTAGTGGTGGCTTTTCTACCTGCCGAATGACCATCGACTTAACAATATAAGGAGCATAAACCCTGTTAAAAGACAGTGGAAATCCTTCAATAATGAGTTTTATAACCCCAAATTGAGCTTGAGTATTAGTGATCTCTTTATCCTCATTCAGTTTTGAATCAAAGAATTGTCTTTTATAAATTTTCCTGTTATGCAGCTGTTAAAATAAATGCTAAAGAGCAACGTTGTGGGACAGGAGCAGTCAGAACTTTCTCTGTTACTCTTTATTTACCCAGTTGTGTCAACACGTCCTCCACATTTACAGTGCCACGGACATCTTTCAGTAGAGCTCTTACATGTTTGACCTGTACATTTGTCCATGATTAGTGGTGGATATTACTTTGTAAATAGTAAAGTATGTCAGCCATATGTGATAATGGCTTCCCACACTCAAACACTAAAGCATTACAATTGCTAAGCATAAGGCCTATTTCGAAGATATGCCCGAAGTCAACTAAGATTACTATCTGACGATGCCTGGACCGTGTTCAGCAGGATATAAAATACACCATGCGCCCAAGTACCAATGTGTTTGCGCTTCAATAAAAGTAACGTCATAGTCACAATATGCCCATAAATGCCGCTCAGGCACAGTTTAAGACCAGGTGGACAATGATTTCTAACAAGCCTATAAAAATCTCTCTCACATGGCTATAAATGAAAAAAAAGTCTAGCATCTTTTGAATTCGAAATAGTTTTGCTCTAGGTCAAGAGGTTGCTTTAAGCTTAAGATCAGGGTTTACTCATGATCAGGAGATGCGATGCCTTCCGAAAGACTGCTCAAATTTCTACTTCAAGTCCTTTTAGCTGATTGTGGATTTTAAAGTGCAAGGAGTCATTGGCACTAAAGTGTAAGTTATGAATCAGGCTGAAGATTGTGCCATAAATTGCGTCTAGAATAGTTACAATGTTGCCCCCTTGAGGTTAAGGTACTACCAGAGTAGCACTTACTTTTATGTGCACCTATAAAACCTAACAGAAAGACGGACTAAAGCGGCGATCTACGGCCTTTTAAAAACAACTTGTGATAAATAAAGCGTTGCATTGTAAAAATATAACCAAACGAACAGCTATTTTTAGTTCTCGTTATCTTTCCTGATAAACGCTTTTTCTTGCTCTTACTAGGGATTTTTAAAGAAGTTTTGCGTTTAATCGCGACGCTTCAACATAAATCAGGTATTCCGACATCCTTGAAGTGCGAATTTTAAAATTAATTTTGAGTTTTGTTGCTCTCTGCTACTCAACTTCGAAAAAAAATTAATCTTCTTTTTGCTCCTACTCCCCTTTTAGCCTTAAATGCTTTCCTAACACTTCCATCCTTATTTTTTTGCTTTAATTGCATGTACACCTCGGCCTTGTTCTTTATAAATATTTATTAATGAGAATTGACGACCGGCTTAATCAAAAACCTTCTTGCCAATGTTTATGTGCTCGATGAGCATCTACTGGATTTGCTAATCCGTGCACATACAATTATTCAAACTAAGATGTCAACCTCAACTCGTGACTGAGGGCGTTGCCAACTTAATTAAGACGAACTGCTGTCTAAGAAGGAGGTATTAGTGCTTGTCCACATGATTGGAAACATTTACATGACTTAACGCCTACCAGTTACTCCTAAAATATGAATTTAGTAGCATTATCCTAGATTTTAGCCACATTTTTTAGACTTATGAGGAAGTGCTTATTGCCTAGAGAGTGCGTGATACAAGCATCTTGAAAAAATTATGCATTTTTCCACTAGTACTATTGGCAGCCAATTTCTGTTTTATGCGCCTACATACAGTAAATGAGCGGTAAAAAGTTTGTGGTAGATCTTCGGAACAGAAAGACGATATGATGCGTTTGTACGGAAATAAACTAATCATCAAACCTAAATTCAGTGCTCAACACAATAAATCACAATTTTTGAGAATTACATCAAACGTAAAGGCCATAAGAAGGAGTTGAGACTACTTAACATTATCGTAGCTGTTGATAGCGCATTTAATCGTCACCGTATATCAAGCTATAAGTGAGCCCTCTAACAAGGAGTTTTGGTCAAGTTTAAATGAGGTGGAAATTAAAATACGGATAACAAAATTTCCCTCAAATAACTCTCGCTGTCGACCAGCCAGAAAAAATTTTTAAATGTAAGAAAATGTAGGTTATTGGAAGGAAGTTTGGTCGCTGAATTTACTATTAAAAGTTTTACCCGTCTAGACTCCCCAGGAGGCCAGGATTCCGTACAAATCGTAACATTTAGGACGGGATCGACAGTGGTGGTTTGATGGATAGCGAGTGGTAAGCAGATGAGCGTGGCTATCGCCCAAATCGTAGCAATAATGGTCCCGCACATCCAGTTGCGCATTTTTGAGAAGAAGGGATGCACAATGACCAGATATCGATCCACTGCAATGGCTGTGGACGTCAGTGTGGAGACGTACACCGAAACACCCATCGTGAAGCTGAGGAGTTTACAGAGAAACTGAGGTAACACCCATGTGTCGGAGAACGCAGCGATGGGTGTAAATGGCGCCGCAACCAGACTCATGAGTAAATCGGAGACAGCAAGGTTGGTGATGAAGAGGTTTGTTATTGATTGCATCGACTTGCAGCGAAGGATGACGAGGATGACAATTGTGTTGCCAAACAGGCTGAGTATAATAATGACACCGTAAATGATGAAAACTACTGTCTGGATAAGAGGGCCCCATTCAAAGGTGGACTCCCCGCATGGAGGAGCTGTGATATTCGTCATTCTGTGGAAGACGTGATGTCCGTGAAATGCACCCCTTGCCGACGCAGATGGGAATGCTCAGACTAATGCAACGTCGCATGATGATTGGACGAGGGTAAGGAATTATTTTTAAAAGCCTCTAACCAATCAGAAATGAGGCAGATGTAGTCTCTTTGGTACGCTGATAGGAAGGATCATGTGGGCCTATGGACACATTCCACTTAATGCACGAGATTTGCTGCACTTTATAGATCAAACCTGAGTTAAATAAACCTGCTGATCTGTAAAGAATGGGATGATTCACCCTCCATTAGATCAGTTCGAAGTTTTGTTTGCACATTTGTACATTGATTCGGGACATCGAAGATTTCTAAACACTTAAATTTACGGTAAAAATTAATTTTCGGTTGAGTCCTTAATTTGTGACGGGAAAAAATGTTCGCTTAAAAATATACAATCTGTACCTAATCCGGTACAGGGTTTCCAAGAATTTAATTATAATCCCAGGTTATCCCTCGGTGGGAGTTTCGGTAAAAGTTTGGTTCTGGGTCGTTATTATAAATGTTAAATAAAATCGAAAGCATTAACATTCTCTATGATGTAGGATATGTGAGACGAATGAGTAATGCGTTTTCCACCCCTATTTTTCCACCCGAATCACAGCGCTCTGTAATTTGGGGAGTACAAATTCAACAAAGAATTTTCGAATTTCGGAAGTTCCACTATATCGCAACTTATTTCGTGAAAAATGCTTTGAAAAAAACATTAAATTTGGTTAAAATTCGTCGATTTTCGCTAAATTAATGACTTCAATGAATGATTAGCCATTGAGATTCAAATTCAGTAGGTAAAAGGGTCCTGGATAGAGGTCCTTCAAATGCATGCATCGAAACGCAATGGAGTACACGGCTTTCCGCACTGTTGGGACTGCCATCTCAAGCGCCTTGTTTACTTGCCCATCAATTTCATTTTCTCCGTGACTTCCCTTTAGACGAGATAAGGCATACTACTTGGGCAGAACATGTATTGTTGACCTACGGAAGGGCTTAGGAACTACAGTGACGGGCTCCTAAGTGATCCGAAGCCAATAATCGAGAGTTAAACAATTAGAGTGCTACAATTATTGACTCTTTCTATTTTAGCATTTTTTAGTGATGTCGCTTGTGAAGAATGCTAAATATTGCTCAACAGTGCAAGTTTTTTGTCACTTATTCGGTCGTCATTGGTGTTTTAATTAATTAAATAATTGTTAGTTTAACTTTCCTTATTTGTAAGGCAACCACTTCAGATCCCTGCTATTGTACGTCCTTAGGGCCGTCTGGCCTCTGGGACACGCCAGCAACCCCAAGTCGAACATTATTATAGCTCCTCGAGTCAATCCTGGAGATGAAAGAGGGTATACTACTTGGGCAGAAGGGCTTGGGGGTTACTGACAGCTCAAAGGCCAGGTGGCCCACTAAGGGACAATGGCAAGGACCCAAAGTGGAACCCTTGCCATGACCGAGAGTTAAACAACCAAACTACTACCTCATGCCTTCAACTATTTTTGGAAAAGTCTCGGGGGCTACACACTTCATTAACGGTATTCACAAAGGGAATGGTAAAATTTGTCTGCTTTCTTCGCTCGAATCAAACCGCTATTGTCTTGGTTGGCGAAAAAAAGTGGTCAAGTTATTTTCAGAAGTAATGTTGTATTTTAATAACTAATTTGATGTAGACAATTTTAAACGAAGGAGACATTTTTTACCCAGTAGGTAGTGAAGCTGTTTTTTCCTGTATCTCACACATTATCAAAAACTCATTTTTATCCAACCTAGTGTTTTTCAACTTTCTGCGTAAAATGAGCTTGATGGAAAATATTTGGTCGGAGATAAATTATCCTTTGTGTTTTACATGATTTTAAACATTTGAGAATTAAAATTGAGCACCAACACAACCTTCATTGACACCACCCACCGTTATGCTTGTTAAACTTCCACAAATTTTCTGATAAGAGATGAATTTTACTTTAGTTCGACTTGAATTGCTGATGAAGTTTAAAGGCTTTTATGATTAAAAGAACTTATTAATCAACTCTAGCACGCAAGCACTTATGTCCAGGAGTATTTCTTCTGCTAAGACCAAATCATCCGACCTTGGATAGATATATTTTGATTAAAAAGTAGAAAATGACAGACACTACTTCTAAGCTGGGCTATTCAATTGCCTATTGTGTCCAACTTTACGTCTACATGGCCCAAAGTGAAAGTTCCAGTGCGTACTTGTGAGTTGGGCGAATGCATAACTGCTAATTCCAAGGTTGCTGTATTTATTCGAAATATTCCTTGAGCAAAATTTACTTATCAGAATGAACCATCAGTGTCCTAATCTAAGGTGATGTTAAGGTTACCCAGTTCGATGGACACCACTACCCATCACCAATTCGGTTCAACTCATCCGGCTCGGCGACTCTACAACAATACAAACTCCATGAGTGGATAAAAGACATCTCCAACAGCACCGCCCTATCAATGGAATGGCAGATGATGCTCCATGTGGGCTGCATGCGTCATTTAAATGACTTCGGCCAGGCAAATCCACCTGCTACTTTTCGTACTAAGATCGGAGTAATATCAATCTCGGAGACTTAATACTGCTGATTAACTCCCACCACGAGTTAGTCTATTTTGATCCTCCGGATAAGAGCCTCCACCAATTATGTCCTTGAGGTCAACCTATCTGCATTCTGCTTAAAGGTACCGATTATCTAATCAAACCTTCTAACTCATCAGATTTCAGCATTGTTTGGGTCCTCCCAACTGCCCACTTTGGGTACTTGAAGTTGAGTTGAACTTGACTTCCTTTCCGGTGCTGAAAAGCTAAATTTGCTGAGTACTGCCACGCTCATATGTTTATGTGCGAAACATCAGCCACCCAGGCAGCTTTGCTGATAACTGTCCTGAATACCACCAAAGTGGTCCCCCCTTTTATCCACCACCTCCTCCTCCACCTACTACCTCTCATTCTACAAGGCCCCACAGGTCAAAACACCCGCCACTTGGTTGGAAAGAACACTCGGCACAGGATCAAAGGGGGCCTCGCTAAATGATAGGCACCGCTAATTTTTGTATGCAAAGATTTGTGTAGATTGTGGCATCGTGGCGAAGGATTCCATGTTGTGTCTAACCAAGGCGGCGTGCTTTCCAAGCTAAGATCTGGTTATTCCATGAATTGCAAGGAACGCGTTCATTAGCCATAACTCTGGACTTCTGATGAGCAAACACACCACAAGTAGATGCTAACATTTTCCGTGAGTAATCTCCCCACTCTAAAAAAATAGCAAGCGAAAAGAAAAACCACCACACATCCTGACAAGGTTGCCTTATCAGTTGCTTAATATGCCTGCATCTAAATACCCTTAGTGTTCAAAGAATGCGGAACTATTAGTCGGCAGACAAATATAAATGAAGGACTTCACTTACATGAAATAATCCAAAAAATACTAAATCTCTTAATCAAATCGACCGCTACTAGCCATTTGAGTTTTGAAAACTTCAACCATCCAAATGTAGAGTTTCAAGGGTCAGAATCGTGGCTCTATTATGCAAAGCCCACTTGATCATCCGCTGTTGTGTTTAAGCAATCGCAAATCCATTAATCGGAAATTAAAACGAGTTTACTTGTGAAAATAGCTTAAAAATTAGAGGGAAGTGTCTGGATAGCGCTGCGCCACTATCCACCGAAACACGTCACGTGAGAGGACCAAGCTGGAATCAAAAACGGACACATTCCAAAATTGGTGTAAAGCAAAATGGTTTGACTTCCACTACAATTTACAGAATATTAAGCCATGTAAAATAATGCAACGAAGAGAAATTGAAGATTCTCGTTAGAAGATCCCTTCTGGGTTTGCACGCTTCTTAATAACTGAGGAAAAAATGTCAGGATTCCATACCCTGTTTTCAATGATTTTTTGCTCAGCGTAGACAAATAAATCACAGCCAATATCCTAGTTGAGTTGAGCGCTTCCTAGTCTACACAATATAACCTACTCTCTAGAACTCTCCCAAATTCATACCAATTGACGTTCTCATTTTTGAGTCGAACAATTCCCTAAATGTGCTATTAAGAGCGTAGCAAGTTTCTAAAACTAGTTTGCATTTTAGCACTGCTGAACTGCTCACTGACAACTCGTAATTTCAAACATAAGAATAAAAGTCACCACATGCCGGGGGGGGAATGCCTGTATGTCAGAAGGAATGAGCCAGCACTCACGTACCCTTAGCAGAAGAAAGGAGCCGCCACATTCATCAGCACGTGGAAGAAAAAGGGCAAATCCGTAAAACAGGAAAATCAAGTAGCTTTTGCCGATATTTGTTTACTTATATAAAGATGAGTAAATTCAGCAAGATTTCGCTTGTATCCCTGGCTGAAGACGCCAAACGGTCAGAGCGCATATATACACTAGATGTGCCCAACACCAACAAGAACAAGGAAACTTGGAACAGATGAAGTAACCAAAACGATAGCCATCAGCAAAGTCCAGTATAGCTAGATTGTCATCTTCGAAACAAAAAATTCAACAATGGCCGAGAAATCTGCAAAACAAAAGCTGTAAAGGAAAATTTAAATGATTGGTTTGACATTGGATGTCCCTTTATCCCCCATAGTAAAACAGCCCTGAGTGAGAAGGAAACAAAGAGGAAGTTTTCAATGACTTTCAAGCATCGTTAATGCATGCAAAAGAAAAACAAAATCATTTACTGTCTGGCTTGGACACACTTTCCTGTACCTCTAATGCTGACTTTATAGGAGGAGGGTTAGAAGATGGAGGAGCAGAGGCATTAGCACCAACGCTTGGACCAGTACCCTCGATGGTTGCGCCGACACCACCGGCGCCAACATCCGTGACGCTGACGTTGCTTATGCCCTCTCCAGGAGCGCCAGGCGCTGTAGCTGCCACAGTCACTGCAGGCCTGGCGAGCTGTTCAACAAGAAGGGCAAGACAGCGCTGAGTTGTCGGCTCATCCACAAGCTGCGTCGCAAAAGTGTTGTCGCGCAGAGCCTCCGGTAAGCAGTTGCGCAAAGCATCACGCGCCCTAAAATCCAACTGATAGTGAGTAGTACCGGCACTGTGAACTCCAGACCCAGGGATAGGATTTTAGAATACAAAGTGGTGGACCGCACAAGCAACCATTGATCAAACACAAAGAGGAACACAAGTATCGCATTCGTCCAGTTCAAATCATTTAACCCGCATTCTACATACAAAATCCTTACAAAAAAAGGAGTTAGAAAATGCTGGGAAAGTATAAAATTCAAAATAAACCGTGGTGGGAATATGAGGAAGTATGTACCCAAAACACAGAGACAGTACCTCGTAAAACGGTAAAATATCGTTGGAAAGTTTAAAGCACTTGTTAGCACCTTAATAACAATCTATTTCCCGACGAAATTTTGGGAGTTACGAAACCCCTCAAGAGCAGCAAATAGCATGAAGCTACTAGATATTAATCCTATCCCCGTTTACCTACTGAATAAGGCCTTTAAAAAAGTGACTAGTTACTAGCAAAAAGTTAAAACATTAACATTCCGGTTTCCATTTTAAAATTTTTATCAGCACAAAAATAAAAGTGGAACGGTGTCTCGCGATGTAAACTAGTTTTAATAGCGCAAAAAGGCGCTCCATCTATATCACAACTCGACCGAAAGCATAGCTGAAGATAGACAGGGGTACCAAAAAACGTGAAAATATAATTGCTCCACTTCCTTCACCATGGAAACCTTGCCAAAAACCATCGAGGAGAATTCGTGCCGAAGTAAGACAATGTCAGATCAGCAGGGAGGGAGGAGAGCACACGAAAAAAAAAGCTTCGTTCAAATTCATCAAGACGCTCCACGTGAAAGCACATGCACATAAATAAAAAATGCAGGAGTAAGGCCTTCTGTAAGGAATGCAGGGTAGTGTCTGTCTGTCTGTCTGCCTGCCTGCCTGCCTGTCTGTATGTATGTATGTGTGTGTATGTATGTATGTATGTATGTATGTATGTATGTATGTATGTATGTATGTATGTATGTATGTATGTATGTATGTATGTATGTATGTATGTATGTATGTATGTATGTAGTGACCTCATAAGTAGTTTGGCACACCGTGAAAATTGCAGCCTTTGAAAGGGACTATGACAATTCTAATCGGCAAAGAAAAAAGAGCCTGAAGCAGGAACTACTTGTTGTAAACATTGAAAATACTATAAAGACGTGAATTTAACTAATAATAGCAATAAGCAATCCGAAAAAAAGGGGGAAAGTATTGGCACATAACATAAAGTAAACCAATACAGGGGAGATGAAAAGATTAACATGGTAGAGCCTCAGTGTGAGAAATAACGGTTGTAACACTAAGCCTGGAGACCTGGGGTGGGACAAGTGAGTGCTTTATTAGAACGTATCTCAGGCAATCTACAGTTGAGCATCAAGTTCAAATTACCACAAATGCAATTTTAAATATGCCTCAAAGAGAGAAAATAAAGTTCCAAATAAATTTGGAACTCAAAAAAACAAGTGATAACAAAAAGACTTCCGTTATGATTTAAACAGGCTCCAAAACTTGCCTTATTACGATAATACTATCTCTAGCCATCGCATGTGAATCCAATTAACAGTAACTGGATGAAACCCTCGTCATCTACCTGATGACACTTTTGGGATATATTCTTTACCTTCCTTCCTGATAGACTTATTTCGCCCTCACCACAAATTTGGTGAGGGTACTGTTCGTTCTTGGTGCTGTGTGGAGGTGTAAATGCGTAATCCGCTAACCGGCAGATGAGTTGTTCGGCCTCCAGGCTCCAACAACTGGCCAGAGGAAAACATAAAGCACACATCGCAGCCTTGCTAGAAATTTGTGAAATAGCTGAACATGTGTACTGTGTACAGTGAGCTTGTAAATAACGGTTTTTCCAAGGTGACAGTAGTTCGGTAAATGACCACGGGAAGGGTACTGGAAAAGGTACCTCCATGTGCATGACGAGTTCATTTATTTACAATTGACAAAAGAAGAATCGGCACTTAGAATAAAGGAACCAAACGAGTACTCAACGGAAAACGAAAAGCAATGGGAAAATTGAAATGAGCAACTACCGTCGTGCAGCAAAACCAGTCATTGAAGAAAACATTCTAGGCCGGGACAAACCACCAAGGAGAGTGAAAGGGGTGGATTTCCTTAAATTTCTCCGGAAAAGGACAAAGCAATGAACCGGAACACAGACAGTGCTTGCAGCATTAACAAGCAAGTCAAAAGACAAACAGGAGCAAGACCATGTCATCGAGGTGCGGCGACAGGAACTGCAGAGTACTTACCCGCTGATGCTTTGGATGACGTAAGAAACATACTCCTCAGTTTTGTTATGGGACGAAAATTGCCAATTCTACACTAGTGATGGCAATACACTTGCCCGTTGGCTTTTTTGGAACATTTTCTTAATGAGCGGATAGCCATCGCCACATTTATGAGGGAATACTGATGCTTATGGAAATCCACTTTGTCAGTTCCACTAATGTGTTCGAGACGCTGGAAAGGACGCAGGCTGAATGAGAATCTAAGCATGCAAAACAACTAAATCGTTGCCATATGAATAAAACTAGGACATTCTAAAGTACCTGTTCTGTCCAAATCAACTTTCCCCTTCCATCTTCATCTATTTTGCGAACCACCCTTTTTAGGGTTAGAACAGGAGCATAGCTAACGGGCAACACCAAAATCGCCAGTAAGAGCAAGTCTGTTCGGCAGCCAAAGTATTCCTTACACTTCAAACACAAATTACGTAATTTGGAGGTAATTAAGACAAATTATTATTGCACCATATTAGTGTTGCCAACATTGTCGCCTTTGTGTAAAACTTAATGACGGGACGCAAATGTAAATGGTAAAAGCCCACCAACCTTCCAGTAGTGAAAACGAAATAAACACATCGTATGAACTGCCAACGATAGACTAAGAACAAATCACATTTTATGGGGCTTTAAAGGAATAAGAATAATAATTTAAAAATAGCCCAAGCCGAGTTAACAACAGTGTAACACAAAATCAGCATGAAAATGTAAAATTTTGAATGATCACAGAGGCAGTTTATCGACAATAAAAATAGACTATTTGTGGTTCTTAATAGAAATCGATATCCTTTCCCGAGTAATCGTATTCCTTTGTCCGGTGTGGATTGCATGCGTTGGAGACGCAAGCTAGTGTCCAAAAGCGATGAATGCGACATGCGAGCACGATACCTTCAGTAAGGAGCAGTAATGAGACGCATCCCATCAAATCACAAGACTTACCCTTAATCACAGTTATTGACATACCCCCCTCGGCAATAGCATCAAAAGAGTATCCCATAAAGGACACCCATTCCCGAATTTCGTGGTACTAACCTCCTCGTAATTCATGTAATATTCAAAATTACACGTTATGCGATGAACTGAAGCAGTCGAAAACATATAATGAATGATTGATGGATAGCAGGGGTAAAGGGAGAGGAACGAGATTATTCTCACCTACCCCTCCATTCATTGACTGAAAAATCGATCCTCTGGTGACAGACATTCATAGTGAGCCAGTAACGAAAATACCTCAAGGATATGACAAGCAGACTGGTGGCTTACATACCGGCTGTTATCGCAAAGGCGTTGGTAGCATCGAATAACGTGTTTAAGCAGTCGAGTAGACTGTTCCTTCGCCAACTGTTCAACCATGGAGGAGAGTACAGTGGCAACGTGGGCGAATCGCTCGTAGGTATGGCAGATGTACTCCAATCCGTTATTATCCTGCAGCAGTTTCTGCATTATGAAGGTAGCCACCTAAGGCAATACATGGATGACATTAAAATGTCCACCTCGTGCGCGCCTGGTCGACGCTCCAAAAAAAACCTGTTAGTCATAATTGTAATTCAGTTGATAGCAAAGGTGTCAAGTAAATCTTTTGCTCCACTTCCAAGTCGATTATCACCCAAGAAAGCAAAATGGATGGAACTGGAATCTTGATTACCAGGAAAACACAACTAAAGTGCTCATTTAGGCAGGAAAAGTTCTACAGATTAATGTAGTATTTTTGATATCCCAATGAAGTAAAACGACCAAGAAAATCAACAGGCAAATGACCTTAGATGAATCTTGGACCGTTTTTAGTGAACTAAACTGTCCAAACGAAGACACCGCTACCACTAGTGATAATAACGCCCCAAGTGCAGTTTTGGGTTCGAGGTGGAAGTGAATCCATATTTTGTAAAAACCAAGCAACGAAAGTCAGGCACGAGATCCAGCTTCGCGTCTTAATACGGACGAAGGAAAAGTGGGCTATTGGACGATCAGAAAGGGGGTAACGTTGATATCCGTTAAGCAAATAAATGTTATTGTGCCAATTAGCAGCACAAAAAAAAACAGAGCATATGGCGACTTCACGATAAGAACAACTGATAAAACCAGGCATGGAACGGCGAAACTGCAAAGTTTGTGACGCGCATTGCTTAGGTATTATGACATCTACAATGAACCAAGAAAGCTGTTCAGTCTAGACATCGGAGTTTGCTTGCGTTTATGGAGGAGCTTCAGAGCAAACCATCCGATGTGCAGGTTAATGCGCGATCTACACACCTCACCAGCGGAAGGTTATGCTAATGCAGAAAATCGCAAGTCCATTAAACGAAAAGACAAGTTGGAAAATGTCGCCTCATTACGATGACTAACAAAGGGGTGACAGCCAGCTCGTGAAAGACTTCTATTTTTTCACTCCTGTCATGTGCGCTTCCGGCTTTCTGCCCCTTTTACCAGGGATGCCTATTTATAATGACACCTTAAAACATCCGAAGAACACTTTTCCTGCGTTTGAAATCATTTCAGAGGACAGCACACCGCCGAAAAACCGCTTACTTATCAAAGTATAGTAAAAAGAAAAACGACACTGGGACGACAAGGACAAGCGCCCGGTAGTATCCTAGCATTTATCCATGATCTATTTTAACAGCAAATATTCAGCAGACGCAAGCACCATAAATGCAAGTGTAACATTAAATTACAAAACTGTATACGTACCGTTTTACTCAGTTCGCTGCCTGTCTCCATAATATGCAGGCAAAGTGGAATTATTTCGGTGTTGAGAAGGAAACTGATGGCATCCGGTTCGTCAGTCTAAAAAAGCATGCCATCCATGTAACACCATAAGTAAGCGCTTCTCGAAGGCTGAATTTTTAAACTATGCCCAAATAAATAGTCCACCTCAAGGCACAAACCTTAGCAAGCGCTCCAATGACACCCAGACTGGTGAGTCGCAAATACTCAAAAGGTCGGTTCCGACTGTTAGTGCTAAGAAAATTGTAGAGGTAGAGTGGTATTTGAGCTTTGAGGAATTCAGTACGCGTGACTGGATGCGAAGCCAGACATTGTAGAAGGGCGAGCGCATTGCACACGCGGTTTGACTGATGAGCCTGACAAAAAATATGCTAACATGGGTTGGGTGCGAACAGAATTGCTATAAAAGAGCATCTACAAGGTCCACGCATCAGGAATACGGCTTCAGTACTGTGGTAGAACTAATTAAAACCAAATCAAGATAGTTCCAACTGCTAAAATGTGCCCTGGTTATGAATAGGCTTAGGTATGCACGCAGTGAGTCCCTTCCAAAGAACCAAGAACCTACGCTTAGATATCCGACTGTGATAAATGCTCCTAAAAGCAGTAAACAAGAGAAAATACTCCACTGTCCGTAAGAGACGGGTAAAACAAATCAAATTTCAGGCTTAACGTACAGTTAAGTTTGGAGGACTGATGTAAGGATATACAGCGGTAATTTCCTGCAGAAGTGCAGCCACAGTTCCAAACGAGTACCACAATAAAGGGGCGAAATCTGGAAGAGTTTCCCGCATTTTACTATAAGGATAGTATAGATTACGAAGCGCACATACCAAAGTTCTAATAAGGCTTTCTCTCGCGTCTCAGGACTGCCTAAATTATTTACCCAAGTGTGGAATTCCATTTCAGGAGTCCCACTTGAAAGTGCTCCTAGAGCATAGGATAAATTATTCAATGACGAACCCGATTCCTTAGAATTACTGCCAGCCGTCAGGTGCATAGCTGTTCCAAAAGCACCTTTGTACACCGAAGGGATAAATTTGATATATTTAAACTATGGGTAATTTGATGTTAGTATTTTGTAAGATAGGTAAGGTTTATAAAGTACTTCAAAACTGACTTTAATATACCTTGTCAAGGCACTTATATAGATTTTGCACCAAGTGAATTTTACTCCTCTTTGTAATCCATTTAATTCCAGAATTAGTGCAACTAGTGTTGTTTGTAATACCTGAAAATTTGTCCTAATCATAGCCTGCTAGTCTTTGTAGCTGAACTTCACTTGCGGTCTGCACAATGCATTCAGCAAAGTCCCACCCCTACCTGTGAAGAAATTGATTCGTCACATCTAGATCAAAATTGGTCGACTGTATTTTAGGGGCTTATCTAGGGAGGCTCTGTAGCGCCCCGAGACTTCCCTTAAGGTAAAAGAAGGCATAGTACCTAGGCAGAATACATATTCTGGAAACAGAGAGCTTGAGGACTGTTGGCATGGCCCGGAGGCCGGCCAACCGGCTAGTACAATATGGCCACCCAAGTGACCGAAACCAGCAGTTTGAACAAACAAAACATCACAGGCTCTGTTGTAATTTCTGTAACGTTCCTATCTGAATCTCAGATCTTCCAACTCGAGTCCTCATCGTAGATACCTTTTAGTGATCTGGTATGCCAATCTTGTCGATTTTACAGTGAGTGGAACAGTTCGAGACGGTATACAGCAGGAAATAAAAGCCGAGTTAAGTTTTATAGATTTGAAATTATCACAGCATCGATTTATTGATTGAAGATCACGATCGTGCTTGGCACCACGGATAGCGTTTAGCACGACAAACGCAAATGACATACAACCTAACTAGTTTAGACAAATATGTATTTCAAAGAAAAATATATGCCGACTGCATCCAGTACACAATCTTTAATAGCTCTATGAGACATAAATGCGGAACGCTAGTTTTTGTAGGTGGAATAATAGCTCTTCTCTTGGTCCCATCAGTCATATTTGTCCTTCTAGGCGAATTTTTACTTCTGTATGTAATTATGTTTAAAGAAAAGCGTCCATTTCGGCTCGTCTATAAAGCTGGACAAGCAATTAACAACATTTCCTTCGGCATCTATGTGTGCTGCCTTATGACGTTCCACAGCAAGGGACTCTCCTGGCTGGGTTACAAGCCTGATTTCCTAGAAAATAAAAGCAACACTAATTGCAAAGCCTATCGCTTCTTTTATGGCGTCATCCTCACTTGCATGGCCAACACAAGCTTTGTGGATATGTATGAGAGAGCAATTACGGTTAGATGCAAGTGTTACGCCCCCATTACCAAGTCCAGCCGCATTCTTACGCTAAGTGTAATTACTATCAGTTCAGTCGTTCTCTCATTTCCCACATATGTAGTCAGCAATCACTGGATAATCGATGGTCGCATTATCTGCGGTGGAGACCCCGGCTGGTCGCAAATAACCGTGACAATTTTAGCCGTGCACGAAGTCGCGTTCGTCTGCGGCCTGGTGCAATCTATTGGGACGCTCATTCTCGTCTTCTCGATGGCCCGGGATCTGGGAAAAATGGAAAACACAATTGACTTCCTCCAAACCGCCAGCCTGCCCAACCAAGTGCAAATTACCACCGCTAACATGGCTAGACTCCTTCGCATGGCTCAGCGCGACTGCTGGGGCTCGCTTGTGTACAACGGAATCGCAGCGCTGGTCGCCTGCTTCCGTTCCATTTGTCGTGCCAACTTCTATTACACCATCCTTCGTGACTTTGAGGACAACCACTCGCCAGCTGGAGCGGTTGAGGTCTACGCCTCTGACGCTGCCGAGGATGTGGCCAAACTCATGACGATCGTACTGGCCGGATTTCACTATTGGATTCACTATTATCATATTCCAAGCGCAAGGCTGTGGGCAATTGGGACAAGGGCGAGGGGAGCAGAGGACTGAAGATAATGCAAGAACACCTACCAGAAAATACCGCACCCATCAACGTTATCAGTACCTTCAACCAATGCATGCACAAAAAAAGGGAGAGCAGCAACTCAGTACACAAATGTTGTCCATATTTATGTAAGAACCCCCAAAATCGCCTAACGCGATCACTTCGAAATGAAAGAAACCCGTTACTTGTTCCTCTCAAAGAAACATTTTGGAACCAAAGAGTTGAGGAGAGAATGAAACACAGAGAGGGTGGATGATCTAACAAAAAGAATCACATGTACATGTCTTCCCAACCCGGAGGGAGAGCGGAGTCGGGATCGGGGTTATTAAAACGACTGCCACGAGGGCCAATACCACGTGGGGGCATTATAGGTGGACCTATGGGATCGAAGCGCGCGCCAGGAGGCACGATGCCACCAGCACCACCAAGGCCACCAGGATGTGGGAGTCCAAAGGAGTTACGAGGTTGGCGCAGAGCTTGTGTAGGATCAATAACCATTCCACCGGCACCCCCCAGTCGTCGTGTCCAGTCGTCTCCTCCCAAAGGATCAAGATCGTTGCGGCCGTAGTCTCGCAAACTCGGATCCAACCCGCCCACTGAACGAGTTGGCTTAACGAGATTTTTCAAAGCTTAACACAGCTTAGGTTCACGGATAAAAAGTGTAAACTAGAATATTGTAGTAAGGGTTACTAGTTGGTAAAAATAATGCAAATCCCCAGATAGGTTATTCATGCACAACTAAAGGCGGGGCATGTCAATAACATGTTGTATAAATACCAGTAACAAGGTGCAAATCAACAAAATCCTAACAGAAATGCATACCGGCGATTGAAGCACATTAGATGGCGACGAATCAAAGAGTGTGCCTCGAGAGGTAAAATAGGCTGGTTTTGGGAGCACCGCTTTCCATAACTTTTCATCCATCTCGAAGAGAGTGGATTCAAGCTGTGGGAATATTTCAACAGGTTGGAGAATACCACCAGACGCTGCGGCCTCAAGGCGGACGTGGGCGGGGCCTGATAATTCCAGATGACCAAACTTGTCAGTTGTTGTGTTTGTCAAATTCAGAAAGACATGATCGTCGGTTTCGGTTGTAGAAAGCTGGAGCTGAACATTATCAAAATATTACACTTATCCTAGGCAGATTTGTGAACGCAAATATGTTGGACATTTGGGTAGTTCGTATAGAAGAAACTATGAAAGACATTTACCAATTGGTCGGAAGAATCACGAGCAGAAGCTCCATGAGTTGAATCCATTGTATTTCCGATCCGGTAATTGATTCTAATAGGATCACTCGAAGCCCACTCGATCGGCAATATGGAAGCAGACTTCAGCTGACCACTTTCTGATAATTTAGCTCCTCTTGATATTAAGCACGCATGGCTCAAAAGTGCCATGAAGGCAGATCTTCGGCCGTTAGTTTGAGAGCCATGTAAGTTGACTACATATTCAAGTATACTGGATTCAACAAGATTTAACTGAACCTTTTTCTCTCCAGATGACATAGCAAGACGGTATTTCGAGGTATCGTATCTGCTGGGCTAAACTGAATTGGCCAATTAGCATCGAACATTCATTTGGTTAGTACTGCTGTGACATTAAAATTGTAGCCACTCGACAGTGATTGAAATTTTTTTTTAATGCGGAGGCAGGAGTTATTTCCATTTCGTGTGAAATTAATATTTAACTCTAAAACTCATTATATTAAGGTTGATTTTTATTTTGATTTGACTGGTTGAAATCCGTTGTAATTCCGCCTGAGATGGGGAAGGGCATTGTCGACATCTTGCGCGGTTTACCGCGCTGGACTTGGTATGCTCTAGTGGGGTCTATGGCGTCGCTTCGGTTGCAGCATTAGCCTCGCATTTTATTCAGCTGGAATGGTTAACGCAGTTCACCGTGATTCTGCCACTGCACCCCGGTGGGCCTCGTAGTAGTTTGACCTCTTGAAGGTTGGGCAATTTCTTCAATCGTAGATTTATGTGAGTTGTGAATGTATGCGTTATTGAATGACTTGTGTGTAATTACTACTGCTTCTTGGAAGTGCTTCTTAGGGTTCTGACTTCACATGCTTCCACAATTGTCAAGCCAAATGAACAATGAATGCACCTTTTACCTTAGGAACGCGCCATCATCAATGCCCAACGATAAGTTAAGTTGTGTAAGCAGTTACTTGGAGGACTTCTCAAGCCGTGAGCGGTGTTTTTCGACGAGAAATCTCGACGCCATGACTTTCACTCATTCCGATTCATCGAATTCATCGGTATCTTATCCAACGGGCCAGTACTACCTTACAGGTTGCAGGTTGGTATTGCGAGATGTACATCAAAGTAGCGACTTCTGATAGCGTTGTCTTCGAAGTCGATCTAAAGGTTATTCGACAGTCTGAAGTGGTGCGTCAGGCGCTGGCTTGTATGTTTATCCACACTTCTCTCTTTTGTTCTATGCTTTATTTGTCGTTGAAAGACCCATTTTCTTGCCAATAGCAGTACAAATTTTGTTTCATTAGATCATGGCGGCCACTCTAAATACATTTTCACGGTCTTATAATGATGTCGATATAATCTTAGAAAAAAACATGTAAACAAACTATGTAGATGCAGTACATCCAGATAGCTTCCGATTTTCTCCAATGTGTACCATGAATTGGCACTTTCTCAGCTATTTTTGGGTTTTTAAGTCTGGTCTGGTTGACAATGTTTCTCTTAAATGGAGTTGTCATTAACGCTACTAGGATAAAATTGATGTCTTCCGACAAAGTTATTTTAAACACTGATCTTTAAATCGTTCGGTAGTCGGAATGCTAAGATGTATTTTGGGTGGTACATTTCTCCTTTTTCCCCTTCATTGCTTGCCCTTGGGGACGAACTTTTCCTATTGTTATTTTGAATGGTTTGGCTTATCGTATTATCAAGGGTACATTTCTCATCATAGCGTAATGCCAACATTCTTGAATACCATTTCTGTGCATGGCTGTTTCAGTTTCTTTTCAATGAGCTTCAAACAGGGTGTCATCATAATTATCGTCAAGATTTTAACCCACTTAATCGAAAAGTGATTTCAACTGGTGGGTTCATTCATCAAAGTGTTCAATTTTCCTCTGCCCATCATCCTAGGTAGTGAACATGGGACAGTAGGTGAAGGCGAGCCAATCCTCTTGGACAGAGTGAAGTCAAGTACTTTTAGGAAGATGCTGTATTGGTGTACGTATCACAGGGATGACGATGACGGAAACAAGAGGCGCCGGATGTATGACGTTGCTAGCTGGGAGCGAGAGTTTTTCCGAACAGACAAATCTTCAGTACTTGAGCTTCTTATGGCAGCTACCCACCTTGCCTTCATTGATCTTCGTAGTGTGTGTTCCAGGGCTCTTTCCGACACGCCTGGAGGTTCTTGAAGTCTTCAGTACTTACTCCGAGGAAAAACAAAGCTCTTCGAATGTCTAATAGAATTTTTCAACGCGTCACTGTTTACCTGTGGTTTATGAATTTATGTAATGCTCTATTTGTAATGCCACTATTTGCTTACAAGAAAGGCTGTAAGCCTTGAAAGTTAGCTAAAAAATGAAGAAAAGCGTTCCCTCAAGAGAGATGGTGGTTGGGACGAAACTGCCTTCATAAATTCTTTGCAGAATGTATTGGCACCGTATGTATCCAGGCTAGTTGATACAAGTTGCAGGTGTTTTCGCATCGGCCTGAAAGCAGTCGTCTATGAATTTAGGCAAGTGAGGTTGTGTAGAAACAAGAGGTGGTACTGATCGGTAGTCTGATTAACTCTCGGATCGAGTGGGGGGTGGGTGTCTGCCATTGCACCTTCGTTGGGTGAACTGGCTTCTGAGCCATACCAGTAGCTCCTAGGCTCTTCAGTACGCTCAGCACGATATATTCTGCTTCAGTGCTATGTCTTCTTTTGCCTTCGAGGGAGCCTTGAGGCGCTACATTTCAAAACATGTCTATCCAAATTTTTACCGCTGGATGATTAACTTTGTCAAGTGCATATGCTGCGGATGGGGAAAATGTGACAACCCCTGAAAATAGGGCTGGAAATGACGTCTACCTTTGGGATCTACCGCGCTGTGGGAAAGCTCTTAACAACAGAGGCGGCACTAGCCGTAAACTATTGCATAAGTTCATTGTGGAGCTGTCAATTAATTGAACGCCCCGTACTTTGGTTTTCTACTTGCTGGATAGAACTCTGATGGAGGGACAGCTCCAAAGTGAGAACAACGTGGCAAGGAGCAATAGAAGGGGGATCCTACTCCCACTGAATTATGTTAAATCTTGCCCTTTGTTATATGACTCTGCCTTAAGGTCAGGGCTCATAAGACTAGCCATAGACTCGCGTAATAGGCATCACATTTCTTCCTTCCCCCAATGCGGCTCCCATACAAAGTGGAATTGCGGATCCGGTGGTATTGTCGAGTATTTCCTCAGTTGTATGGCTTGTGAGTGCCTCTTCACAGCATCGATTACGTTGTGATGGCTGACACGGGTAGTTGATCAAGCGAAGAGCTGGGGACGAAGTTTGAAAGAGTAGAAGGGCAATGTAATATGTTAATTGGGTCACTTTGTGTCTCCGCAATTGTACCCTTGTTGGATGGGCTACCCTCCGGGTCATGCCGGTTGCCTCAAGCCCTACTCTATGTAAAATAGATGTATTCTGCTTGAGTGTTATACTTTATTTCGTCTTTAGAGCAGTACATAGCAGCCTCTGGAACGATCATTCCTACATCTAGTTGGTGGAAAAGCAGTCGCGAGTGCTTGATGGATGTCATGTGTTAAACATGCAACTTCCAGCAACACAATAGAAATTAGAGGCAACACTGTGGCCTTCAGCCAAGTATCAACACCGTACTAACCACAGTATTTAACGGTGCTGCAGGTTTAAAATGAGTGCACGTGGGGGCGTGATTCACGTTGGATTTATAGTCTCATGCTTTCAATTAAAATGAGGCAGACGGATGAGTTCAAATTGTCCAACAGTACTTACATAGTTCCGAGGTTGAAGAGGCGAATTCACCTCCCTAGCTTTACACTGCGACAGATGCCTAATATCATGGAGGCAAATGCAAAGTAAATGCAACAACGTATTTATTCGCCTACAAGTCACTCCCAAGGGAGCCCACAAAGGGAAGAGAGTTCAAAGTTGGTGGTAAATCCAACAGGACTCCATTGTAGTGAGCGCCGCAATGCAAATAGTCTTAATTTAGTGGATGCCATGGCTAAATACGTAGTAGTCGTTTGTGTTTTACTTTAGCTTTCTTTTTTTATTGGGTTAGCCACAGTCTTGCCCAGATAAGTATCAGGCGCATCTGACTTCGCCACTTAATCTAGAAAGATGTGTGTCAATTTCATAGCTTCCGATCAAGTTATCTTCGCTGATAGCCTTGTTGCAACTCCTCACCCCGCAACTATAAGTAGTATTATTGTTTATACTGTAAAATTCCTCCCCCTCCACCCCCCTCCGTCCAACCCTAGCAGAGGCCTTCTTTCTAACTTTGTTCCACTGGGTGAAACGGGAAGCCATTTTGCATAGTTGGTGGGATTACTATGGCATTTGTCATTATTTCAATTATAATGTTGATGGTTGTCCGGCCCAAGGCCGCAGAGGACGGTGTAGCTATCACTCTGGCTTACGAGAATGTACCTGTTTTGAAGAAGATTCTTCAGCACTGCACTAATTACTAGCCGATCCTCTTCACGATGATGCTGAGGCTAAAGAATTCCGTACATATGCCACGTCGTAGTTTCTCCGACTTGCTCATATCACGCTTCTTGCTGTCTTATTTATAACTACTACCTCGAAATTTGGTTCTCTAAGAGGTTGCTGCCTGATGCTTGAGGGAATAATGGAGTGCAATGAGGCTGAGATTCATAATACTGGACCCCACTTTCCAAGAAGAATGGGTACCTCCAAAGTAATGACACGAGATTCACTCGTTTGAATTTCTTTCTCAAGGCGGCCTAACGCTCCTCAAACTCTACATTTAGAAATAAAGGAATTAACACAGCATTTTGTCCATAGATTACGCCTGAAAAATTCATGGAGTGTAAAATTGTGGAAGTCCAGAGTTTTATCCTTAGTACAGAGGAAAATCTTTCCGTTTGTTAGACCGTGTCAATGACGAAGATTTTCTGGCTTCAAATGAAGGTTTCTTTTAATGAAATTCCATCCAGAACCAACACCAATCTTGTCAGATAGCTGTCATCACTCAGACCTGATTCAGACAGTAACGGATAGTTGACACAACAATCAGTTGGACACATTGAGCAGGCTAGATGGTTTAGCTGTTTGGACACAGACTCACCCGGCTTCATGACCCAACTAACTTTGTGAATGGATGGTGTCTTAAAAGTCACTCAAGAATGGCGATGAATTTTGGCGTATGGAAATTCCCACTGCTTCAATAAATGCATTTAAAAGCCATCGATGGCACAACTACCCACGATTCAAGAACTTTTATAGCTTAGCTATAAAAATTAACTCTTAAATTTAATCTAGCACCATCTACAAAATAGATTATTGTCAGGAGGGAAGAAAAACAGTCATAATCCCTTTTTAGCGAGCATAACACCCATGTTAAGTGGATCACTACAAACGAAGATAACCGAGACGCGATGAGCTAGCCTGTTAACTCGTTTTGAGATGTTTTATCGTAAAAAAGGGCAGATCCGAGTTATCCTTCAACCTCTTAAAATACGAACAAAATCTGATGATCTGCTTAAAGCTGGAACATTTCACGGCTTGAATTACAAAGTGTAGCTGAATGGCAAAACCCACTAAAAAGGAACTTGTCATAATCCATCACACTAACTGCCTCAGTTTTGACAGCCATTTCAAATGTACGCCTGGAAAGCATTGAAACAGAATCGTGCTTTATTTTGAAGAGTATCGCGTGGATCCCTCACGTTAGCCTTTAGCAGCTGCGCAGTTTATGGACCGATTCAGAGATCTAGCAGCCGAGGATAACTTTCCAGACTTGCTTCTTTAACCTTTGAGCACTTTCGGAAGTTGATTTGGGATTGTTGCGAAGCAGGAAAGCAAGAACTCAAACACTTCGGAAGAATCAAAGTTATACAAATCCCTCCAATCCGCAATTGCATCCAATTGCGTTTTATTCACGACATGAAGTATGTCAGGAATATTGAAGCTCCAAGAGACACAAAAGCACCCATAAAACCAATAAATAGTTGAGATAAACCACTGCGACACAGGATGTCAAAGTAAAGCGACGCTAACCGAATAGAGGCATCATCAGCTAGTGCATGAAATTCAACATGGATTTAAAATTGCGAAAAGAATTGGCAAAAATTAAAAGTAGTCTGATTTGTGAGCCATAAAGAGCACTTCGATCACACAAGCAAACCCACCAGACGAATAGAAGGTAAGGTTGCTAAAGTGTATTCGGAATGACACAAACTGCTTCTTAATGCGTGAAACACAGTAAATTAACTTTACTCGGGGCAAAAATAGAGCTTAAAGGGCAGAGTCGAAGCCAAGTTGCTAAATACAAATGATTCAGTTAACAGCACGACATTTGCATCCACTGGAAAACTTATTAATTTGCTGAAATAAAACAGATTGACATCAAGTATTTAGGAGTACAGAGGAGTAGGCTTGAAAGAGTTTTGTTATCGCGTTCTGCCATCAATCGCGCACCGGTCTGTTGGATCAGAGACGGGAGGTAAGTGTTTTCAATGGCATTATCGAACAGACAGTTTAAGAAGTCTGATAAACTGAAATTAAAATCATATAAATAAACTTCCTTTCCTGCTGGTGACAATAGAAGCACCCAAAAAGGCGTCCTCTGTCGCCTAAGCCAAACTTAATGAATCAATTATTGCCTAATACTGGTTCAATAGTTTGTACAGCCCAGGTCAAATATTACGTAGCAAAAACACTTTAAGTTTGGCACGGTAGTCGAAAGCTAAGGGGGAGAATTAGTGCACATCAGCTAAAGTCCGGGTTTTGGCTTAAATTCCAGTTTCAACGAATGCTTTGCCAGCCACAAAGTGATTGGTGCAGACTCAATATTGGTCCGCCTTGGTAGTATGGATGTTTTTCAGCGTTGTTTAGGCGTCTCGTCGCAAAAATTTTAGTTAATATCTTTAACTTGATTGTTTTTTCCCATTGATATTCCTTGTTCAATGAGTTTTTGTGTATCCCACGTCTTTTGGCGGTGGGTGACTACTAGTTCTGCTGAGAACCTCTGCGTTCTTTTTTTTGATTTCCTTACGTGAAAATGCAGTAGACAGTTGTCCCTCGCCTCCAAAGTCAGCTGAGTCATCTAGTATTGGGGGGATTCCTAACCGAGTACATTCCCACACATTACAATAGTATATTCTGAGTATTATCTACCGCAGTCGCCTGGGATGATCCTGTACTTGATAATAGCCCAAATTGGTGAGTTGCGGCCCATGGATTCGAAACTTTGTTCCCGCGCACTCTTTCAATTTTAGGACAAATTTCTTACCGGCAAGACCTTCCTTAAAGCTATACGAACCAGTGGGGGCGATACGTTTACTCCCGTCATCTTCAAGGGCAAGGCCATCTGCAATTCACCCGATCCAGTGGTGAAAGAACGCGTTTATTTAGGTTTTTTCAGGCGGTTGCATCAGGAGTATGCGATTCCTGAATGTCGAGTGGCACAAGGCCATCTGGTAAGTGGAGACAGCAGTCACGGGGATTCTCCCTGTCTCGTAGAGGTCACCTCTGTCCGTGGCAAGTTCCTGCGCAAGCACGGCTTCTCCCGCCGTGAAGCACGGTACCTCTATCCCGAAGAGGCCTTCTACCTTTCCGAGTGCGGCCGTCTGCAAGTCTACGACCGTGGTCTACCTCTCAGCTTGCAACAACTTTGTAACACCGTATTTCGCAGTGCCTTTGAGTTCTCCTGTTACACCGCTTACGCATGGCTTGCTCGGCAGGGTTTCGTGCTTCGACGGCGTGAAGTGACCGACGCTGTAACCGCAAATCCTTTTGCAATAGAAGTGGAGCTGGAGTTCATTAACACGTTGGTGGACCCCTCCCCCATAATTAATGTCCTGAAAGAGACGAAGAGACAGCACGGTGACGACAATGATGCGGGCTTCCTGATGGCTTCACCCTCTGACCTCATTCCGATTGGAGAAAAGGGGTTGAAGGAGTGGGTCTTGCCGGACCGTTCACTCCACTCTGGAGGTGACAATGCAAGCGCAGTTTCTACGATTTTTTCTTCGGTTGTGTTCAATGTCTTTGACAATCGAACTGGGAGATTCAAGAAAAGCGGGCCTGTTGGGCCGGATTTCGTGCTTGTTGTCACGTCACTAGAAGATGGCGTACGCTTCCTACCCAACAAAAAATTCCGAAGACGCTTTGGGTTTTCATTGGAAACTCAAATTGTACTAGCCACAGTTGATAATGGTGATGTATATTTGCAGTGTGTACATCCACTTTCCATCCCATGTATCAATCAAGTTTGAGCTGATTGTTGTTTCCATTTCCACAACAGATCAACGGTTCGCATTCCTAGGGGGTTTCAAAAATCTAGTCACGTTTACGCGTCTCAATTGAGCTAGTGAGGACCGGTAATGCTGCAACACAACAGATGCCCTAAATCACAGATGCAAGAACAGGTTAGACAGTGATGTGGGATTTACTGGTCTATCGCCTAGGAAGTGTTAGTAGAGCTATCAGGAAGATTTCTCAGGAGGTTCAGGGAGGCACCATCGTCTCCATGCCATCCTCACACGATCCCAGAGAGCGGAGAACGAATCAATTGCAGGCCGCACGTCCAGCAGAGCGAATCTGAAGTCGGGGTGCACTCTCTCTGAGTCGTAGTAGTCGATGATGTAGCGTACGTCACGACCACAGCGATCTACCACCCAATCATGCCGATCAAAGGGTAGCTCGTGACCCATCCAGTGTCTAAAGCGCGCCCGAAGAGAGTAGTTCTTGGCATCACCGGCGAACCGCCGCAGTCGAGGTGTCCGACATTGGCGGTAATGTAACTTCTCCCACTTGAGTACCTCTCTCCACGCAGCCTCGTTGTTGGCGTTGTGAATGCGCACAATGTTGTCCATATCCTCCGGACCGATCTTGTCATCATGCCAACGCCAGCCCTTCCGCAGCATTGCATTCCAGAACATTTGGGCCGAGGGGTAGATCCAGTTTGTTTCCTCTCCCTCTTTCACCTCCGCCTTCGGAATGCTGGAGATCACTCGCGCGGTCGAGAGCGGAAATGGCTGACCCGGGCTGGGACTCTGATTTTCCCTTGGCATCTGCACGGAATATCTCTGTTAAACTAACCAAGAATGTGTGGCGTCAGACCAGGTATAAAACCATTGATATACCATGTTCAGTAAGTTTAAGGTATCATCTGCTTCGCTGTTTATCGTACACGCAAACGAAGAGGACGAATCTTCGGATTGTTTTCTGTAAGGACAACCGCCAGAGCCAGCCATTTTAATAAAGCTGAAATAAAAGAAATATTGGTTGAATATCAAACCGTCTTGGATGGGTTACCAATAAGAGAGATGGGACACAGAGATGCGTAGCGATCGACTTCAACGTTAGAAAGCGGCGGATGTAGATTAGCACAAACCACCAGCTTACAAAAGAACCAGTCAATTTGGAAGGACTTCAGCAGAACTAGGAGAAGCAATCCTCACTTAGGGAGATAGTCAATAGCTTAATAGGCAAGAACCGCGTGACTTACAAAGTTCCCGGACGACAGTACCGACTAGGCTAACATTTGAACAAATATTCCAATGCTCTGACCTTCATTAACAGCTATTAATCTTAACCAATGCTTAAGGAGCATCATTCTGGAGAGTCGAAATATATCAAACAACTGTAATCCAGGCAATAAAACTTGTGAGAGCGTCGCTAAGGACAACAGAGGAGACATGCTGCATAAGTTGATGAAGCCTTATTCGTGATAAGAAAAACTACGCATATATTGCATTCAAGAAAATTGATGACTAATGTCCTGAATCCCTGTATGCAAAGTTTAAGTCAAATATTCGCACACGTGATAAGTAGCGCCCCAAGACTCTCCTGAAGACAAAAGAATACTTAATACACAGCATGTTTATTCTATTAACAGAAGGGATTTGGGCTACTGGCATGGCTCAGTGGCCATCTTGGCCAGAGAGGGTACTGTGGCCATCCGGAGCCTGTAGCCGGAATCAAAGGCCAAACAAACAACAAAGTATTGCATGAAGCCCTGCGGCTATAAGATAGTAGTTTTAGCACCCTACTCCTGTAACCAGTTTCAAGGATAAAGTAACAGGATGGGGAATAACCGTCATTAGCCATTTTGTAATTGTTTTTTATTTTATACTGAATTCCTACACAAATACACAATGCGAAATTGCGTTACTTTAAAATAATCATTGGACCCCTAAAACCGTCTACAACTGAATTATATGAGGATCATCGAAACCTATTCTACAACAACAAAAATGCATCGCTAAGACGGAGCATGCATTATCGATGCAATGCTGGCCTGGGGTGTAGCGCCCCGAGACTCCCTTTAAGGGAAAAGAAGGCACAGTACTGGGCAGAAGATATGTTCTAGAAACAGAGGGCTTGAAGGCTGTTGGCACGGCCCAAAGGCCGGCCAACCGGCTCAGTACAATATGGCCACCCAAATGACCGAAACCGGCAGTTCGAACAAACAAAGTATTACATGGGGTGCCAACAGCATGCCCGGTAGGCCAGGCCGCTGCATAGACGTACAGTAGCCACTGCCTTCAATGCCTAGTCGAAAAGCTTTGCACGCAATCAAGCTATTGCACATGCTATGAAGGAACATTGATATGAAGTGAGGGATATCCCATTGCACCCTTACTTCTGGAATATTTTAGCAGCATTTAAATTTTCCATATTTATCATTTGGATTTTTAAAACGATTCTCAAATGTAAAATTCGTTGATGATGTACATTTAACGCACACTGATGGTCGATTCACTATCAAAATTTCGAATGTACGTTACCGGTAAGCACCTTGTTTAAAAAGTCCCGTTGGTTACGTCAAAATGTATGTTTCTAAGACCTTATTTATTCTGTTGGTGATTTATGCATACATTAGTACATTTTAGGTTTTTGTTGTCGTTCTGATGCTTTTGCCGAACAATTCAACCAAGATTTTGTACTCTCTTTGGTTAGTCATATTTGTGTTTTACAGAGTTGTCATCGAACCCGCATTTGTCGTACTATCTCTGAAGATGCCCGTCAAGTTGGTAACGTCTGACGAAGTTGCCTTTGATGTAGATCTGGAGATTGCCAGACAATCCGTGATGATTAGAGATATCTTAGATGGTACGCGTCCTTGTCTGCAATATTTACCGTTTATGTTCAGAGACGCGTATTTCCTGTTCCTTCGCTTTTTTCTTACTTTTTTATTCTTTGCATTTTCTCGCCACCCTTTTTACTTGCTTTACCCTTTTGCTTCTCGTTATCCACTGCATATTTTGCTAGAATCCTATAGTAATTGTGGTGAAGGCATGGCTTGAATGAGTTACGCGTCCTTATGACCGCCAATTTCCCCCATAGTTGTTTCATCGCGTTGCTTCTTTAAGGTTTAGTCAAAAGCGAAAATGAGCAAACAATTTGCTTGTTTTTTACTGTCTCTGCTGACTTCGTTGGTAGATGTTGGACCTGAGGCTGCAGAGGATGATGAACCGATCCCTTTGCAATACGTGAATGCTGCTATTTTTAAAAAGGTTCTCCAGTGGTGTACATATCACAAAGACGATGCTCCTCAGCAAGACGACGATGAAAATAAGGAACGTCGAACGGATGACATATCTAGCTGGGATCAAGAGTTCCTCCGAGTTGATCAGGGGACTCTGTTTGAACTCATTCTAGCAGCTAATTATCTCGATATAAAAGGCCTTCTTGATACGTGTTGCAAATCTGTCGCCAACATGATCAAAGGCAAGACACCGGAGGAGATTCGCAAGACGTTCAATATTAAGTCGGATTTCACTCCTCAAGAGGAAGAGCAGGTAACTTAGACGAGTTGATGTTGCTAATTGCAATTGTTGCCTTACCAGATTTTTCGTGCAGTTCGTGTTGTGGTAAATGAACGGTATTTTTACTGTTCCAGGTTCGCAAGGAGAATGAATGGTGTGAGGAAAAATGAATACATATGCGTTTCAAGGCTTACTCTCACTATTATTTGTCCAGGTGCTGTTATCGCTCGGCTATCAAAAATATGTAATCGCCATTATTGTTATTCCTTACAGTCACAATGGGTTCTGTACGTCTAGCCTAGCCTAGTTTTAATTGTTGAACGACTCAAAAGGTATTGCAATTTTTTATGCAAGTACCTCCGGTGACCTACCATGATTTGTAGGGGCTTGTCGGTTGAACGCGGTGAAATTTGAGTTTGTTCGCTTCACCAAATTGATCTCGGTTCCAAAGTTGTGGAGTTTAAGTGGAAGCATTACGTACTGCTCATCTCACCGTTCTGGGGCATTTCATTCCTTTCATACTGACCCTGGCCTTGGTCATGCAGCGGTGCTACTAACAATACTTCAGTTTCATGTGATGAGGGCAAGTGGCTCTTAGTGACCCACCACGTGTGATACACAACTGACGGGGTGGATAAATGTGAAGTCTTTACTAACGTCTAAAAAATTCGAGTCAGGATCTGTCCACACGGACCAATCTAAGGTTACGTCATCACTATGTCTTGCAGTAGCACTAGTCGATGTGAAATCAAAGCCGGGGGGTCTGGAGCTGGATTTTGCGTCCAAAGAGGCGAGTTTAACGAAACTGGGAATTCGCAGAACTGTATTTCAGTGAATTAGTGAGCGTGTGTTCTTCAGAGCTATGGATTTAACATTTTATGGAGTGGTCCATTTCTGGTTCCAGGAATAACTGCAGAAATTGACCCGGTTGCCGTAAATATGGATCAGTCTTAAACTGCAAGTAATAAACTCAAGGAACATCGTGTCATTGTGCATATCACTTGGTGGTTTGACGTCCAAATTCAAGTGTAGGTAGAGAAAATCGACCTCAGAGTCCAGCTGTTCCGGTGTCTTGTCCAGTCTCGGATCCAAGGCCTAGGAATTTGGTGGTCTGCTCACGCAGCGCACACGATGGTTATCGCCACTGCGTCTGACATCACATGGATTTTAGGTCAATCGAGTCATGTCGCCCTTGTCACGATTCTTTGGTTCAACTCCTCCATTGAAATGAACCTGAGGACCTATGCTTACTTTCCATGAGCTCTGATGCAACGACTCCGCCACGAATTTATTCCACCGTGAACGGTAGTACTGTAACTTTGCCTTTCCTAATTATACTGCAGAATCTCACATTCGGGACAAAAACATTGGTACTAGCCCCTGTCTTGGAATTCACTCAAAATTAACTTCCAACATGATTTGCCAGCCATGTAAGCAAAAGTTAGTATGCGTGACGTGTAGTCAGCGTTGCTCATGGTAAGCTCTAGTCGAAACAAACTGGCCCTAGATGGTGAGACGACATCAACACCGTTGCTAAGACAGTTCAGCCAACCGCGCCGTTATGCCCTAATTCGGTCACATTGGTGGATTTTGATGCAAACCAATTTCATGCAAAGGTGAATATCTATTTGCTCACTTTGATGAGCATTAACATTTCAGCAAAGTTACATTCACTAACCCTTGTGGTGACACTGTGTTCGTGTTGTTGTATTGAGCAGTAAGTCAAACCCACTTCGCCAACAATCCATCGCTGAACTTCAGTCGTTTTGCGGGAGGATAGAAAACAAACCGAGTCAAAAAATAGTATGACGTACTTCCGAAAGAACGGGCTGCATATACCTTGTGATATTATTAATGGCTTAAATCTGATTCCCATAAAACGACATGGCATTACGCAGTCATGAAAGAAAATCAGAGCGCAAAAGGATGCTGAAGGCAGCACATCTTCATGGGTGAAAAAGGCGTGTGAGCGCAAGTAGCCACTATAGTTGACGGTTGATTCCCCTCTACTTCAAGTCGCACTCCACCGATTACTCAGCAAAAGCCATCGAAAGGGCAATCGGTATGTTATGTACATCGTGTTATCAGACTGAGATGCTCAGCAAGAGCTATCAAAAGTCAAAACCTCAAATACACATTTACACGCGAGTTACTATGTGAATCAGAAGTCACAGTAATAACAACAATATCACAATTTGTAAAACGTGCAAAGTGTAGCAAAAATCAAGCCTCGCCAGTCACCTTGGATTCAAGTAGATCTCGATAGCAATTAACTGCGTTTGAATCAGACGCGTCCAAATGAGCAAATTGCGGTGGGGATCCGAGTTCTCGCTTGAGTCGGGTAACTGCGTAGCCACACACAGAGCATTCAGAGCTTCGTGGCTGCGTTTGCCACCATCGCTTGTCCTCTTCCTGACGCGTCGCGCATATTTGACGGAAGGCTCGCAAACCTTAGAGTGGAGACTGAGACAGAGGGAGTGCAGCGTCTTGCCCAGCTGCGAGAGGGAGGGAAGTAGTTCCTCGGACAACAGTTCTATAGACAATCCAGTCTCAGCTTTGACAAGGTAATCATGGAGTGCGTCGACAACATGACGCAATGTGACGGTATCGCGGAGGATATGCTGTATGCCAGATTCAGAGAGGACATCTAAAAAGAGCGTTTAAAGAACGACCAGTATTAGCTGGCCTAACTATTTGTTTCTCACACAGTTTGACCACCAAACTTTTCTCCTTGCTGAAGCTCACCTTTTTGTCCACTCCGTATCAGAACCATATTTGTGACAATGGAAATGATGAGTCTGTAGTCTTCGTATTTCAACTGAGCATCATCGTAGTCAGCATCACCGCAGCCACCGCAGATGCTGAGATGTCGTTGCAGCCAGGTCAAGGAGGCCTTCAACTGTTCGGTGATGGTGGTCACGAATCGACCGGAGTGATGTGTGTTTGCGAGCTGCTTTGAGAGGACTGAAATTCTGACCATGTGAAGGCGAAAAGAAATTATCATACGAACGTCCAAGGGACTGAGATAGCCATGCAGCAGTCGGTAGCAAATTTCACCCGAAGCGGCTTTTCGTCGCGCGCTAGAGGCACCGAGCTGCAATAGGTCGGTGGAAAGAAGGTTGTTGAACTGAAAGGGCATCAGCTTCTCCACTTTGAGCTGAACCGATGCAATGTTGTCCACTAACCATAGACTTGGGATCTGCAACAAACAGTCACCGACCATTGAGCTATGGAAGGCTTTCTAGTGTTGCTGGATGATTTCGCTGCATTTGTGATTGGGGTGATTTATCATTTACAGTTATCAAAATTATACTAAGGTGGTTAATCGCTTGAAGTAGATACTTGTTTCACATTAAAACAATCAATCAACAAATAATACCTCGTACTCTGATGTGCCGCTTGCGACAGCATCTTGAAAAATTATGGGATTCATGCAATCATAATTGCACAAACTTAACCGCCTATCCAAAATGATATTAAAGATGGGTTTAAAACTCCAAACCTTCTTGAAGCAATTTAATAAACCGTGATTAAAAGGAACTAGCGCCAATTCACCAAATTCGCCATGCTTTTGGACGGAGTCAGAATCAAAATACCTATGATTGAATAAGAAACAAGCCTAGTCCATAACTCAAATGACAGCCATTTTCCATGCATAAGGAATATTTAAAGTATTAGTAGCTTGGACATTTCTTCCGTGAATTGTAAGGGTAAAACCAGTGAAAATTAAAGCGATAGATCACGTAGGATTCACTGATAGGCGTCGATTAAAGCAACAGGGGAGAGGGAAAACCGATTTACGAGGCCATCACCCACACAAATCACTTCTAATACTCATGATGGCATTTAACGAACCTGAGTTGCTGCCAGTTCCTTAAGACCATAGACAAAGTACTCGTTGGCCGTTCGCAAGACGTCAAGAATGAGCTTAACAAGGGGCCCCAAGTCGGTCTGGGAGGAGCGCAAGTCGGTATCACTGAGCACAGAAAAACTCGGGGCAAGTGCTTCGATGGCCATTCCAAGGTGCTGTAAAATCGGTGGGAGGGGATGACCATCGATTTCGGCGATGGCCTTCGGCGGCTGCAGGATCTCCGGTGCCTTCACGGCGGCCACTTTGATCGACTGGAAGCGCAACGAGTAGATGAGCAATTGCAACGAGTCGGGCAAGTGCTGCAGGCACTCCTTCAAGATAGGCGTACTAAGCAGGTGAAGGTAGCATTTCAGCCACTTTTTGAAGTCTTGTGTGACATCGGAATCCTTAATGACGATAGTTGGAAAGAAGAAAAGGAAAATTGCTATAAAAATTAATGTCCATATTTAACCTACCCCCTCCACCCCCGCAACTTCTACTGTGACCAATTAGGGTCGGGAGTGTACGTATATTAAAAGTGCTTTTTTAATTTTTAGGATTGATAGCAAGACTTTAACCAACGCCCGGTGGCAATTGGGCCTGCTATGAATTCGTCTGCGTCAATTTGTAAGAAAGCCCCTATTCGAAGCAAAAAAAAATTTCATCAATTGACCCTGCTATTTTCGATAAGTTTGCTCACAAACTGTAGAGAAAAGTGATAACATTCGCCCACCTAGATGGGAAAGGTTTGGGCTCCCATGCCAAAGTGGTCATGATGAGTTGTTTTTTCTGAACTGAGAATTTTGCCTTGAGACAAGGCACCACAGTGCTTTACGAGGGTGAAGAACTGGTTACTTCAATGCCAAATTCAGCACCAGGTGCTATCCGAAGAATCAGTTGGGATACCAATACACCTTACAATTATTTGAAACAGTAGGTTTACGCGTCTGCAGCATCCTGTGATTCAGTTGCTCTATCATGGTACGCCTGTCTTGCAGCGTCTACAGGAGTAGATTGAGAACTACAGATAGGCTCCTAAACAAACGTGCGTAAGGAGATTAAAATGGGGGCAAAAATTACGAAGAGTCCGACAAATTTATTTCGCCTCCTATGAACAATGCGTTCCTAACAAACATTGAAGAAACATCAAAAGTGGACCAAAAAGGCAAGTATCAAGTGAATTTAAAAGTATTTTTTTTGAAGGGTGAAAAGCTTGTAAAACAGTGATGATTGAGCCACTGATTTGACTAAACTTAACGCATGGAATATCGTTGTTAAATTTGTTAATGCAGAACATCACTCGAGTCAACGAAATACAGATTGTAACTGGATGCAAATGGAAGCCTTTCTACCAATCTGATGATAAGTAGGATTTAAAGAATAGACAATGCGAAATAGTACATCCCATCACGCGCAACAAAATCTCCATCCTTAGCCCGGAAAGCAAACGATGGCAATGCTACTAGTATACGAACGCTTCAAACGGTCTATACCTGGGCACTCCTTAAAATTGCATGTGCCTTACGAGTAAAGGATTTAAAAACAGATCCCGATACCTATCGATCAAAGTAAAAATAAAATGCTGAAAGCTTACCGGCTGCATGTCAGGAAAATTGGCGACATAGATACGCAATGCGAGCATAAATTCATTAAGTGTGAATGAAAGGTAGCTCGGCAGGCTGGTATCGGGCAAGAGACGGGCAGTGTCGTCAATGGCTACAACAGTAGCAGCGGTGGAGAAAGCCAGGGGTAAGAGCTGATCAAGGCAATCGACCACGAGATCTAGCGTCCCCAACCACGTGTTCAGTATACAAGCAGTGGGGTCGGAGTGTGTCTACAGAAAAAAGCCAACCGATTCGCCGACTCTCACGACATGAAAAAGAAGAACAAAGCGTTGATAATGTGATAATTCAGAAGACCTGCTAATTGAACCCAGTCAAATATCAAGGATATACTTCACTCGGAAACCTGTACGACACAAATGGGCTGTTTTGTATACTTGTCGAACAAAAGTATCACTATTTAAAATTAAATACGGGATGATAAAAGACAATTATACCAGATAAATCTAAAAATACACAACCATGAAATCCGCTTGCCGAATTAGTTAGTCGAGAAGGCTAGTTAGATGCCATGGCCATGGAAAAGTGCAATAACTGTAGTACCAAATAAAAAATGGTAGACGAATAAAAGGGTTGAGCAAGCTCGTCTATTAAATCACCCCCAAACCCGACTTCCCCAAACTAGAAAAGTACTTTGATTTCTCATTAGAATTTCAAACACGTACCTTTCTCAATCATGGCAAACGCCTCAACAAGTCACTCAACTCCACGTCAAGTTTCATGCACTCGAAAGAGGGCATTACACGCTCCTCAGAACTACACCGAGCATCATAACAGACCCCCAAATCCAAGTCAGCCAATGAAGTTGAAGATGTGAAACTGGCCCCAAATTGCGAAACATTTTATCCAACTCACAAACGCATTCATAAAAGATCTTTACGGAAGTAGACGGTGTTTGCTGCCAAAATTAATTCAATCCATCTCACATTAACACTTAATCCTCTGTAAAACCCAGGCCCAAACGTCCATCTCTGAGCTAAGACCATTCTGCCCACCTTCAACTAGTTTAATTGAACCTTCTTTGAAAAGGAAAAATACTCACAGCCATCAAAAACTGAATGAAATTTCACTTCAGCAACAAGGGGACCAACACTCCGACGCAAGTCACAAAGAAAGAATTGGACGAAACAGAGTGCGACACCGTATGGGCCCCAGCATGCAACACAATGCCAAACCCTATTTATACAACCCTGCAAGTCTAAAGCAAACAATAGACATGAAAGTACGTTCCGCCCCTTCCGTGCAAAACAACTTCAGATTTCAAATATGCTCTTGCATGCAATTTACACGAAGACACAAAAATGAGCAAACAACAGGTTTGAAGGCACTTCTCAGTTACCTCAGCATGGGTTAGGCGGTGAAGAGATAAAACAAATTAGAAGTGCAAATGGGCCTTACACATGTGCCAGCCCCTTCACACACATGCTCAGAACCACTCGGACCAATCGTTATCACTCGCAACACCGGAAGCAAAAGCTGCGACGCCTTAGGACACACTCTCGCAAGAGTTAGGCCCAGGAGTGAACGCTCGGACACTTTCACCACCGCATTTGGCACGGGCTGCAGGCTTGCACCGCGACTGCGCGCCTCTTGGAGGCCCAGCACTAGGTGAACGAAGAAGCGACGCACAGACACACCGAGTTGGCAGATAGACAAGGTACCGTCTCCCGGAGACACCGCCTGCTGGCCGCAGAAACGACAAGATCCCTTGGGAGCGAGATGTTCTAGACGGTATAACAAAGATTACTCGTCCTCTTCACCGACATCATACCCTCCCACACTTTCAAATGCAGCTACTTAAGCACGCGTACACCCCTCCACCCAATTTTCCACGTACCTCTCACCACTACTCGCAGCTCGCCGATCGAGTTGGTTGTTTCTCCACTTTCTACCATGCCAAAACGTGGTATGCACTTCTCCAAACAAACCAATGTGCGTGAGTGGATCGCACAGCCTTAACATCAACACCAACAACAACAAAGAGGAAGCCAAGTAAATCGCCCTTGTGTGATGATATGGCGTTATTCAACCCCAAGCGCACCAAATGAAGGATGAGTCAAACATGATAAGTCTTTGTTGCCAATAAACGCTGAGAATGCCTCACCTGGTCCCCTCAAGCGCATGACAAACGACCTACCAATGTGGAAAAGAGCACAGACAGCGAGTTGAGAACACTCATGAAGACGTCGACATTTAGCGGGGGTCATGGTGTCTGGGGTACCACCCGGCGGAAACACACGCGACCACAGACGACAGGCCTGCACCACCGCCTGTTTCACAACCACAAGAGGCAACATCTCGGTAGCCTGTGCGCACCACCGCTTCCATCGCTCCGCTCCCTCTCCAGCACCCACCGCCACCACCGCGAAAGCGTCTGCTTTAGTGCCACCGCCACCGTCACCACTCCCACCGAGGTCAAGCCCCAGCTCCACGTACGGCAGTGTTGGACGCAGAGTCTCAGTTAGCTGTGCAGCAAATCAAATTCTGACAAATTGCATTTCACTAATAGGTCTAGTATGGCTTTGATTCAGTGCTTCATCTGATACCCAAGTCCTTTTTAATACAGTTTCGAGTTCTCAAAGCAATACACTCAATTAGGGTATCGCAAGTTACATGCCCAAATGTCCATCAACTTCGACAAGTTCGAGGCTTCCCCCGCACAACTGGAAGCTCCAACAGCCACCTTTTATTCTCCCCTCCTTTCCAATGAACGTAAGTAGACATCACCAGTTCACTTTGCAGAAAGTCCTCCTAGCCACTTACAAAACCGGTGAAGCTCGACAGTCTGACATTTCAGACAGAACACGAAACCATACTTGGCAATCCATTGAGTTGTAGTTTGGAAACAGACCTAGCCCATATCACCTCATCTGATCGCCGTGCTCCAGTGCTTTTTCAAAGTCAATAGACTGTTCGCGCCACAATTTCGGATATCTACCTACATTGAACGTGAGGAGATGAAACCCAACTGCTAATGCTTCCCAACCAACGCCACTGACTTCAGCAACCATCGGTAAAAGGTAGGTCTGTGACTATCGCAAAAGTGCCTCAGAGCAAGCAATATAAAGCTACCTATAAATGCACATCAAATTACTACCTACGAAAAGCAGTGTAGTAGCAATCTACCTGTGTGGCAAGGATCGACACACGATCGGTTTGTGGGGAGCGGAAGGCTTCAATGATGGAATCGCCGAGCCGTTGGGTCAGGCGTTTGGAGGACTTCAACGAAGACGCTTGCCCACACCCGGAGGACACCTGTGGTGGTGGCGATCGAGTAGTAGTTGGTGGGTAGACGGCATCCATTACATCTGGTGTAACACCGCTTTCCGTCGCAAACTCCGCCACATTCACGCTCACCATCTAAATTCAGTGGAATGGTAAACACCCTTTTCGGCGCAGAGTTTAAATATGATCGGTTCCGTCAAATAATCAAACACTAACTTTTATTTCACAATTCTGGAGGTAAATACAATGCAATGTAAAACACATGAAAATAGAATGATGCAATGCAACACAAAATGATAAGCAAGATGGCTGTCAATGACAGCCGAACCGCATCCTATAAGTAACGAGCAGAAATTGATTTTATGTACAAAATTTGCCATTGTGATGAAGCTGGACTAAAAATTCGAGGCTTCTAAGTACACTTCACTGCGATCTCAGTCGACTCCAATCAGTGAAATGTTAAGTCTATCTACACTCGGTCAACCTCTTTTATCCAAAAAAAACTTGTCCACAGAGTCGCCTGCATTTGAGCCATAATCTTCCCAACATCGAATCAACTTTGTGATATCAACATACGAGATGCCCATGAAACATTCTCCCAATCATGCACTGCTGACCCCGAATTATCAACAAACAAAAGTTCCATTTTCAAGGTTCACACACTAGTGAAATAAAGACGGCTCCAGCATTCACATATTATCCTGGTATGTTACTGAGTTAGTGCTGAGGTGCTTCTCCTGGTCTTCCAGATTGCGGCTTTGGATGCGCCACACTGATACGGCAAGCTGTAGAAACTCCTATGGTCGCCAATCCTATTCCCATACCGAGCGCATTTTTTTAACAGAGGTGATTCTGTGCTCCTTACACAAATGGTCACAAAGAAGCAGAACAGACACAGTCATTTTCTGCCAATCAATTGCGCTACATTCCAATCCTAAAGGAAAAACACACAAGACTAGCCAAATCTTTCTCGCACCTCCAACGTACGCAAAAAAATTACTAGTACCTCTAGTAGCATGGCTATTGCACGTAAAATTAGCAGGTTTATGAAGAAACCACCGTTCTTCTGCCTCAAGATAATAGTGTGAAAGTCAATGTCTTGATCAATAAAGTGACAACCAATCACTTGAGCAAAAAAAACTACTCGCTGATTGGAGAGGTGAATAGCCATCGCAAATATCAGCGGTCGGAAAAAAGTCTGAGCAATGACTCTGATGGTAAAGCCGTCACGTGCATGTCCTACCCATTGGCGTAGATGTCGATCAACATTTCAACTAGCTAATTGCCAGTTCACCTGCCGATAACGAGCCCGAGTATTTGTAGTGTTGACAAGTCTCACACGCGTTCTGAACAAATTTAGAGGTGGTAAACAAGGCCAAATACATATGTATCTAAGAAGCAAGTTTGAATACAACAGATTGGCAATCTGACCAGAAATTGCAACATTAAACCCGTAGAATCATTCGTGAATGGAACAATATTTCCACAGGAATAAGCACCAATAATTCTTTCAATAATCCTACACCTATTTATTCAGCCAGTTATCCGTCCCACAAGGATTACAGGTAAGAGTTGACGACACACGTGGAATTAAGGAACTATGCCCTGATCCTCCTACTAGCGCATTTCTATCAAGCTCCAGCATTTCAGTCAGAATTGTGAATAACAGGGGATCATTTTAACGCCTAAAGGCACCGTGTGAATTCGCTGGCGTTCCAATCACTCAATGCACAATGCACAATCACAAACTTCTTTCTTCATCACAACAGGTACTGATTAACATTTTGGCCACCTCTATGCAACCTACCATTAGTCTACACAAATTCAGATCATTCTCGAAACTGAAAAGCTTCAATTATGAGTAACCACATCACCAACCAACCCACTTCAGGCGCAGCTGGCGTGGGCTTGAGCACCAACGAGGCGCATGCCATGATGTCATCGGGCGGGGTGGAGAGATAGAGCCGACAGAGTAGGAGCAGAGCCCTCGACTTTAGGTCAGCATAGGGCCTTAGGGATGGTGGGCGGTCAGGCGAGGAGGATCGCGAGCCAGGAAGGGCTTGACTGCGCTCGCATGCCTCGCCTGCTCCCTCCTCCATTGTGCCGATTAGATTAAGGCAATTTTTCAGAAGTCGCAGCACGTCGGTAAGGAAAGCACGCAGGTCGGTAAAATAGTCGTCCATACCCTCCTGCCTTCCAGCCCCCGATTTGCGTGTTCTACCAGCAACACTAGGGTTGGTGGCCTGCCGTTCGAGGTATCGATCTCGCTGAGAAACCCGGTGCTCGGCCAGTTTGAAACAGAGGGTCGCCACCGGCAGAATAAAGGGATTAACACCTAAGGTGAATGAAAAACGTGGCGATACGATTAAATAAAGCACATGATGAGGCAGCATGATGTAAAATCTAGGAGAAACTGAGCATAGCGCCAACAACTTACATGATTTCATCACTTCTAGAATCACAAATAGAAATGACGATAGTCAAGGCACTCACAAAAAAATTCAGATAATGTTCGTTGACGGAAATTCATAGCGCTTACAATTGAGAATAACAACTGATAAACAAAGTAAGTGAGCTTAATGTAGACATCATTAATGTACCATGAAAACAGCTCAGGTGTTAGAATAAGGTGAAATTGCTAGCTAACTTAATCGATTTTTAAAAAAAGCTTATCATATGGTAATTTCTCACCTAGTACCGTTAAAAACATGGTAAAGGCGTGGGAGTGCTTACCATCACAACTCCCATCCGTACTCCCAGTTTCCTCCTTATCACTTTCAAAGTCATGATACGCGTTAGAGGTATCCGACTTTTCACAAAGCACCGTGAGATCATAGAGTTTAACAACATCAAACCCGGGTTCTTTCACCAGCCAATAAGTATGACCCTCCTGTGTGGCGTTATTTTTGAGGAATAAGGCCAGATTGCGCATAATGCGAAGAATCCGATCCTTGTCGAAACCCGTCAGCTTAGGTAAATCGGTGGTATTGTACAGCTCGTATTCCTGCATCACAATGCCCTCGTTGTGGAAACACATCGCCACCTCGGGCACTTCGTTGAGAATGTTCTCCAACCATATGTCGATGCCTGTCAGTACGTTTATCGGTTTGTGAAGCGGACTAAAAGAAAAGCATTGGACACCATACAATCAAATGTACAATAACTATTCAATTAAGCAAAATTCACCTTAGTCGCAAGCTGATGCAGGGATGAAGTTTGGTTCCAAATATGGCTAAATCAGAACCGACAAGAAAACTAAGGTCATCAACTCTCCACTTAGCCAAGCGCAAGAATTCATCTGCGTTTCGATGGAACTCCGATGCTGGTCTATCTGAGGAAGACGTTGACGCTACATTGCAAGCCGCCAAATCCGGCGAAGATGACGACACGATCGCCTTGCAATGGTCAGAAACGGATCCGTCAGAACATTCGGCACCATTTTTAATCATCTTTTGTGTCAACTCACCAATGAGTGAGTTGTTCGGCCCAACACTAAAGGCTTCTACTAAGGAATAGTAAAAGTATGAACATACGTGTGGTAGAGGAATTTTATATAAAGATCACGCATAGTCAGAGCGTGCCGCGTGAATTCAGCTCCATTTAGGTAGATCTTATGACGATTCATAAATTCTTCCAGCCATGGCCAGTGTCCCTAAACGATGATTATCAACATTCCGCCTACATAAGAAGAGCTGGTCAGGATGAACGAATCAATGTCGAATTCATCAAAGAGGAACAAGTCACCAACACGGTGTATGACAGTAGACGTACGAACAGAAGAATCAAAAACCATCTTCACTAGCGCCTTAAGGGACTGAATAAACGTAACAACAATGACAAATGCTTAGTTTACGCGCATCCCCGTCAGAACATCGAAGTCGTTTATTGCAGATATGTACTTATTTGCAATCTTGAAGCTAGGACGTTACCCAGAGATGGATCCAACAAACCTGGTGTACGGCGACTTAGCGGTGTCCGCTCTAACCGCATGATAGATGATTTCTTCAATATTTGTCCGGAAATTCATGTAATTCTTTGGTTGACTGTGTATATTGAAACCTTTCTGCAGAACGTTAACACGCATAATTTCGTCAGCATTTTTGTACAAAATTATGGCCTTTTCGTTGTCCTTGGCCCCACTTTTATCCGCACAGACGAGAGGTTCACGACACAGCATACGATCCCAACGTGCAATGTAACCCTAACTGCATTCACAGGCTTCTTTGCATGCGTGACATCAGCCACATTATCGCCACTAAAGTGCTTCCTCAAAGTCCTCACGTGAGCATAACTAGGATATTAAATGACACTCGGTTCACAGTTCCACTGTGTCACATTCGTTGAAACCCCACGACTATTCTATTTAGAACTACCCAACATTCCCTGCACGAATGGATGTGTTCCACAACCACTTGCTTCATATCTTAGACGAATGCAGTAGGAAACACACACAAAGAAGGCCTGTGTACCTCACGACTTTACCAAGCCCATATTTAGGGCTCTCCTAATAAGCCTAACTGATGCCATGAAGCCTACAACTCTTCCAGACGTAGCTGACCACCTGTTTAACGCAACTCATAACGACGACGACGACGACCGAAAATTGGACTGGAGTCATCGGGTTGCCATCCTGTTAGCTCCTATTATTTAGGGTGTGTTTTGTATGCGTATGACTAGACTACGTTCAGCTCGCTTCCATTATCAGTTCCTACTTCCCTCCTGTAGATTTCCATCACAGGGGAAAGTTACTCCAATGAATGCGGATTGTTGCCCTAATGCTACAGCTGCGAACAACGGAGGACTTGAAAGCAATGAGGACTCTCGGGCAGTAAGTGTACGCGAAATAAACGGATAGAGGAGTCCATTCGCGAAGCAGTGGGAACAACAGTTCACGAATAAAAAAGAGAGCAATAGGGAACATGTGCACTACAATATTCCCATGGCACATGTAGCGTCCCGAGACTTCCCTTAAGGTAAAAGAAGGCATAGTAATAGGGCAGAATACATATTCTGGAACCAGAGGGCTTGGGGGCCGTTGGCTCCGCCTGGGAGGCCGACCAACCGGCTAGTACAATATGGCCACCCAAGTGACCGAAACCAGCAGTTCGAACAAACAAAGCATTGCAGCACAGTTTGCAAGAATTATCATTCTTAGTTGTAGTTTGCAGGAAAATAGCAACCAAGTATGAATGCAGCAATCGTCCTGGAATACTGATGAACTGCTTCAATTATGCGGTTGGCTTCAAGTTGCATAATCGGGGTGCCTTTTATCTCTGCTAGTGCACATCCTCCCAGACTATTAACGTCTTGAGACTATAAAAATGGTGGCACATCGCGTCGGTCATTAAAAACCCTCAGATAGCGTTGGCAATTGTTCACTGCATTAAATTACAGAGCACCTCTACCAATCCTGCACCTTGACTGCAGCATTGATTGTCAGAAAGCTTTACACCCCTTCGCCTACTATAGCTGGTTAGTGCAGCAGTCCACATCGCGTCCTGCTGATCATTGCATTGATGCGCTGTTACACCGATCTGAGTGACTGCCGTTCAAGAGCTAAATTTAAATGAATAACACCTCAATGCTAGGTAGGTTGTAGTTTTCTTTGTTTCATCCTAGTTAAGTGTTCTCTCGCTCTTGGTAAACATCCTCACATTCATTGTGTGCGCTTTTGATCGTGCTGCATTGTTGTCGCGATAGAGATCAGTTGGTTGCAGCCGCAGATGATGACACGTCTCAGAGCGACCATACAGTTGCAGTTGCGAGGTTCGATTCTAGGATTTCAATGCGTACGCCACAAGTGTGACACAGAGGTGGCGCTCAAATACCCTCACCCAACCATGTTCATCACCCATACGTGACACATTTGAGTAAAAGGAAGTAAACAAATTGGGAAAGGAGAGGCGAAGAGAAAGCAGGTGGCGGAGTTATTGTTTCCTTCTTGACATATCAGTCGTGTTAGTGAATGCTCTTTGATCATACCGATTTGATTATTCAACAAGCCATCCTGAAGGCGAAGGCATACCTGCATCTAAACAAGATGATTCTACTTCATACCAATCAAATAAATGAACTTCCATTTTTTGAATTTGTTTCGTTTCAGTGAAATATTTTGTTCATGGTTGCATGAAACGTCGTTGATATCATCGATACAGAATGGGATTATAAAATTGCATGGCAATTTTAAAATTGGTACACATTTTAATGGTTGAAGCGTACTTAGGGAAGTCCACCAATTTAAATGGGTGAGTATGCAAAAATGCCTTCCCAAGCCTAACGGTAAGGTACGTTGGGTAAACAACATTCTGTAAAATTTATGTGTGCGACAACTTTTGCCTTTGCGTCTTCTCTTACCACTTACCAATTGTACGTCATTATCGGTCGATTCGAATACGGCACCTTCAAATTTTTGCATAAATTTAGAAGTATATGTGCAGGAGGTGCTTGTAACATTACCACCGCTTACTGCTCATATCGTTTTACAATCTCTCCTTTGCACAGGAAACACAAAGTGATACAAAGATGTATGAAGGCAAGGATACAAAGTAGGTAAATAAAATATAATGGTCCCTCTGGTTCAAGGTGTGAAAAAGTGTGAATAGTAGTGGGAGGTGATAGGGTGTGGTGTGCCTGTGCGTATGGTGTATGGGTGTGTTTCTGTCTGTAATTGTGCAGTGTGCGTTCATGAGTGGGACAAGTGTGATGATGACGAGGTGTTAGCGGAGAGTGAGGTTGGTACCATTCAGAAGATCAGCGTCTCAACGGAGGAGAGGTGACCATTTTTATCTGAAAGCGACGCTTCCGACTTATTGTCCGCCTCGGTTTCTTGAGGATGCGCAGGCAGACAATGTTTGTCGTACTACAATGGAAGAGCAGGGAGGATTTCTGAATGTCGACAAAATGCTGCCTACGAATGTAAAACTCGGAGTTCACTAAGGGTCCTTAGGATGTCTTTGTCAGTTGAGGTTATCGCTCACTTGTCCAAGGGCGAACCAGGATAAGATAATCTACTGAGTAATTGGATTAAAGTTTTAAATTTGGATATTATTTGAAATGATAAAATGATGTCTAAGTGTACAGAGGAGATATTCTGATAATATCATTTCATAATTTGGGAAATATCTTAAAGGGACTGTAAAAACGTTGCTGATTTTCAAGTAAAACGTATTACCTCACAAATTATAGCAAAGCACAGCTGGATGGAGGGAAAATTGAATTTCGAACAAATCGTAAGTTTGGGTTCACAATCTATAAAGGGTGGAGTCTAGAGAAACGTGCAACTGTTTTCCCCCATATTCCAAGTTTCACTCTGACCAAGACGAGATTTCATTACTACAGGTTAGTTAAAAAACCATATGCCTTACTACTTGAAGATCGGCGTTAAAAAATGGCAAACACCGTTACCAGTTATTAAATTTTCCGGTACGCCAGAGATAATTCGTGTTGTACACCTTGTGGAAAATTGATAATCGCCTCTGTGAATAGCTAGAACTTTCCAAGTCTCCATTCATTATGTGGCTAATAAAAAGGCTTCCATTTCACCGTTTAGGAATTCATTATTATTAATTAATAAGACTATCTAGGGGTTGCTTTCCGCTGAATTGAAGTCCATTTGAGCTGCCAACGCAGCCCTTATGTGAGTGATTCAGGCCATTTGATCTGCGTGCTGTAGTTCAAAAACTACACCTGAAGCGGTAAGCGCTTCATTGCTCTCTACTTTATAAGAGAATTGGTTGCCCTAAATCCATGACTGCGATAGAATGACGTGTTGCAACTGTACGAATGCGAATTATAAACCGACTTTAAAATAGCATGACTGGGACACCTCAACGATACGCATCTTAACTTCCCGCTGCAATGTCCTACTTATCACTCAAGGCATCGTAGGGCACACCATGTTTTAAAATCAACTCGCAGAAGAGCTTTTATACTAATAGCAAGAGTGGGATAAGCATCGTCTTCTAATCGACTAGTAATTCAGCTCTCCTGTACGTTTATAAAAGTAGCTTATCAAACGGATATTTAAAGTGTGGCATGTCCGCATAGTAGGAGGAACCTTAGCAAGTGTAGGAGCTAGCCACTGCCATCTGGGGAGAAGGAATTCGCGCACAAGTCCCGAGCCGATGAGAACGAGAGGAGTTGCTAGAGTGGCATAGTTGGCTTCAGCAAACTCGGCAACAACGATAAAGACAATGAGAATGGCGAGTTCACCGAAGTTGATGGAGACGATGACGGCCAGCTGAGGTTTGGGAAGGTTGGTTAGGAACTCCCATCGACCCCAGTACTTGCGACGGGTAAGCAGGGCTATCAAAGTGTTCACACTGTCAAGTCCGCGTAGTCCGTTCAGCCCGAGGTAGATAAACATGCCATACAGTGAGGCAACTGGAATTAGGCGCAGGATGTCGCCGAGGTAGACAGACACTGTCACTAGCACGCCCACGATCAGCACACTCACTCGCTGCTCCACCAGACTGATGATTCTGCAGCAGGTAAATTAATATGCTTCACTAATGATCTAGAGTTCATATCGAAAAGTTCGCATCCACGATAAATGAACTATCCGTAGGCTCAATTATTGCTCCTCCAAAATTATGATGATACAATGATTAGGCTCATCTCGAATAATTATTGAAGAATGCAAGATTCTTCTGCTCACAAACATTCTCAGAACGCCCTAGTAATTTTATTGTGGCCTTGGATGCATTATCCCAAGGTCGGAACAAAAAGCATTCAATTTTTGCATAACAAATAAATCTGTTCTCTTCGGCTTGGATTTAAAGTTGAAGGAAAACCTGAACCCATTGTACTGAGCCCCTATGGTAAAGCTAGCTTGAGCTGATCTAATCAAACCTTTCAAAGGGAGATAATTGGCACCAAGTTAATTCGTTTATTTTAAAAGTTTAAATCGTGAAGACGAGAAAACCTTTTTGAAGTAGAATCAAATATCACGAATTTAAGTTGTGATAGTCGGCTTTGCTTCCGACAAAGATCAAAGAAGTACGAAATCTACGATTCCCCAAACTTGATTTCAATGCATCAGTTATGGAATGATAACTGACTCCTACAATATCTTTGCATTTTTTGCAAGTTGAGAATTTCATAAACTGCCGTTTTGATTGACATTTCTGAGATATTTGTAAAACTTGGATGGTTGTTTGATCCTCGATTTTGGCAATAAGGCTACTTTAGTGCTGCGCCGCCATAATAAGCAGAGTGCAAATGCCCTCGGACAAAACGAGTAGCCTAGTCGTATTTCAAGTACATGCATTCAGCCTTAGCATTCTGCTTTCGCTCGTCTTCAGGTGTATGTCGAGGCAGTACATAATGCTTGGATTCTTCGAAGCCCACTTGAAACAGTAGTATCCTCAGAACGTTTATCCTGATAGTTACAAAAGCGTTTGCAGGTGCTATAACCAGCAAAAGCAAAGGAAAATATAGATGTGCGATGTTTCCAAAGACTATTCAAATAACATTTAAATAATCCTCATCTCAAGTACGATTGCATAATTACTTCAGAAAAAACCTTTTGTCGTCTTTAGAGGTAGGTATGAAATGGGTTTGTAGGCATGGCATTTTGAATTTTACGTAGTTGCATTATAAACCCGTTATTAAAAAAAGCACATATTCGTGTTATATTAATAGCCATGCTTCAACAATCCCATTACATTTCGATACTTCATCACTTCCATCCATACCTCAGGTAACCTATTATTTCAAACCAGCTAAAAACATTTTTTTAGACATAGAAATGTGTTTAATAACTTATAGCTCTGCATTAATCTCGTATCTGGAGAGAGATGTTTCAGACAGACATTACGCCTTTTCTTCACAATCCATTAACTGGCGACTTGGGAAAAAATTCACTTCAAATTTGGAGGCTGGCTGTTTGGGAAAAATGCCTTCCATCAGCATAGTCGCTAAATGGTCCTCCGGTCTATTTTGACACAGTAAAAAGTGCCAAGCATCAAATTGCCCGTCACTTGGATCATCCTTAATCTCTTAATCACGAAATTGTCATGATGTTACAAAGCGTGAATGTTGTGAGCCATCCCTATGCTCTACCTAATGCTCCTTCTCATCGAAATTCTCGTTCTCCTTGATACACAGGCACAGTAGCACGAAAGTTCCACCACCATTTTCACGCACCCCATCTTAATTACAATGGTAACATGAAGCAATAAAGGATGTGAAAAGCCCATGGCCCAGCACGTGTACTACTGAGTGGTCCAACTCACGGGTTCAGATATCATGACAATTGCTCTCACTCATGATTGATGCGTGTGACAAGGGGTTGAGAGGGTGGGTAGGTGAGGGGATAAAGGCTGTGCAGGTGACTCACTCAGCAGGTTTGCCCGGTGGAGGATGCGGGTCCACTTTGACGAGGGCCATTGTATTGGCGATCGTGCGCACCGGGACGCCTGACATAAAAGGCCAACCGAGAATGCAGGAAATGAGAGGAAAGATCACCACTGTCAAGACGTGGTCCATCACAAAGGGACTCGGTTTCTTCGCTTTCGGCTTCAAGGCCGTGACACTAGATGAGGAGATGAGCATGAAGTTATCCTTCCAAATCCACTTCAGTCTCAACTGCACATGATTCAGCTTAATTTTTCCGGGAATGCTATTTCAGTTTACGCACAACACACTGACAGGTAATTGGTTTCCTAACACTATGCAGCCTATAATTACTGTATAATTGAAAGCTTAACCAAAGTACAAGTAATATTGACACAAAAGACGTCTTTTGGTGTCAAGAAGATACCAAGACCATGGTCAAGTCGATTTATCCCACTTCCTCATACTGTTAGGCATTGCATCGAATGGTTCCAAAGCAAAACTTCATTTCTACACGCATTTTACTCCAAGCGCGGAATTGAAGCAATCGAGGACAACTTAAGGAAAGTTTTGATAGCATCTGTGAGGTATGATTAAATAGCTTAAATCAGCAACATCAAGGATGCACTTCATTAGCTGGGGCACTACGCCAGGCAGAGTCGAATTGACGTATCAACCTGGAGATCAATTAAGGCACCCAGTGACTACAATGCAAATTAGAGGGAATTTGACCTTAAAAAGAGTTGGGTTTGGGAAGGAATGTGTGAGATGTGCAAAATGACATAAAATTCCAAGCCTGCATTCAGCATCAAATTGCTTTCCAAACGTAGTTATCCAGCGTTGCGACAAACTTACATTATCATCGCATGCAACCTGAAGTTCTTTAAAAGGCATTTATTTAGGGCGCGACGCCTTAGTACTTTAAAAATTTACTTGACAAATTATTACTAATCGTTTCAGTAATTAAACTATCGGCAAACGTATGAATACTCTACCACCATTTTCGTTAAAATTCTCACCTATTGAGGGCAATTTCTGTGAAAATCAGAAGACAAAAGAAGAAACCGATAGCTACTGCCGTGCCATGCACGAGAGCAGGAGAGGGAACGGTGAAGGTAGTCAACTTAGAGAAATCAACCAGCGTGGTCCAAGTGCTAGGATCGGCCTGTGATGCCGGTGGGATGTCCAATTTAGTGATAGGGTAAGTCGAGAAGAAGATGTAACTCAGAGCGGTAATAAACACGATTCCCAAAGGCACGTTAAACGCCCCGATCCAGTAGCGAAACTATGTGAGGCAGGACAGACTTACAAGTGAGCTTCGTGTGAGTTTAAAAAGGTCTCTCGCATTCCAACCCACCGTACGCCGAAAAAGGTGGCTTCTCTTCAGTTTGTTGATGAGAAGTGAGAAAACCAGCATGCACAGTGCTAGGAAGAGCTGAATAGCTGCCCTTGACGCGATTTGTGAGCTTGCAAGTGCTTCGTTCAACTCACCGGAGTCATTGTAGTTGTTTGGTTTATAGATTTCTCGAGGCACACTCTAAGAAATGCAAGAAGGTCTTCAAAAACAGCAAGAAATAGGTCTACGAATCGCTGATGGCTCAAGCAGTTCATTAACACTTACTCGAAACATTGAAAAAACTGCTTTTAGTATAAGGAAAATGGAGATGAATGCGCTAAATATCTCTTCAAGAGAGCGTCTGGCATGGACGACCGTAGACGAAAGATTCATAGCTATCAGGATAATGCCGAAAGCAACTATGTAGACCCCAGTCCAAAGCCGGTACACCTGATAGTCGACTCCCAACTGAGTGGCTAACTAGAATAGACAATTAAAATAACACATATTAGTGTTATTTGTCCCTTTCCTACAACCAACATTTGACCCGATTTATGCAAGCATAGCAATGTACGTGGGTAATTTAGCATTATAAATAGACTTACGACGGCAATGACGGTTTCCAGAATGAAACCGGGTCCAGAAGGGCCAATGCTTCCTAGTGGTTGACCAGCAAACAACGAATAGATTATTGTGAAGACTCCAGTGGCGAAGATGTTCAAACTTATATTGTAGGATGCATTAACCTCATTCACTAGAAAAAGCGCAAATTTGTAAAGAAAGTGTTTAAATATGAAATGCACCGTTTACTAGCAGATGGTGTAAAATTACATTAGCGAAGCCGGATGGTTTATGGGGCATACAGAAGATGACTTGTAATTTGGGAATATCTATTCTCACTGACAAACAACTTCGTAGAACCAAAGTCGACTATCTAGTGGTACAGTGCTCAATTACACTCAAAAGGATTTAGCAACCTACCCAAAATGTAATAGTCATCAGCGTTTTCCAAAATATAAGGAATGCTTCTGAAACGCTCTACCTAAAGCTAATGCCATGATGAGGTGTGCTAGATCCTGGTGGTAAATATCAGGAACGGAAAAAGGAACATTGCTTTCATAAAATTTTCCCTTCACAACTGACAAATTAAGTGATCGTATTTGTGGATGTTGATTGATGCTTGAACTCTCCGAGTTGTAGTCTATCAAAAAGAATCAAGGAGAATGATCTATGCGCTTTATTTATTCAACATATCATTTTAAAGAGCCTTGGGGAGACATTAACCTTTTGTCGATCATAACCATTACAATTGTTCTGCAACAAATCATCTTCGAGCTATCGTATTGCGACACATCGGTTGCCTGACTTTTGCCTTGGTAAAGGGGCCACTTTGTGTCTGCCGTTGTTCAATCGGTTGATGATCTGGTCTTCGGGCCTTTTCACCAGCTCCAAGTTCTGCTACATATCGACAACTAGCACTCTGCTCAAGTATTGTTGCCTCCCAACTGTAGAGAAGTCTTGGAGCATTACTTTAGTGGTAGCGGAAAGGGAAACGATTTTAAAGTACACGTGTTCTGATTACTACTGCTTGATGATTAATTTTATCAAGGTGGAAGAAGTGCATATGCTGTAGAAAGGAGAATCCGTGGTTGTCCGTAACAGGCCTTGTGCTATGCAGGAAGGCTAATGGTAACGAAAGTAGCACTAGCCGTAGACCGCTGTAAAAGTTCTTTACAGAGATGTCCATGTTACCCCTATAAAAATGTTAAGGAAGTGAACACGCGATACTTCCCCCCACACTTCTATTAGGTGAATGGACCTCAGGTCGGTAGATATGGCTGGGCGACTCTGAAGTGAGAACAACGTAACGATGCTAAATCCTGACCTTGGTTACATTGCTCCGCTTTAAGGCCAGTGGTCCCGCGATCAGCTATGGACACACGTGATGGCCGTCTCCAAAAACCCAGTTCTCATAAATAACAAAACTCCAGATGTAGTGGGATTAACTGGACAGGTCAGTGAAACTGTAGTCAAGCCTATTCACAGTTTCATGAAAATTCGATGACTTGCACGTCTGGCTCATGAGTTTTTCGTTACAGCACCGACTCCTCCGCAATGGCTGGCACGGGATGACGACCAAGGGGAGAGTCGAGGACGATACCCAAAGCAGACGGGGACCAAGACACGTTATTGTTTTACTCTGTTCTATCTCTACAATTATATCTACTCAGAATATGCTGGCTTCTGAGCCGAATCAATAGCCCCAAGCCCTACGATGGGTGAACAATGCATAGTTCGATCACGTATTATGATTTCTTCCAATTTCAAAGAAGTCTCAGAGCACCTAAACAGTTTTCTAATTGGCGCCGCTCTAAAACGTAATCGAAATGTTCGACATTGCAAGTAACCACTTTGATTAGCGTAGCGCATCCATTTTTTTATTTTGAGAAAAAATGCGTATGCAAATTGGAAAGCTAGGTGTGCAAGATTGAACCTGTTCCTGTTTATTTTTAAGCGTCGCCATTCAGCCAACTTTTTACATCCGCTTAAACTAACATTTTGGGCTACTGTCGAACTGCGTGCATCAAGGCCCTTACCTACTTCCCACAGATGCTTCAGTGAGATTTGCTTCGTAAACAGTTCTTACGTTGCAAGCAGTGATAACTTACGGAATCACTTGATGCCTATCCAATTATTATTCATAACATTGTTTGTTCGCTAAATTACCTTTTCTTCGATATAACTACGCTCCCAAATGCATTGCAACCATGCAATGCTCTAGCTACTATGAAAGATCTCCTGGTTTTGTTTACTTCTTGCAGAGAAAAGAGCTACTATAAAAGTACGATAGTCATATAAGTTAGAATTTACTTGGCTAAAAACAAAACCAATGTCAAATGTAAACCCTTTCATCTATGGTCTCCTTCTTGGGAGGATTAATTAATCCTTCCTAAGACCCGCATATACTACCAACTAACTACTTTGTCACTTAAGCCCACATGATTATGCAAACAATTTAATATCTGCTTATCCCTTATGGGAAACAAAAGCTTACTTACACATCAAGGTACCAAAAGTGACTGCCGGTGCAAATACGACAAAGTAGATAAAGAGGATACTGCTCAACATCGTTCCCACATTGTCTTTAGTAAAGGCATCGATGTAGTCACTGGGCATTCGGTAGGCCAGCGCCTTGATTCCACCCACCAGTTCGTAGAATGGTGGACAAAGGCGCTTAAATGAGTGGCTGGAGCAGTGAACTTGCGACTCTTTGTGCAAACTCAAGTTAGACGATGTCATCTCGTCTTTTGTGGTGGTATCCATGACGTCCTCAAACACTGTGCAGAGAAAATTTTATAACTATAAAGAAAACCTTAAATTGCATTGACTTTGCAAACATATTTACAAGTAGGTGGTGAATGTAGCAAAATAAAATTGTTTTGGACGGATCATCAGCACCACTAACAAGATGTGGGGCGTTTTCTTACACAACGATATTCACCAGGATGGTACATTCGATAAGCAAGAAAATTGAGAAGCCCCAAATGCTAAGTGTATTTCCTCTCTCATTGCGTGGTGTGATCACCTAAAGCGCCTTCTCTAACACTCACCTTATAAATATGACTTTTGCATGTCAAAGAACAAACTAAGTATAGCCATTTGGGCCCCAGACACTTTGTCCACTAAGCTTTCGTCATGCTTAACCTATCCATAACCAATTTCCAACCACTTCCAATAGAATAAATTGCAGCAATGAAGAGATCCAGTTTAAGCCTACCGAGGTCCGTTCTTTCGAACTCCACTTCGTTGTCGTGAGGAGAAGGCACATCAATGCCACCACTGCGATTGAGTAACTCTGAATAACCGCTAGAAATGACCACCGTTCCGCGTCGGAAAGCCAATGCAGCCTTGTAAATGTCTACTGAATTTTGCGCTCTACGTATAGCTGTGAGGAAATTCTGTTTAAAGAATAGACGAATAAAATTCAGCCAACTGGTACACAGTATGTTTCCCTTTTTAAGCTACTGCATGTAGGTGAAACATGCATATTGAAAATGGTGGATGCTATGGACCACTTACACTTTCTTTTATCATTGCGGCGAAGCACCGTCCAATTTGATACATAGCCTTCTCCTCGTCCATTGTGGGTGTTAAGGCTAGAAACACAAAACGAATCCCAACATTCACCTCCACCATACCCCGTAATTTGGGCGCTGGATCCGATGTGAGCCGAACGAGGAGATAAAGGGGCTTCGTGAGGCATGAAAAACATCCAACCAGCGCACTACAGGCTTCTGCATCTCTGGGTAGACAAACAGAGAGGTATTTGTTTGTAAACTCCGCTGCATCGTCCGTCTAGAAAAGGACAGAAGCGTTTGTCTTAAAATTGTAAACAGGGAGTCAGTGATTTGAAATCCCTTTTAAGATAGACATTGTTTTCTTCTTCTTTCAGGGTGAAGCACGTCACAAGGGCATCTTCTTTGAACTCAAACTAATGCCAAAGAAGGAGTACTTAATTTACTTTACCTATTACTATTATTACAAGCGATTATGTGGAGCCCGCTTCACAAAACTTAGAAAATAGTTGAACGTACTCTAGTTGCAATTGAGAGACGTCTTCCAGGGCCTAAAATTGGGGAATCAACTTCAAGCTGTAGTTTTTAAAATAATTGTGGGCGTAGTAGCAGCTAAAACATGGAGCATTTGAATAATACTGAAATTTTATTTCTCATAGTACCAACCAGAATAACGTCAAAGGCATTTGGGTGCGTATTATAGTCTAGACTGCACAATCCATTATTGCCTACATTGTTTACACTTTCTCTTGTTTAGAATTAATTGCTCAGTTAAATGACCAAGTAAAAGTGTAGACATTACCTGAAACCGCTTTTGGTAAGTAGAAAGATATTTCACAAGCAGTAAAATTCACATTTCAATGCTACCTAGACGGTGATTGTTTCATTAAAAAATAGATTTGCGTTAGGATAAAAGAGCTGCAACAATGAGCAAACCCGAGACTGAGAGACGCGGGAGGCGGTAGAGGCTCTGACGACGATTAACCTGTGGATGCCACCGAGGGGCAGTTAATGCAAGTTCCAACTTTTCAAGGTCTTCAGAATTTGTTAGTTCGCCTTCCGACTCCACAAATTTTACGACGTCTTTCATCAACTGCTCACTTGTTGTTGCTGTGCTCTGTAGCACCATTAAATCTGTACAAAAAACGCATTTCAGTTAGTGGCGTTAGTGACTGATTAGCAACAGGTGTGTGCTTAATCTGAACGGCACCCATTTCATCTCGTCCCTACCTCCCTCCTTCCTTCCTCTCTTGTTCAGCGGTAGATCCCATCAGTCAATTTTGTGCAAGACCATGCAGTTTCCCTCCTTTGGAAGCGCTTAGTTCAAGCCCAGTTAACTGACATTAACACCTACTAGAGGCCAAGGTGGCTGACAAGGCCCGACTCTCTCTCTTTTAACGTAATTTTGTCGTTATTCTGACCCTTCTGACTCACGTGGTTACTTGTACGAGTGTGAGTGTGAGGTGTGGTCTATGGATAGCTCTTGCTGACCATCGCCGCATATTACTCTGATGCATATCCTGGTTGCCTCTCGACGTCGTATGTGGAGTAGTTGGTGGAGAAGGAATTGGGGTAAGGGGAAGCAACCGTTGGCCATGACAGCTCCTTGTCTTCCCCATCGATTGGCGTTCCGGCGTTCTTTCTTGGCACTTCCACTTATGGGACAAACTATTTGTTTTCTGGCAGCGTGATGCCTTGTTGTTTTATGGCGATCTTATTTAAGTCATTGATAATATCGCAAGGCATCTGCAGTCTGCTCCTTCAAAAGTACTCCGCTCTGATGCCACGGAGCGCAATATTTCGTTTATTTACTACTCTTAAATATAGCTCCGGTTCACACTCTAAAAATTTCTAGTCCTTCCTTCACTCATCTGTGACGAATGACTTTGAACCCCAATGCTGCTCATTTAGTGCTTGACTAGACGGAATATTTGCATCCAAAAATAACAAGAGCTTTCTCTGTAAATCCGGTTAATCTGTTTCAGTAATGTGGTGAGTCTGCAACCGGCCACGATTTGTTAGAGTGCCACCTTGATTTATGAAGCTTCTGACACCATGATTCCCTTTTATCTCGAGTTCATAGAACCCGCCTACCTTGGCGTTCGCAGCCTGTGTTTATGTCAGTAGAACCCCCTCAGTTCTTCATGCAAAAGTTAAAGTAGAAAAGCCATTGTTATGAAACAGTGGTACACTCAAAGCACTGTGAGGAGGTCTTCATCATTCCACACCTACGGACAATCTAATTTCTTACTTCTATCCTCTTGTGCTTACTGGCGATTTCCTTAGTCCATTTAACCACGTCATACAAGCTTCTTTCGCTTCAGGTAACTATGCCTTCACAATTGGCAAAGGCATCTTAAAATCGTATGCCACCCAAAATTGGATTTATGCATTAGATCATCGGACGCTTCTAAGGAAGACGCTGTGGGATACTTACACAAACTTGAGGACTGAATAAACTCCCATCTCTGAACTTCATCTTAAGTCAAATGAATGACCGTTTTTTCGCTCCCAACAGTCCTTCAATCATCAAGTTTCCAGTTATTCTCTACATTTACTACTGGTCGTCAAACAAAACTATGTAGTTTGTTGCATCTTTGCTCCAAGACGGCTAGAGGTATTAAGGCAAGGCCAGTGGGATTTTGAATGAAAGGTTTCCTAGCAATCGTGAAAACAACCAGCTTGGGCAACGTCCAGTAAGACTCTTCTCAAGACTGATAGTATGACTCTTAGTGTTGGCGGCAAGTGTCAAACACTATCTGTAACGCCATTTTTTAAGGTTTTTAGTGTGATTTCCACTTTTATGGGCTTTCTTAAGTACCATTCCCATTCTGCCCCCAAGTTTACCAGATCAGCAAATTCTTCAGTTCATCTTCACTCGCACAATAACTTCACAAGAACCGACACAGAAGTATACATTGGAAATCCTTTTGGAATTCCCTCCTCGAAGGCCATTTTTCCGTTCCTTTTCTCAGAAGTTAACATCACACTTGATCACAAGTTCCTAAGCAGTGCATAGTGACAGTGTTAGAACAGGGTGGGCGTCCAACCATGTACACTTCTCTGCGTATCAGCTCTGAATGCGCTAACATCCATCCGCTACGCACCCCACTGTGCTCCATTTCTGGACAAATACTACGCAGCTTATCCCTGACCATTACACTGGCCAGAAATATGCTTCCATGCCTTTCCTACAGTAAAATCATTCCAACAACTGGATACATTTGTGACTAATGTTTACGATCATTCTACTACAGAGGAGATTGAAGAATGGCTGGAAAGCGTCGCCCACATTGTCAAGTCTGTCAACCCCTGCGCTTTCAAGAAACTAGAACATGGTGCAAACAGCTCTCCAATACACCACCGCAACGCTGTGCGTTCCACCATCTCAAGTGGTTCAGCACAGCTGCTCCAGAATCGTGCATTATAATATAAGTTTTTCTTTGCTACAGTATCCACTCGTAGACAACTATTGCGTCCACCGAATAGACCACAGCAACTGGGAACTCCCGAACCACTCACAGAGATGTAGCATCATCAGTAAAAGAAGCTTTTATGCAAACCGCAGCTGATTTGGCAATTTCCATAATGCTTCATGTCTTTCCCCAAGCTTATCTCATCCTACTTCTGCAGTTCCACAGCCGAATGTGCTAAACATACTGTTCAACCCTTGGTGTCGGGGGAGGGGCAATTTTGCGTCGTGGAGACTGTACCGTCGTCGAGTGGGCGAGTCTCCGGCCCATGTCAACATGCATATTCTGGCCAAATATCATGCCTTCTTTCGTCGTTGACAAATTCTCCGAACGCTACACTGTGGTCACATATTTCCAAAGCGTCAAAATAATTCCAATTTTGAAGGCTGCCAAGGCTTTACTACTTCTTCCAAGACAATAAATTGAGCCTGCATTATCGACAAAGTAGTCAAGACACTAAGCAGGCAACTCTGTTTCGAATGGCAAGACACCAATAGAAGCAAATTGTGTAATTAGGTGATTAGTGAAAAAAACGAAATGAAGCACTGAAAGCACCTACAATAATCTCACAAACTACTTATTTTGGACTATGCTCTGGAGGCAGAAGTACAAGATTATCACAAACTTATTTTAGGATCTTACTTCATCCCCTGTTATTAATCGCACCCCGTGAAAGTGAAAAGCAATTTCTTTGTTTATCCAACACTAAACATCAGCATTACAAAAGTGCCATTTCTTCAGAACGAAGTAATTTCCACATCTTGCAGAAAGAACTGGCTAAACTGTCGCTAAGATGTCTTGAGTACCGAAACATGCGGAGATCTAGACGTCAGTGCTAGACGTTGACACTACCGGTGTTCTTCATTAACTAATTACCACACAGTTTATTTATTTTAATTGTTAGTATACCCGTTGGTTAGTCGGTAAAAGCGTATAAAGCGCATTTACCTTTTTGTATGATGCTGCAGAGTTGGTCAAAGTAGCGATACGGAAGGGAGGGATACTGTGGATGAGCGAATTTTTTTGATTCCTCGTCGAAAACTTCCTCGTAGACTACATAACGAGCCACTTCTCCCCAGTACCGACTGGAAGGCAACCCTGTGAGGCAGACTGGAATAGCCCCTCTAGGTAGTTCGCCATTCATAAGCAAGCTTATCTCCGTAAACATTTGCGGCCGTTCCGCTTCACCTAGATCCACGTAAAAGAGAATGTCAATGAAATAAGTCTTTCCCTCTTCAAAGCCAAACTGAGGTGGAAAGGCATGTAGGGCATTCTAGGTGATGTAGATTGCACATCGCATGGACCTTGACGGTATTTCTGTTTTATCGGTCAAGTGAGATAATCCTCAAGGGTAGTTGTGACAAAACAACGCGTCTTTTACTTTCACCTGTGCTCTGTTGGGTTTATAAACTTGTAATTAATAAATATTAGAATTAGAAGTGTGGTTTGAAACTTGAAAATGGACCTGCGTTTCTAAATTTAAAAATTTTTTGAATTGAACTTAGTACTATTAGATGGCTTGTTTATTTTTTGAAAGAATTGTAAGCGAAAGTTTGATTGATTTAGTGGCAGGTTAGCTTCAGTATAATTATTAACCACAAGCCCTCTCAAATTTCATCAATTACCATCTCTGACGTTGTCGAACACTTATTTACCTGCACACCAAACTGTTGTGGTAAGCTAGAAGCAGCAGAGCGATTTTCCACAGACCATTTGTATAGATCATAGATATTTTGTCATCTGCCTCTTCTTCAACATATTTATTCACATGTTTTACAATAGATGAGGAGAAATCATTCATCTGACAAGAGGTGCCGATGCATCTATGCATAAACCAAATGTTAGACCCACAAACGATGCTCTGATCTTCTAGCCTGAGTCCTTAAGTCACGTGGATTGGAAGCATTTAATTTGAAAGGGAATTACTTAGGTCTGGAAAGAAAAACAACAACAACGAATGGCACATCAGAACAATTAAGCATTTAAGCCATGAGAGTTAATTATCACCAGAGTTGTGCCCGGAGGATAGTCAAATGGATGAGCTGTTTAAATAAACCTTGCCTAGTACAAAATTAATGCCTTAAACTAGACTCAATAGTCAGACTCCAAAGACAGTCTTGTTTTCAGAAATTTGCGAATGGAGCTGAAAACATACTGCTTGATGAAGCACGAAAAATGGGATTGAAATCACAAATATAGTGCTCTATCAATCATCTCATTCGCAGTTTTCATAAATTTATTTCAAAAGCGACTTATTAATATGGCCAAATTATAAATGGAGGCAGTTGTGCAAATATTTGTAAACCAAACTCACGTTTAGAATTGGCATGTAATTTTTTGTCGATGATCCTGTCGGTCATTATACCGAGACTCCTTAACTCCGTTGACTGGGTGTATTAGTAGGAGTTTGAAGTGCGGTTCCTATTATACTGGATATTCACAAAATGAGGTTATCTGATTGGGTGGACAAGGTCACTTGTAGCTATTGGTTCGTTGAGCCAAGGCAATTCTTGTTTGTGGAGGGCTTCGTTGCGCCTAAAAGCCTAGTATTTAATGAGAGTACACTTTTGCAATATATTTCTTAAACCAACTCTAAGTATCTAATGCTGAGTTTTGTTAGAGGGGACTCACAATCCAAAGATTTGTTTCTTTCTGGGTGCGGAAACTTTACTGACAGAATATAGGGCGTCTCCCCCTTAATTTATTACTAATTTATTAGTGTGTGAGTTCTGTACTGCATTGGAATGAAAAAGATCGTATCAGCTATTCAAAGGCTTTGAACCAGCACAACTGTGCAATTTTTTAACTCCGTTGAGATGAAACAAATCACGTCAGTTTTTCCCTGATAGAAGTAAAAGGGTATAATGCACATTTCACGAACAATTCCTCACATTATTCTCAATTGCTATGCTTAAAATATACGCATTCAACCATCATCCCCATCTACGTTTCAAAACATGTGGTCTTGGGCAACCGGAATTTAGGACTCGAGTCCTTCTTCGTACTAGAGCCCAGTTGTTGCATCACTCAAGTACGTCAAATGTTGAAAGTTGCGGCAAAGCTTGCTCTACAGTATTTGGACATGCTCATCTCATCATCACTCATCGGTTGTCTAAGTTGTTGGACGACCACTGTTTCGGAGGGGACACAGGGCTGAGCGTGTAGGGTTTCGCCAGAAGCATATGAATGGCCATGCTTTCCTTACCTTTCATAGTGAGGAATCGTCTGACACACACACACACACACACAGTGGCCTAGTTGATAGACGCAAGAAATGCCTCCTGTCTGAGATTTTATCAGAAAGCATTGCAACCTTTTAACGCATTTTAGTGGGCTATTAAATGCGCTTAAAATGACTCGGAGAAAGGCATAAACTCGTGACATGCGGACGACATGAGCGCATGCTTCTGGTGGAGTGTTTGATGCTGTTCCAAGAGGTGAAGTCCTCACTCCATGCCGGGTCTAGTAGACTTGACAACAAAATCGTCTACACGAGTAGTCGCCTCATCAACCTCAAAGTGCTGCCTGCTGGTATAAAGATCAACTGTAAATATGTAGCAATTTCAGTCATAAATGTCAAGTGGATTGATTTGAGTGTGGTGCAATTACCACATCATACGGCAAATGTTGCCTTTCCGTTCCGACCACTTCTACGAAAAAATGTGTTCCAGTTTGTCGAGGTGGTATTCCAGAGTTGAAGTCTTCTTTTTACACAAATCACGTCAGTCTTCTCCTACTTCGTAATTGCACTTTTGGATGATGACTTCAAGAGCAGAGGCCCTCTCCGTGATTGCGCAAAACCTGACGCTGCTTCTATCATATTAATAACCTAGTGAGGAGCTCCGTTGCACACACCCATACTGTCTTACCTCCTACACTGCTACACACCCAGATCATAGGCTCGTGGGGTAGAAATCGTGATCCCTACGAACACTTCTCCAAAATCTGTCTCAAATAATTAGTAGACTATGCCAGAGAGAAGCTGCCAGCGATTAATTTTCTAAGGTATCATCTCTTGCGAACCAGCCATACTGATAAGAAGCATTTTAAGTGTTGTTTTTTGTTAGCTTTTGATACTAATTGGGAGCTGAAAATTTAACAACACCTAACGTGTTTTTTTTCTGGAAAAGGCACTCCATCATATCCACTTCGCAGTATTATTTCAAACGTCTATAGGCTAGAGGACTATTTCATCGAACGCTACTTCAAAAATGTCACAATTTTGTTTTTAAAGTGCAGTTAATCCACCTTACATGTTTTTACGTCTTGTTAATGTTTTAGTAAGGTCCTCATCGAGCAGTAGAACGCCACCGTAGAGTCTCACAAAAAAACGTATCTTTAAAAGAAGACTTCCTCAAGTTCTAGACACATACGTTGTGGCAGTTAATAACAAGGCCAATGACCATACCCAGTCCAGTAGTCGTTGCGATTACACAAAAAAACACAGCATTACTCACTTAGAACCAGTTTTCGGGAGCTAAATGAGACAGGGCACCACGCACTTCAAAAATGGAAGTCGCACGACTTAGACCAATTCAAAGGCCCTTATTCATTTTCAAGCGAATTATAATGAATAGGTTTGCATGATAACAATTCTCACATGCGCCCTTCGATGCCACAACGCTCTTGGGTAGTAAAGTGGATTTGCCTCACCAATTCCATGCCCAAGGCGATTCCTTGAGACCCATTTCAAGCTCACCTGGAAGCGTTTTCGCCAAGCTCACTGTGGAATACATGACTTTAAAGGCACTATTATAAGTTTCCAAGGATAAGACAATGGGACCTAGAAGATAAGTCAATCCTGTAGAATGCTACTTACAGCTTCTTTGGGCTCGAAAAAATGCTTCCAGAGCTTCATCAAAATGCTCCTAAGTGAATAGTAGTTTCCGCACAGTCAATGAGCTCTGCATTTCCGAGCGATTAATTACCTTTTAGTCAAGAGATTCGTTTAGTTTCTCTCATTCAAACCAACTTCAACTATTTAATCGTAGTCAGCAGGCATCTGTAATGAGTATGATGGCAAAGCTGTCAAGTACCTCCGAGCTCATGCCATTGCATTTTATGAATAAAAATCGGATTTTCAATTCCCTCGTGCAAAAGGTAATGACAACTGCTAAAACAGTTTCCATCATCAGTGCACAGCAGATGGACGTTCAGCCACGTAAAGATGGCTTGCATTTAACTTACGGCGGCAAAGATAGCGCAGTCTAAGGAGTTGGCTGTAGCAAAATACACAAAGCTGCCTAAATTGTTCAACCTACCGACTTGAGTTGCCAAAGCACCTTGTCGCAAAGTGACTACCGCATCCTAGATATTTAACTGTCCTACTCAAGCTATTTTTCGCAACGCCTGAATGACGTTATCACATGGCACCCCTAGACTTCTGTGAGAACGAAGGAAGACACAGTGCCTAGGCAGAACATGCACCTCTGACGTCCAGTGGGACTTGGGGCTAATGGCATGGCTTGGGGATCAGGCCATCCGGCAGAGGTACATTGGTGGAGTCTCCCCAATAACCTGTTGTCAAAACCGAGAGCCAATCGAACAATTATGCCAACGCACTTATCCACCACACACCAAGAATACTGTGTTTATTTCATTGTTTTAGATTCAACCAATCTGTGGGGGTCACGAGTTAGCCCATAGTTATCGTCTGTCACCTATTTCTGTGACCCTGATGTTGGAGAGTCAAATTGTTATCTCACATAGGTGTGGCTGTGGTGGAGAGCGTGCTTAATTCAAAGCCCATGTTTATGATAGCACATTGTTTCAAACGCTTACAGTTCCTAATGGTTTTGGGAAAATCGGTCGTAAAGCATCGCGACCGAGTTGCGCATCCACAGTTTGGTTATTTTTCGGGCGTTTATGTCAGAGTTTACACTGTGTCTCACCAAACTACCCTTCCTACTGTGTCGCACATTTATCCACTACAAACCGATGTGCTAACTGACTTCTGGAAATTGGACTTCGCCACGCCTTTCCTATGTTTTGACTGGCAAAAGGTCTATCCTATTCTCACTTTGTTTCCATTCAAAACAAAATAAAACATGCTTTCTATCAAAGGCTTCTCTTGTCAACATATTAAACCTCCAGCATGAATCAAAGCAGGTAAAATGACACTCACACCTCGCAAAACAGGAGAGTTCCTCCGTGCTTAGTATTTTTTAAGGAAATGACATTCTTGGTCTTTTAAAGTACAGTTTTAATGAGCTTAGGAGCAATGGAAAGAACACAATGCTTAATTTTTTCTTACCTCTGTCTCAGCAATTGGCTAACTAAAGACACTGTCGCTGTCCCTGTCGGGATGGCCTGGCCTCCGACCATGCCAGCGGCCCCAACTTTTCTTTTACTGAAACCGTCAAATGCCCCTCTTTTCGTTGCATGCGCACTTCTTCTGCCATGCGAAGGCCTTTCACCCAACTGCAAAAGCCAGGAAAGTTGTTCTTTGCGATCAGATTTGCTCTCTGCTGTCAACAAGATAGCGTCCCGAAATTTTCCGTCTGAGATACAATGGCGGAGTACCAAAGTGGTCCCATTGCCTAAACCGAAGGTTAAACATACAATTGAATTACTACAAAATGCTATGCTCAGTGAGCCGCTGAACTTGCGGGAACGCAACTCTTAAATAATACAAACCTCGAATTCCATAACGAAAATCATGGTTTATAAAATTTGGCTAACTGTTCAACGCTAAGTAGACGTATTTTCCTTTAACCCTTTTAAAATTTGTTAATGTCATAAATCTCAGAGCTTTTATCGAAGACTGATTGACCACCGATTGGTAGACACCGATGAAACACGTCGCAGACTCAGTAGTCCATTTTCACGACGTTTGGATGTGTTTTTGTATCCCAAAAGAAGACATCGCTATGACGCCACAAAGAAGGTTTGCAATTTAGGCCATGACCCATTATTACAATCAGAGTTTACCTTCATTTATTCCCTAGCTACTTGCCAATTTCTTCATTCAAAGGGTTTTTAGGCCTTCTCAAGTTTTTTTTTTTACTTCCTTGTACTTACGTTAACGAGTTGCCCAGTGTTTAGCTAGTGAAAAGGATGTTGAAGCAAAATATACCCTATCCTGGCATCAGTGCATACTTGGATGTATCAAAAACTAAGACGTAATTGCCTAATCAAGCATATAGGTGTTTTCCGTGGTTTAGTGCTCAATCGAGATTATATAATATGCCTTGCATCAACTCAGCATGTCAGTGAATAACTATGATGAACACTTGAAGAGTAACATGAAAAGGTGTTCATGAACAAGTAGCAAGCACATTCCAGGCTCTTATTACTTGATAAGCTGGAATCGAAACCCTAGGTCCTTCAACGCTTGTATTCATCGTGCACCATTTCGTCCAAACCACAAGAGAACCACCCGATTCTCTAAACTTCCATATCTGCGTCGGCTAATTACACTGGTTCGTGATACTGAAATACACTTTTAAATCTGAATCCAGTAAAAGAGATTCACTTAATTTATAGTTAATAATAATCAAGCAAACCTGACTCCTAGTGTCTCACTTCTCATTCCACAGTAAGTTGCAGGTAATCAGACTATTCGTTGGACAGACTGCATGTTTGGCTCCTCAACCATGGAGCCTTCACCTAGCGCTTTCACCAGACTCTTTGCGCTTTTATTCCTGTCTAGAATCACTTCCATTTGGGTTGGAGTACGCAACAATTTGCCAAATATTTAAGCCTTGAATCACAATCGACGTCGCTCATCACGTCGTTCTAAGCGCGTCGAATGCAGTGGCCTTGAAGCTATCCTCCCTTGCACCCTACCCCACAGAAATTGAATTATACCTTCAGACTGTGCAACCTATGCGCGCCCCGACTGACTTCGCAGTGCGATGTGCCCCAGTTAGCCACGAGCTAAATTTATTAAAATTTTTCATAAACTCAATACCACCACCCAAAGTTGTGCATTTAACTGGTTAACCCAATAATGAAGTAATACTCCATTTCAAGTTACTTACGCTGACTCTCGACTCATATCACTAAAATATTTACCAGGAAAAGGCGTCAGGCTACGGGATCCCCAAAGAGTGATGCAACCAAGTCCACCTAACAATTAAATTACTTTTGATAACCTAAGTTACCTGGTTAATGCTCTTCAGATGTCAATGTGACGTTTTAGTTTTTTTCAGCTCGACGTTAAAAGAGGCATTTTTTAACGCACAACTCTACTGGTCCAGTCACGAACAATGGTTACCTCAAAGTGTGCTCCGGAGGATCACAAACAAACTTTCCCCTTGGAAATAACAAACCAGTTTATGGACACTCTAAAAGGGGGACAAATCCGCAAGCGCCTCCAAGGGAGAAACAACGGCGACATCACCGAAACTAATGGGCGCAGGAGCACCGAAAAAATGCCCAATACACCGCATTAGCCTTCATTATTATTCGGATTTATCGCTGTTGTCCGCGATAAGCCACTAATGGCCACCTCCCCCCTGAGAATTCAGTTTACTGACATCTGAAGTTTGAGGACAGACTGAAAAACCCAAACAGGCTCAAATTAGACGTTTGAAGCGAGCACAATGACATGACATAAGGCTGCCCAACTTGCAGAACAAGCATTTAAGTCTATCAAGTGGTGACATTCATTGAGTCACACTTACAGTCCCAATGAGCCAAATTCTTAAGGACACTAACATTAAATGCAGCATAAGTTCGTGGGACACCGAAACTATAGCAAAACCTCATGGCGTAGCGATGGAATCTTGGATTAAACAAGTACAGCGTAGTTTAAGTAAGCTCAATAAATTTAATTCACTGTTTTACAAATAACGCCTACCACTAAGATGTCAGTAACGTGTAGAAACAGAGCACCCGCCTCTCCAGAGCAGACGACGGTTGAAAGTTAATCCAGCTAAAAAATCTACCGTGTTAACAATAACGAGTTGGAACTACCCGTGAAGCATTAGTTAAGTCGGGCCAGATCAACTTCTTGACCTAAAGACAGCAATATTTCATCAAAATCAAATTACGACTGATCAAAATAAGCCATCCTGCAGAAATACGAAGGATGTATGTGCCTGTTGACACCAAGGAATAACGCGAAAGATGAAATAGCTTTTGACAGTTTCAAGCTACATAGCAAAAACGTATGCATAGGAGAGGCGAAGATGGTGGAAGAGACGCAAGAAATCCCTTTTCGCAGAATTTGAACCACAACTACTCTGTACAGAACTGCAAAGAGCTGCAGCTCATTTGACTAGTTTATTGTCCACTAAGAAATTTGGCAAGAAAACCCCTCGGCTTCTCAACCGCAGTTTCCCGGAAAAAATCCATAACTTGGCAATCAGAACGCCATATACGAGCGACTTCTAGAAGATCATTCTGACCCTACACAATGGCTTCAGAAAAAACAAAATATACCCGGTGTACAAGCAGATCAATAACGCGAACGTCCCTGACATCCTTGTTTTTCATGAATTCCTCCCTTAGCTTTTGCTTCAACTGCGGAAGAGTGGCGGTCACATAGGTAAATCCATACTCCTTCACAATGAAGGGAAGTTGACGATACCAAGCACGATACAGATTTAGAACTCTGCGCTTCGCCTCCACTGGAGTTCTAGAAAGTATAGGCCTGGCGACCCTAAAGCTTCCAGCACCAGACATCGCCCAAACGCCAGATGGACGAACCGCCTGATTTAAAGTACGCACAGTTGATGAATACTAGCTCGAAGATAAGTACGATTTGTAAGCCAGAGAATAATTTGCATATGCAAACAAAATTTAACACGAGTTTAACAAATTTCAATCCAAAGGAACGCAATCTGTGGGGGCGTGTAAATATTAAATACTTAAATTGTTTAAGGCCTCATGATTGTTAAGATGCTATAAGCTTCTATTCTTCGTAAGATTCACTTTAAGATATCGCTTGAATTCTATTGGGACTTTCTTGCATAGCAAGCATTTTTCGACTGTTTCGCTTCTTTGTCAGCATTGGCAGTGGGAGTCATCCTGCAAATCTAATTTGAGAAAAATTAAAAGTACTTTGCTCTACAGCTTTGAAATGTTTTTGCCTTGTTAACTACCGTAGTTTTCGTTCATGCCCATATAAGCCTGTATATTTGGCCGCTGAGGCCCTTAAAACGCTTAAAGTAAGCACTGCTATGTTTTCAAATTTCTCCAAGGTTAAATGGTTAAGTCAGATTTGTTGATTTTCCTGTTTTCTGTGTTTTAGTTTGCTGCGGTGGAAGGGAACCTTCGGGTCTCACGTGTGTGTTTGGTAGGTGGTGAGGGTAGATTCTTTCTGGGCGCACAGTCGTTGTTTAGCACTAGCAAAATTAGCTGATAAAAAGGTGGGTGTTCTATGTTTTGTGGCAACTGGCTGGTTTTTGTGCTGGGTTGTGGTGTTTATTGTTTCTTGGGCGTTAGCTAAATGCTTTGCATGAATCTCCTTGTTTCGCCTAGGTTTTTCTCAAATTATGCTTGGTAAAGTCTCGAAATTGGCCAAATTGCTGGCTTCTGACGAACTTAAGACGCGGAGACGAGGTTACAAATGCGTCTGTGAACTCTTAAGTCTGGAGCCAGGTTCGAACCAATGTGAGTTCCAGTAGTACTGTTCTTACCGTTTATTATCCTAGTTGATATGTCCTTCAAAGACATGCTTGGCGTTTGTAAAGGCCTGTATTACAGCCTGTGGATGCAAGATAAATTACTACTGCAGGTATTCTGTCCTGTCTCTATTTCGAATTGGCCCTATTTAGGAAGAATCTGCTGCAAGAATTGCTAAATTAATTTCTACTTCAAAGTCCAGAGGAACTCGAAGCATGTATATAAAGGCCATGTTTGAGACCTTGGCTCGTGAATGGGACAACTTGGATACTTGGAGAGAGGATAAATTCATGATGGTATGTTCTGACAGACATTTTCAAAGTTGGTTCTTGCGGGTACATGTTGGTTTAAAGAATGTTCAGGGCCTTCATCTGAATCACCACTTGTTTCCATCGATTTCCGAGTGCCGATTTAAAGAACTTTCCCCGTGTATAGCTAGCAAGAGTCTTCTTCGTGCGCTGTATTGGCTCGATTAAAAGGCGTAAAGTCGCTATAGAGACGCTTGCGAATGCTGTCTTTGAAGGTGTGATAAATGCCAACACCAATTCGGCCATCGGTTTGAAACTCCATTTGTGCCTCGTTATCCAGCAGGAACTTCTCAATGCAGGGGTATGTCGCCTTCTATTTAGCTTATCAGTGCTCAGGAAATCCCCGCGGTCGTCCACTCTTTTTTCACACACACCGTTGAAACTCTTCAAGCCATTCCGAAGTGAGTGTGTGAGTAGTTTTCATTCATCTTTCCTACAGAGGAAGTGCTTATGCGTCGGAATTGGTAAAGTTGCTCCTCTTCTTAACCAGGCAAATGCGAAGATACCCAAAGGTTGATGATTCGCTTTGATACCTATAGTGTCGCCTCTTGTAGTTACCTCTGAATAAGATAAGTGATGAACTATTGGTTTCATCCACAAAGAATGTGGCTCACAGAAAGGTACTGCGGCGAATTGCACTAATGTAAGAACACTTTGGTAATTATTAAAGTGCTATGCTAAATGACTTGACGTACCAAAGAAATTCCCCCCTGGTGGATATTTAGGTTGTACACGAAAAAGTCAAAAGCGAGTGAAGAGCAAAGGAACTCTATCGGAAATCCTTCACCCTTAAATGATGCAGGATCCAATCCCACTGTCGCTCCACCTGTCGCCACTACCACTTCGACGAGGAAGAGGATGTTAAAGGAAGATTTTTCAGAAAACTTGGTAGGTTTCACCGGGTTGGGTACGATATTGTTTGCGGTGAAATTGATCTGTTTCTTGTCGTTTTGTGTGATTTTAGGAGGCTTCGCCCGATATCAACTCACACCGTCCCAAATGGGAAAAAAAAGCAGATGCAAGAGAGGAAAGTTCGCCAATCCTCTCCGACCAAAAACTGGAATCTCAGAGAACGGTATAGTGAAAATGATAACCCTTTGTGTTTCCACTTCAACATTAAACGAAAATGGGTGTGTTCTCTCCAGCCGAGAATTTTTCCGTAAGGTAATGTTCACGGTGTTCGAGTCTACTTTTAATCTGTTTTATGGCGATGCATCGTTGTTTCGGACTAAATGTGAGTGGCACTTGCTGTTTTAGACGTTTTATTCCCCTTGACAATTCTTAGTAAATAAACCAGCCATATCGGGGCCAACTGACCGAAACTTTCGATGGATGTGACCGCATTCGTTTGCGGATAGGTTGGACGAGGCAGGGAACCAAGGCTGAATGACATCGGAATGCAAATCTCTTCGAAGTGTCTCTGTATTTTATTATTGTTTCGCATTCGGGGCATCTTTCAACCATTTTGATAGTGATGTGCTATCATACTAGAGCTGTTTGGGTTTGACCAGCTCAACCAGTCACAGGCTGAATGGAGCAATTAGGGTTTTTTAGTAGAGGCGGGCAAGTACTCTGAACGAATCTGATCGAACCAAGACTTGATCTCTTAAGCGGATTCTGTGCAAGCTCGTCGTCAGAAAGCTAGTTTTCGTTAGTTCGTTTAACTTTACTGAATGAGCTATGGATAGAACCCGAAGCTGGCGCCGTCTGTAGTTTGGGCGCACATTTCGAATCCGATGTTTCATGTTTAGCGCCATAAGGTGTGGTAAAAGCATGTTATCTCAGATGTCGACGGTTTTGTCATTATCGTTTGTTATTGCTTCCAGTCCTCGTGGTCTATTGAATAGTTGGTTTTGTAACTACCGTTTCATTACAGGCAGTAGTTGATGGAGGCATAAAAGGGGATTTTTCTGTGGCATTTTCCTCCGCAATGAACGGGGAACCAGGTGGTGTGGCAACAAAATCAGAATTTGACCTTTCAGTAATGGACCAGGCCTCACTTATGCCCGAGAAAAAGCGCGTTTCCTTCGGCAAGGTGGTCTGCAGAAGTGGGTCTCTCTTGTTCAAGCCATGTCTTCCATAGCACTTCCTCATCTCGTTTCGCCTTCCTTCGAAGGGTTTTCGGTCCACCGAATATCAAGCGTTAAAAACATCACGCTGACGAAGCCGGATCGAAGCATTCTACGGCATTAGGACTGTGTTGCTGAAGCAGAAACCAGTTCCTCTAACGTGTGTACATTGGTATGAATTTTGTGTTGCGATAAACTCGCCTCTGCAATTGCGTTTTCTGCCTTGCTAATTCCATGTTTACTCGATTTTGGATGTCGAGAAGAGATGTAAATGTAAACGATGAGTTTCTTTGGTGTCGTTTCGTATTTATTGATAGTAGGGTGATCATCGAAGGTCAGTCATGTTTAGGGTATCAAGGGTTTTGTAGCAAATAATAAACGCTTATCGGCATCTTAACAATGATCATCTAAAGGTATTTCCTATGATTTGATGAGCGGCAAACTCTCAGGACTTCATTGCCGCTATATACTGTGGCAGCACTGTGAAAAATGGGTTTCTAATAGCAATCGGTCTATTGTATCACATTGCCGTGTTAATGGTTTGGTTACCTCTGCTTTGGCAGCAGGCCGCTTAGGGGCGCCCCAGTTCTACCCTTGCTGGGCGGCCTGACCTCCTAGGCCCTTATTAAAATATTGGGGTGTGTCTTGGCGATTGACCTTAGCGAGGCTGAGGGAATCTGTGACGACCCCTAATAGACGGGTTGAAAATGACGTCTAGCTTTTTCAACTACTGGGTGCCAATAAACTAGCTGAAAAAGTTTGTTACTGAGCTGCCTACTGTGTCTATGCGAAGACATCAGTTAAGTGTACACGCGGTACTTCTAGCTGAATGTAACCAAAATCTATACGGTTGAAGTGGGAAAGAGTGGCAACAAGGAATAGATACGAAATTCAGCATGTAGGTCAGCATTCCAATGGCTGGCGGTAGGTATGGGTGCTGGCTGGCGCATTCCCCGTTCCTTCAATACAGTTTCCAAACAGAACGCAATTCCAAGTCCTGTAAAATTGCCAAAAGGGATCAACGACATTGCAATCAGTTGCACGGAAATTTGACGAATGACGCAATTAGCTGTCACGTAAATTTGACCAAGAGGAGCCGTGAGAAGGACTCTCGAAGGTGGCAGGGGGGCATGCAGTTCATGGTTTGTTCACCTCTCGAGTTCCACCGTTGTACCCTGCTGGGCAGCTTAACCTCTGGATCATGCCTGTAGTCCCCTTCTTGAAGTCTCTAGGCCTCACAATATCCTTGGGCAAAAATGCTATTTTAAAAGTGGGAGACGAATTAGATTCATAAATATACCATGTGTACTTTCCCATTCGGTAGCGGCAGCCGGCATCACATCATGGTTACACATGCTTATCCGATACTGTTTTCATTCAGAATGGCAATATTTGCCTTAAAAAACTTTAGACTGTTGGAGTTTTATGAGAGTTAGCAACAGTACTTGGTTGGTTAGATGGTAAGATGCAGGCTATTGATCTTAAAGGCGAATTTTTTGTAAGCAGTTCTGACTGCCTAACAGAAAGATTAGTGAAGTCCTCTTTGAATGCATCGATTTTTCCACGTCCAAGACGCGATTCAAACTCTTGGTGAATTGATTGTTTGTTGCAAATTCATTTAAAACTGCGCGAGGAAAAACCTGAATTCGTAGGACCAAATGCCGCACGAGGATTTTGTCTCAGAAGAACGTTTCAATGATATCAAGCTTAAGTTTCGACCAGCTCGCTGGCCAAAAATTGATCTGTGTGCAGACGCAAAAGAAGACTTGCTTCGCTCTTTCAATCTTTTCGACAAAGGCGGTCTTGGTGTTGTCAGTATCGATTTGGTGAAGGTGGGTGTGTGGCCTCTCAGTATTTAATTGCTTTCTACTAATAATCACCAAGTACATAGAATATTTCACAGTAGTATATCTGATGAAGACCTGATGCTTCGGTCTTGAACACATTAAACACACACACATATGCATGTATAATTGCATATTTCCGCATTTAAAAACGTAAGTAGGTTTGCCTTGCGATTTAGACAGGTAGAGTAAACTAATTGCAGGTGGCATTACGCGCCCTGGGCCACGAAATCGATGCTAAGGAGAATGAGGCGCTTAAATTAATGTTCCCAGATGAAACAATCATCTTTGGCGATTACCTCAAGCTCCTCTCGGAGTGGATTTTCAACATCGACCAGGATCCCGATGTGGAGAAAGCTTTCTCACTATTTGACACTGACGGCAAGGGTTACATCGACTTGGATGATCTTCGAAGGGTGCGGAACCGTCTTGGCTACTCGCAAGAAATCGATGACACAGAACTTATCGACATGCTCATTGGATCTCAGGTATTCGTTCAAACAAATTTCAAATTCCGTTTTCATACTTCCGATACAACTTTTCAAGGGACAATTTACTTTCCACAAACGTCTTCTCATTTATTCCATAGCTGTGCTTTAAATACAAGGTCAACTACTTAATCTCACCACGTTTACAGGTCATTCCTCGCTGTCATCCTACAACGTTTATCAACCTTGTTCAGCGGCTGGCTAATAAAACTACTTTGCTATTCTAAACCTCTTGTAATTTCGAGAATCCTTCTTTTCTACTCACGGAAACCCGATTCTATTTATTCATGGGCAATATAATTGTGGCTGAAATAATTCTTTGATTCCCACATAAATTGGAGGAGAAGAAGAAGAAGGAGGAGAACTTCACCGCTGTCAGTTGTAAGCGCTTAATCCAAAACGGGACGTGACTAAGCTCTCCGGTATTCAGGCGATGAACATTAAGACCGCTCCTTTAAAAGAATACATTTAGTACTTGGGCAGCTACTGTCTAAATCAAAATCTAGTATTCCCGTAAAGGCCTTTTAATAGAGTTCTCAGAGTAAAGAAAAGTATGGTGATGATTTTAGCACAACCAGGGCTTCAATCACCTATTTTTTGAGGTGTTTTAATTAATTAGGGCAATAATTTCAATGTTCCAGAATTTTTTATCCACACATATATTTGTAAATCAGGAGTTAATAAAGTCAGGCGGTATGGTGTAGGTATCTTATAAAGTGATTTAAACTTAGTGGAAGAATAAGACCCATTTGATAACTGCCTGAAAAAGCCTAATAATGTTACGTCACTTGCTAGTAAATTTTGTGTCTTTGGTTGTTAGTTCTTCTTCTCACCCAATAGGCTAACGCAGTTCTGCTAGCTTTGGAGCGAATCGCTGCGTAAATATGTTTAAACCTCCGAACAGATATTATCAGCTTTTTGGCTTCAGACGTTGTTTAAGATCTACCCTCCACAACCTGGTCGAGATGATGAATTAATATGGTTCACCTTTATGCAGTGACATTCGGAAAAATAAAGCTTTGGGAATATTTTCTCCGGTACTCATCCTTTTAATTCATGCAATAGGACTCACTCTCCATTCTTAGATTTGTTTCACTTGGCCTCATACCGTTTACGTGAATAGTAAAGTAAACCTGGTCTTACTGCTAAAATGCAATCAGTTTTGGATAATAGCATCTATTACTTCTACTACAGCTTCTAATTCATAATTGTTCCCTTTGGTGGTAGCTTAGATCGCACGTGCAACTTTCGCATAGAATAAACAACCTCTCAAACTGTTGACCAACTCAAGAGTTCCATACAATCCTCAATGTACTTATTTTGACTGAAAGCTTGGGAGAAATGAAGGATGAGTGCAACATCATGTCACCAGAGCCGAAGTCGACCCGCAATATATTTGAAAGGCTTCTCATCGACAATTATAAAGTCAAAATGAACACAATTTCTGTACATAAAGTTAATAGGCCCTTTAATTTACCAATAGTTTTATAAAATAGTTCTAAAAGGACCAGATTGTTTAAAAAACTCATGCGTGCGGTCATTCGCCACAACTTGGAGCAAGTATCTGATTACTAGTTCTCTGGTCCGCCAAAGGTGAACGATGCCGCCCAGGAATTAAAGGCGATATACGAGGCCCGTCAGGACAAAACACGTCTGAGAAAAGGTCAGGGCTACGCCACCTCGTCGATGGGGGAAGTGGGTGGTGGGGCGGATCGTGGCTCATTGATGGTTCCGCCGGCGATTGGCATGCATCGACGCACCTCCTCAGAAGATGCCTTTGATCCCACTGGACTCACTGTCGACTTCGACAAGTTCAAACGCGTTCTTCAACTTGAAGCCGCACCTCCTGAACCCATCTAGTTCAAATACTGAATATGTTAACAAAAATAATAGTAATGTGTTAGTATTGTCGTTTGTCTTCTGTCTACCATTTAATAACGTGTTTACCTCGAACACTAATTATTCCTTATATGTGCGGAATTTTAAATGATTAACTGGACTTTCTTATTGGTGGTGGGCAAGATTTTGTTATTACCTTCAAATTCTAAATGTGAATGAACCTTCATTATCGAGGTTCATATATAAATTCTCAAATATTACTTACTTTTTCATCATCGAAGTTCATGTGTAAACTCTCAAATATTACTTATTTCTTCACTTCGTGATGGTATGGCATAAAGAGCTTGAAATTTTCCTTTCCAGTTCCCATTATCTCTGTGACAAAACGCTCCGCGAAGTTGAGGTGGGAGGTCATTACTCTTATCTCGCAGACAAGGTTATGAACCTTGGGGGAAATAAACTTTGTGAGGTTTTGAAGAACCAAACATCTCAATAAAACCACAGCTTACTCATCTGGACAGTGGGTGGACGGGAATTGCACGCACGCCCTCTCACCAGACTGTCCGTCCGTTTACCCGCCCGCCCACAAAGACAAGACAGTCAAAATATGATTTTTTCCGGGAATTTTCCCAGCACAACACATGCGCAAAATCAGTCACTAGGCTTCTTTTTCATCGACAAATCAGTCCCGCCTTATTTCGCCTCCATTGAGGTGGTGGAATATAGTCGGCAAGTGTGTGTGTGTGTATGTAAGTCTGGCAGTCTACCCAAGAGGAAAACGCGAAAAGAAAAGGAGTCAGGGGCGTAAGGGAGATGATTTATGTCTGATGGTACCAATGCCCTTCCTCGATGGTAATAGTGTCCAAAAACGTCTGGCTTCTTTGGACCCACCCTGCTAATCTAATTATTTTTTATGCCCGAAACGGCAAACAAGGAAAACGGGCGCGATAAATGCATCCCTACTTGCGGTTTGTGTGGTTATGCTCCTGACACCCGTGATACCCGGAAAAAGGGGAGCGTACTTTGCTGTATCTCGTCTCAATTCCTTGTTTTGCCACCCTAAAAACAGACTTGTTGGATAGTCTTTGTGTTAGTTAGAGCTTTATCGAGGGCGCTACCTATCCATTGGATGTCGCAGCCAAGAGCGGATGGGTTTGAAATGTCTGCAAGACGCCAAGGAATATTAAGTGGCAGATTTTATCATAAGGAGAAGGCTTTTAAACTCAAATGTAGTGCTGTTAATTGTCAAGTTAGGTAATCGGTCTGGCTGAATTCCGAAAAACTTTTAAGAATTGGAAAGATCTAGAATGAGGTCTTTCTGAGTCCAATTTTCATGAGTAAATTTTTCTAAAAGTAGTCAATTAAGTTCAATTTCTATGCGTTTCTGGATATCTTCGGAATTTAAAAATATAAATTTTTTTTGAATTGTAATAGGTATTTTTCTGCTAGAAGATCCTAGACTATTTTTCGGTTGTGAGTGAACCCGATTCGCTCAACCTAGGTCTCACTCCGTTGGTAAGCCCACCGCAGACAGTGGAAGATTTTAGAATTCAGAATAAGTCTTTGAAATTCTAACAGCCAATAGAGTTCAGAAGGGCATAAGACTTTCAAGGTGTTGTCTTCATCCTACTACTGCTATCAGTATCGCAATCGAGCTAAACCTGAGAGCGTTATATGACATCAGTCAGTAAATTTGTTGTGAAAGAGCAGGATAATTGGAAGATTTGAAGCGTCGATAGCATGGTCAGAGCTCAACTTCATTGGCTTAGGAGCCGAATTACGGAAGGCCAAGGAGTTCCACAGTGTTTTTGCATGAAGAGCACCACTACCATATTGCTGAACAGAATGGAAGGCCCTGATCTATCCTGTAGTTGGCCCTAAAATCAATTTCTACCAAGATTTAACTTAAAGGCCTTGAAAGCATTTTTGTAGAAATTAGTAATTATTCTTGGTAATGGGAGCTGATTGAGCGCACGACAGACTTAAGAAAACTTGTTATAAAACTAGTGGAAACGATTTGAGAATGTTTGTATTGGATGCCCATCTACCAAGAATTCGTTGATATCGGTAGTTTCCCTGTATCATAAACAATGGCCATCGTCGTTGAGCAGACAGTATGTTTATTTTTATTTGTATTTCATGTGGATGCTTCTATTTTAAGTGCTATTACTCCACTTCAAAATAGTTACTTTGACGACAAACGCAAATAGTGTGTACTCTACAAAATCTTCGTGGCACAAAGAGGTACCAAAACCACGCAATGCCAAGACATGAGAATGCGTCCAAAGTGACTCACGTTCTATTCGACCATTCACCTTAACAGAGGCTCGGAGATTCGGAAAATATTTTTTCACAAGTCCTAACTTCCTTATTGAACTTCTCATCCATCAATTAAGGGTAAGCTTCGGTTAAAAGTGCAACTGCGGCTGCTCCTGAGCAAAATAAACAGATTTGTAGGAAGATGGCTCAGTTATCGAAACACTAGACGGCATAACTAAAAGTCCATCCTTTCGTCCAAGTAATACTAAAAGTGGTCATTGTAGCGCAGTCTTCTAATTCACTTCGTGGCCCCACTGCACACTCGAGACGGCTTTTGCGGCGCACATGATTAAACACCCGCCTGGAGAAATGAGAGAGGGAGAGGGAGTGGTGAAGGGGATTTACGATTAAGGTCCAACAACAGGGCTACGCGATAAATTGCTGCTGATGTCTGCAACCCGTGGTTGGGAACGCCGCCCATCTACCTACTAGGTGTGTGTGCATGTTAATGAGAGGAGAGCCTCATCGCGACCTTGAACACAGCGGTAGCAGCAACAGTAGTAGTAACAGCAGCTGCTGTGCCTTTGCGCAGGATGACGACCAAGCGTAGATAAATCAACCATCAGGATAATGCTATCGATGATAGAATAGCGGGAATGGGTGCTACACCACATCAAACCGGCTATGTGCATGCGTGTGTGTGCGTGTGTGTATACACATTTAAAAACAGCCGCACATCAAATCGATTAGGCGGGGGTTGGGATGGCAATGGGGATGGAGGTGGGGGTGGAGGTGAAGACAATGATTAAAGCCTGCATTCGGTACACATGCGCATCAAATTTATTCACATTAGCCTGGATGAATTGAATCAAACGATGCCGCTGAAATTAATGTCTGCATAGAGTCATGGGATGCCATTTAGGGTCGGATAAAACTCCACCTGCCTGTCGAAAAGACAATGGCTCGACATCCACCGTTTTCGGGTGAATTATGTGGTACATTTGGGAATTCGCACGATATCAATGAATGAGGGCTTACAGCCTGTTTTGCAGTCGATGTTGTCTCACCCAATAACAATCGAGCCATGACACTCCATGATTTGGTCAAAATTACACCGAGTTTGGATGCATTCTACAAAGGCACTGATGTTTTGGATAAAAAACTTTCCATGTTGGTCACTTTTCTTTTATCTTATTTATTCTACGCATCAACTGATGTCCCGTTTAATATCAAATTGTGAAATGAATTATGCATACCCTCAAATAACTCTGCAGTTCCATTGTCGATCATTCCATTTAATCATTAAAGTCATTGCGAGCTTTTATCTTTTTCTAATAAAATCACAACAAGAGTAGTCAAAATTTCTGCAAAGTTAAGGCAGGAAGAATTTTTGAAGCAATCCAAGAACTGCGATTTTGCTTTCCATGTGTCTTTAACACGCTGATTGTTTAACTCTTGGTTCAGACAATAGGTCACTTAGAGACACCGCTATTGTAACTTTGACGGGTGGCCTGGCATCCAAGCTATGCTGGTAGAACTTCGCCCCTCCTCCATGTCGAAAACACATATCCTGCCCAAGTATCATATCTTCATTCGTCTTCAGGAAAGTCTCCGTGCACTATTTTGGCGGCAGCGGGGAGTGAACCCTATCATTAAAGGACCTAGCGTGACAGAAAAGTGCATGCACTACTATCTCTTACAAAAGGGCTAAAAATGACGTCTAGCTTCGGCAACTACCCTGTGGTCGTGGCACAGGTTTGTTTGTTTTGAAAACGCGATACCTCCTCCACTCAACCAGCTGGAAAAAACCCTGATAGATGCTGCTAGGCTACTCTGAAGTGGGAACAAAGTGGAAATGAGGAATAAAGGCCACGGGACTACATTAAACCCATCTTTTGTTATATGACTCTGCTTTAGGGCCAGTGTTCCTACGGCTAGCTATAAAACATACGTGATAGTCAGCACTTTTTTCTTGACACTGCAAATTAGGTGGTATATTAACTTCAGCAATCATGTCAATTACGTTGCGATGGCTGACTTGAAGGGCGATTAGAGATTTTGTTGGTGACAACGCTTAAAAGAGAAAAGGAGCTATGGGATGCGATGACTGTTTGTTTAACTTTCGGTTTTGATACAGGGGCCACTTGGGAGCTCTGCTATTATACCGCCTATCGGGCTGCCTTGTTTTTGAGTCACGTCGGTACCCTCAAGCCCTACTGCAAGTCAACAATTCCTTTTTCTCTTAGAAAGCTTCGGATCGCTGCGTAGCCATGGTAGCTTTTAGTGGAATGCATTACTCAAACTACTTGCAACCTTTATTTGAAATGAAATTGCATAAAACACATGACTATAAATGTGAAATTTGTGTACTTTGCATATGAGCAAAAGTCGCCTACTCCACATTATTTTTAGCTATCAAACTAGTTTAAGGTACCAATTTGTAGGTTCTTACTGATTTATAAGTTCTGTGTGTTAGTTTGTTGCACCTTTCCATTTCATTTTCCACTTACTTCACGCATGTAGGGCACGAGTTCGTGACCCCATCATTACAACTGATAGGGTATTCCTATTTCTACGATTCTTACACTTTGTATTCTTAAGCAGTATGTTCTTATTATAGCAAGGAAAAATTTAGACTGTGATTGTTGAATTTTCTCTAGTACTTTGTTAGCAAATACTTACATCAATTTCTTATGTTTTATTAAACTAGATTTGTTGCATTCTGGGCTCAGGTTTCGCATTTGCCTCCAATGACATCAATATTTTGGTGTAGTGCCACCAGACTTCCCTGAAGACGGGATATGTACCTGCGATCTACAGAAGGACTTGGGGGCTGCCGGCATGGCCTGAGAGCTAGGCCACCCAGCAGAAGTACAGTGGCAGAGACCTAAGTGGTTTGCAACCAAAACTGAGAGCTGGACAAATTTTTCAAGTAGATATGGAGGTACTCCGTCACAGATATCAGTAATCTATACTGTAATGGCCTAATTTAACAATGTTTTCAAAAGAATACACTTGTTGGGAAGGTCTAACTCCCGGTTTCCCTTATCAAAAACACCGAACTTCTATTTAGCAAAAATTCCCTTAAATGGTTGCCCTTTAATAAGTTCGATTGCCAAACAGCTTTTGATTTCAATGATCCTGTCGTTGATACCTAAAGGAGATGTACAGGCACCGGTCTGAATAATAACTACGCGTCAGCTTTCTACTTCCAGAACAATAAAATATTTTAGGCTTCTTCTGACTTTTCAGATTTGTATGACAAAGTACAAATATGTCAGATGGCAAATTGGTTGCAAGATTAATTTTAAAAGTAACTTTTAACATACCAGGTCTTGTAAATACGCCACTCTTGATGTGTAGCTTTCAATGCAGCTCTTCCACTAATGGCATTATTAGGATTTATGGTGTAAAATCGTATTACTTTCTACGTCACACTGCAAGTGGTCTTTCAAAGACAGCATCTACAGTTCACATCTTGTCTGATGTCGAAAATGATGGCAGACACCGGTAAATGGGACACGAGTGTTTCGCTGCCTTCCATGCTGGGGTGCACGTGTCCACGCGACATTAGGATGTACACACTAGCAGAAGTCAATTACCATTAATCGTCCTGATTTGAGTCAAAGCGCACCGCTGTAAAATAACGCCTCACTGGAGAAGGCGCTATGACAAAATCCCTGCGCTGACTTCGTAAGGCGCATAAGTCATCCTTTTAACAACCCTTCATGCACCTGTGACATGACGGAACCCAGTCTTACCTTTTTTATGACTGTTTTGACAAATGGCTTTTCAATTCGACAATGCATTTCGGCTAATTTTAATTTTTCCCCTCAAGGTTAATTTAGTGTCACCGGCGCAACATAAGTTTAAATATTGGTAAATAATTCAACTTATGAGTTTAAATACCCAGTTGGATTCGTTATATGAATATTCACAAGTTTTAGTAAGTTGCCGTGGAGAAGATCTAGCGCTCGGAGATTTTGCTGAAGGTGAAAGACGATATGATACCAAAGCCTAATATGTATTATCGAAGTTCAGAAGGTCGGGGGCCCAACAGAAGCATTGAATGGGCCTTAAATAGCCTTTAAACAAAATAAAGATTTAAGCTAGTAACTAAAGCCTTGCTACGGTAGCATAACAAAGCAATGACCAACCACTATTAAAGACACAGATTTAGCATAAAACTTGTACCAACTTATTGGTTGATCAAAAAAAAATGTTTAATATTGCATTCAACCTAAGCCAGAACCTCGAGTTTGCCCAGAACTGATCCTTTAAGAGTAACTTGCTTCCATCTGTCCTTCTATATTGTGGATGCTTCTTCACTATTCTCGGTTTTCGCTAGTTCAGACACGTTACTTTTAATTATGATAGGCCGATCTACTCTTAGCAACCACCTGGCAGATAGCCGCAAAATAGGAGCTATCCTCAGTTGATCAAGCGTTGAATTACACAAGCTCTTCACTATTTATCCCCACTGTTGATATTCTGTCATTATTTCATCTGTCCTAACTATAGCCATATAGTTTTACCACTGAAAAAATAGCTTCGTTCTCAGCTAATTCAACCTATTAGTACATGACTTCTATTAGCTTGCATAGTCTCAACATTATTAGCTCCAGAATGCTTTAAAAATTGCTAATTTGATGAGAAAATTTAATTGTACTCAGAGGGCGAAATCAAGCATTATGCTTTCATGCTGACTCCACAGGTTTCATGCCAAGGTATCCAAGGTTGGTGATTTTGGCAGTTTTTTAACGCTTTCCACTACAATGCAATTTCATCTCTAGCACAAATCCTCAAGACCGGAACCAAATAATTACAGCAAATTACTTCAGTGACATAATTCATTGTGTTTGCTTTTAATGGAATATTAGGCCTTTTGTTGTGAATGTACTAGGGGGACAACTATTGTTTTGACAATAAAACATTTATTAGAGCACAAAATCAAAACTCAATGCGGCTTCTTTTTGAAGATTATCCCATAACCTATTTCAATCATACTAACACTATTGCCCATCTAAGATGGTTGTTTTTACACACACTACCAGTTAACAGCAAAAAATTATCTGAAAAGGAGGTTACTTCGAGGATAATCCAACTTTGCTGATATTGCATAAAAACGAAACCTATCTTCCAAGCCTTGCTGTAATCGATATCATCCTGTGACCCTGACGGCGACATGTCAGTCAACACCTTGGCAACGGAAGACAGGTTAATCTCTTTAGCATCAGTCTTCACGGAACGACTGCTATGAATGTAAAATTTGGTCGAAGAAATACGACAATCCCAGTCTGTCATGTCCAAGGATTCAAATTCGGTAGGAAGGAATTTCAAAGTATGATTCGTGATTCTTTGCAGTCTTTTAATCTGCTTGGGGCACATTCGATATGCTGTATTCAAATTGGTTGATTAAATTTTCTTGTATTCTGGAAAAGGCTTTTAATGAGGCATTTGCATACGCAAGTGTTATCAGAAGAGTGGGTGGAACATTGAAAAAACAAATAGGTTGCAACCTTTTGTCTCATTCACCTTGGAAGAAGGTTTAAAAGCGATTATTTAAATTGAACGGGCTGGAGAGATTTTAAAATTGAGGCCGATTCTTGCTAAGGCAAGGGAAGATTATAATTACTATTACCATTCTCCGATAATTGTCCTTTGAGAAAAATCACTGGCTAGAATATGGGGCTGTAACCCAACTCTCGCCTAGAGACACCGCCACCTTTTTTATTGAGCGTCACCACATTTTAAAATGCTTAATTGGGGCACAGACAATACCCTCTTAGCAGAATGGCTACCGCATGTCTAAAAGGCAAATAATCGCGGTGGACACGAAGGGACCCATTAGCAGTGCCTCAATGGTAGTATTGGCGGTAGTTGGGCCATGTCAAGTTAAGACTAACTTAATTAGAAGACGACCGCCTAATGAGACTAAAGTGCAGAGGAAGGGTAAAACCTGTCCCCACCTCCCCTCATTATTCGCCTCCGCCCGTGCATTTGAAACTATGCCCGGTGGACACGCGTTCGATTCGATGCATTCGTCGCTACTCCGCACTACTGCACCTCGAAGTCCCTTTTTATATACATTTGGCGCTAATACATAGACGATAAGATTATGCATTTTAAGTGGCCAAAACTCTGTTTTGGGATTAAAATACATGCATAATAAGCGGCAGTATCTGCCAAAGGATGAGGAGCTTTTAAAAGAAACTTAAATTACAATAATTTAAAAAGCACCTCTTTTTCAAAAACCACGATTTGGGTAACATTTCGCCTTATGCATATTCTTTCCCTTCAAATCACCTTGCATAATCTTGCATTTGGGTGTACAGGTACTCTTATTATGATTCATAATTACAACTTGAGTCATGAACCATTTTGATCAATGAGGGAAAATCGGAGAAACAAAATATTTCGTTACTTGGCAATCTTTTGCAGGCAAAATGTAGATAGCATATTACCACCAGCGCTCACACAACCATTTTTATGTCCACTTCTTAAACCATTTTGCATGTGCACATGAAACCACTTACACTGCACCAAACCGCACCACACCACATCCCGCCACCACCGCTACAAACACCACCACCCCATCCGACATTTTGACATTCGGATATTTAGAGCTTCTTAACACAATGCGCTAAGTTTTTGCACAAATATTTTAAACCTTTGGGGTGGGTTGACAATCACTGCATAAATCAACAACCAATGGGCGTGCTGAACTCGCGCTGCAGCAAAGGCGAGTGAGGTGGGGGAGTGTCGCCAACTGTGAATAGCGCGAATGCCACTTCGGGTGGGGAGGTGCAAGTGTGCAAGCGTGCATTCGAGTCGCGCGCATAGACTTGAAATAACGAGTCTTCGACTTCCCTCTCCCCTTCTACCCTTCCGCTCTTCCGTCCCTCTTGCTGCTTTAGCCCAGAAAAGAGGGTGGGTAACCCCTGACGGTTTAAGAGGAGGCTGACTTGGCAGTGGTTAAAATCGCACGTCAAGGTAGGGAAAAACACCTCTTGCTCTACTACTACTCTAATGAGAGGGGGGACGCTCGTAAAATTGTGCTTCCTGTGACACACACCTACACATACTGATGCAAGGTTTTGCTGCATCTTCTGAGTTATGTTTAGGTAAATAATATTTTTTGCCCTGACTACAAGTGAACTATTTTTGGTCAAAAATTTGTTCTGAGCAACATTAACAATAAGGAACAGCAAAAAACATACCAGCATGGGTATGTGTCTCTAGCTGGATCTTTTCTAATTTTTAGCAAATGACAAAATGACTAGTAGGATTAATTGGAAACCTAGGTTTTCTTTTTCAAAAATTTCATTAAGCAATGAGTTCGGAACCCAACAGGCGTAGCAGATTGAAAACGGTTTTGGTAGCCGTTATTTAATTCCCATTATATGGCACTCATATGTTCACAAACCCTGCCCAATTAACCAAGTTTGAAATGTTAGACTTATCCCCCTGATATCATAAACACCTAGTGTTCTGACATCAATCTGTTCAAGTCGTAAATGTCAAATAGCCTTCAAATCTAAATACCAATCGAACACTAATTGGGCATATGCCAATCCGCTGTCTTCAACCTCCTAAGCATTTCTGCGACCTATAAAAAAGGTCTGCCTTGCACAAATATACACCTTTCCTGCCGATTGAAGGAGGTCCAAACTTGGTTAGAAGGTAAGCAATCCAGCTCCTTTCCTAACTTGACATTTTTATAACTTCGAATTCACACGCCCAGGACTACACATGTTTTTTTCAGTGGTTCCTTATATGACAAATCCAATCGTAATGACCATCTTCAAACTTAACCTGATTTTGCACACATCGTCTCACAGATGGGATCCCTTGAATGAGATTCGAGCCAAAACAAATGCATTCTGTATGAATCATTATTTAGCTTTCTGAACCATAAAGTTTAATTAGCATTAGCTATTTTTGCGTAGATTGCCAGTGTTACAAAAATTTGTTCAGAGAATTGGGTGGAGACCTCGTAGGGGTAAAATCACTTTACTTTTTAAGTTGCTATGTATTTATATAATGCGGCTCACAAAATTGTCATCGGGATTTTAAGAGAAAATCGAAATTCCCTAGCCTACAAAATTTGGAGTGTAGTTAAAGTCCTGTTACTCAAAGACCAAAAAAACTTTAGCTATTCTCAGAACAGTAAAAAAAGTGATAAATATTGCTCTTAATCCAAAAAAATCTCTAAGGTGCATCTCAATAGCGCTACTAGTTAAAAAGGAAGTACTTTAATTCACTATAATTTCGGCACTTATTTTCGCAAATGGATGTTTATCAACTAGTGTGAAACACAAGTGGGTTTAGGATCATGGAGTTTGTATTGCTAGTAATAGATCCCACAACACTTACCTTCAGTAAATTATAAGAACCTGAGCTTATTCCCCCGTGTTTGTGTGAGGGGTACGAAGCCAGGTTTATATGAATAAGTTTGAGCATTTTCTACTCAAAGTAATTAATAATCCCATGAACTTGTGTTTTGTGATTTTTGGATAAGAAGGGATCGTTCTCGATGATTTTAGTGACATATTCTTCCTTCATGAGCAAGTCCCTTTCTCCGAAAATTTATTTTAAAGTTTGCACTTTATGTCATTTTCAACATCCATAATTTCTTACTGTCTTGGAAACGGAATTCATAACACTTATGTAGCATAACTTTCCCTTGTACAGGAAATTTTTCATTTAATGAGTTGCCCATAATACAGAAGGGCAAAGGGACTCTTGGTGTCGTTTTGCAGTCATGCCACCCAGCAAAATACAGAAGCGGAGCCTTCAGTGCCTCTGAAACCAAAAGGAAAAGTTTAACAAATAAAGTTTTCAAAATGATGTATAAACCAGCTAGTGCTAGAAATGACCATAGCCTTGAAAGTTTTCCAATTTCAAAATCATTAGTGCTTAATCTTCTGATGCGTCACAAATTGTGTTTCAAATATCGTTGCTTAATTACCTAAATTGTTTTCAGTTCATGTCTCATGAGGTACGTTTCTGACCCATTTTCTGAGCAAAAATCCTTTTTTCCAAATTGTAATTGTGGAAACATGATTTAAGCTACACTTTCGCTTGGGTCATTTTTAGTTGAAACTTTCTAGTTCCCTGACAAACCTTCATCTCCTTAGTATTCCATAATTAAATCGATAAACGCAAATCTGATAGGTCAAATCCAACTTTTGTGTTCTGAAATATGGCCAAACATGATTACCGACTTTCGACAGTGGATTTCTAAAAGATGAAGGAGTCTATGTGGCATGGTAGTTTTATGCAATTAATGCATTTAGAGAGGATGGAATTTTAGTAGTTGGTGTGAAAACAAAGGTCTCGATTGGATGTTCACCTAATTGCAGACTCGTACACAAGTACAACAACGGCCTAGCATGGGAAGGGGAATGGTAAATGAACAGTCGCCTCGACTTTTTGTCTCATACAAACAACAACGTGTGGACGACATACGGACACAAGTTACATGGACACACACACACCTGTGCACCACCGTGGCCAAAGTGGAGATCAAAAAGCCGGTGTTTGGTGGTGCTGGCAAATTAGATAAATGGGATGACAACGAAAAAAAGGTGGCGTGAACGAAAAGGGACTAGCGCAATGCCTCCCAATTATCCAATTTCCATGCATAAAAACCCAAAACCAACAAGGGGACGTTCCCGCTGTGCCTATTCGTGCCTCCTCCACGAGGTGATTTATTGAGCGATTAGCTTTGGCCTGTTATTCCCTTGCACTTAGGCAGCGGATTGGGAAGTATAATTGGGGAATGGAGTCCATTTACTGTTTATTTCGTTATGCACTCATTGGCTCACACGGAGAATTCCGCGTTTTTTTGAAGTCACCTTCTCAAATTACTGCCTCTTGCACCTTCTTTTGGATTTGGCTGTCGTGGAATAAATATTCTAGTGGTCAAAATGTATCAGTAAATATTACTGCTTTGATGAAAAGGTAATTTCAGATGTATTTTCCGGGTAAATTTACGATTTTAGTAGTGTAAACTGCATCACGATACTCTACGATGGCAATATTCTGGCGAACAGTTTTCAAGTGGCAAAGAATGTTCAGGGAAGTAGGGAATGGGGAGACTAGCTTGAAAAAAAGTCGCCACATCTGGCTCTCTGATGCAAACCTTCCTTATTGTTAAAAAATTCTCGTTGCTTTTGTACCATAATTTTAGTCCGGTTATATCTCAAATTATGTTTTCACAAAAAGTTAAGTGATCTGATACAACCCTTAGTTCCTCCTATCCAAATTGTTTCATTGCTTAACTAGCGTTAAATCTTTTCACTAGTTTTATGACTGTATAACTGCTACATTCATTACATTCCATCCCATCACTTCGTCATTAAACCGGGCGCTCGTACATAAGTAATAAAATCACGTCCTTGAAATACTCGATGTCATACATGACCTATATGACAGCTTTTTTGAATCTTTATGACATTTCATGCAAATTTAATTCGCAGCCTCTATTACTGGCAGTAGAAGAACTTGCGGACCGAAGATAGTTACAAGACAGTCCTTTAGATCTAATCAAGTACCACTAAAAAGCGTTTTGTGCATGCGTGTTTTCATGAATACTGCTTCACGAATGATCATCCTCCAGCTTCCATGCTTGTACAAATACCTGCGCTATTTTCGTGGTCCAATCTGAAATTGCGCTATGCAGCGCTATTTATCCGTCCACACAAGTAATTAATCCTGAAAACTGCATCTGTTAGCCCAGTTAAGGCACATTTACAGATGATCATCGCGCATGCGAGAGAACGTGCGGAAAGATAACCCTTAATCTTCCATGATTGCTGGTTTGATTTAAGCTACACGTCTATTCCTCTCCCTGGCTTGCAAATGTTGAGATTTTAGTGGCCAGTGTCTTTGAAAATTCATAGGCTGCAGGAGTTCCAGCTTTTTCTATCCTTTCGGTTTGTCGGTTTGTTATAAATCAAATTTTAAAATACGACTAACCCAAATTGAGAGTATTTTGAAAAGAGGGAAACAGTAAAATTTGTGTGGTACCGGATCACATGTCTTTTGAGAAAATGAGCCACATTTAAGGTGCGGGAGGGAGAATCAACATGGTCTGATGCAAATGCACCAATCGAGGGAAGGATAATTCATTGTCAATGGCGAACGTGTTCTGACCCGCTTCAACTCACCTACCTGAATAATAACAATGTCATTTTTAATTTACTACTACACCTACTCCTACCACTGCTGAGGCCACAGCGGTCGTTATAAGGGGGGGGGGGGAGAAAGAGGAAAGGAGGGTAGGGGAGGCGATTTACGAGGAATCTTCTGTTTACGAATGAACACCTGGTACAGTGTGTGTTTGCCTTCCCTCCCCTCTCTCACGACAACTCAATACTGGCGTCAGTGATGTGCGATGAATACCGAGACCCCGTATGAGAAGAGAATGGGGAGAGGGAGTGATGGTGGGAGGGAGTGTGAGTGGGTAAGTCCCGGATGCTTTTGATTAATTCAACGAGCTGAAGAACGTGTTCGATCAAGCTCTCGAGTTTATCGCTTTGGATTGGAGGAGCATTGGGGGTCATTGTGTTTGTGTACCTGTGTTCAGCCGTATAATTTTCCAGCCGCACGGTTGTATGAATGTGTAAGGTTTGGCAGATCTTGCATCTCATGGACTCTGTAAATAAGATTTTGTGGGGCAATCTGTATCAAGTGGATCTGGGCTGAGGTCGTCCCAGTCGTATTCATCCTCCTGAAAATTGGGGTCAGGATTTAAGGCAATTTAAAATTAACGGTTTTCCCAAAGATAACTGTCACTATGCCCTTCCCCTTTCCTATGATCTCCGTAAAAAATTTCAAGATATTTGCTACGCCTAAAGTGTTATACATAATGAATTTACGTTTTACAACCTGAAGACTGTTGAGCTTCGCTTTCACTTATGTTTATTTTCAATTTGCCAGTCTCCAACTAAAATTTGCGATCTCTTTTAACACGAAAGCTCAGGAATCTTACTAGTTTATTATGTTCCGATTTAGGAATCAGACATTTTTAAACTCACAAGTGCATAGCCAAGATTCAGTTTGTCAGATGTCATTGCACATTTCATGCTATCTTTACTTTATCATCCATAGCACCGTGGATAGTGACTTGATTTCCTCTGAAAATTATACTACAACTAGGTATAATCCCAGTGAATTATGTAACTTAAACAGTACACCTTTACAGTTAAGTTAATATATGTAGAAGATTAGAATAGTGGATTACTATTGGGCTGAAGTGAAATAAACACATTACTATGACTGGCGCAGTTTCATTTTAAGCATCATAATCATCTGTTAATTTAATGACACCTGATTTCAAAAGTTGAGATGTTTAATTAGTTAAAATTATAAATTAGTTTGATCTTAACAGCTCCTACCTTCACAATGCTAGGTTTCGCCTTGCAGCAAAAGCGCTTTAAATGCCATAGTAAAACATTTGGTGAATAAAATACTATTTGATGACTTCCTTCCGTAAAACCGCGTTTGTTCACTGCATTTTATGCTCGGACATTAACTTAATTACTCTTTGATGCGGGTATCAATTGGCAACTGTTCATGTTTGCAAGGAGGCTGGCAAGCAACCAAGAGGCAACTAGATGCTCTCCTGTCACCATCAAATCTGCGTACCTGATGATATCCACGTGCTGTGATGGTGGTGGCGATGGTGGTGGTGGTGGTAGCCACAGTGGTGGTTAATGCGAAAGATGGCGATACTCGTCATCAGGGCACAGCTGTTGTATCTACTACATGTCACACATGTGCACATACGCACACCTAGGCACGAACATGTTCACCTGGTCATGGATACATGATTATTAAGAGATGTGGTTTTGCCATAACTTAAGTCGTCTCTTATACTTCCACCACCACCTCCGACCACAGCAACCGCCACTTAATACACGTGTGCGCACAGCCGCCTAATTTTGATTTGGACAAACAACTGTTTTGCCTCGGTCCGGAATTTGTCACGTCGGTGCTGATGTCGGGGCCCCAGCAACTGCCGGCCGGCGTATACGCACGCTTTGATAAACCCGCCAGTATTAAAGATGCTGTTTAGCTTATAAGGTAATTTTTGTACATTGCAAGGGCCCAAACCCTACCATTTTGGACTATTTTGAAGACGTGACCTGGAGCCCGTGTCGCGTTATCTCGAAAAAATTAATTACGTGTCGTTGAATTTCACGAGGTCATTCTGAGCGTGTTCCACATCACCTATCTGGGCCGTGTTGGATTGGCTTGCGAAGGCAATTTCATTTGCCCATTCAACCCACCTGTGCCCCTAAAATCAGACGCCAATGTTGCGTAGCCGTGAAATTGCGTGTTAATAAATAGTCTGTCCCCCATTCGCTCTTTGTGCACGCTCGCGTCCATGTATGCACGCACGTGTGCACCTATGCACGTATGGGCACATGTATGCATTCACGCATGCGCGGATGCACATGATTAGCCAATTATTGATAAGGAGGAAATCAAGTTAATTCGCCTGGCGAGAACGTGTGCACATGCGCGGAGGTCGCTGATTGGTGCGAATAGAGTAGAGCGTGCCTTTTAGACTGCACGTCCGGACAAGTGGAGAGCAGATTCACGAATTTGCCTCCCATTACCATCTACGCATTTAAGTCGTCTTTCCTGACATTTGCCACTTCCAAGTCTAGTAAGTCATCCACCCCTTTTAACTCCAAATACCTTGTTACAAAGTATTAACATACCGTTTACTGTTTAGCAAAGCATAGAAACCAAATAGGCATACATTTTAGGTTTCTTTTAAGAATGGTACACTTGTATTTTTAACTTACTTAAAAGTGATCAACAGTCTTCTACATCTAAAAATGAAAGATATGTTATTCATTTAGAAACCTTTTGAAGTTCTGGTTGACGGTCTTTTGTGTGGAGTAGTCTATTGCTTGTTTTCTTTTTAACTTTTACGCATATATGTTGCACAATATGCGACAATTTTGAGATCGTTCTCCGTGTGCTTAAACAATGATCAATAAAAGGCGATGTCTGCCAAATTCAAACTTCTCCATCATGAATAAGCTCACACAAACATTCCGATCGTTGTCACATATTTATCATTAAAAAGAAAAAATTCGCACAAAGTATAGTACTTATAACGTTTTGCTCATAGCAGACGTGTTTTGATAAATTTGAACCAATGAATTTCGCACGTCAAATGCACATCAGAATAGAGAGATCGTGCTAACCACTGCCTCTTGGGTTCTGCTTTTGTCGATTACTCCTTGTGGGTATGTTAAAGCAGTCCTTATTCAAGATCGCATGGTAACATATACGTATGTCGTTATAGGGGTTCTCGTGAGCAATACTAAGGCATTGAGAGGTGAAGCGAATATAAATTAATTGATCTACCGTAAAGATTAAGCTCGAACGGTTTTATGACCTTATCGGGTAGGCTGAGATATTATCATGTGTGTGTTTGGGGATATAGTTCGGTCGCTAGGGCAACTGTTCCATTTGACACACTGGTATTAATCCATAAAATAAGCTCTCAAACAGTTGGACAATTCCAATGCAGATGATGGAGGCTTAAAAGGGTAGCATTAACTGGCTCCAAGTCAAAAATGCATGAACAGATACTGGCCCACAGATTAGCCCAAAATTACTAAATCCGCTAGTTTTACTTAAAATATTTAACAAGGAATATCAAGGATCCTTGTTGCAAGTGCATTTAAAGGAAATTGACAAACAGAACCTAGATGTCTTATGGTTCTGAAATGATATTGGTACCCTAGTGAGATTAAATATTGTAGTCACCTTTAGACTACAAACATCCCACATCTGTCGTGCTGACTTGAGCTCAACCTCTATTTGAGACACAAATAAGTGTGATCGCTTGTCACATACCGATAGAGAACACGCCTCCCATAAACATGACACTGGTGATATAAGTGCTGATGTCCAGGTGACAGTAGTTGTCTGCTCACAATGGGTATGAGCTGAACGTAGGGGGACTTTAGCAAATCAATCACAAAATACTTAAGTACCTGTTTCTCTCTGTCCTTTACCAATCGCTTAGGTTGTTATAATTAAACCGTAATTTAGGGTAAATACTTTGAACAGTATTTAATCAGTAATTGTTTTCTAAGTAAGGCAATGACAAAACAAATGAACGTTTAAGGCTTACACTGGGCTATCTGCAAAGAATGGCTTATTTCCTTTAAAGTGATTTACCAGGGACGAAGAAATACCTGCCGTGGTTTTTATATGTTTGAAAAACTTTGATTTACATTGTATACCATTCTTATGCCATAAACAATGCAATCGCATTAATAACAGAAACACAGGTTATAATATGTGCCCTTCTTAGTAAAGGTTGCTTATGGTTCTAAGTTTTCGTTCCAACGATTTCAGATTTTTTAAATATGATTCCTTTTGACATTTCGTTTTCCTTAATAAGTCTTAGATTTGTTAAGGTGCAAGTTTATCAGCCTTTAAAGCAATCTAATATGTCACCTAAGAAGCACTTTACATACATATTTAGGCGTTTTATGATTTTCACAGCAAGGAAGCATAATTTAGTTCTGGTTTAAAAGTTCACAGAAAAGAATAAGAAGTTAGCTTAAAAATTAGTTCATTGCTAATTGGAGTCGGCCTAAAACGCATTTAGAGTAATGCTGCATATATAATACACACTCTCTCTCCCCTTCTCTCAAATGCATCCGTGGTATGGTTTTACGAGGAGTTCATTACATACGCGCGTTTGTATTGAGGTCATATCATCGGGCGTGCAGCTGAGCGACCAATGAAAAACGGTAGCGTGAGCCCAATAATAACTTACTTGCTAATATCAGGCGATATTGCGCATCAATATGATGGGGTCAAGCTTGCGGTCGTATCGCCTGGTCGAAAATTGCGCACAAGGCCTGAAAAAATTACATCTCCATGGGCGGGAGGCAGCCAGGTAGTCGGGCAGGCGGACGCGTGCACACGCATGCACGCAAGGGCACACATGCGCACGCGGGGCTTTTAACTGAATTATTATTATGACCTCTAGAAACGGGAACACTACAGGGACCGCCCATTTGCTTTTACTGGCACGTAAAGGGTGTGTGGCAGCAGCGGTACAGTTTCGGTGAGGATTACCAGTTGTTCGGTCTGCAATTTAGTTTCCAGAGCAAAAACCACACAGACCAATTAGACGCTAGTTGGTGCGGATGACATCTTACAACCACTTGCAACATTGAAACTCGCCCTTCTAAAAAAAATCACATTTCTATGAAATCTGCATAAAAGTACAACAAAACGACAAAAGGCGTGTCCGATACTTTGATGTTTCAAAAGCTCCAAACATAGCAGCTAATATGAGCGGCGATTTGATCATTCGCTCGATAACGCAGCCGCAGGACGTTCGGAAGCCAATGTAGCCATCATTAGGTTTTGTATATATCTTTTGATAATTTCATTTACCCTCAAAACTTAATTCCGTATATTGACGCAATATTAATGAGTCCTTCTTATTCGTTGCAAGGATGAAGTTGCATTTTTTAAAATTTATAGTATAGTCTTTTGGCATTTCAGACTAAGGCTGCGCCTCAAAATCTTAACCAATCACTGTCACGCTGACCACAAGTGTTAGCTAACACTAAGATGGCTTTTAGGCTTGATATTTTGATGCCTCCTAAGTCTTTAAAGGTTTTTTTTCTGATAAGATTCCTGAAACCAGTTGATTAGCTCTAGTCAAAGATGTGCAACACATGATAAGAAAGATTAGTGATTACAGAGAATAATCAGTATAGCAGCACATAGAAAGTTTGTGAAGGGTAATTTTATTAATGAAATTTACTTAAAGATCTAAGGGTTTTTTCGTTTTGTCAAATTCTTCTAGTAAATTTAAGGTGTCGGAATATTTTTATCCCATTTAATTACCATGGTTCTTTCATTTAGCAGCCCTAAGAACTAATTGCGTTTATGCTAAATGCGTGTCCTGTCTATTTATGATGAGTATTTTTTGTGAATAGCTCTCTAACCTTTTGGATCCCATCTAACCTGCATGCGTTTTAGAGCATAGACTACAAGCCGCCGTGTTCATGAAAAATTAGAAAGGTAGAAAGTTAAAGCTTAATATTTTCAATTAGGCTAGCGGTCTGCTACGATATGGATAAAATTTTAGTCTTACTAAAGGTTTAGAATGCGTCCTTATCTCGTATTCCTAGCTATATTTTGCAAAAATACAAAGACTTTTCTCACCTCCTCAGGGGAATAGAAATAATCTTTGATGAATATCATCAACTCCACCTCTGTGGAAGCTACAGATGGTAAAGGAAGGCATTTCTATTTTTTTAACCGCCTTCTGTTGGTTATCACTAAAGACTAATTTAGCCTTGCTAAACCAAGTAGCTATGGGAATTAGCCTTCAGAATTGAAACCCTCACCTTACCAAATTCCAGAGGATATCCGTCAATGAGAATGCTCAAGTTGTTTGTGCGGAAATTTTGCTAAAAGAGCAAAATCTTTTGATGTTGCATTAACTTCAAGGCTCTCTATTCGCTTCTAGAAGTTATTATGGCAGGATCGCCCATTCGAGCACCACTACCAAATCTCCTTTTCCCACAATCCGGAGAGAAGAGCCCACTAATAACAGGAAGTGGCGTTCGTAACTCGAGTCCAATTCTTTCTGACATAGTGACGGGTTCTCCAACCTATTCGCGCTTTCCTGAGGGACCCTTCTGTCCTAACAATGTTGGTTCAGCATCTCCACAGCCACCGGCGAAGAAACGGTGTCTAGAGCCACAGCAACAGTCTAACTCAGGAGAGGGCGAAGGCCTCGCTGCACCTTCTCAACCAACGCACGAATGTAGCAGCGATTCGCCACACACTAGTGCCAGCAGTTTTTCGCCGAAGGGGGTAATTAATTTTAATTTAAAGGCATTTGCAGAGTTTTGATTTTACAAAACCTGAAAGAACCTGTGTACGTACGGAACTATTTTCCAGCAACCATTGATTTTACATCAAAAAGAGGGAACTAAATGAACCGATGAGGAAGGTGAGGGGAGGTGGATGGGAGAACAAGAGGAAAGAGAAAAGCAGTCAGCACAAAAGAAAGTGCATCCACTTCTTCGTGCTAATAGCTTGCAATTTGCGTATATGTATGCGCGTTTGCGCAGATGTCATCGAGACATTGCAAATCTCACAGAAACGCAAACACACACACTCCAAAGCGCGGTGTTTTTACCACATGCATGTACAAATACGTGTATTGAAATAACACAATGATGAATGAGACATCAAATATGGCAAATGTCTTTGCAGTCACTGCTGCCATCATCGTGCCTGTCACTAGTGATGGGCAAGTAACAGCAATTCGGGAATTCTTTTCTTTATTGTTTGATATAATACAGGACTTACAAGTATGGCCACTTTGGAAAAGCTGACTTTGGTGCCCATTAGGTTTACGAATCTTTAGTCGCCAACTTTATGTGTAAACTGGCAAATCTCTTAATTTGAATGCAATTTAGCACCACAAACGTTTTTGCTCCTCTGGTAATTTGAATAAATGACTGGTGCTGACACCTCTCAAATGAGAGTCTACAGCAACTTCACGTTTGCCAAATTCCATCAGACATTAGCCAGAGCAAAAAAGCATAAGTATAAGTCAGTGCAAATCGTTTCAAACACGATTTTCAAATTAGGCGCTTGTGTTAAAGTAAGTCAAGACATGACTAAGTGCTGGTACACATTGCGTCACGCCAAAACAAGAAGAGGTTTACAATCCAACGAACGGCACTACTCATCTCTTCACTCTCACTAAGGCAAATTATTAGTCTTCTTCAAAGTTGGTTATATAATATCTAGCATAAATGACCAGTCAAATAAGCTTGCAAATAAAGTAATGAGGAGCTTTATATAGTAGAAAGGAAAAGGCAGTTCAAAAAAGGAGGTATTAGCAAGTAGACAGTAGTTATACCAATTAGCATGATTAGTAGGTGACAGATTAACTTGCATTCGTGCCGAATAGTACTGACTGATAACTAGCAAACAGTTGTGTTATCGCACATAACCGTATATAAATGTATACATCCTACCACATGCATAAATGAAAATATTAGTTTCCAGCAGACACGAACAACTGTTATGCAATGTTGAGACAGTAACAGTATCTGTCTGATTGATGATAATCTGGGCACAGCTGCTAATATGCATCAGCTTGTCTGTTTAATCCTGGGACCCAATTAACGGAGCTTTCAGTAAGTTTTCGCTAAATTACCCCTTTGAGGTCATTAATTTTACCCTAAATCAACAGGCACATCAGTGGATAACTTACCATCGCTCTCTCTCTCTCTCTTCCACTTAGGAGCAGCAACCTCAGCCACCGCAACCACTGCCACATTTGGTTCAGAATGGTGCAGAAGAGTCGCATCCCACAAAACCGCAGCAACCACAACAACAGCCGCAAGAGTCAGAGTCGCTTAAGGACCTGCCACACCATCCACCATTGCCCCTATGGGGAGATATTCTTCCCGATTCCACTTACTCCCGTATCTCCATGTTTCCAAAAAATTTTCCGCCAATGTTTGCTTCCAGCTGCACTGCTGCACTCACCCCAGGTATCCCTGCAATCACAACGACCACCAATGGTGATCCAGTGCCTCTTGGTGCTAGTGCCTTGGCAGCAGCTGCTGCAATGGCGATGGGTCCTTTGTTTCAACAGCCTCCAGGAAGTAGCCTCGTACCAGGAAGTACAGCTCCTCCTTGGAACCCAATGCTGGCAGCAGCTGCAGCAGCATTTGCCTCTGGACGGTTTCCACCACCCGGTTTACCTTCAAGACTACAAGGAGATTCTGAAGGACCTGAGGAGAAAGATGGAGATTTATCCTCTAGGTCAGGAAGCCCTATACCTCTTTCGGGTGCTGGATCTTCTGTTGAGGGAATGGAAGTAATGCCAGACGCAAATCAATCGGGTCACCACTGGACATTCCAAGAGCAGTTCAAACAGGTGAAGTATTATCAAATGTTCCCAATGTTGGTTGAAAAGAGACGTAATTGTTGTTTAATTAATTAGGATTATCAAAGAAAGGTGAACAATCAGGCGATTGCTCTTCTTAGCTACTGCTGAAAAGAACCAAACGTTCCCATAGGATTGATCAACTCAGCAACGGACGGTTTAACACACTCTCGATAAATTATGCAGATTGCCTGCCTTAAGGTGTTGCAAAAAGACTGCCATACGGATGAATGCATTCAAGTCGTCCTCCTGGGACGACAACTCAGACTGTGTGCGTGTGTGTGTGTTTACGCTAGATAATAATTTCCAGCCTAAAGGAAATGCATTTTGGTAGTGGTGGTGGTGGTGGTGATGGTTGTGCTAACATTAGCAAGTAGAGTAGGGACCTACTTAAAGCATAAAAAATTTAACAGGTTTTATGCTCTGCTGATTCTCGTGGTTACTAGAGTCTTTGATTAATTCCCTCTGATAATCTGTTCTGCGGCTGCAGTTCGAATGCGACGCAGTTTAAATGCATGGATATTCAGTTTTATGCTTGAATAGCAGTTATTTGACATGTTTGATCACCCTGAATATTAAGTCATTTGAAGTCAAGCGCACACAAAGACCCTTTCGATTTCGTTAACACCGAATGAGGAGGAAAGAATGATTCGGTAGTGAAAATTTGTTCTCCCATTGCATGTTCTTCTAAATTTCAATTACCGTCTGAATTCAACGCATATGCATTCCGAAATCCCCGGGGCATTGATCGTGCATTATTTAACGGAGAGAAGTGAGCTTCCTTCTGCAGGCATCGCAAGATTGTTTTCGCACTTGACTTAATTGAATCTTCACCATGGCAGAATTAATTTTTAGTAGGGAGGTGGTAGTGAACAGGTGTGTACACCCAGCCACGCACACCCCCAGGGAATACCGGGTACGCCCGATTGAAATATTTATCTCCCCCCCTCCCCTTCACCTTCCCATCTCCCAAGGCAAATTTCAACCAGGCAGTCACCCAGTCTGTCTTGCAATTTATTTCTAACATAGCCTTAGTTGAAGTGACTTCATGTTTCCTAAGCATTTACACATGTGTTTTAGCTGTACGAACTATCCTCGGACCCCAAGAGAAAAGAATTCCTGGACGATCTATTCAATTTTATGCAAAAACGAGGTATGTGTATCCATTTTTTGGTGTGGAAAGGCCATCCGCACAACCGGTATACCAATTAGCCACCAAAATTGTCTTTTATCATCAGCGACGGTAGTTAATGAGAAAACCAGATGCAATGTGTTAAGTTCACAAATAAGTCTCCCGCTATAGATTCGTATATCTCTGTATGTGTGTGTGCACGCCCGAAATAATGTCAATCATTTTATGCATGGCATTACTTGCCTTTCCCCTTCCAAATGAGCATAGTTAGACGGCAAAATTAACAAGCTGACAGTCACACAAGCAAATCAGCACCCAAAATATAAAGGTTCTGCCTTTTCGTGTTATTTTTTCAAGCGTGCATAGAAATTGATACACAGCTCAGATTAAAACTAAGGCTTTTTCCATAAAAGAAGGTGGCTTAGTTCACTTAAACTCCAGATTGAATAAATAAATAGGCTTCATATTTTCAGGTTCTCCTGTAAACCGAATCCCGATAATGGCAAAGCAGGTGCTGGATTTGTACGAGTTGTATAGACTTGTGGTGACTAGAGGCGGTCTAGTTGAGGTGATTAACAAGAAACTTTGGCGCGAAATAACAAAGGGCCTTCAATTACCTTCCTCCATCACCAGTGCTGCATTCACTCTGAGAACACAGTGAGTTTTACTGTTTATTAGTTGTTTCGGTGAATATTTAGTGCCTGTTAAGTGGTTATGTGCTCCTCATGATTACACACAATAAAAACTGATGACATTAATTAATGGAAATGTGTTGGCAAAAGGGTGAATTTGACTCAACCCTCCATCCACATCTACAGCTCTCACTCTTTCACTTCGTGGTTAATAATCTCCATGGCACGACAGCTGTTGCGGTCGTGTCAAAAAAATTTGTGTGTGGCAGCAGGGTAATACAAATTCCACCAAATTATTTTGCTCTCCCCCTCCTCTCGCCCTACCTTTCCTCCTTACCCCCCTCACCACCCCACCCGGATACACACACGCACACGCAGCGGACAATCTTCATCATCTAATAGGCTGATAAATGTATACGCACGCGCACACACACATACTCCGCGACTGAGGGATGAGTCAACTTTGCGCATTGGGCGTTTGTTAACTGGTTAAGAGAAAAAACTCATTTGGGATTGAAGGTGGAAAGTTCAGTTCATATCTTGGGTGGAACCAACCATATCAGTCAGTAAAATTGATCGGTCGGATGCTTGGAGTTTCCATAACCGAAAGCGCTGAACTGTTCTACTAACATCAGTAGTAAACTAAAGTGTACCATTGTCAGGAGGAACGTATATGTTTAGGTTTGTATGCCATATGTTGAGTTGAACCAATAAAGTATAAAATTTCTCCCCCTAAATCTCATGATTTTTGGGATATGAATAAAAAAACCGAGGATTTATAAGAAGTCAGGATGGAATTTCTCCCAATGGCCATTCATGCAAGATTCTCAATTTGTGAGGCACCATTTGTAAATTAGAATATTAAATTGTAATGGTCAACTTGCTTCGTGGCTTTCAAGTGTCGAACTTTCAAGTGTCAAACTTTTGATACTCTTAGCATCTTTGACGTGCAAACTGACAGTCGGTGTGGCCGGAATTCATGAAATCGAACACGAAATGCTAACTACAGGTATGGGTTAACGGAAGCCTATCCAAGGGTAAAATTTAACGCGGTGATGACTCATGATAACTTGGTGCAGGGCGTAACAGGTAGAATGTTTGTGGCAGCAAAAGTCACAAACAGTTGTGTGGCACAGCTGTTGTTTTCGCGCTCATACATTAAATTCAATTATTATTAACCACAGTTAAGGCTAACCGCTACTGAGTCATTGATACAAACAGTTGCGCGCGTTATTAAACCCCTAGGTACATGAAATACCTCTATCCCTACGAGTGTGAAAAACTGGCTCTCAGCACACCGAGTGAACTGCAGGCCGCGATTGATGGAAATCGACGTGAAGCGAGGCGTTCTTCCTACAGTTTCGAGTACCCCATGCTCATGGGTTCCAGTTCGGGTGCAGGTGCACCGTCGGGCGCCACGGGACAGCCATTGTCCAACGCACCACTTGGACCTACATTCTCCCATCCGCCTCCTCCTCACCATCCCCTCCTTGCACCTCCGCCCCCGCCACCGCCCTCTGCCTCCGCCTCCTGCGGACCGTCGCTTTTGCCCCCGGGCCTACTTCTCCCCCCAGGATTTCCCAATTCTAATTCCGGGAGAAATGGAAGCATATTCTCCGATGCACCATTCTTTGGTTTCCCCAGTTTGGTGGTACCAACCTCAACAGCTGTTGTTCCTCCACCAACCCCCACCCCCCCATCTGCATTCGATGCCAAGTCCTACCTCGACGATGACCAATTAATAGTAAATTTAAACTGCGCTAAATGCCTAAGTCTACGTAATCACAACTTAAACATTAATTGACTTTGTTTCGCTACAGAAACAGAAGAGAACAAAATGCTCCCAACGGTGCCTCTCTTCATCGTCAACTACAATGGTGACAGTCGCTGCAAGTCCCAAGCCGCGGCCTAACTCAAAGCCCAATTACTCATCTCCCGCAACTCTCGAATCTGATCAGAAGAGCGAAGGTATGCCTTAAAGTAATCTTTGTTCAAACGTAAAAGAAACTCAAATAAAACACAAAGCTAAATGTTGCTTTTAGCGAATCGACAATTAAAGCCTGTCAAGTTCTCTACGCTTTCGAAGTGTGCATCAGCCTTCGATTTGGACCAACGGCACTCCCCACGAGAATCTCCATCCCCACGACATTCAGGCAATGCAGAAGTGCCTGATGAAGGTCAACAAAGTGCTGCAACACGATTTTCTGAGTTCCTGAAACAACGACTGCCACCCAATGACGTTGAGACTTCGATAGGTTGCAACTTCTCGAAGGGTGATCCGATGCAGGCGAGTTTTCCTATTTGTCGGCACAATATTGTTACTTATTTGGCTTTAGTAGGGCATTGGCGGAGATAGGGAAAGGATGGTAAACAAATCAAATCGAGAAAAATAATATTGAAAAATACATTTCACACCGCAGTTTCTTTGAATAAAAGTCCTTAAACATAATTTTTAAACGCAAAGCAATGAATTAAACCTACGCCATTAGCATTGCGCCAGTGGTATTGCAGTCGCACTCTGATTTATTTAGGCAGAGTAAGGATTCCCACACTTAGATGTAGCCCGATTGATACATATGGCTTCGTTGGTGACCTTAGGAATTGTGACAACCGTCCGAAGAGTCCTTCTCCTCCTGAATCAATGGTGGCATCAACGGCAATGTCCCCGCAGTGACGATTGTAGTCAATGGGCGTGTCTGATAACACATAGTAAAGGTTCGAGCAAATATGTTCTAGGCACCATCGTTACAATAAGAGCGCCCACTTCCATGTAGTTTACAAACACTACAAATTATTTAGCGTTTGACCCTTGAAGGCAGTTGAATTGCATGCTCATGATTAGATTGCCATTTTAGGACCTCTTTGTCCCATAGCTAGCTATTGTGGTTAGTAGTGTCCGGGCCTGTCATTTTCGGCGCATAGTAATTCTTACTCCGTGTATGATTTCACAATAATCAAGTTATTTAAGGTGAAGTATGATGTCCTGTTTCGCTTTAATACATTGCATTTCTCAATAAATATTGCAGTAGAATGATCTACGGGAATCTTATAATGGCATGGGCAACAGTACTGCAGGTATGGACAGGCGGTATGAAAACGATGTCATGATGGACTCAAAATATCCCGTGCTCATCCATAGTACACCGACTTGGCAACAAAGAAAATAAAAATATGTCCTTCTACTCCATATTCAGCCGCTCTCCTTAACTATTCCTATGCAGAACGCCTATCAGCAATTTATGAGCAATACCGTTCAGAAGTTGGGAGTCGCAGAAAAGAAGGATTCGATGAACGGTTGTGCAGAGGATCGTCGACAGACAAAGCCGACTGCTATTCCTCGAGAGAACTGCGATTTTCCAGCATCCAACATACAACTGGCACCGAATCTGAGGATTAGCACTCAAGCCGGTGAGTTTACTCTCGACTTTGTAGGCTAAACTAGTCACCCAATGAGAAACATCAATGCTTGCGCTTCTACCCTTTGAAGGCAACCAACTTGGACTGCCGGAAAACACATTGGTCGTGTGTATGGAGGTCACTGGCGTAGTCTATCAAGGCGTTCTCTTTGGCCGAATCAAACCGCCCTCATGACAGTCGTGTTCGCTCACTTCGAGTGTGCAAACCCATTTGTACAAATCACTCTACTAGTGCCCTTACCACTGCAATGCACAAGAATCTGCCAACACTTGGTTTTTTGCATTACCTACTCACTCAAGCTCTCAAAACTGATATAAGTATATTCCTACCCAGCTCTGCTCAGTTGACTTACCCTTTATTTGAGGCTTGTGAAAAAAATGAAAAATAATACGCACTGAAATTCGCAAACGCCCAAACATATCTAATTACTTACATCTGTTTAAGGTGAACTATTTTAATAAGGGAAAGCAGGAATCTACCAAAAAAAAAAATAAAAGAGTCTCGAAAATGTTACCGAATCTAATGGCAAATAAATTATTCTGTGTTGTTACCAATAAGTTGCAATCAGTAGCAAAAGACCGATTGCATAGTATTAAAAACAGTTGAAACCGAAATCATAAGCATTCATTTTAGATAGAAATCGCAAGTTTAGATTACAACTATCTTCCCTCGCTCATATGTTTACCGGCGACAAAAATGCAACTGTGTATGCACAGGTCTCCCTGCTGCAAATCGTAAAAACCATCATGAACTTTGAGCAAGTACTAACTCCCCGGACAAGAAATTGCGATTTTCAAAAATTAGAGTGATTTCAAAAGTGTTTGAAATTCAATTAAGCTATCATAAAGTAGACGACATTCTCGACCCATCTGTAATGAGTCGTCACCGATTCTCTCATCTGCAGCATATGCATTTCTTCCGGCCCGCCAAGGCCAAACACCCAGTAGCAAAAATAAAGATAAATGTCCTTTAAAATCAGGTTCGCTTTCCGCTGCCACCAATGTGGCATTTCGAGACTTTCCCGAAGAGTAAACAAGCTAATAATACTCACGGAGAATATGAATTGTCAATGTACAGTAGGGGTTGGCGCTACTGGCACGTCTCAGAGGTGGCCTGTTACCAAAACTGAGGACAAACCAGACAATTGATGCATCAAGCAGGTCAATCAGCTCAAGGCACATTCCTCACCACACCGGCGTAAGATATTCCGACTTATATTAAGATTTATAGCCTCAAAGATGCATGCGCAAATAATCATTCTCTTAATAAAACATCCCGCATACAGTCATTCTGTATTGCAATAATAAAACAAAGCTGTTTTTGTGCACAGTTACATCCCCTATAAAATCATTCAACAGGCATGAAATGGATAATTTGAAACTCTTATTCTACAATTGTACATTGAAGCTACAAAAGAGGCACGGGGTTGTGGCGTGAGAGAAGAGAATAGTCCTAAACAGCAGACGCGGAAGCATAGGAGAAAGGAAGATAGGAAGGTAAAAAGTCAATAATTAATAACCAATCAGCATTGGCGCTACAGAGCAGTGGTTTTAGACACCACCACCGCTTCTGGAGACTGGAATCGTGGGACGATTGAGGACGCTCTTGAGCGTGTGATGCGGGACAACTCCGGTTTTCAGGGAGCTCATAAACTGAAAAATAATAGACAGATTAAGGGAATGCTAGTAATATTTGGCAATCGGAAGGACAACTTGCTTTTCTATAAGAGAAATCGAGTAAGGAAACAAGAATTCAACGCATAGCAGTAAATACCCGAATTTTAAGGTGATACTCCAGACATTTTAAATAAAAAGTGCACGAAGATTTTATGAAGTTGCACACACATAAAGCCGCCATTTTAATTTCCAAAGCCCCACCACAGGTAACACACGTTCAAATGATAATTGAAAATTCACGCGCATTTATAAGTGTAGGAAGATCCGTTTCTAAGGCGTAATTGACAATTTTGTTGTTATTAAAACCCTTCATCATAGAAAATGAATATTAGTCGAAATTATATGAGTGTAAGATGCATTCCCATTAGAATAAGTGGTGGAATATTAAAAAACTATTTTTATCCAAATCAACAAAACCATGCTTGTCGTGGCAGAATTGGTGCTAATCTCAGTGTAAAAACATCCATGGGGTCGCATAGAGATGGAGTTCACCTCAAGAAATTCGATCTGGTCGATTTCACCATTTCGGTCCAAATCGAGATCAGAGAGGATGCTTTCCAAGGTGTTGTCACTTACACTCTCACCTTGTTTCTAAAACACAAAAAGCGAAAATAAATTGCACACCATTAACCTTCATTGTACTACGTAGGAATTTCAGTTCTTTGACATGCGATTACAATACGTCTATTTGTTTAACTTGCGGTTTCGTTAAAAGGGCCATTTGGTGCCTTGGCCACTGTACCTTCACCGGGAGGGCTGGCCTCTGGGCCATACCAGTGCTGTGCGCCGAGCACGTATATTCTGCCCCAGTATTATGTCTTCTTTTGCCTTCAAGGAAGTCTCGGAGTACCGTACAATAGCACTTTTTTTGAAGTACTTGAAAACTGCCTATCCTTAACCTGGACTGAAAAGCATAGGTGATTGTTTATTCACTTCTAATGCTTGTATTCCCCCTAATCACCGGTACATAAGCATCACACAAGAGCAAATGAATGACTTTGAGCTAAAATTTTTGCTCTATCCATCAAGCCCCAAAGTTAACTTACTTGAGTTATTTTTACAGTAGTAAAAAAAGCGTCAGCCATTCTTAATTGAGCCAGTTTAGCTGAAAGTGAAACACTAGGAAGTAATCTCGTGATGAAGGCCAAATGACGCTTTGTTTGTTGAAATAACAGGCATGTCTGCTAATGTATGTGAACCGGATGCGTAAGAAAGAGTAAAGGCAGTAATATTATCAGAATTTGGCAAAATAAATTACCAAAGTTAACCCTTGTTTTAGAAACAGTGGTTGAAAAGCAACGGAGAAGCTCTGGTTTATAAGGACCTCAAATTGAGAATGATGCCAAGGGTATGGTGCTAAAACATGCCATAAAATATATTCTATGGGAATAAAAACACAAAAAAAGTTGAAATTCACTGCAGCTCCAAGTTAATGAAGCGCCACACAACGTATAATACATACCATCATTTCGGGGTAAAAGGTACACACCAAAGATGGCAAACAAGGAGAATAACATGCCATTCCTCATACGTACCGCGAAAAATTTGTGGAGATCGTTCAAAGTGATGTAGCCCTTGCCATCGACATCAACAGAGTTGAACTGCTTCCTGATATTCTCCACTTCCTCGATGGAGAAGTTGGCAGGAATTGTCTTGTTACGTTTCATGTCAAGACCCATCTCCGTTTTGAGGAACTTCTACGCAAACACAAGGGAAAATAGTAACGTGTCAAAAAAAATTCAGAAGGATTGTAAACGGCCTCTACCATTGTGTCCTCAAACTCCCTCCTCTTGCGCTGCGCAGACCAGTTAAGTTCTGCAGCCATCAGATCAATCAATTTGGGCAGGACCTCCTCGGCAGCCCTGACGTCCAAGAAGGCTAGACGCGTCCTCCTTGCGAGGAAATCAATGGCGTTGCAGGCATACTGGCGACATGCCTCTATAACCTTAAAATGAAGGTGGCAAAATTGGTCATGAAAGTATTGTTTCTTAACCGACTACCAGTGATTGGAATTTTAGTAAATGATGGGTTTTGTGTTTGCTGAACCGGAAGTTGAAGTGTCAGTATTCAGACCCACTGATCATACCAAAATGGATACCAATTGCTTCACTTGACCTACATAAGCACAATAAGTTTACTTCGAATACCCTTGTGATGTTGACCCAAAATCAATTACATATTTATGCCACTTTATTTTAACTCCTCATTCGTTTGGCGCCAATTCGTGTGGCTTCACTGATTTCCTGAATTTTCGGGTCTAATGTATTTATCACTAGAAGCATTCGTGAAAGCCACTTAGTATGGGCAACCAAAGAAGACATTTTATGAGTTATAACTCCTGGTTGGCAATGACCCAATGGATTAAAGGACCAAATTTTCTGTCTGAAGCGTGCTTCATTATGCTCCAACTCTTAACAAATCATTTGAAAAGATGAATTGGATTTGGAGACGATCGACCCTCAAAAGTTTCAAAGGAAGGTGTCTATGCCAAAACAGTGGATCCTAGTGCCTCAGAAAGTTTTATTGTAAGACCTCAAAGTGGCGGATGGCACAAAAAAGCGAATCCACACGGCTAACATTACATCCTAAGAATGGGGAATCGGTACTTGAGGTTTAATAAAAAAGTAAACGTCTACAAATGACAGCCTTTTTGGATCTGCGTAACATTTAAAAGCACAAATTTTTGCCGATCCAGCCCATGAGAGTTGGGAGACTCGCGTGTAACTCTCATAAAGTTCACGAATTTTCTGGAATATATTCAAAGAATTGTCACCAGGTGATACCATTCACCTAATACGGTAATACCTGATTTATTGCGATTTTCCTACCCAAATATTAGCTTCATCATCTATTTAATTTTATTGATAAAATACTGCCTCAACTCATCAAAACAAATGCAGCGCCTTTTTTCATAACTCTTCCACAATTGACCTCAGCTTCAATGATGGGGAAGTCGGGATGAAGCCGGCGTCCTGCTAGGGGGTAGCGGCGACCAGTGAGTTTGGCCTGTTGAGCAATTCTGACAGCGTGACCGCCATAGGTCGAGGCAAGGTGGATGGCCACGTCACGATCGATGCCGTACTCTTGAGACAGTTGAATGAAGAGATTGGGTGACCATCCATGCGCACCGTTCAGGCGCAAGCCTACAGTGCGACACTTGGACTTCGGTTTGAGACCGCATACCTGCAAACCATGAAGAACACTCGCATAACTCCCTTGGCCATGAATACGAGACTTACAAATCAGGTAGCCTTGTTACCTGATCTCCAGCACTTTATAGTTGGATGTGATACATTGTCGAAGAATACGAAAAGAAATTCAGTCAAGTATGCCTTTTAATAAATGGCCAAGCATGACAGAAATTTAAAATTGCGATAAAACTGAAACTACGCACAAACGAGTAGACACTACAGAATTAAGTATAGTTAAATAGCATTTTTAAAAAAAAATGACATGTAGGCGAAATCGGGGATAATAATCCATACATTTCGGTCCAAGATTGAATTTATTAATGATTCAACCCACCAGTAAAAAATTGCGCACGCAGGCATCATGCTCAGCACAATTTTGGGACATTAGCGGATCCAGTCATTCATTTAGCGACTTAACATAGCCGTCTGGCAAAGCTACTTTAGAGGAAGGCTTATGGTGATGCGCATATCAACACCGCGGAAGTTAATGCGAACTTAGATGGGTGTATACTTATCAAATTCATCCTCTGAATACTTCTAGTCACTACCCGTTTTAATGGACGCTAAAACTGCATTATCTTCTCTATAGAGGCAGAAGAATCAAAATGAAACAAAGTATTTATCATTACGAATCAAATTACAATCGAATCAATGGCTGAGAAAGGCGCACCACTCTGTTAGTCGGACACAACAACATAAGCAAGCCATTCAAAATGTATTATGATAACAGTAAGTTCTGATTAAATCTTATTTTGAGTGGATTCCACTGCTGTATGACTATCCCTTCAAGTACAGAAAACGGCATCAAACGAACCCTTGTACTGCAACGAGCTGCAAATTGAAATGAACTAATTCAACCTTGGCAACATACACACTTTCCACACAAACGTAAAATTTAAGAAAGTACTATGCAGCACAAATCCGAACAATGGAGCTATAAAAATGCTTCACCTTAACGCATTTATCCACTGTCTCCTCAGCCATTTTACGGTACGTGGTCCACTTGCCACCAGCGATTGTGATGAGGTTATTCGCTCCCACCGTGATAACATGATTCCGCGCAATTGATTGTGTGTCCTTAGAGTTGGGATCGGACACCAGTGGACGAATACCCGACCACACGGAGAGCACATCACCTCGTCGAACTGTCAGGGGTACCAAAAATTATTGCCCAGCGGACATTCCGATTTAAAGCAGTCAATTCGAACAGACACACCCACCTTTAAGGTCAGGAGATAGATAGCTTTTGATCTCCGAGAGAATGAATTGGACATCATCGTCTGTGGGTTCAGGCGAAGTGGTCACCTTGCAAGGATGATCCGTAGTTCCGGCCACAACGTGACCAAGCCAGGGTAGGAAGAAAATGACACGTCCGTCAGTGGTAGATGGATCCAGAAGGCCCATATTCTCAGGACTAAAGTGGCACAACGAAACGTCAGCTAACTGCTCATGATGCATAACATTTGGGAAGTTCCAAAGATGCACCTGTAGTAGTTGGGAAGAACGATGTGGACACCAGAGCTGGGCTGACAGATGCGGTCAAGTTTGGTGTTCTCCATCTTGCGAATTTCATCGGTGAAGGGACCGGTAGCATTGACGACACAGCGAGCGCGAACAACGAATTCCTTGCCTGAAAGAAGATCGCGCAGGCGAGCGCCATTGACGACTAGCTTCGGCTTCCCGGAGGCATCTATCTGCCTAGGATCTTCGCTTGGGCCCTTGAGCAGTTCCACGACCTCCACGTAGTTGGCGATGGCGGCACCGTACCGAGTGGCTGTAAAGGCGACGTCTAGACACATCCGTGCATCATCATGCTGGCCTGAGTGGGATCACAGGGGATACCAAAGTTTAGGTGATGCAATAATGGAGAAAAAAGTGTTTTTAGAAGCCTTAAATAAATGGATACATCCTCCCAAACCCATTGTGTTAATAATTAGTGCAATTACAAGCAGAAATACATGGGATAATTGCATAATGAATGAAAACTAATGAAAGTTCAAATCCAATAATGCCCACCTATAAATTGATGCTAAAAATGGGAATTAGTTGACTTAGCAAAGGTGATCAGTGTGAGCAATGAATAACCACAAGGAATAGTTGTAGTTACCGCGCAACGGAGCAGATATTTTACATCCTAAATCCAAGCCCTATGCCACTTATCATTGAAAGGTTATGTCAGCGTTCTCGGCCGTCCACCTCAAATTTCGGCGACACCTTAAGATGGTTCTTGTTTACACCACACCGACGATCAGACTAGGCTGCACAGTGTTATAACCTTCACCTTGCGGGTGGGGAGGCATCACACCGTAGTGGATGCATCACCAACAAAGAAAATAAATGCCATATCGACTCACCATCGTAATACACGAGAGCACCTTTCAGTTTTTCTTCCTTCAGGTGGGGAAATATCTCCATAGAGCGTGATTTATTGAGGAAGTAGCTTGACTTGAGAATTTGGGTACCGGAAACCAGATCATACATTTTTATGCCCAGCCAGTAATATGGCACCTGCCACCATCTATACAACAGAAAAGACCATGCTGTCATCTAACTTCACACTCTCCACATTAAACTTAGAAGTAATATGTAGTTAAAGGTTGCAGAAGTCGGAAGCACTATCGCAACCACATAGGAGCATTCACATGATGCACGGTAAGACGGCTTCTTGCATATGTGCCAAATGAGTTGACTATGCTAACAATTTGTGATGGGCCTGTAGCTAGTCTGGTGTATCTTCCATTCTTATAATGTGCACATGGAATATGGAATTGCCTGTTGGTTTTTAGTTACACCAAGCAGCACAACTACTTGTACTCTTTTACAGGTACCATTCCCAACTGGACGCTAACCAATGCAACCAAAGTCAGCCGTCCAAAAGGTTCAAATTTTGTCCCTGTGAGAGAGGATATAAAAATCCACTAGGATGTGCCATTTTGGACTTTTATACAACCCAATTTGTCCTTATTTAATGATTTTACATTTAGCGGTTTGAAGGAAAACTTGGACTAAAAATTTCTCGGCTAAAAGATGCCTCCTTCTTGAACCTAGCAAAAATTGTCTGTCATTTTGAAAAATAGAGCAACGAAATATTTACTAAGTACAAAAATAGCATTTATTGTATAATATGCTTGGGTGAGATGTTAATAGGCAAACTGGCTACACAATGGGACGCTACCAAAAGGAAGCCTTCTTGGCGCATGTATCATGTGAAATGGTGGTAATTTGACTGCGAAACATTGATGATCCTGAAAACGATCTTAAAGAGAAGTTGGGTTCACTCGTTTATAAGGTGCACATAGAATTGACAAAAAAAGGCAGACGTAGACGCCTTAGAAAATAATTACTGCCACACCTAGGCGTGCACCATTAAGGCTACAGGCATCCAAGCTTCAGACGCTTCATGACTAACCCCTTACCTGCGAAAGTGTTTAATCTCAGCTCCATTTGAGCGATTTTTGAATGACTTAAAGCAAATACGTTTACGCAAGATCTGTACTTTAAATTGTCTTGACTATCATGATAACGTTAACAATTTATAATAACATGGGGCGGAGAGACCGATATCGTCCATCAGCAAGATCATGCCGATGGGCAAACGATATGTTAACATTATTAGAATCCACAGATGCCAAAAACATTTGAAATCACACGCGCAGACATCAATACAATTGAAGCGTTTCTGTCTGCTCAATTTCATAAACAGATTCAAAGTGAGTGCAACATCGGGGTGGATAGGATACGAAAAAAAGCTGAAAATCATGATCAGATGCTTTACTCGTCAGCCAAAAAGGATAAACAGGAAAAGGACGCTTGATTTAGTGAGAGGAAAAGCCAGAAAAGTAAAATACAGCACCCACTTGTAAATCGGCAACATGATGGGCAGCGGATGCGCGATGTGCGGGGCAATGTCGAGGAGGTTGGCTCGTTCACTCAGAGCTTCACGCACCATACGGTACTGCTCTAGGTCGAGATTGAAGACAGCTTTTTGAAGGTAACGTACACCACCATGGATCAGCTTCGTCGAACGACTTGATGTGCCTGAAGCAAAATCTTGCTTTTCCACCAGACAGGTGGTCAAACCTGGAGGAGGAAATGCACATTTAAAGCAAACAATTGAACAGGATATAAAAGCGCATATTTGAAATACGACATCATAATCTATAAGTTTCATGACCAACAATTTGCAAACATTGAAAACAGGAACACAATGCTACTCTAACGAAGGCATATCAGTGCGTCCATATTGTACCAATAGTGACACACATTAGTGCATATTTCCAAGCTATTTAGACACCACGATAAATATTCGAATCGTTATAAACTCCAGAGGTAGTGAAGTTATTCTTCATGAGGTCACCACGAATTTTAACTGAAAAAAGGTATGGTAACCAATTAGCGGAGGTGGATCGAAGTTACTACATCGCACATGTAGGTGAAAGACAAATTCCTTTATAGAATCTGCACTTGGTAGAAATTTAGCAGTGTGCTCATTAGCTAATAAGATATTACCTGAATAGCATGGAAGAGGTGCAGCAAGCTGTTAGTGCATGGATCCATCTTCCCCTGTATTGCTTCGCATGCACATGAAATCTTGTACCACATAAACAATTTTGTGGATGGCAACAATGAAATCCTTTCCCAAACGGTAGTAATAGAACATTAAAACGGTACCAACTCAATGTGACCCCGTTTGTGCGCAGTAAATCGCGATAATTTAGGTCCGAAAAAGTCGCGGTGCAGCAGTCTTTAAAAATTACATTGATTATGTTCCAAGTGATAGCAAAAGCTTACTTAGGTGACCTGTGAGACAAAAAGTATAGGTCGAACCAACCTCGAGTGATAGCATCTAGAGCTACACCTGTGCCGGTGGCTCCACCGCCGATTACCAAAATATCGAAGACCTCGTTGTCCTTCGTCATGCGATCGATGTTTTGCTGACGACTTGTGAGAGGACCACGAAAAAGAGCAAGTTCCTCCTCCGGTGGGGGTTTACGAAGCCGGGTGGCCTAGAGAATGGTAGAAGGAACGCACCGTTAACGTTCCTTAATTAGCCCATACTCCCTTAGAACGTACGAAATTAGTATTTATTATTGGCATTTAATAAAAGTGCATCAGCCAGGGTGACCCAAGTAGGTCTACTCCAGAACATTTGGAATTTCTCGAAAGAATTTATACTTTGCATTAAAATTTAAACTTTTCCATTTTATGCAAGCATTCAGTCGGCGCATGTATGAACCTTCTAGCTCATTAGTCTGGTTATTCTTTTATAGCACAAAGAAAAACAATTAACGAATTTTTTGTAGATTATTTTCGAGCTGAGTAGAATGCTATATAACAATTTTGCAGAACTGCCTCGTAAAAACGACCAGAATAATAAATAAAGAAAAGCTTGAAAGTGGTTTTGAAAGAGAAACTCCCACTTAAGCCAGTGGGAACACTAAAAATACAGGGGAAGAATGAAGATTGTATCACTAATAATAATAAGTTTAGTGGGCTTCAACGGCTGATTAAGAATAAACGAATTTCATGTTGGCATTGCATTAATCATTTGTCACTTGAAATACAAATATCTTCGAAATGCACATGATGGATTGCCACATTTAACTGGAGCATGGGGTAGTTTCAAAATAAAATAAGTAGAAAGAAGATACACCAAAATACAAAAAACTTTTTTGGAAATAAAAGATTGAAGTTGGTTAAATGTGGAGTAAGCTACAACCCATCGAAGAAACTCATCTGCTTGTTCATTTGCACGATTTTACGACGATAAATACCATGGGATATCCATTGAAATTTTATGACAATTTTATCGTTTTGGAATCACATTCATAGTCATAAATGCGAATGAAGGGAACATAGACGGAGAGGAATACAAACACAGAGAATTAATGGGGTAGTCAAGTTGTAGCAGAACCTACGCGCATTCTCTTGGCCTCTAGCAGTTTTGGTGCGTACTCCATAAGAGCCAAGGTTCCTAGACCTGTGGCTGTGCTGGTCATCAATAAACGCTGCCATGTCACTCGTAATCCGAAAATTTTCATTGCCATCTAGGTAAAAATTGACGTTACAAATGATTAAAAGCAAATAAACCGGTTTACAATTACTAGGAGGTTATGATGTATGGATAGCCAAGATGGACAAAGGCCAATAAAATCAAAGTACAAACGAAGTTGAATATCTAATATTTGGGTTACCAATGGGTAACAAAATACCCATCAGAACTAGAATGATAAGAATAAAATAACTACAATAAAATGAGGACTAGTAAAAGAAAGGCTTATATGTAACAGACTTATTTCTAAAAGCTTAAGTATAAAGTCCTATGTCTAGTGTAGCCTGCTTAATTCATCATGATGTCTAGAAAAGTCAGAAGTAATACTGTGCCACTGAAGCAGGTAGACCATAACGTAATGCAGCAAAAAACATCAATCCTCCAAGCAATCAAGAGATGGAAAGTAAATAGTGCCAAAAAGAGCAAGCGTAAGACATAAAGGAACCCGTTTGCTGGATTTATTATTTATTGCCTCGGAATAGGCAGAAAATCAAACGTGGGTCACCAACAACTCAGCGTGTATTTGGAATTGTAAAATAGAGTAGATGTGATGAACTAACCTCCCATAGAGAGTTTGCTAACCTAATAATACAATCCATAGGACTTGAATAGTTGTTATAAATGCAATAGCAACCAACCCCAAAGCCAAAAAAGTTTTCGATGAAGGAACGCAAAATTATCGAAGCCGCCTAACCTACGAAAAGCAGAAATATAACGGGTTGATTAAACGTAACATTACCTTAACCAAAAATGGTGCCAGGCCAAAGCATAAAATTTTAAAATTTCTTTTATGGATGCTTGAGCCTACAAAAAAATACTCTTGAATAACCTGGAAACGCAACTACGGAAATGCAACTACGAGACAAATGAATGGTGAAAAAAATTAGAATAATAAAAGCATTAAATACTGCCTAGGAGCAAAAATATCAAATCTTGATCAGAAAATGTTGGATTTTGTGCGCATTGTTCAAATATTTTATTCCGAGAGACTTGAAACGCATCAGCCTCCGTATGTCAAAATCAATGTTTGCGTGTCTTGCTACTATGAGCTACATGTTGCTTGAACAGACATTTTAAATAAAATATGTACAGGGACTAAAAAGGGGCAAAATACGGTCACTGAACTCCCGAGTAAGATTGCCAGTAATGAAGGACCCTAACTAGTCGTCCTATACATTCCACGGGAATGAAGGCCAAGGAGGAAAAGCAAGGCGCTGCGCCTACCGCATTCAATTTGAAATTAGAGGTCCAACTTAACACTTGTGTCATTTATATGTGTCCTGTAAGCTAGAGGAGGGAGGACAACTTAAACTTGGTAGTGCACAAGCAAGTTCACCCCCGGAGTCCGAGATATCCTAGTCTTAACTTCTTGATTCCGCTACCACATAACCTCTGTATCCTTAAAATAAGGACGTCTAAAACCTCAACCATCTCATAGCAGGGACGATAAAAGGAAGGAGGGGAACGAGAAGTATTTCTTAAATCCATGCTAAATTATTTCGGCAAATATGTTCAAGTTAACACACAATTGTTTGAACGATGTTTTGAAGTGTTAGGATTCTAGACCATGTTTACGTTTAGGACTTAAGTTTTCACTGCACATGCAAAACCTACATAAATCGGGTGCGATTAAACACATTAAGTTACTTCTCCCCTTAAACAGGAGTGCACAATTCCTTGAAGGTGTTTTTAATCATGGCGGCGCTTTCCTCTGAGTTGGAAACATTGCACAGCAAGTAAAAATGCAATTTACTGAAAGCGAAAGCTGAGGTAACACTCAGGCAGAAAGAGTGCTGCAACACTTATGTTGTTTGCAAATAAATTTGCAAGTGAGAGGCGGGAGGACAATTCAAACCTGGTCGTGGACGAACGGGGTTGCCCTCCTGAGTTCGAGATAATCTCGTCGCAAATGCTTCAACTCCGCTGTCGCGTATCCCACCTGTACTTACAATAAAGATGTGTAGAAACATCCAACCTTCTCATAGCAAGGGTGACAAAAGGAAAGAGGAGAAAAGGGAAGAAATGTCCACACATGTAACCAGCACACAGGAAGATCTGGGGATGCTGACATGGCCCAGAGGCCAGGTCACCCAAGTAAGGTGCAATGGTCAATCAAGTCACCCTTAACGAAAAATGAGGGCTAAACGAACAACAAAACTACTTCGTTTGTTCGGACGGTCGGTTTCGTTCACTTGGCTGGCCCTAGTGAACCAACCGGTTGGCTGGCCTCCGAACCATGCCAGCAGCCCCAAATCCCTCTGCTTGCAGAATATGTGCATTCTGCTCTGATACTATGCCTTCTTTTGCCCTACTGGAAGTCTCGGAACGCTACAATTGCACTAGGCGGATCTAAATTATATGTGTTGCAAACTAGAGAAGTTTCACTGAATTGTGGTTGCTTTTCACACTTTCCTCTTAGGGTTGAAATTCGACCTATGCCAGCTCTGCATTCCAAACTGCTCCTTAATGCTTTTATAAAATCAGAGTTTGCATCAAAATTTATTATTCATGCCTTAGTAACATTTGAGTTGACTTTTGAATTCTGACTTTTGTTTTCTTAACTACAACATGATCCCATCTTACTTGAAAAATTGGGTTCAGTTCATCGAGGCTATGCGACAGGGTTTTATGGATTAGAAATCACAAACACAGGAAAATTTGACCTAAATATATGACTTGCCAAAACCCATAACTTGCCCTGCTTTTTAAAACTCTCTTAACCTTTGAGTACTAATCTAAATTGTCTTTTACGTTTTCCATTACACATGGCGTTAAAACTTTAACGTCTAACATTTACTCCTATTATTTTGCTTCGACGAGTCATGTATATTGCTTATAATGCATTCAAACCGATACGACTTACCCAGACAACGATTGATCACTTCCTGTTCTTTTTGAAAATTGATACTGTGATCCCCTAATTTTTTTAAAATTCATCCTATGCAGTTTTCGGCTGTTCAACGACCTTGACGTTGCCCAGTCTCTTGACCTTGTCGGTGGTGTGCGCTTTGAGTCGCCTATTCATCGGGCCTTTGGTTTGATTGTCACGTAAGTTTTGTTTTATTTTCCAGTTTCGATTTCGTGTAACGTGGGATTCTTTCGAACAAGACCTTAATGTAAATCATTGCAGTGTTTTTGAGCCGGCTCATTTCCCTGTTTAGTTTTCCGCTAGGAAACTTTATTGAAATACTCAATAAAATCTCATTTTCCCTTCTGTATTTGCTCATTTCCACATGCGCCACCCATGTTGTTGTCTGCTAACTTTTTTATTCATTTTTTTTTCCTGAATCTGGAATGCTAATTCCGTGTTCTAACACCTCTGCTTACATCATGTGATAATTCGGGCTACTATTTTTCGGTGCCGAATTATTCCAAAATGACATGATGGTATTATTTTCACTTTTGTTTGTGAAGCTGTCGATAAACACGACATTAACATGCATGGATACACCTTTTTCTTCAATGGTGCAGATGGTAGCACAGGGGATGGAGACATCCTTCCCCACCGAAACTCACGGTCTTAACCGCTGCCTCGTACACCTCAAATGGGAGCAAATGGCTGCCGGTCTGACGAGCGGTGCTGTGACGACAGCCATCCTCCACCCACTGGAGCTGGCCAAAATTCGTCTCCAAGTGAATGAGGGCTATGGGGCGGTTAAGACTCGGTGGGTTCTTCTATCGATTTTGCCTCTATGTGCAGTCTCAGTCCACTTCGTTTATTTCGCTCTCCTTATAGACCCGTGAGCTCTCATTTCATTGGAACCTTGCGTGAAGTCTACAGAGTGAAGGGCTTTCTCGGTCTCTATCAGGGTGCTGTGCCCAACCTACTGGGTAACGCAGTCTCTTGGGGACTTTACTTCCTATTGTAATTATCGCTCCGTTTTATCGTAAATTTTTGATTTATTGTCTTGCTTTTTACCCCCATGCTCTTTTCAGTTATGGTGCGCTGAAGAACCATGCCCAAGATGGCGATGAATCTAAGAAGTTGGGGTCAGGTGAATATCTTGGCCTGGCTGGTGTTTCTGGTAAGTGGCCTTAGTAGTCCGACCTTTGTTTTGCCTAACGGAACCAGTCTGATTAGTTTCTATGCTTCTGAAGGTTGGTCTTTCCCTTTCTATGACTTGATACGATTATTCTCCCTGCAATTACTACACCTTTTTGATTTGACAATAGTTTCGGCCATTGTATAGTTTGTTTCTTAGTTTATTCTGTTTAAGTACCTGTGCAGTGGCAAATTTGGAATGCAGTTACCTTCCCTTTTTCAATTTGGATTTGGCATACTTTAGAGGTTTCCCTTAATCTTTGTAATGAATCGAATGTTCTTTCAATAAATCGGATACAATCTTCAAAATAACCGTAATGTCCCTTTCATTTGAGCATAGTCTTCTACTAGGGTAAATCTACACATAGTTAACGCCCTGAGGTATACCTTGACGCACTATAACATACATAATTGGTGATGGAGGTAACGCCCAAAATCGTAAAATTAACCTTTGTTTTGATTAGAGATGTCTTAATAGCTAGAGGGTTTTGAGGTGTGTGTGTAGACAATAAAAATTGGGTTGTGTGTATAATAACCTAGCTCTCGCCTCAGCACAGCTTTTGAAAATCTATCAAGCCAATAAAAACAAATTATCTCGTTTATCTTTAATGGGCACATACAGTTACTCATCTGAACTTCAAGATGATTTAAAGCCATCCAGTCTGGATATGTGGCAACACATACTTCTACGTGAATCATTCGTGCTTAAACCCAATCGTCTTAAAATGACCCTTTTTCCATGTTTCAGCACATTAGTCGGCATTATTCTGCAAATCATTTTTTACTAATTCTTTGTTTTGCTCATTTATTTACATTTTGCTAGTACCGTTATTCATTCGTTTACAATATTTTCTCGATTATTTGGCTTTACGTAAAAGGAATTTATGTACATTAGTGTTGATCATTGAATCGATAAAGTTGGGTTATGTATCCCTTACGATCGCAAAGCGAATCCAACCTACATAGCAACCAAGTTAGACTAGTACGTGATGCACCAAGATCTCCAGTGTATTTTGATTGGAAAAAACCTATAAATAGACAATCTTACAATGCGCTTTACGTATTTATCATTGCTTTGGACGCGTATTGCGGCCTAATCGCAGCAATGATAGCTACCTCTTCATTAACTTGCTTATGTGAAAACATCCAATCTTAAATCGCATCATTCTTGTGTATTCCGGTAGTCAGCTATATATGGCGAAGTCATTAACAAACTCAATGCGACAAACAAATCCTGCCATTATTTAACTCGTAAGATTTACCTCTATTCGTTTATCGTAGCAGCATTTCATATTCCATTCATAAACCATGCTTCACTGTAAAGTCTTCGGCACTAGCCGCATTTGTATCCTAGTTGCCCTATGATGCCACAGGTGATTGGGTGAATTTTATTTAATCACAATCCAGTTGTCAGTGCAAAGTGGTTACTGGAGGTCACAGTGGCATTCTTTATTGACTCGTTGACGGGTGTCCAAAAGTGGCTCATTGTCCATAGGATTGTTTAATATGGCTCGGTCATCTGACAGCAGATGATAGAAATCCTTTTGTGGAGCTTAAACTGGAATGTGAATTTTGCAGGCGTAGTGGTGTTGTGGCTAACGAATCCCATATGGGTAGCGAAAACGCGCATGTGCCTACAATACGAGACGCTTGGCGCGTCGTATCGTCTGACCATGTGGAGCACTCTGATGGAGGTGTGGCGGACGGAGGGTATCCGTGGCCTCTACCGCGGCGTTGTGCCCGGCATGGTAGGCGTCTCCAGTGGGGCGGTACAGTTTTTGCTCTACGAAGAGTTGCGTAACTTCTACAACTCCCGTCTCCACCACCGCTCTATTGACACTCATCTAGTGAGTGTTTGCGCCTTCTTTTGACCTAGAAAATAGCCTAGGAAACTGTCCAAATTTTTGTCATCAGTCGATTTGTTGATGTCTCTTTTCATTTGTCTCCGCAATAAGTAATTTTTAACCTAGAGGCATGTAAAATACGTCAACGAATCAATCTTTCAGAATATTTTGCAGGGAGTGCGCTAAAATATCTTAGAGGTCTGAAAGTCGAACCGGTCATAATAGGCATCAACGATAGAATTAAATTCTGTATCTTTTTATAGTATTTTTATGCAACGGAAGTTCGTTTTCATCTGTATCAGTCCTAATACTTTCTCACATTTGTAGTCATCACTAGAGTGTGCTGCTTATCCAACGTTAACGGTGTTGGATTACAACTAAACATGTCGTCACTGAATGCGATTGCCATTTTTCCTCAAACGCAAATTCTGGTTTTGTAAGAAGCCATCTAAACGTAGTTTTTCATATCGTATCTTAAATACGCGTGTGTGACGTTAATGCCGTCTTAGCTCCGGGTGAAACCCATTTTATCCTGGTCACCCTTTGAAACCACGACACAAAAATTCATTAATCGTAAATTCTCATTGTCGTTTGGTGGCTGCCTTTTACGTCTGAAAAGTCGTAATGTACAATTTTAGAAACCCTTTAAAATACTAGTAGATCGTTTTGTATTCATCAAAGCTGTTGAGTGCAGAATTATTCGCTCTTTATTATTTGTGATAATCCTATTCATCACTTGATCTTTCTTTTTTTGTGGTCTTTGTTGCTTAGCTTTGAAACTCGTCCCCATGTTTATCGCTACTTTATTCAAAAGTTCTCGTCTGTTCCTCTCGTATGGCGTCTTTACTGCATGAGTTTGGTCGTTTTTTTTGTTACGACCATAATGATGCTAGCCATGTTACCATCCTAAAATGTCTCAGTTATCAAACTCTTCATTTTTAGAAAGCCTCTGAATATGTTCTGATGGGAATTATTTCCAAGGCAATAGCCGTTGCACTGACATATCCCCATCAGGTCGCGCGAACACGTCTGCAGGAGCAACATCGAAATTACGGCAGCCTAATAAATCTCCTCAAGACCATTTGGAGGTAACTACTATGTTAATCCATTTCGGTACGTTAAGCTCCTTGCCAATGATGAGGTTGAAATGCAATCTTTTCTCCCTTTCAGCTGCGAGGGTTTACGTGGTTTCTACAAGGGTCTTCTGCCCAATATTTTGCGAACAGCTCCATCTGGAGGTCTGATGTTTGTGGTCTATGAGAACTGCTACAAGTGGCTGATTGCGCTGAGGTAACAATCAACAGAATCGACCAATGCTGACTGAAGGGTCACTTACTCGTGTCACTCTACTGTAATTTGTGCATTTTACTCAGATGTATTTGATTTTTGTATATATTTACTACGAGTCATCTGACAAGAAACAAATATTTGTTTTTCATCTCGGCTAAACAAGCCGGATGGACTGTTTAGAACTCAAAGACTGTTATTGCTACATCTCGAACACGACACTCAGCAGTTTGGTTATGCTACTTTGTCTGTAGCCTGTTTGTTGCTATTTCTAATACGGACTCAGAGGACATGAAGTGGTAAAGAAGACTTTTCACGGCCGTCAAGACCCAGTTCAATGCAGCTGTCAAGTTAATGCTTGACGCTTCAAGTTGCCTGCCCTGTATGTTTTCAATTATGAACAATTTGGACGCAGGTATCGCGGAGTTTAAGCATAAGTCTAGATGTCACCTGTTGTGGTGATTGTGTATCCTAACAAACTAGGCACTGTCCAGGTAAGATGTCATTGAGGAATGTAAAACGCCATTTCCCATGACCTTGTAGGTCTCAACCGCTCAGTTCAGAAATAACTATTATTCTTACCTATTCTGATTTCGCTGTCCACTAGATTCATGCAGCATCTCTTCCGGATGTGATTTTCTAATTCGATAAACTAAATGTGACTGTAGGAAGTGTAGATTAAAGGTAGTTTGGAAGTTAACACTTAGAGCGAATCCAAAAAACTCACCACAGAATCGGTTGTAAATAACGTCAGAAATCTTTTGATGTCGCGCTACATGAGTAACTGCCTTTTCAGGGCGAGCTCATTTTAACTTTGTGTGTGGTGGCACCATCTTAGCTCTTAAATACGCTATCTGCATTTGCATGTACGAAGAAATCCGGGAAAGATTCACGGGAGGTACTAAAAGAGCTTGAAACCCGCTAGCAAAGTCAGTAAATTAACCCCCAGGACTGTCGCTACTTGCGTCAAATTAGTAGACGACTGTGTTCTCGCATACAAGTCGGAGGTCCGGTCCAAAGCAGTAACCGCTGTAACATCTTTATCTCAAAGCACCAGTCAGTCAATTTTTGCGTACAAATACAAGCACACGTGTAATTTTCGTGGGAGGGAGAAAATACCAGAAGAGATGTTACAAGAATTCAGGAGGATGAGACGTGGGCTGATTGCGAGAGGGAGAGTGGGGAGGAGACGGGAAGATAGAGGAAAGCAGAAAAACGAGCAAAAATATGGAGTAGCACCCGTCTACTAAGTAATGTAAGAACATATGTATAGAATGCGCAGTATCATAGAGGCTACTAGAAAAACTTCCTAGACGTGATCCTCAATCTCATCTTCCTCCATTGCCACCTCTGACATGGAAGTGTTAGTGGCTTCTGCTGTTATCGGATTGTTTGGCAGAAGATGCCCGACTGATTCAAGATAGGCCTGCACAAACTCTGTATAGTACTGACGTTCATGGAGATACTTTTTCAAACGATCTGGTAGTGGTAGTAGATCAATGTGGTCCTTGCGGACCTTGAGAAGGATTTCAAATCGACAGAGGTGGGCCAATGAGTGTACAACAAGGAACCGCGAGACTGGGTAGAGGAGACGTGCTTCTACGTGATGATTCTCATCCTCTGATTGGTCAGCTGTACCACCTCCACCCTGCTGATTGGCTGAGGTTGTAAGCGCGGATTGTCGTAGGAAGAAGCGTGTTCGGCCTCGTTCTGATTCCGCAATCACGTGATTGATGAACTGGGCAATGCTAGGTGATGTGGTGTCAGCATCTCCTTGAACCGCAAAACCGAATTTTCCTGGAATAAAACATACCGAGCTTCATGGTACGAGGATCGGATGCATCCAAAGCTAGTCAAGGTGGCCCAACGAATAGGTAGGATAGCCGCTAGTCATGACATTTACGGTAACTTCATTAATAATTGCAAACCGATTGCGGTGAGTCTATTCCTCTGCTGACATTTAGTTCGGAAGACGAAATCTTGGAGGACTTCCTCATCTCCATAAATGTTTCATAAAAAAGAGAATAATTTTCGGATATTTAAGTAACTAGATGACGTAAACGGCAAGCCATTAAATCAGCGAGGTAACAAAGAAGCAACATTTATCAAGGACCAGGCGTTCAAACCACCAAAACTAATTAGCGTTGACGCAGTCCGTACTGTCACTGCAAAGACCAAACACGACCATGAGTTGCCGCAAACATATAATTGCAGCAAGGCGTGATTATTGGCGCTTTAATACCCGAAACTACACAAAGTGGTTCCAGCGTGTATCAATATAGTTGATGAAAGATTAAGTAAATCTGTAACTTACCACCAGTGTGTTCGATACGAGTATGATAGGTACGATTTTCAGCCCGAAAACTGACACTCAAAATATAGAGCTCGTGTCCACTGTCACGAACAAGGAAGCTGCCGTTCGGTCGGTCTTTCAGCAGCAATTCAGCCTCTTCTATCGTCAGTGGGCCCCAATACCATCCAGTCTGCATTGGTCAAGAAAATAAAACTAAACAAGGTGGCTTCAACCTCGCTCACCATTGGTGAAACAATAACCACGGATTTTGGCCATTGAAAACAAAAATCACCAATATAAACGCAATACATTAAACATTTCAAGGTCCCATGAACACGAAATATTTACTAGTTACTTCCTTAAAAATAAGTACGTAGAGGTAGGAATGCATTCAAAAAAAGCAATTCGCAAGCCTGTGGTCCAACAAGTAAGTCACTGGCCATGCTGAATGTGAGAATTCATGTCGGTGTTACCTTCATTTTAAACGGATTTGTTAAATAAAATAGGCAACAAATAGTTTGATAGGAAATTTGAAACAATGTGAAAATGTAAAAATCGGAATAATGTACCTCTGGTATGAACCTATAACAGGATATTCAGAAGACAAATAAGCAAATAAACCTCTGATGCCCTAAGTTATTTTTAACAAAAAAAATGCCTCTTATGATGTGGTCTAACATTCTCTAAAAGTACGAGTCTCAGTCCAAAATCATCATTTTTGGCATTCTTCGAGCATTTACCCGCTTCAATTGGTTTATGTTTTGCAAAAAAATTCGTCTTTGATCTGTTTGATTGACATCCATTACAAAAGCCTGTGTATTCAACGGGATCCGTGTCGGAGGCTCTTCGTGTATCGTTTCCACCTCTTCCACTTTGAAGATCGGTCTGGCCGGCTGTCCAGTCGGTGTTTCCACCTTTGCCGACTCGATCGCTCGAAGTGCGTCTGAAACGGGTGCCGGTGGATCGCCGTCGACTGTCTGCTCTACTGCTGCACAGGCCTCATCAGCATGACACTCTTCCGCAGTTAATAGGTGAGGAACTTCGCTTCCATTCTCCCCTTCCACCTCTCCCTGCTCTTCGACAGAAATCGCTGCGTTCGGTGGCCATGTGACCGAGAGCTTTATCAGCGGAGAGGAGGGCCTTGAATCCACAGGTTCAGCAACAGCAACAGTGGTAGAAGTCGTGGTATTCGCAGCAGTAGGAGTGCTGGCTGGTTCCTGAGCCTCGCAATGATAGTAATGGTGGAAGTGATAGTGATGCAGCATTATGTGTTGTTTATGTTCACCACTGCAACACCCAGTTAGGCCGTCGATGCCACAAATAGCAGGTTCGATGCCTGCGGAGGCACAGCAACATGCAGGGATGGCTTCAGGCTGAGTTTGCACTTCTACACTGCGTGTAGCTGGCTTGAGTTTCACAGCTGTGCTTCGGGGTGGCGGAGGCGGAGGCACGACGCAGGGGGGGCAAGCAGGAGGTGGGGAAAGGGAATGTTTTTGATGGGGACCGCAGGACAAGAGCCAGCGAGGAAGGCGGCTTCGGTGTTGATGGTCAACGGGGGAGGCGAGGGAGACCTGTTGAGGCGTCTGATGGAGTTGCGGTTGGTGGTGGTGACTGCAGGTGCAGGGAGCTAGTGGAAGTTGGCGTCGACGGTTGGAGGGTGTTGGGCAGGTCCCATTGGGTGGAGACACCAGAGCTTTTGGGCGTTGGTGCTGTGTTGGTCTGCAGGTGATTGGTATAAAGCTTCATTGGAGTAAAACTCCCTTATTCTCTCCCCCATGGGTGAATCTCAAATCGTGGTGCAACCACAAAACATTTATAGACAACCTATTATAAAATCCGTGATTTAGTATAAACCTTAACGCCAACGCTAAGGGCATGGACGGAAGCAACATTAAGCGAAGGCGAATGCAGCATTATTTTTCATGCTGACTCACGCCGCAATTGGGAAGGGATTTGCAATTTTCGCTTGCAGAATTAAAGCAATGCCAAGAAATCCTAGTCAGATGTTATTTTGTGGACGCTAGGCCTAGAAGTTTTGCGAATTCGACATGTGACCTACAACAGTCCATATTTGTGAGGAAGCCTTATGCTTTGGTTTGCTAATCATGGCATATCACCAAATCCTTATTAGCAATAAGATGGCATTCCAACTGCATTGCTGATCAGCAAAATGACTAGTTTATTGTTTTGACAAAAAGTTAGTGGGTTGATCTACAAATAAGATTCTTCGTTACAAAGCGTAGACGCGCAAATGTGAACCTTAACTCAGTAAATTGAAATTAGAATTTTCAAGAGGATTGGTCTCTGGGATTTTGCAGTCGGAAATCAAAGAATATGTTCATCGTGGACAAAATACGGGTTCATAAGAACCGAATAAACAAGCAGCAGTAGAAGCTACTTTCAAAAAAAACAAAGTTCATCATTTTGAATAAAATTATCTCATGCCAATACCGACGTATCTAATCGATCACAGATTAGTGATCTGGAACAAAATAACTAAAGTGAAATATCCAACCTGAGAGTTCTTAACATCAAGCTAAGAAAGCAAAGTCGGAGATGAATTCGGAAATTGAAGCCAAAAATGTCACGTTTTTTTACCGCCCTAAGACTTCCTAAAGGCGAAAGAAGCTATAGTACCGGAGTAGACTGTGAATCTGCTGCACACAGAAAGGACTAAGGGCTACTGGTATGGTCCAGAGGTCAGGCCACTCGGCGGAGGTACATAGACAGAGTCCCTTAGTGGCCTGCTATCAAAACTGAGAGTGAAACACGAAAAGCACTATGGTTTGAGTTTATGAAACTTGAATACAAACAATAATGGCCTAGCTAACTGTAATTAAATGCTAGTTCCTGACCTCAATGGCTGCGAAGGCTAATTATTTAAATGTAACGTGCATAACGATCCAGCGAAAACAAGACGGTGGAAATGTCGTATAATTGTTTTGAGGAATTCGGAAAAAAACGTGGCAGTTAGTGACAATGTTCATCGTTGGACGTTAAATACGAGACTAAATCTACAGGCTTCACTGGTTTTAAGTTTTGATAACATCTACAAATACCCGGAATTTAAAAGCTAATAGAAAATCATGGATAGAAAATAGATGGTAAGTGAAATTCTAACTATTACAAACCTCCGCCTTTCACTTTATGAAACAACAAATCAATTTTGCGTCAAAACTTTGAAGCACAGCTTGAGTAATAAGAAAGTGTTTCATGTGTTTGATGAGTTACTAAACCATAGTAAACTAATCTAAGTGCATAAGAAAAACCCAACAAATTTAGCAAATGATGGACGAAGACGGAGGACCTTATCAGACGGAAAATCACCTAACCGCGAATAGATTTCAATCACTTTAAGCATTACTTACTCATTTCGTTTCGTCGCATTATTAGAGGTCACCTCCAATGCAGTCTGCACACATCTCGGATCAATTTGCACCAACTGGACCCGCCGTTGGTGTTGAGGTGGCTGACTTTTGCTTCTGCGTCGTTGTGCTCGCATATTATCAGTACTTGTGTCTCGACCAACACCAGTGGTTTCGCCAGCACGGAACCACCGAAGCAGACGGTCTGTCAGGTTGATGGCAGGAGTTGGATCGGGAACATTGGGACATCCTCGTTGTTGATCATTCGTGGTGGCCTGCAGGTTGTAGCCGGCTGTGGCTAATCGGTAGTAGATTGAGGGGTCACCTGGGCTCAATATAGCAGCGCGTTCGGGGACAAAGCCAACTATAAATTAGACGCCTCTGACAGACGCTGTTGTTGCAAAGAGGATTTTTTTAGGAATTTTAAATTATGTTTGTTGATGTATATTTAAAGCGTATCTCAGATTACCAAAAGAGATTCTATTCAGAAATCAAAAATTAATTATAGTGAAAACAATCAGCAAAGCAGAAGTTAATATTATTCAAAAGGTATGAGATACCAGCATTTTGTACTATTTTGAGTGTGTTTACACATTAAGCAACCAATCGTCAAAGATAACAGAAGAGAAGGACCAAAACCTAGTATTTCATCCCTGATTAATTTCAGATTTTGAACTAAAGCTACTCGTAATGGTGTGCTGTTTAAAGTGCCCCACCCTCAGGGAAACAAATCAATGTTACTATGATAAAAATTGGAAAAAAATATTCGAACGAAACAAGGTAATACATTGCTTGTTTGTTTAACTCTCAATTTTCATAAAAGACCACTTAGGGCCCCACTGTTGCACTTCTTTCGAGTGGCCTGGCCTCCGGGCCAAGCTAATAGTCTCAAACCCTTCTGCGCGTCGACCGCACATATTCTGTCCGAATATCATGTTTATTTTCGTCTTCATAAAAGGCTCAGCACGCTATAATAGTTAACCTGTGGACTGGACCTCTGCGGTTCAGCACAACTTACACCTACACAATGTTTCAAATGTTTCGAACAATGTGTCCCAACTTGTTTTTATAGTTAGACGACAATTGTTCTATGTCCCTGTTTTTAATGGTGATAAATATGGTTTACAAAACTGAAGGGTTCAGACGATTAGTAGAACTTCCTGTTTACGTAAAATCAGAAATAAAGAAACTAGTCTTTGTTGATTAAGTAATAATGCCGCCACAGTTGGTGCATTTAGTAAGAATCAGTGAGGGTTTTGAAACGGAGATCGTTTAAAACCAGCTAGAATTTGGCTCATTAACGCAATTTTATGCAAAAGTTGAATAATTTAACCTAAAAACAAAAAGTAAATGAGTCAGGGGCAAGTGAATTGACTGATTGGCTTTAGCTGACTTAATTCTACTAGATACCACCGCGACAATAGCATACAAATTCAAATAGTTTTGCCTCCAGCCTCCAGAAAACTTTCAAAGCTACGGCCTCAAATGTACTAATCAACGTCAAAATAAATTGGCCATTAGGAGCAATGTTGAAGGGTTTTCATTCCAAAGTGATAAATAGGTAAGCAATAAGGGCATTTGGAGCTTGGAAAAGTCTTGATTGAGCATTATCGAAGGCTAAGAAGGATGAAAGAACGGCAGCCTGAAGATAGTGTAAAGCACAAAGTAGCAAGACGTGAGTGACGACGCTTTTTGCGCACTCCAATATACCTAAATCATCAGAACGAATCACCTGACAACAGAGCAAAAGGCCTCTGCTGTACCAGCGAAATTTATGGGGTACTGTTTACCAAATAATCACCATCAATCGCCGTCCGGAGTAAAATGACTTACCAGGGAACAGTCGCAATGTGGCAAAATGGAGGGGTTTTCACCGATTGAGTTCACTCTAGTTTCAGTGTAACTCGTTTTGAAGACTTTAATTGTTTGTGACTAGGTGATATATTCAAATTAACAGTCGTTAGAACTGAGTATCACTGAAACGATGTTTTAGAGCTGACGATTAAGGCCCAGCGTTGTAAGGTAAGCTTTTTTAAGCTACCTCAAGTACCGTCACAAATGGACGATCTTTTCCAAAAACCAGCAAAACTCTCCAAAACCAGCTCTAAAGAGGTGCTTGCTGTTCCTCTAGCAGAAAAAAGGTTTGGTGTTGACTCACGCCGGCGCAGTGAGTCATTCGGCTAAATGGGCTATAAAAATGACGACGTGACTAGACAGGTAGACGGACGGGTGGGCGAAAAAGTGTCATAACCAATACCGCCACCACTCCCTGCCATGTGGATAGCCCTACCGGTGAGACTTTTCTACGACAAATCAACAGGATACAGATGGCCATGCTTATGTCTAAACCTGTATCGGTCATCGTTCTTTACACGTTAAGATGTTAGGTAATTGTTAAAATAGTGCAAACATTAGAACCAAATCTAAAAACAAACCACCATTTGGAACCACATAATCAAATGACGCACTTCTGAGACAGTAATGCAGATTTTTATTAAAAGAGACAAAATATGTCATTCATTCAGAACTAAGAGATATGGTACTGCCAGGTGCCCGTGATTGCCAGGAATTCCACAGGCATGGGAACGAATTGACATCGTTTTCGTACCCTAGGCGTCGGACGCTTCAAATCTAACCAGTGGTGGTACCTTAACCAGACTGTTTTAATAAAACCTACCTAAGCATGCAAAAATGCCAACTCATAGTTCACGCATTGTTGAATTAAAGTCAAAGTTTTGTCTGCGATGCCGATCATCCGCTAAAGAAGCCATGTTCTTTGGGAGAAGGAGCTTTGATTGGGTCAGTGCCATCGAATTTCTTGGTTGCTTTAATATCAAACCCCAAACTAAATGCAGTACGTCTGAAAATAAGTTACTTGGGACACATAAACTACAGTTTCATTAACCATCTAAACAGCATTGCAGACATCTGGTTGCTACCGACAGCTTATTTTTAGTTGTAAATTTTATTTTTTCAAAGGTGACGTTCCCCTGCTCGAGGTAGATCCAAGTGGTTAGTGTGATGCCCGATTTACTCGTGATTCTGGCATGGGTATCCTAGATAGAAAACCGGCCTCGTTCACCCGTTACTTTCACCAATGCGAGTCAATCCACCGACGCCCTTTTTGCATCGAATAGCGACTAAGCTTTATCTAATCACCTACCCTGGATGTGCGACTATATGCATTCAGATGATTCCCAAAATCGAAGAATCCCATTCCTGTGTTGTTGCCGTTACGAATAGACCTGAGCCACAACCATCAAATACGAGTAACCTAAACCTCCGCTGAGTTTCAGTCGACCACCTTATTTCCTATCTTATTTAGCAAAGAATGTTAAAGTGTGTGTCAATTTGTACTATCCCCAAGTGTCAAATGATGTTGACTTCTGGTAATACAGATGAACTCTGTGGTTTCTACAAGTAGAATGATCACTCGGAATGGTGCCGCTTGCTCTGGTTTCGAAGTTGCGGCGTCTTTATTAAAAGCATTAAGCGAACCTTTCCAAGCCTAAAATAAGCACGAATAGCAGTTCGAGTAAACAAGGCAATGGAAGGTTGGGATACAAAACAAAATGACGACAACCAACAAACACCGGACTTTTATGGACTTTGGTAGCGAAAGTTTGACACACAGAAGGCCAAGTTGCAGTGGAAAATTCCGTTTGAGATTGATGCAGTACTATGAAAAACTATACGCAAACGAAACTACTAATTGAATAATTACTTATTGACCGACTTCAAAATCGGTACTGGCAGGAAGTAACGGTTTATGGGGAGTAGGAAACACATTACAACGTTACAAAGTGTGCCTACTCGCATTATTTAGGCTGATGTGCACTTTTTCTATTGTTATGAATGCCCAAAAGTCGAACGGAAAATTATCAACATTGTGGAGGAATTACATCGGTAGAAGCTTCTACTGAAATCAAAGATGAAGCACGAAATGTAACGTTTGTGCATGAAATCATGAACTTAAAATAGTTAGCAACATTGCAGGCCGAATTAAAGACTATAGAATGGGCGCTACTTTGAGCAACAATTCGTTCATAATTCCAACACGTCTTCGATTGATCTAACATGGTTCATCAAGGAACCTCAATCTTCGATCGGTATTTTAACAGCATTTTTTGAAGAATCAAGTCCATTTGTTAGCTTTGTGACCTTAAATATCCATGATGAGCATTTCACAACGTTCATTGTCTCGTTCGCCTTTGCAGTCCTCCTAATAGCCCACTTCACATTTCACCAAGGAAGCGTTCGCTTTGACTCTTAACTTTAGACCCCTGTGCATTTTAAACGGCTGGTCCGACAGTAGCTGATGTGCTTAAAGGCTGACCTAAATGGCAAAAACAGGGCTGACCTAATGACTAGTGTTGCAACTAAGGCGAGAATAAACAAAATGCCACTTGGAAAAATCGCCCCAGGCACTGGGGAATTTGGCACCACGCCAAAATGGGCGTGCTTGCGGTGCTTCTACTGCTTTTGGTGGTGGCGGTGGCACGACGCGTGTATGCACAGCGTGCCGAGGGGAGGTGGTGCGCACTTGCAGGCATACGCACGCACGCACGTTTGCGCACGCACGTGTCCGCACGTTGAGTACGACCATGCATCTCCACTCAATCGATAGTGCCAGATGGCTTTGGCTGCTACTGCTGCTGCCTCTTCAGAGTGAGGACGAAGCAGAAGCCAAAATACAATACCTAGGAGAGATGGGGTGAATCAGCCAGAAGATGGCCACACGCAAGACCTTCATGAGCCAAAACGCACTTCAAGACCGGATAAGTTCAGGAAACCCGATCAAGACGCTTAGCTAGTGGAGAAAAGAGGCTTCATGAGACTTTATTAAGTTAACTTTAATGAGTATCATCGTCTGGAAGGTTGAGAATTTAAATTAATATCTGTGTATTTTGGCAGAAGGTTAAGCACACTTATCTTCAATCCTTTAATGGATTTTGGTGCCCATGTGTAGTACACTTATAAAACTAAAACTTATTTATTAGAAATATAAATTGATTTAACAGATACAATGATAACATACACCAACTGAAATCATAACCCTTTATATCAAAATGATTCTGTAACAGCATTGAGATTATTTAATGGGCAGAATACACGTCTTCTATTCTTTAAGTCCATAAGTGACAATTTCATCAGTTATTTACCAGCGAAAAGCATAATCATTTGACGTCCAATGGTTAAAACAGTCTTAGTGTTCTCCCAAAAAACCTGTTAAGCATCCAGAATTTCATGAGCGAATGACATTTGCTTTTGTTATTTTATTTCTAAGGCCTCTACCATCCTACCCTGCCCAGTCCCCATATTGACCAAACTCCCAGATCTTTTGCCCCACTTCCGCACCTATACTTCTGAGGACTCAAGAGTTAATTTGGTTTGCATCGAAGTGAAGGAGGAACCGAAGATGAGTGGTGACCAACCTGGAACCACACGGGAGGGCGTATTAGTCTGGGAGACCGATTGACCCGAAATGGTCTGCGTGTAGAGGCTGGTCGGAGTGGTGTGCGGACCATTGGTCGAGGAGCCGCCGACAGAAGCGCCCGGTTGATCCCGTGGAAAAAAGTGCGGTGAGGAGGTCTGAGATACGAATGTCGGCGACGTGCCAGTGGCATTCTAAGCGGAAGAAATGGATTCATTGCTAAAAGCAACTTTTCTAGATCTGCTTTGAAATCGACTTTATCCTTATAAATGCAAGTATCCATGGTGTATAAACTCTTAGGTCTTTTCCATTGGAAATTAACTGATTTGTGACTATGCTTCAGTTCTGAGGAGAAAAAAGGGTGTGCATTTGATGACCCCGTCTTCATGTACTTATCTTTATTGAGTGACCATGTTTTTGCGACCGTTATGCTAATTTGGAATTGTAACGTCGTTACTACGATACGAATATGGTGGAATGGCGTTGAGAACACAGCTTCTGACTCATCAAAGGCTTGGAGGTAGCAATGGGTACAGAGCATGATTCAAAAAGCCGGCATTCACACGAGCTTGAAGGATATGAACTTAGAATGTACTGAATGCCTTTTTGAGGGTTATTGAGTGTAGCGCTTTAGATAAAACTCATAAAGCTACAGAAAATTGGAATGAAAGCAACGCACACTCTTTAACCCAATTTATTGTTTAAATGGCCCCCAGAACCATACTACATCAAATGGGAGATTTTATTAGGTCTTGCTTATGATGAACCATAGGGAACTTGCGCCACTATCAGGGGTCCAAAATTACCAGACCTTTTGGAGATGGTCACCAGCAGTATCCTGAAAGTTGACAAGAAGCACGGAATACTCGTGGATTCTAGGATAACTGACATTGGAAAACCGAACAAACGTTGATCTTCTCAGGGTGCTATTATCAATTATGCTTCGTTAAGATACCTTGAAGCTCCACAATCACCAGCACCCAAAACTAGACTTTAGCTGTAGAAGTTTGAATAACAATTCACTCATTGTTTAAAACCATGACTTAACTACTACTTGACCAATTATGTGGTTTACAGCCCTATGCAAGCGGCTATTCGTGGTGCCTGACATCACTGGCAAATAATCTAAATTATAGAATGTTTTAGAGGCGGTGGTAAAAAGACTTATCAGCCATTATAGTAATCATTTACGTTACTCTGATACCAGTCCCCAACTGGGAGTGAACGAACGTGAATGGTGAAATGAAATTACTCAACGACGACAGGGATGTTCAAAGATTATCTTGTGAATGACTGAAAGACAGATTCCATCAAAAGCTCATCAACACCATCAGAATCTCAAATAATCACATTTACTAAGCCTTTTTTAGAGTGGTCAAATGGATTACATTTCAATCAAAATGTCAAACTAAATTAAGCTTCTCTTCATGTACGGTACCATTGAACTGAAAAGCCTCAACAACACGGGCTACTGGAAGTAAACATTGGAAAACAGCAAACCTGAACTTAAGATAACAGACCTTCTGTTGTTTAGCCAGTGATAATAAGCCATTTCTTTGCGGATCTTAACGACTAGAATATCTGTTGCATTCTTGATGCTGGGGTTGGACAATATCTTGTGGGAATTATCTCACATCCAAAAAGAGGAAACTTAATTTGATCAGTCGGTAAGTCGAAATCTTGATGGCAAGTGACGAACGATGGACTGGCGACGTCTACAACTCCGATTTTGACTCCCACCCTGATGCACGTGAACGTAAGCAGAGCTGTCTAAAGCTTCACTCATCAGCCTCAACCATTAGTAAGGCGCCTGTCGTCAAATTTTCGCATTTCACCACCAGCTGCATTCCATTAAAAAGATTTGATAATTTTGGCTGCAAACTATACATATGAAAGCATAGTACCAAGACGTGAGATTATTTTGATCTGACCATGGGATCCTCTGTACTTATTTTAACGCAAACTTCAAGCAAAGAGAAAGTCCCTGCAATCCAAAGCACAAATAAATGTTGGAGGATAGAGAGCCTGCAAATTGACCTCTGACGCCAAAATAACATCATTAAGGGGCATTTGTTTTACATTTACCACAATTATTTGGCTAGTCAATGGCAAATTTGAGGTCTTTGATGCCTTGTTGTAGTCTCAGAGACATTTAATCAGACAAAGTGCAACCAAATTTTGCACGTGCACAGATTTTTAATTGCATGGGTTGGCGTCAAGGCAATGAACCTGCTTCATGTATCAAAAGAGCTGTGTAGTGAAGTCGTTACGATGTACTACGACTTTTTTCACAAGGATAGAATGAGCTCCACAATGCGGGCCTGAGTCATTTGACAGTTACCTTAGACCTCCTACCAAGGAGGAGGTAGAGGGCATGGCTTTCACTACGAGTGGACAACATCACATGCAAGCAGGAATCCTACGTGACTCATCGCATTCTGAAGCGCATGTGCCTGTCTATGGCAAGCGGTAATGACGTCGGCCAGAAGGCGGACAATTAACAAGAGGCTTGATGGAATTGACAGGTACACATACCAGGTGGCGGCTCTGACAGTGAGGCATATGAGGATTCAAAAGGAGTGAATAGTAAAAGGTGACCACTTAAACCCGAATGGAACTATTTAAAGATGGGCTTTCCTTTTGAGAAAATTGTGGAATTGAGAAATACTGGCTTAAATATGCACCAGATTTGCAAACAATAAAGGTTTACTTCTAAAAAATGTGTTTAAGTGTGCCTTTGTCAAGACCGTAGGAGTACAAAGCATGGAAGCAGTAACACGTCTCCGAAGATCGATAAAATACAAGAGTTGGTTGAATAAACTAGCGGAATTTCGATGAACAGAGAGACTTGACTAACGGATGAGGGGTTTCTAAATGTATGCCAGTCAATTTGCAGGACTCTAATTGAAAAAATTTTGCGCCACACACAATGAAAGATAAAAATAACTCAAAAATCATTTCATCGTAAAGCTACTAGTTTATGGGAAGCATAAACAAGTAACCATCGATAGATTTATCAATATTGGGCGATGGGTAAATTCTTAGGGAGCGTTTAAAACCATAAAGAAACGGTTTTGCACTATGATGTTTCAACATCAACAAGCACCAAAGGCCAAATTACATAAACATGAGTAATTTTGACGTTAACAATATTATAACGAACCACGGCATTGCATAAAATCCATAACAAAAAGAGTGTACCTCTACCCTAACAGAACCATCTGATTTCAATCAAACCTAAGTCGTAAAAGTGACCTAAAGCAAGATTGTCATGCTGGACAAATAATGAAAAATTGTGAGTTAGCATGATAATCAACAAAATCCCACCCTTAAGATTGTAAGAGTGAATATAATCGCAAAACTAAAAAAGCGAGCTAAATGAGACCTACATTGAAAAAAGAGGAATTGGACGGTGAGACAGGGTCCAACGAATGCGTATTGCGAGGTTGATGGAAAACAAGAGACGCCAGGCTCGGGTGTCTAATGGTCGCAGTGCAGACGGTTTTTCTTGGCGCAGCAAAAATAACAGTAGAGAGTTTGTTGTTAACTGGCTGCAATGTCGGTCTAAAGGGGGAACGAGTGGCATTGGTAGAGTTGAAAACCACAGCATAGTCGTCCTCGGAGCGAGATACAACAGGCACGCCAGCAGGGAGACTAGTGCACAACACTTCAGGGTGATGAGGACAGGATTGATGGTGAAAATGATGTACGTGTATTTGAGGTGTTGTTGAAGTTGTTTCACCAACAGACGGGGAAGCAGTGACCGTATCTACAGCTGTAGCGATCGCCAGAGTAAAAGGGTCTGTTCCTGCCTTGGCCGAGGACATTTTCACTGCATACTGGTTGAAACCAAAAAGTAACCATTTATCTGATTAAAAATAATCTAATGCATCATCATACGTGAACTAGAAAGGAAATACAGCCGTATCGAAATTTGGATCCACTAAAAACATTACAAATGTTAATTGTTATACAACAACCAACTTGTGCACGCCACGACCAATGGTTCTGCGAACGTTTCAAATAATGAATAATGATAAACGCTATTAAAACGTAAACAAACAAAACATCGCACATTTCCAAGGAAAAGAGACAACTTCTAACTGCAGCCGTTTTGCAAAAGTAATTCAACTTTTGCATTCTTAGTGCTTAAAAATTTAGTGATGCAAAGTTTTGCAATCACTACGATTTGCAATGAGATACAAAATCCTCCCTTCACATTTAAAGAAACGATTTCTAACCGGATAAGACCGTGCACTACTTTGATGCAACAACTGAGTCCCTTAGCCCTATGGGACATAAATATCAATGTACTCCAAATGTAAACCACCACGAGACGCAAATTACGATCGCGAACCTTAAAACCCCAAGGTCATATGTTGAAAAAGAGGGGTGTTCATAATAATTAAAACTGGAATCGCAAAACAAAGAATGCTACATTAAAATACCTAAAAAAATTTTCAACAAGTTTTAAAAAAGGTACCTTAGCTTGCTTTGCAGCCGCTCGTGTAGAGATTCACAGCTAGTGGAAAAAGAAATATCCGGTGGGAGATTTGATAGATGAGCCGATTTTTACGTTTCATAAGCTAAAGACTTTTAATTGAAAAAGCAAATGCCACGCCATTTTCTTCATTAGTCTCTTGTTAATAATAACTGATATATAATTCGACATTTCCAAACCAAAGTGCAATTAACAGAGTCCAGAGACTTCCATTAGGGTAAAAGAAGGCATAGTATCAGAGCAGAATGCACATATTCTGCAAGCAGAGGGATTTGGGGCTGCTGGCATGGTTCGGAGGCCAGCCAACCGGTTGGTTCACTAGGGCCAGCCAAGTGAACGAAACCGACCGTCCGAACAAACGAAGTAGTTTTGATGTTCGTTTAGCCCTCATTTTTCGTTAAGGGTGACTTGATTGACCATTGCACCTTACTTGGGTGACCTGGCCTCTGGGCCATGTCAGCATCCCCAGATCTTCCTGTGTGCTGGTTACATGTGTGGACATTTCTTCCCTTTTCTCCTCTTTCCTTTTGTCACCCTTGCTATGAGAAGGTTGGATGTTTCTACACATCTTTATTGTAAGTACAGGTGGGATACGCGACAGCGGAGTTGAAGCATTTGCGACGAGATTATCTCGAACTCAGGAGGGCAACCCCGTTCGTCCACGACCAGGTTTGAATTGTCCTCCCGCCTCTCACTTGCAAATTTATTTGCAAACAACATAAGTGTTGCAGCACTCTTTCTGCCTGAGTGTTACCTCAGCTTTTGCTTTCAGTAAATTGCATTTTTACTTGCTGTGCAATGTTTCCAACTCAGAGGAAAGCGCCGCCATGATTAAAAACACCTTCAAGGAATTGTGCACTCCTGTTTAAGGGGAGAAGTAACTTAATGTGTTTAATCGCACCCGATTTATGTAGGTTTTGCATGTGCAGTGAAAACTTAAGTCCTAAACGTAAACATGGTCTAGAATCCTAACACTTCAAAAACCCATTCTGGTGAAGTATTTAAGTTTTTAATGCGTTTTCTATTTGAGAGTTTGTAGATCGATTTTATTCTTTGGCGGATGAAGGCACTTCCTCTTAGGAGTCAGGGACACTCTCTTCGCAGATATGCTTCCGCCACACTTATTCGACTGAATCATGCTAAGGATGTCTGGCAACAACCTTGTTTTTAATAGCAGAGTGAGAATAATGGAAGTGTAGGAAAGACACTATGTCTATGCAATGAGGGCTAAAGTAGCTATAATACTAGGGCAGAATACATAGATTTGGCAAACAGATGGATTGGGGCTACTGGCATGTCCCGAGAACCAGCAGCCCCGGCTAGGTCAACATAGAAACCCTAGACACTGTAGCCAAAACCAATTACTACAGATACTCCCTCGGAAGTATACAAAGCTTTTATATTTCACACTGGGAGTATGTTTGCCATTGTTAATCATATGTGCCTTTAAAAATATACCACGTATCAATATGTTTTCCAAGTATGAGTAAGTTAATTCTAATGCAATGTTTAGAGTTGTTTTAGTGACTTCAGCCAAATTCTATGTTTTCTGGGTAAAGAGGCTCTTTCTCTCTGATCTTGACAAACTACATTCCGCTGTTGAGGTACACGAGTGTCCTCCGCTTATAGCTCTCGGGGTTTTTGTTCTGGCCTACGTTATCACACGGTTGCTGGTTTGAATTTTGCTCGATGGAAGAAGAGAAGGAAGCTCCCCCGGTAATTAATGAATTCCTTTAATCTAATCCAAATCATAGTTTGAGCAACCTGTGTTGGTTGAGGAACCTCTGGATTTGATTAGACTGAGTCTGGACGAAAAGGTTTTCGTAAAAATGCGCCACAATAGAGAATTAGTTGGCGTTCTCCATGTGAGTGCTTGCACGACTTCCTTTTCGTTACGTAATTTGTTTGTTTCGTGCTTTCTATTGGCTCCGTTCTGTATGATTGCTACTGTATTGCTGATATCGGTGTTGTTTTTGGTTCTGTCTTCCTAGCTCAAATCACCTTGAACCTGCCTGTTGTTCACAATCTGTAAAGCAATTTTTTGAAGCTTTTGGTCTTGCAGGTAGCGACAAATCGAACTTTCTTGTTGGAATTGCTCCATTTGTTAAAGTTCTAATGCCACTGGCAGCTTTCTTTGACGGTAGTTTCTCACGTAATAGTCATCTTTCTTTGTTCATGGTAGCTTCATGGACCACGAGTTGATTCATTACCATTAATGCTAGGGTTTCGACTCTCATCTCAATTTAATCCTCGGTAATGTTGAAGAAACATTAACAACACTGGAACTCGATGAGGAAACCTACGAGGAGATCTACAAGGTAGCCTGCCTATCTTTCCGACTACATTTCTAGACGACGAAAAGGAGCATCCCTCTACTTTTTGTCCGCGGCGACGGCATCATCCTCATATCCCCACCACAAGCTGAACAGTAATATATTCCTTTTTGTACAACACGTGCAATACGATTATATAGCTGGTAAAAGCACTTGGTACAGAGAGTATAAGTCATTTCTCAGAGTAGATTAGACCCGCTTGGTCCCATTCAGCATCGTTGAAACCCAGTTTGGACACCTCCTCGGGGCTCATGAGGTTGTTTGCTATGCGACAGCGCAGGTAAGCAGCCGACTCAGAGCGACATTTGCCGCTGTCCCAGGCGTTTGTCTTCATGCAGGCTATCCACTTGTCCCGCATGCCCTTGCACACGCCCATGTGGTCCAATGGGAAGCTTCCCTTCTCCGGGGGGCTAACTCGGTTACGCGGGTTTGCGAATGCCCCCGCGTCTCCCATTTTGCTCGTATTGGCTTGAGAAGAGAATATACTTTGTGGGTTTAAATCATATCACCACTCCGAAAGGGACATGTTGAAACTAAGGCATGAGGCTTAGGAATCGTGAGATACCGTTTTCGTCTTTGGAGTAGCGCTAAGCGGTCGCTCCTTGATGGATAGCACTTTACCAAGTGAGACGATACGCACTGGCTAGGGGTACCGACTTCAGAAAGGGCTCTTCGTTGTTTATTTTTGAATGAACACGCAGCTCTGACACCCGCCGTCGACTAACCCCGAGCAGTCCTACTGTTGAAGATTGACGTCAGCACTCGTGCCGGCAAACCTGTAGGCTCAGTTCTCGCTCAAAGAGCCGGAGTGCATGATTGAAGCTAAGGGTGGTTTAAAGTTCATTCTCCCAAGTTTTGGGTGACCACATGACCCCTAAACAACCCAATTTTATTTATATTTTGAGAAAACGCGAACTTGCTTAAGAAATAAATGATGGGAGTTAAGAGCCACAAGATACCGACAGGTGTTAAAAACGTACGCAAACATACAATAAGAAAACGAGCGTTTGGAAACACCAATAGGTATGTGTACATGTTTATCAAACAACGACTAACGAAAACGCCTTAAAAACTGTCGTAGGAGAATAGAGACCCAAAATAGAAAGAAAGGTTGGGCCGCTTATAAGGTAGTGGCAATAATATCCACCAAAACTCTCCTGTATCAAGTTAAGTCATAGTTTCAGATTTCGCAGAGTCGTCCGAGTCTGTATGATTCTCCTTGCAGCGACGACAATGACAATTTTGCCAAAACTCCGGATTTTGCCGCAGGAAGATCTCGTAGAACAGAGAGCCAAGGAAACGCGGAAAGGAGCCCACCTTCATTAGCGTAATCATCTGCAGCATTCGAGGCAAAAAGTACTCAGTAATAAGCGAACAGGCGGAGAATAAAGTAAAAAAGCCATAACTTGTCAACCCATTCTGTGCCGCTGCAAAAATCGGGATAGGGATAGGAATGAGAACTGAATGCATTGAGGAATGTATGCGTATTTGCGTTAACGCGAGATATTGCAGAGGGAAGAAGATACTGACTGAATATTCATTGGAAATTCTTTTAACCGAAAACGAAAGATGAGAAAAATATCGGCAAAGACAATGTGCGAATGATAGCCGCCCCGAAGTAACTCAGGGAGTACACTCGCATACAGCATAAAAGACGCAAAGACTAATCAAATTTAATGGAGCGTACCTCTTAATTTTCTTCAATGCTTCTTTAGTCAGCCAGAAGGGGTCTCTCAGGTCGAGCTCCGACATCAGAAAGTCCTAAAAAGGGTCGGAGTTATGTTTCGAAACAAATTTGACACGAAAAAAAGGCTTGTACTTTGAACTCCCTAAGAAAGAACTCGAAGAAGAGAGAGGTGGAGGAGGATGGGATGTTCCTTTTGGATCAACCAATGGGCAGGGAAGATCCAGAGGGGCGTTTGGTCAAGTTCACCAAGGTAAGCCCACGAATAAGGTCTTGAAATTCCCTCGAGGGCACAGTAATTTTGAGGATCTACGAACTAGACTTCCAACATTGAGGATGCGTATTAACGATAAGGGCCCTAAAAGTCGAGAGACGTCGAACGGCAAGAGGGATTTGATTATGTTTACTTCGTCTACACCAATGTGGATAGCACAATCACAATTATTTTACGCTTCAATACGGGTAAAGCGGAAGGTCTTGGAAAACGCTATTCAAAGGGAATGAATGGACAAATTATTTGAAATTATCATGAGAGGGGGCATATTCATTGGGTAAAGTTTGAATTCAAATAACAGATTTCGGATTACCTTTTTGTTATTCCGAGATTATAAATCACCCAACAGCCGACGAATAGATATATTCAAGCTGTTAAACCCCGGCAAAATTTTGGATAAAATGTAGCAAACATCTTATTCTAAAAAAGAGAAATCGACTACGCACTCGACGAATAGCATCACCTACGATTTAGTCAACCCGTTAAAAATAAGCTTAACACGATTTTCTGAGACGTTGGACTTACTGAGTTGGAGTAAATGGAAAGACTGTATGAACTAAGTATTTTTATGGGACGATAGAGATTTTCAGGCACAGTCAAATCAGGTAAGTAATGTCTTTGTAAGATATCATTAACTTCAGCAGCACTAACTTGAACGCGAACATTCTATTTGGATGGATTTCCTTCACGGCAAGTGTCCACGAAAAGAAGAGCAAATTTAGTGACCCACCGTCTAAGTATGGGAAAAAGAGTGAATTGCATAAAAGAATGTGATCCAAAGGGGTCTAGATAGTCTGTGCCAAAAATGAGTGCGTTCAAGCCAGTACCTCAAAACCCACCAAAGAGCAGGTGGTTGAAGGCGGCTCCCAAGCCGAGGACAAGCGGAGATAAAATGTTGGAAAATTGTTATGTGAGTAGGTTTATTAAGCTAAGAGATGATCGAAATGGGGGAAGATGATGATGCCAAAGTAGCTAAAAATAAACGTTAAACTTCCCGTCCCTACAAACGTAAAGCAAAAAGGACAGGACTCATAGGAAATAGGGGAATAGCAGGGGTCACGTGGCGAAAAATATCGAAGAAATGAAAGCACACACTGCAGTCATTTCAGGCTTGTTTATCAACTTTTCGAATAGAGAATGATCCATAATGAGAACTTACCAACCTTAGCGACACCCGTATGATGTAAGTAAAAATAGGCTAGAAAGGCAAGAACTGAGACACAGAATACTACCCCACCAGACAGGAGTACAGGCTCAGAACAGAGAGAGGCAGGATAAATCGAAGTGAGAAATCGCATTTCATACTAAATATTTTCGAAGAAGGCCAGACCGACGAAGACCCGCACAACCAAATAGGCCGCACAGCTGTAGGCAAGTCAAAAGATCACATTAGCACCGCATTTAAGCAACCAACCAAAAGGAAAGCATGCACCAAATAATAAGTTGTAGGAAAGTGCAGCAGACAGTTGAAATAAGCTACATTTATTGGCATCCATGTCAAAAATATTCCTTAGCAATAAAACAGGGTCATAGCCACTTAAACAGGATTTACCAAGTTCTTACGAACCACTCGATAATTTTGTAAAATAAGTTGATGCAGTCTTGAATTTTCAACCAGAACGGGGATTTTGGCATGGTATTACCTAGATCAGCCTCAAAAAAGTGTTTAGTCAAAGGCTAGGTTAGGCAGCGTTAATGTTACCAATTTTGCCGTAATAATACCAAAGTGTTATTATGGTTTTTTTCAATAGCATACTTAACAAAGCTTGTTTGTGTCTGCAAACCCTTTGCAATCACCCGGTGCTTTAAACGCTATAATAATTAACAGCTACAAAACGAATAGTGTACATTTATGCGTGCAAATAAAATTGTGGTTTTTCTATGATTTTCAATAAGGTGTGGTTTGTATTTGTGGGCTTTATGGTGGGCAGTCCGACACCTTTGCTGTTACTGTGGTTAGTAAGTCACAAAGATGGAATTCCCCGATCTTGGTGAACAATGTGCCGTGAAATCTTGTCGGATGCTAGGTATATATGCTTTTTTGTGGTGCGGGTTTTAAAGTTTCTTTACTTATCCAGAAAGCAAATGAAAGCGTTTCTAGTACCCAATTGGTATATGCTGGCTGTAGTATTTTCCTCGAAGATAAAAAAACACAAATACAGCACTTCATGAAGCCATTTTATGTAACAGAGCCCCCGTTAGAACTCTTGGAGGAGCTGTTTTGCTTAACTGATCCTTGACTTGCCTTTTGCTCCACCTTCTTCTTGCTCAGAGCCTCTCGTGAGTTTTATTCAGTTAGCCGTTGAGTTGGCCTTCAGGGCTCTCCTTTATTTCCTGCATGAATGTTTGTGAGAACATTGCTGAATTCTGTGCTTCTACAATCCCAACACATGGTCTAATTTCCGCTAATGTTGTAGAAAGTAGAAAACATTTGTTATGATCTACTAGCGTACACATGGATTTCCTGGTAATGCTGAAATATAAGTCCTAGGGATGTAATTGTGTCACATGCAGTTTTGAATGTGTAAGCTGTTTATGCTTTAGATTTTCTACCAGTCAGATGTTCGGGCTGTCACAAGGTGTTTTGCAAGGATCACTACTTCTTTGACTGTCATTCTTGTCCTGTCGGCAACGAAAAGGAACGCCAAGTTCCTGTCTGCCCACTGTGCGGTGTCCTCGTTCCCACTGGTCCCAACGAATCTGCTGACATTAAAGTTGGCCACCACATCGACACAGCTTGCCAGTCTCAGCCAGCTCTTACGCTCAAAGGAAAAGTATGTGATACCCTTGTTTAGGAAGCAAACACTGATCTGGCTTTGGCGACATGTTTAGTTGGGATTATCCTCCTAATAGATATTTAAGAACGCTTGTTCGGTGCCGAGGTGTAAGAAAAAGGAATTAGTCCCTCTGCGCTGTGAGCGATGTCACCTCAACTACTGTATCAGTCATCGAAACGAATTGGACCACAACTGCAAGGGAATTTCAGCAGCTTCCACTAACGGGAAGCGAATGTCCGCCTCTGGAGCTGCAGCAATCAGACGCGCTGTCGCTAGGGTAATTTCTCCCTGACTAATGTATCATTCGGTCTTCTGTGCTCTTTTGAAGGACCATGTTTTGGAATTGATTAGCTTTAGGAACTAACGAATCTCTACTTCGGTGTTGTAGACGTATTCTTTTTCTGCTTTTGATGACGCAACCTTTTTAGCCACCAAGTCACTTGAATCTGTATTAGTGAAAGGTGCACCTTTATCTTAGTATGCCGAAGCGTCAGACGTTGATGGATATCCTTGTCATGGAGTGCGCAGTTTACGATCTCATGATCTGATGCTGAGGTGTAATATTTTGCTGCCTTTCTTCTAAGCAATCCAACAACAGTTTCAGCAGTAACAGCGCTGCTTTGAGTAAAACTCAACAAGAAGAGGTGGACAGACAACTGGCATTGGCGATCGCCGTTTCAATGGGAGCCGAGGAGGAGGAAAATCATCGGAGGCAGCGACAACAACAAGCTTCGGCTCCCTCAGATAACGGGTGCAATATTGGTTAATTTTTAACCCAAAAACGATGTGCCAACCAATCAATGAATTTTTGCAGCACCCACTATTTCTTTCTATTTCATTTTCCCGTCCACTCTGCTCTACCCAATTCTTCTTTTCCAACACCAGCGCAATATAGTGTCTACTTGATTTTTTAGGAGAACAGTATTTTTTTGTTTGATTAATTTTTCTTCGAGGATTTTGTTTCTCTCCGCCTGGGAAAAGTAATCATACATACCAGGATGAAATGATGTAGGTACTGTTTGGCTATCACTATTGCCACTCAGAATACAGCTTCTCCACTGCTGTAATTCCGTGACAGATTATCAAAAAGCACTTTTCTCAACCGCTCATGCTTGAATCGATCATCGTTCTGATCCACCTTGTCTTCATCTGTATCGCTTGTTCCACATCGATGGCAGAAAGGACAAACAAACGAGCTTCTTACATGTACTCCCTAAAGTGGGTGAATTTCGCGGGCATGGGTTTGTTAGTACGAAAGCAACTTAGATGGCGCGGTTGAGAGAACCGAACAGGGCTACGCTTGAGGGAGTTGGTGCGCCAACTATTGTACTGCCTAGGTTTCGCTACTGTCTGAAGTCTTGTCCTAAGCATTGTGGGATTCTGTGAGGTGAAACCATGGTCGTGGAGAGGAGTACTTCCTTATGCTCCGTAACCACACCGCGATACGGCCTTCAAATTGTGAAGGACTAGGTCTTAGGGGATTCAGTAGGTCCAAGACACTAATGCGAGCAAGCAGGATACAGCTAGCATAGTCTTTCTGACTTCCATAAGTGAAAATAGGTGGGGATGTTTAGGGGGAGGTAACGCACACAAATTTTGCTAAAACTTGGCTAACAGTCAGAGAAATTCATAAGGGCCGTGTTGGCTAGTTCTCCTCTCCACCGCCAGTCAGCCCGGCGTAGAGTCGCAGCGGACCTTTCGAGTTGCCAACGGCTAAGACACCCTCAAATTCGGCTCGGCTAGACGCAGGTCGTCTGGATACCGCTGTCAGTTGTTGCACGAAAGTTTCCATTGAACCTACAGTAACGCAAAAAAAGAGCCCTCTGATTCCATATGGTGCAAGTAGCCGTAGCGAGTCGGGTGACAAAGTGGGACAATTCCACACGGGATTGTAGTTAAAAACAAAGTTTACCTATATCCTGTGTAACTGTATCGGCATAAAATAGTGGTCACTTAAGAGTGCACAAACTCCAGTCATGAAAGTAAGCAAGACTTCATTAACTTGGACCAGTTTGTATAAAATTAAACAGGATGAATATGCAAAGCCTAGTTCTTAATAGGCAAATGCGTAAGACGTAATCGAAAGTTATGAATGAATTTATGAAAGGAAATAAAATGAATGAATGCAAGAATGAGAGGTAAGGGAATTTTTCTGAATTTCAGCTAGTGTTTCAGGTGCCCAGTTCCGCATTGGATGAAACTTACAAGGGGTAAATACAGTGTTCGACGCGGCGTTGTTTCCAAACGCAGTTCTGTATAAGGAACGGGAAATAGCTTTAACAAGCTGAAAAAAGAGGAAATGAGGCGTGTAGCTGGTCTAGTAAACACCCACACAAGCCATTTAATGGATGTTTCGTGCGATTGATTCATGAAAATTGACCAAGCTTACTAGATTTGACAAGTGAAAAACCCATTATATCATGGCATCGTGTTTTAGAGGTCCCAGCATGGTATCCTCACAAACGATTTTGCATACCTAGCCACGGAACATGGAATCTTTTGGTCTTTTCAATGGACTAAATTAACGACCTAAGACCAGTAAATAAAAATTGTACACTGGGATATGAATTTCCCGAGTGCGAAATCCACCCGTATGCAAGCAGTTGTCCTTGGCTAACCAATAATACAAAAACACCCCTTTGTGTATGGGTAAACTAGAAACACGTAAATCCTATTCAAAACGCTAAAAATTGACATTATCGAAGAAAACGACAAATATGGAGCTTGTAAATCAAATAAACTGCTTCATGAGTTTGCATTTTAAACTTTCAAGCCAAATTAGGTCGTAGAATCAGTGACAAACGCTCAAAGTGAACATGGCTGTTCCAAAATACCTGAGAACTACAATAATTCCCAACATAACCCACACTACATTCGAACATAACAACAATGATTGACGCCCACTAACCCTTAAAATTAAAAAAAAAAGAACGAAGGAACCATATTTCAGCGCACTCATTATCAGGCAGTGAGGTGACTGCTCTAGGTCCGGAAATTCCGCCACCCTTGTTACTGAGTTGGCGCTTGATTTCAGAGAGGAGAGAGAGAGAACTGCCAGGTATGGGGTGGCCGTTGATAAGAAGATTTTTCGCCTTAGGGATCAGTTTTGAGAGACGTTTGTTTGCAAAAACAACTGCTTCTGCCTTCTTTTTGAAAGTTACCATCAGCTGGCTGTGGTCTTCGGAGATGTCAGCGTATTGAGACAGTAGGAATTCTAACTCTACAGCCACTGCCACGGGCTGGCTACAAAGGAGGTGACTGGAACCAGTCTCTTTGGGAACCCTGATGACAAGACGAGACGTGTGAGTAGTCACAAAGACTGAAAGCAATGAAGATCCAAAAGAAACTCACGGGTGAGCTTTGATTGTCGCGAGGATGGAGTCAATGGCTGTCTCACAAGCGGCAGATTCTGCGGCTTCGAAGAAATCCTTCGTCATATGCTCGAAAAGCGGAGCCGCGAGCTAATAACGGGTGATAATAAAAGCACCCTGCAGTAAAATTAACCGATTTCGATGAAGAAATGTCAATCCGCATTTTAATATACGGTAAATAAAGTCAGAAGTAACCCGTATCGAACCTCAATTTGGAGAAGTTCAGAGAGAAAACGTACTTCATTTCCGCCGATTAACGTAGCATCATTTCGTAAAGGCCAATAGCGTGTACCCCTTTCAACAAGTTGTAGAGCTATGAAAGTGAACAGAAACAGAAAGGTGAATTCGCAATTTCATCGAAAAATATTGTTTTTTTTGCGCAGTTCCAAAATGCTCCCTGGTTGGCCCTCCTTACTGAAAATTCCTAAGCAACTAGCTACAAATGCTTCAGAATTTGAAATTCCACGTCTTTTGGAATGAAAAAGGCCACAAACAAACGCTTAGCACACATTATCCGACCTATGAGTGGTTGCTGCTCTCCGTGACATATGGCTTCAGGAAACGGGGACTAAGCAGTGCTTCACATTCACTACGAATTAATTCTTTTCAATTAGTAAATTTTCACAAATTCGATTCCATAACGATGAGAAATTCCTTAACTCAGGAATAGCAGGCTTTAAGATAATACCACTCGCTCCCTATAGTAAAGCTCACTAGACGTGGCATTCACAAGGCAGAAACAGCCAAAACAGTTAGACCTAGCTACACACCTCTGATCTTAGGAGTGATAGTGTAGACAGAGTTGGCAGAAGCAGGTGCGAGTCTAGCCGGAAGAAGGAAGTTCTTAACAAAGTCTGTAATCCGAAAATCGACTTCCGAAGTCTCCAACTGACAAGCAGGGAGTGTGGGCAGAATGGGTGGATGAGAGAGGGGTGCGGGGGTCGCCAGTACGTGTAGGTACATCACAGAACCGTGGCAAAGGAGGAGAAAGACGTCCGCCGAGGTTTGTGGACCCTCCGGCGATGCGGAACCGCGGTAAAGATTGTGCGCTAGTACCACACACCTACCTGGAGATGTAATAGTTTCACTCAAGTGCAACATAGGATCTGCAAGCATGGGAGAGTTGAAAACCTGATGTAACCTTATCCAAAATGTTCTATGAAATGCACGTATAACGGACCGGAACGAAAGGAAGAAGAGAATTGAAAATTGCATAGGATTTACCTCCTAAAACAAATTGCGATAAGCAGACAGAAGATCGGGTATTCACGGCCGCCATTGTCACCCTGAAGGCTCCAACACTGTAGCGAATGAGTACTGAAAACAAATAGCGGGAGCAGAAAGCAAAAGCAAAATAGTAAGGCAAAGTAAATAACATTCCATTGTAAACCAATCGTAAGTACATCTGATTTAATGTAGTTCAACCATGCTCCTTAGTGTTTAGCATACGAAACTACCGATAAGCTGAGGAAATCAGCGAAAGTTCATTGCGCTGCCGTTAGAGAATCTTACCTCCCATAGTGTCAGCAATTTCGAATGCAAAAGCACAAGATGCCCCATAATTACATTTAATTAGTTGCAGTTGATCTGCACCTATTATTAAACGGACGCCACTACCTATTGCAGTGAACGACCGGATTAGCTCAGTGTATTAACGCTTCATGCGACAACCAATTACTGTGGCGAATTGTCTTTAAAAGGATAAAAAAGTGAGTCGTTCTTATATAATGGCAGCAAAGTTATAAAAGACCCGAGATGATTCTTCCTTGGGAACTCGCACATTTCATAGAATGACAGCCATCTAAATGCTTTACCTCACCAATATACTTGAAATGGCTTGATACGAGTAGCAATTTTAAATCCACATGCAAATTGAGATGTATCGGACTTTTCCTTTATGGATCTCAGCTAATTTTTATCAACGGTAACATCTCAAGCTATTATAGTAACATAAAGCCAGTTCACCTATCAGTCGGGACGGATATCTGATATTGGGAGACGGTTTCGCGACTGATGTTCACCAAAAAAAACATTAAAATACATTCGAAAGCTAGTAGTAACCCAATAAAATTGGAACAAGACATCGAATTGCCTATTCAATCGAATCCATGCTCAAAGATCTGAAGAATGCAACTGCGAGCAGTAAATGTCATCGAAGAGTGCGAATAAGCTCACGGTTATCAACTGGTCGGGGACTGATCCATTTGATCCCCAGAGTTTTGGAGAATCCTGAGGAAGGTTCTTGGAACGTTGTCTTGTCAGCCTCTTGACGCAGGTAGAGGCGTTCAGCGAGACCTAAACGCTGCAGGAAGTCATGGGCCTTTGATTCATGCAAAAGCTCAACGCCATACATAGTCGAGACAGAGTCTGCGTTGGCCTCCTCCTTCATAGGAATCTCCTGCACCAGAGTGCTTGCCAGACCAAGGTTGCGCTCCGCCAAACGCATGAGAGCCCGCAACACGGAACGATTTTTCGTAACAGTTACTTGCTGATACAACATCTTGTGCTTCTCCGTTGACATCACCTAGAGAACAGTAAGGGTCATTTGGTAACTATTTCAACTCAGGCTTGATAAACCTACTTCAGTTTCCTCAACAGTTTCATCATTGGAAGAGGATAAGTCCAGATCAATGAAAATCCACTCAGTGCGGTCGATCGGGAGGTAGCTAAGGAAAGTGCCAGTAAGGAAAGCACACCTACCCTGCTTCTTGAGGTGGTTTCTGCAGTTGTTCTATAAGGATGGGTAGCCAATTGGGGAGCTTTGTTCGCATATTGGAGCCAATAATTAGCACGCATCCAACATTGCTCGTATCTGGCTGTTGTGTTTGATATGGAGTAGGCATGTGCAAGACGTTTTTGCATGAATATAGACCAGGCATGCCTGGATAATCTAGATCCACCGAAGCTGTACAATCGCCTTCTGTGGAGAAGGCCTTCCAGACAGCTTCCAAGGATTGATCTTCTTCGTACCACAATGAAAGGATCTTTTCTTCTAGATCTACGGATATGACGGAAATCTAAAGTGATGAGGCAATACGATAGGATAACAAGTAGCATACTGGTCTAGAATCGGAGAAGAGATCAAAGGATATTCGGCAATACTCTAAGACGGCCTCCACGACGAAAGACCAAACATTCCGCTGGATAGAAACCTTCGCATTCACCACATCTGGTCGTCGGTTCGGGCCTCTGTCAAAATGGTATATGTCTCCAAAAGGTTTGTAGACATCCTTTGTTTTATGCATCATAAAAACGGTTTTTGTTGAATTTGGGAGAACCATTTTTAGGAGCAAGTAGCCTAAAATAAGTTCTGGGGATGAGGTGACCTAGTCCTTTTACAGGATAAAAACGTACTTCAAAACAGTAGAGTTACACGAGTTACATACAACTTTGGATAGCACCCAAGGAATGCCTATATACTTACGTTACTTGGGGGTTATTTATAAGGAAAGATATAATTTGTGGATAGAACTTGGACATTATTAGAGGCTGAAAAGGGTTATAAGTCAAATTCATACGACTTCGGATAGTTCATTTACGAAAAACAAGTGACATTCAAAGGCATAAACCCATACTTCCAGTCTGTCATAGATCAAACCAAAGTTCCCTGGTATGCGATCATATTTCACATTTTTAAGTATGGCTTCAGTCCTTACTTTCCCATGTGGTATGAAATTTCATATACTTAAAGCGACTAACAAAATACAACAGATACTTGTGCTCCTCTAACGTCACTGGAATATTATCAACAAACCTATTAATGCTGTTACGAGGGATCAATTATAAAAACATATGCCGCATTAAAAACAACGCAATAACTCGAGACAAAAAGTTGATTGGCTGAAATAATGCGAACATAAAGAGTGCTAAAATAGGCCCTTTATTATAAGAAACTCACATAATCAAAAAAGTGGAAGTGATCCAAAGGCATTAGTATTTATGTTTATTTTTGTCGCTTGTCCTTCAGTTCGAAGATACCGCACCAAAACTCAAGTCATTATGAAACTTAGTTTTTATCGACTTCAGCTGCATGCTGATGAATAATAAAAAATGTTCGAAAAATAGTATGAGCAGTAATATAACTTAGGTGAAAGTTATTTGAATGGCGATGATATAGGGATTGTCAAGTCCTCCTAATTAGTAATTAAATTTCCACGCTGACTATTTAAAACAATTAATGAGTATTCATACATTATCGTCTCGTGCAATAAGTCAGCCCATATCTAACCTAAAACTTTACTTCAAAGTAGGTCTTGAAGGTGCCTTAATTATGGCGAGGGATGCCGTTACTTGTTGTGAGGAGAGAAGGATTTCTCTTACGACTTTTAGCTGCAATCGAGCAAGTGTGAAAATGCTTGGCGACTTTAAAAAAAATAGCCGTTGTGATTTTAATTGCGCTTATGTGATAAGTAGGCGGTTGCATCTATGCGGGTTTAAATGTCGTTTGATTCTCCCATAAATGATCGTGCTTTTGTTACATCCCTATTTTACCTCACGCCCTGGAATACAGACTTCACCTTAGGATCTTAAGGTGCCATGCTACCTCAGGTATCATTGCACAGTGCTTTAGATGACCTTTTGGAATAAGCTACCTTTAAAATCGGCTTTGGTTCTCATTACTATGGAGAAGTGTTTTTCATTTGCTTGTCGTGTTTTCTCCAAAGTAACGAAATGTTTCACAAACCGCAAAACATGCTTATAATTACTCTATTTGGGGATTTCCTAATATGATACTCATTTTAAGGCATAGATACATCCTTTAGACCGGTTCAGAAGCATTCTTTTAAGCGAACCAGTCAAAAAGCCCTATGTGATTGCTTTGTGGTGGATTATTCTCAATAACATCTCCCCACTGATGACCTGACTGAAAGTGAACTTTAGCAAACAAGGGGAGGGACTCATTAAGGAAAGCTCAAAAATCCGACTGTTTTCGTTGATTACCCCAGCGCAGTGAACCTCCGTCCAAAGTAGGTTGTAGTAAGGTAATGAGGGAATCTCTAGAAAATGCTCTACTGCCATACAGCATTTCATAGAGTGTTTCGAAATTTCAACAGATGTTAGCACATTGGAAAGTTATCAGTGTTCCCTCGCAACCTTCTTTACTCTCTCTCCTCACCACGCAAATTCCATTCTCTTTTTATCCCCTTGCACCGCATGTCAAGACTAATTGACTTGTGTTAGCACTTCCTTGGATTATCAGGCAACATCAGAAGCGAAAGCCTCCACATTCAATCACTGTCCTATGAGTAGGTGTGTGTGTACATTCACATTGCAGCACCGCGATGGGTTTTTTAGCGCCTTGACACCGTCACCAGCTGAGACATTGGTGATAAATAATCATTACCATCAAGGCAATGAAGTAATTATCACGGATACGACTATGCATACATGCACGCTCACACACATTCCTATTCTTTCGTTTGTCTTTCTTCCTAGTCTCTAATTAATGAGGCGATGTCTGCACCCATTCTTCACACGAATGGGTTTGTGTTTGTATACCACAAATAATCCAACACAAACACAGAAGCAGAACACATGCTGCCGCTGGTGCTGTTGTTGCCACCGCTGGAACATGCAGTACCACTCTTGTAAATATATTTGTCTCATTTGAGAGGACGTTTTTTGACATGTTTGTGGGTTCACATCTCATGGGCGTGTAGCGCATTGCAACACCTCGCAGTGGTAATCTAATTTGATGCGAGGCATTGCATCCTTGCTTTAAACCTCCCCTAGCAAATGACTGTACCTCACACCTACCCAGGAAAAAAGGTTTTCCATGTAAACATGCATATTTGTGCCTCCATAATGGGATGGAAGTGCAGTTTTGTGAATGGTTGAAACTCTTATCGTTTATGCGTGCTATTCATGTGTTGTAGTACCTCTCCAAACAACCACGGACTTAAGGTTGCGAAAAAAACACCTTACTTTGCCTTTCCTTAAACTGACTAAGCCATTTCGGGGTTTAAATAGTTTTAAAAATGGCATTTGCGTTGTAAATAGACAGAATCAAAGGTAATCATATTGACGATCATGTTAGTCAATTTTCCTTTTAAGTTTGGATGTTGACTGGCTAACATTGTGCTTCTTATTTACCCTTACAATCGACTGGCAGTTAAGCACTACGTCATTCATTGGACTTCAACTAATAATTTAAAAAGATCGCTCCCGTATTTGTTAGGGAACGCAATCCTCAATCACACAGATATCAAGTCCTAGGCGAGTCGACACACTGAAGTCATACAGTAATGTTCTGTTGTACTTGATGGGCGACATATGAAACCTTCGTAAACACCTCTGCGTTATCGTTTGAAACTCAAATTATTGAAATGGGTGCCGTACTTGAATGTGCATAAGGTGAAAGTCTCCGGAAAAAAATAAATAAAGACATTACTCAGAGCTAAGAAACCGAACATCTGTCTGAGACTTCCCTGAAGACTGAAGAAGTCGTAGTACTAAGACAGAAAATGTATTTCCGGTGTATAGAAGGACATGGGGGCAACTGGTATGGTCCGGAGACCAGACCGCCCCAAGAAGAAGGTGCAGTACTAGAGCCCTCAATCACCCATAAGCAAAACCGAGAGCTAAACACACAATTGAACTACTTCAACAGCCCTAACAAAAACTGTAACACTTTGTTTGTTCGAACTGCCGGTTTCAGTCACTTCAGTGACCATGTTGTACTAGCCGGGTGGCTGGCCCTTGGGCCGTGCCAGCAGCCCCCAATCTCTCTCCATAGTATATGTATTCCGCCCTGGTACTATGCCTTCTTTTACCTTAAAGGGAGTCTCGGGACGCTACAAAGATTGTTAGATTAGTTGATTTAGGCAATTGAAACGATTCCGCAAAGTCATTAGAAAGTGTTTGACAAGCTTAAAGTTCCATTAAAGCGTTTAAAATGGAATAAGCACGGGTTTCCTCCCAACAAAAGCTTTCATCAAATGCTTGCCCAACTAACTTCTATGATGAAATTGTTATTGTTTTAAAAAGAGTATTGTAATCTTTGCTGAGTGATTCATCATACTTATTCACAAACAAGACTTTACTGACGAAAATAAAATTTGACAAAACCGAAACGGGAACTCTATTTAAAAAATGTCATTTCTGACGCAAACTTGATCAATTATATGTCAAAGGAAATAGTGGTACTGCAAAGCATTCAGTTTATCATGCCAAATTTAAAATTATTTAGCTTAGTAACTAAAACACTATGGATTTGATGATCTTGTAAAAGTACTTGGTAATTTCATGATTTGACTTGAAGTCATTATGGTACCCTTCTGCACTTTCCAATGACATCGCTATTGGTTAACAACCCTTTAGAACAATGTGTGGCGAATCATTGAGCTGACAACCATTTTAGGTAAATCCAAAAACATCACTCTTTCCTAAGATAATTTTTTTAATTTTTAGACTGATAATTATCCTTCAAGAAAGTATCCCAAAAGCGTGAAAGCCTTTCAGAACTTGGAAGATGTTCATATGCAATAGATCATTCTGAACAAGTGAATCTAGACGATTGGAGGAACGGTTATAATGGAGACTAATTCACCAAATCCGTTTTACTAACAGAACCCAGGTAATTGTAATTTACTGGCCCATCAATCCTCAACCACCTGTTAAAAAATTTTGCTAAGTCCCGTTTGTCAGAGGCGGATGTAATCGCCCGTAAATCATTATTGATGACATGAGGGAGGACCGCAGATGGCCTCCATGATAAATTAATTGCCTAGATCAGAAAAGAGCATTTACCACACAAATTTTCCATCTTGATGGCCATAGGCAATGCAGAGAAAACAATAGTAGTAGAAATACGCATCTGCACAAGTAAACAGTGAGTTGAAACTTTTGAATAAATGAGTAAGTACTGAGTCTCAAGACTCCTCTGAAGACGGAAGAAGAAAACTCTGCAGGCGGAATATGTATTGTCGACCAACAGAAGGGGTTGGGGGCCGCGGGCCAGGCCAGGCCGCCCAACAGAGGTTCAATGGCTTGTTGCTAAACCGAGAGTTAAACAATCAAATAAACTATGGCATAGTTACTACGATGAAACCGATTTAATTGAGTGGCTCGATGGTTTCTTTACTAGCGCAAGTAATACTTTTCTTCTTATTTCAATTTTCAAATGGGAAAATATTGTTTTGGGCATTTTTATGGTGAGTGGAATTGCAAGGCGAGTTGTAATGAGCTTCCCACTGCCATTAAGCACACCTCATTTTCGTACGGTTTACTTATCAATATTTCGGATCAAAAATCTTAGAAAGAAGAAGCCTACCATTGATGTCGCAATTCAGATGGGCTTAAATTGTCTAATGCGTTTGTCGCTGGTTTAAATCTCGGTTTCAGTCACCGGCATGCTAGTAGCCCAGATGCTTTCTGCTCGCCGAATATGTGTAGTAGGTAGGATGTCTTCTTTTTACTTCAGGGAAGTTTCGGAGCGCTACGACCATATCGTCTCTAGTTGATGATAGCGTTCTACCAATTGTGAAATAGAGATGCTTGCAAATTCGTGACTTTAAAAAAAGTGTGGTCGAGGATTTTGCGTTTTTAAAAATTCATAATGTGTGACGCAGTAAAGTTGAACACTTAATTATTTGGAAAATTTGGACAAAGTTCATTTTCATTTTGTCAAATTTATCAACGCATACGCTTTTTTATTTGGTCACATAGTTACAGATCTTCCTATGATGGCATAGAAAAAACAGGAGCGTGAGAAAGCCTTTTATTCAACTTTTACTTGTTTAATTTTGTAAAAAATATGGCGGCTCGTCTTGTTTTTGTCACATCAGTGTTATTCTTGACTATTTGTAGTGAAATGCATACAAAGTTTGCAATAGTAAGTACCAATGCTCTGTTCACATTCACAACTCACAAAAGAACCCAAATGTTACCTGGTTTCCCTCCGTATTAGATAAAGTTGGCGCTTTTGGTCTCGTAGATTTACGCAACCCATATATGTATGGGGTCTTTCATTCCCAAAAGGGGCAAGCAGGCACATTAATAAGGACCAATTATTGTTCAAAGTACCCATTCAGTTGCACCAAACAGTTGTCTAAAATATTTTCAGTTTTATTTAGCGTCCTTTAGCCGGAAGCGCCCCTTACTAGCTGGAGAAACACATTTTTATGAATTCTTTGTGCAGATATTTGTGTGCGACTGATTCAAACAGAGATGCTACTACACATTTCAGAAGACAGTCTTTTTCTCCAGTGTTACTTAAAGATATGCTTTAGTGCTGGACTATTCAGAGAGTGGGTGAGTAAAGTCCTCCGTTTCCAAAATTGAGTCAAGTTAATCTCCCTATCGAGAAACTCCTTTGTTAATTTTGAGTTTACCGGGATCTAAGATAAAACCAAATACTCATCCGCCAAAATCACAGTGGAAGTTCGGTTGGCCTAGCTTTCAACCATACTTAATTAGACCAGCACATTCATATTATTACATTCATACTACTTTAAAACAACTGTGTTATTACCGATCGTTTTTATCAAGTTCTACCTCTCATCCTTGGAGATATCATTACTTCTGCATTCAAATCTTCGTGATTATTGCTCCTTCTCTACCCAGAGCAGGATTATTCTCCACTCTTTCCCACAGAAATTTTCGTTTACGTAATTTTGAATAAATTTGTAGTCGCAACAACGGTAACAAAATTACATGGTGCGTACGTAATACATGTCGAATAATAAAGTCGAACTACAACTCCAACTAACATTATCCATCCATTTATGACATTGGATAAATCATGCTACACTTCTTCATTTGAAAAGATAAAACAGTGAGGCAGAATGGAGTAGTTTATTATGACAAAGCGCTAGGTTCTCTCTAGAACCTGACCGTTTTCGCCCCGTTGAGAAATATCTTTTTTTCGGTAATTACCTGACTACAAAAGAAGAGGATGGTATAATGTTTCAGTTAACAAACAGATTGCGTAATTTTAAGGGCCTAACATATATCTTTATTTACTACCTTTCAGTTAAGAAGTAGGCTAAATAGCTCGTACTGCTGAAGAAGACCTTTTAGAACCTAAATTTACATGGTATCAAAGTACTTAAAGCGCCAGTATAACTTCATTCTAAAATGAAGCCGTAGACTTCCCATCCGATAACCAATTTTCCTCATGGGAAATTCACGTGTATTTGGTATACATTCCTCCAAAATTTGGTAACTATAGTTATAATAACAATAACAAGGGAGGTAATGTTGATTGCGGGCTGCATGCAGTGTGCAGTTGATCGGGTGCTGAGTGGTCATTCCTGTCCGATGTCCTCCAAGCACACAGGCCGCCAAATGGGCCTGGGATCGGAGCGAGGGCGCTCGGAGGCGGTCAGTGAAGGAACGCTAAAGTCCGCCCTGCTCGATGGTGCCGGAAGTACTGGCGGTTCTATCAACGATGTAGAGGAGGAGGAGGGAGAGTTGGATGTGGGTGCTACCGCTTCCTCCGCTAGTGGCATTACTGCTGCCGCAGAGGGCGAGGAATGGCTTAGGACTTGGGAAGGGTGCGTGGCCTCGAAGCTGAAGATGTGTCCCTTCTCACGACTCCGTTTAGCTGCTAAAAGATCCCTCTCTAGCTCAGCACACTCACGTTTCTTTTTAGCACGACGGTTTTGGAACCATGTAATAACCTAATGAATACAGAAAAATACATTATTTAAACCACATTTTAAAGGGCTTTTTAAGTGCCTGTGGAATTAATCAGCTTTTACCTGCGGCCTCGCTTAGCTTGTAAATACAAGTGTTTTGTCTATAAGGTTTAAACATCCCTACTGGTGGAATTATGACCGTGATCTTTTAATCATGCAAAACTTTTATGCATTTTGTGGGTATTGAAGGAAAACTATTTAGAACAACACCCCATAAAATCAGGTGATTCGTAGAGAATGCGAGCGAAATATTCTGGAGTTTTAGCTTATTTCGTTAAAGCTGTTACTCTAAGGGCGGGAAAATCTCAACCGATTTAAGGGTACTGCATAGACATGCCCTAAAATTACTTAGATCTAGCTTATCAAGAAACGATGAAAAACTGTTGTGCGATGATTGCTTGTTTAACTCAATGATGATGGTAGCTCTAAGCCCTACTGCGCGTCAACAATACATACTGTGCCCCAAAATGATGTCTTCATACGCCTTCAGAGGAGTAGCTGGGCACTACACGGGTGACACCAGAAACCTAACTCTATATTAAATGGAAAATGCCCTTAGTTCTGGTGCTGAGTGATAAGCCTTGGCGGGGCAGAAGATGTGCATTTGCTGCGGATGAGCGACTATATGACGACCTTTAGCAAAAGGTCAAAAACTGACGTCTACCTTCGGCAACCATCCCAGTCCCGTAATCTGCAGGAAAGTTGGTAACAAGTGAAGCGAAGTCAACAGTGAGCCACTCATACAATTTCGACACGGAGCTGTTTAGCATACTTGTAGTAAGGTACCACTAATGAGAACACGCTATTCTTCCTCCACTTCTCTACCAGCTGATGGAATCTGGGTTAGGTATTTCTGAGCAGCATCCAAGCGAGAACAAGGTGGCAGGAACGAATTGACACTAAGTATTATATCCAAAAAAAAAACGTTGAACTCCGTCCTTTGTTATGACTGCTTTTAGGTCAGTGTCCCTACTACTAGTTATGAACACGTGCGGCGGTCAGCACATTCCCCTGTCCCAGATTCCATTTCCCAAGAAGGAAGGAGCACCGGTTACAAAGCGAATTCCAAGAGGGATTAGCAACTTTGCGGTAAAATATGCATTCAGATGCATAGAAATTCGACGAATGTCACCATTGGCTCGTAGATGCTTTAATAACAGCACCAATTATGTTGTGGCTGTCCTGGGAGAGCGTCGGGGGCAACGCTCAAAAGGAAAGAGGGGCTGTGCACTAAGTTGTTTGTTTGCTTAACTCTTGGTTATGGCAATGGGTTACTTAGAGGCTCGCCATTCTATATCGACAGTACATATTCTGCCGGAGTATTGGATCTTCTTTCAACTTTAGCAGTCTTGAGGCGCTGCACAGCAATACGACTATTCAATTATGCTTTTATTATTTTTGTGCCGGAGAGCTGAACATTATGCTAAAGACTGAGTGTAAGCGTCATTTGTTTAAGTTGAGGTGATTGGCACTTCCAATCATTACATTTTAGCCGAAGGTATTCTTAAATTCACCAAACTAGCGTTTCATTGAGTAGCAGTAAGGTATTACAAGCTAAATTTGAACAGAAAACAAGTTTTTATAAATCTGTCAGATTCATTTTTGCATTACAAGATTTATGAAAATTCTCTACTCCTTTGCTTAAGTATTACATTTCGTGGTGATCATTCGGTGCTAATTTTTACAAAAATATCAAATTTGCTATTATTTATACAATTTCCCAGTCTAAAATAAGTTGCGTAGTGAAGAAGCGTTGCAAGAAATGAAAAACACAAAACCTACATCACCTTTAGCTCACACATCCTTATTCGATAAATTATGATTACAATAGTAAATCAATTTTTAAAATAGCCTGCTTTTTTCAGCCTTTTTCTTTTCCCCCTTCCTCTCCTTAAAAAGATTTAACCGACTGATAATCACATTCGCCAAGCTAATGGTCACCTTTCAGATCACCAACCCTGTGGAAGATATCGCCACCGCTACCATCATCATTACTACTACTACTACTACATAGACTGCTCCGTCACCCCGCTGTTGACTGGCTTTAAAATTCAAGTCTGCACTTCGGACGCCAGGACAGGGAGGGGGATGAGAGAGCAGTTGTGAAGGCCGAAGGAGGATGCATGCGTGTGTGTGTACGAGGAGCGGACTGCCGAAACTACAGCTTCTGATCGGGCATAATGAAGACAAATTCACACCGGATGTAAAAGGCCCCGGTCCATATGGCGCTTTAAAATCAAACCACACTACAGGGCAGTTGTTGTGGTGGTCGGAACATTGTTCGAATGAGGGGGAGGGGAGGAAGGGGGAGCGAGGGATGGGGAGACCGTTAAAAGTTCCTAAAATTCATTTTTTTAAAAGGGGTACCAATTCCAACTTGCCTACAGTTACCGGCATTTTAAAATAAATGAGCATGTCTAGCTCCATCTGTGCATTTAACACACAAAAAAGGCATTTGTTAGGACTGTTGCAATTGGAAATGAATATGGAGTTTGTACCAATAGCTTCGATTCAAATGTCCGGAAAAATCTCCAAGCGTTCGTGAAAGTTAGTGGCTCGAGAACACGGCTATTTGTTGTTTCGTTGATGTGATCCCATCGCTTCGCAGCTCATCTAACTGCAAAGTGACGTGAACGAATTTAAAAATTCATTTATTATAATTTGCATTGTTAGCACATCGCGCATGCTCTTCATCATGTGGCCGAAGTCGCGGTCAATAAATTGCAACAGTTTTACTGGATCTCTAGGGATTTCAACGGATCTTAGAAGTATTTGGTGGAAAATGATTGTGAAAAATCAGCATCAAATTGCAGGTTAATAAGCAAAACCTTTGCATCATCCAACGGCATTTTTTAAAATTCTTGGTCACTAACAGCAAATTAATACTGCTAGAAAGGGTTTTGCATATTTTGCTCGGTAGTTATCTGTTGAACATTAAAGTAAAATCGTTGCACTTCATACGGCTCTTGCACTTCAAATAATTTTTAGCTTGAATTTCACAGCCATTTCTGTGCGATGCACCTGATTATGTAAACAGTGTCGCACATTTGTGACGCTCCAAATAGATGTGACAAATTCGCCCTAAGGGAAACCGAATGCCACTTGAAGTAAAGTAATAAAATGAAGGAAATTAGGGTCGCATTAGAACAAGAGAACATCTGTGCTATGGCGATTGATTGTCCCAGGACCCCTGTAGCGCAAGCTTTGATGCTATCCGTTACCGGGAATGACGATTTGGACCATTTTTTCAGAATACTTTAAAACTGCCCCATGGAGATAAGAGGGACAGGATAAGTGCAAAATGCTTTTTTGTTGTTTATGCCTATCTTACTCTCTCTATCGCATGTAGAGTGAAAACCGAAGTGATGGTGATAGCAAGGCCCTAACCGACTGACAAAGTATGCGTAAATTAGTAAAGGCTTTGCATTTGGTGGCAAAAGTGGAGTGGGGAGACTTATGTTACACCCACTACTTGCAGCCGGGAGGAAAGATACGAACTTGTCTATTTTTTAAGCGGGTAAAACTGCTCCCTCTCGCTCCTCCCCCCATTTGTGGGCGCATATTTGCCAGGTTTACTTTGTGTTCAAAACACCAGGCTGAAATAGTAGCAAGTGATGACAGCATTAACAATTTGTCGTAGCACAAAAACCTAAAAGTAAAAGTGGGCATAAGTTGACCATCGTATTTCCAATTAAGACAGCAGAACCATCACAAAGATATCCAAAACGGGCATGATTGATTGCTCCACTTGACTTAATTAGGTAGTCTTAGGCCCTTTAGTGTTGCAAAGTGTACAGTTCAGTTTAAAGGCGTTTTAGTTTGTTGGGCTACTACGAGATTTAAACTAAAATTAGGAATATTTTTGGGCACTATTTAGCCTACTTTAGGGTCTCTTTATTTTAAAATACTAGGAAGGAGAAAATCCAGTGCATAACGCGGTCCAAAACCATGAAAACATTATGCTTATTGCTCAATCCATTAGATGAACAGTAAATTTGGCCTTTAGTCAATGCATCTTGCAATAAATAATAAGTGGGTGCATATGAGTAAAAATGGGGCGCTTAAAATTTCAAAATCCTTTTATTAGCCCGTCTTCATTAACTTTTACCAAGACCTCCTCATGATTTACCTTTAAAAGGCATACCATAGGTAGGTATTGTGTAGAACCTCAAAAGAATATGAGACTAGGCTAAGGTCTTTGCTTGAAGCACTAGCCTTCTTTCAGTTCTTAGCCTCTCACCACAACGACTCATACCTGAGTGCTTGAGAGTCCCAGTTCGCCGGCGATCTGATCTCTATCAGCTGGAGTGAGGTATTTCTGTTTGCTAAAGTACACCTCCAGCTCTGCTAGTTGGAAGGAGGTGAAGGTGGTGCGAGTCTTACGTCTCTTCGGCGCTCGGCTGCTCATTCCACTTCCGGAGCTTAACTCTCCCGCCATTGAGACTCCAGATACTTGCTTTTGACACGGCTTGGCTGCAACAATTGATAAATAATATTCATGATCGTGCAAATGACCTTTCTTAAGTAATTTATTGGCGAAATGCACAAAATTCCAAATCGTGAAGACGTAAAATAATCTGTTGTTTCAAAATCAAACCGCTAGCTTTAAAGTTCCACATAATATGAACTCTGAATAAGAAGGGTGCTAATTGTTCAGCAATTATTCAAGCAGAGGAACAAAAGTTTTGTGAATTCAGTCACCTAGGTCTGCAGCAAATAAGGTGATGCTTCTAAGTTGATGGGACTCTACCCCTTTCATGTCGTGGTTTGCGTGATTTTGCAGCTGTTTGCTGTACAGAATCCACAGCTGGTATGCAGTGACATGTACAGCTCACGCACATTCCTCTAACAACTTGTTGACTGGACTACTTGGTGCAAATATATGAGAAAATAATCACTTTTGGAATCGATCAAACATTCCTTTTACACAGTCTATCGTTATTATTGTTGAACTTAGTATGTAAAGGAAAACACTTAACAAATTGAATCCAGGGGATGTTCCATTAGTTATTAGGCTGGATTTATGCTTATGGAATAGAGACATGAGAAATAACTCTCTTTACCTTTTGACAAATCATTTGTATTGCCTAGCTGATAGGTTTTTGATAGTGTCATTTCAATGAGAGAATTCAAAGCGGGTGTTGTGAACTCGCGCTGATTAACAGACTCCTCTGGCTGTTCTCTTGACTCCTCGCTAACAGGAAGTGACTTCTTTTGCATTAAAACCGAAGGAGAAGGCAGTTGAGACGAAAATCTTGTAGTAGACAGTGATGGTGGTGGTGGTGGAGGCGGTGGTGGAGGCGGTGGTGGAGGCCAAATAATTCGATTTGACGTCCCGACGCCATCCTGTGGCAAGTCAGCTTTGCCTCGTGCCTTTAGGACACAGGTAAAGAAGATTTCTAAGAGGTGGTAAAACTCATGCACGTTTCCACCAATCTGTTGTAGGGGAGGTACTGGTTGAAACGCGCTGGAAAAAACGCCTTCCTGTTCAGAAGGCCTCCTCTGGGCACGCATAAGTGCCTGTTGAAGCAGATTGTTGGAGGGTGCTCCGTTAATTAGGAGGTGAGAGAAATCCCGTCCAAAGTGGAACATTATGAGTGTCGTTTGGACCACACTTGAATGCGGAAAGGTTATTTATCTTGCCGGGAAATTAGCCGATGCCCTGCCACCACCACTGCCATTTCCACCCATGCGCACGCTGATTGGTTGAAAATTTTGACACGCGCACTAATGGCCAATTGGTGGGAGACTGCCAAGTTTTGGCCACAATTACATCACTGCATTGTTTGCCAACAACAATGGTATGATTTATTTATGAAAAGCACGACTTTTATCGATAAATAATTTGCGGTGATGAAAGCAGTTAAGGTCATGCCAGTCCGATGAACGAGTTGGTTGGAGTATTTCATTAGCATTATAGTTAATTAAATATTTGGTAGTTTATAGATGAAAAGTATGAATGATTTGTTCATAAAGTTAAACCTTTCTTCCTTATTTTATTCCGTATCCGTATATACGTTGTGTTTCATGTTTAAAAACAAGGCCGAATAGGCGTAATTTGCGGACATAGAGCTGGTAGAATAAATGAACTTTTACAATATATTTTCTGTAAAGCAGCATCCAAAAATAATGCTAAATTGGACAAATGGATTAGATTACCGAAAATGGGAGTAAAGAGCAGTCCAAAAAGTGGAAAAGTTAGGGATTCTATTCTAAGTATTCTTTAATACGCTGTACATGGTTGAAGAAAAGGTACTTTTTAGCCTGCGGGGTTGTGCAATGGTCTACCAAATACATCCAGATTTAGTTTTAACTGCTTTGGAATAAACATACATCACCGCTAGAGCTTCTGTGTGGTTTGAGTGAGTATCTGCGCTTAAATACACAACGTAAATCCCAAATCTTAACCAAGAAAGAATCATAGAAACTTCCGCAAATTGCATTTCTCAGCCTCCTAAAGATGACATTTGAAATCGAATCTCGGCAGCAATAAAATCAGATTATTTTGGGCCTGAAAGAAGATTCGCATAGTTAGCGCGTTATTTAAAGGATTTAAGGGCGCGGACTGACCATTCAACGAAGGAAGCAACATTTTAGAGTGCTTTATGCCGTTAAAATTGGCTGGCCTGGGTATGGTGTGGTAATGATATATGCAGTGCACGGTCTCCACTTAACCACCATGGCATCTATTCAGTTCTGACGCGGTGATAACATAAAATTTTATTCATTTTCTCGCACCCAACAGCAAGGCCGATTGGTGGCGCATTCTTTAACATCCGCATTCCCCTCAAATTTACGTCTTCAATTTGCAGTACATTTGCGGAACATAAAACAACAACAACCTACAAGTCTCTCAAGGAGGCCTCGTCGTTAAAGTTGTTTAACAATTTAAATATTTTTAACCTGCAGAATTTATTTGTATAGAATAGGATAAAAAGGACCATGTATTTGTTTTACATAATTTAAATTGCCTTTTGCAACATTTAACTGCTCGGCTGTGGCTACTACCAAGAATACATTTAGGGCCACTTTAAATGAAAGCCGTCGTGATCTCATGTCTGTGAAAGTGGAAAAGGTACGATTTTTATTCTGAGTGATATTGCCAATGACTCGCATGAGGTCAGGGTTAATTTTAATGCGCCACAGTCAAGCAGGCCATCAAAAAGCTCCTAAAATTTTGTCACTCTGAAGCTAGGTTTGTCATCCTGGGCGGGAAATTACAGGCGTGCTGAGATTGAATGTAATATAGTAAAAAGAAATTTGTTTCTCCGAATTTTACCTTTAATTTTGGGCTAATCTTTAAGAATATTGGTTCTGAAATGATTTGGAAGTTGCTTAAAGATGCGTGGGTTATTATTGCCGGTGCTCTTCCAGTATTCATTTTCAGGACAATAGGTTTCAGCTTCTAAGTAGCGGTCACAAATAACATAGAAATAAAAGTGTGAGGCATTTGTGAGCAAAATAAAAGGAGCACATTTGTGATCTGATATACGCCACATCGGCCTCCTGTAAAGAATACCCTCAAAGGCCTTTTTCGCATCCCTTAAACTAATAGCCGATTGGTACTTCTGTGAAGATTTGAGGGGCCACGGGAGGACCGCAAAATCTACATAGCAGAACGACTGTGTTGACTTGTTCCAGCAGCCTTGACAAATGTGCTAGCTTACGTGAGGGACTAACGAGGTGGGGGAGGTAGAGGGAAGGAAAGACGCGACCGCTCACTCGCATTCCCCTTTGTTAGAACACTGGGACGACACAACAGTTGTCCCTGCCTTGTTAGACCCGTCCTGCCGGAAAAATAACAACACCGCCATTAAACGGGTCAAGTAGGGTTAATTAGACAGTCGTCGTCACAAACGCAGCTGCTGTCAGGTTGTGTGCACGCACGCAAGCGCACCGCACGCCGCCGGCCCGGAATACAGGGATTCCTCTGGCAAAAATGCCACAATAGGGACTTCATTTCCGCCGTAATAATAGGGTCCTGGGATTGATATTTGGAAAAGGAGTTTCTTTATATCAGTGCCGTTTCTAATTTTCAAAGGGGGGAATCATCGCAACGAATTTTTATTTGGTATTTTAACCAAAAGCATCAAGAGGTAATTTGCAACGCTAACTCAAAACTGCAATCCCTATTTTTTTCGGTGACATTAGCATACCATCACCAAAACGAATGAATGCATTCCGGATTAATATAATTCTATTCTGTGCTCCATTCAACCACACTTCAAGCTTTGACCACCCAAAAGGATATTTAGGCTGCGCAGTTGTACTAGGTGACCATGTACATTTAAGTAAAAATTTAACATTTCTACCAAAAGATTTGTATCATACTGAGTAGACAGGTTTCAGTCCTAATTATTTGGTCTGCAACATGATTGTTTTAATGAACAATTCCACTGCAACCCATCAAGCAGAAGAAAGGGGGTTGTGAGGATGGTATGGATTAAGAATAACCAATGATGTAACCTACTTATGCATGTATAAACGAGCCGTTTCATCACTCATGTCAAACACGACTAAAAGTCATCAATCACTATTATCAAATCTAAAGCACACACACATTTAAATGGTAGATTGCTTGGCGATAGGAATTTTAAACGGATAAACAACTCTCGAGGCTTTCCACTATGCATGGCACTAAAGTTGATGCGGTCATGCGCCCACGTTTTTTTCGCTAAAAGGTACGCCTATAATGACGAAGAGGTGGAGAGCGAAGAACCAATTTTCACAAGTTAAGTGAACATGACATCCGATTAGCATCACCCCTGAGGACAGGAGCCAGTACCAACGACCTTGAAATAGCACAGTAATTGAAATTCAGAAGCACTGAAGGGAAAGTTTACTGAAGGCAAAGAATTGTTCAATGCGGTTAACTTCCAGTCTTTTTACCAAAATAAACTCTTTTATTTAGATTACAATAGTGTGGGAATTTCCGAATCAGTGAAAATTAGTGCATATTAAGCACGTCTCCTTAAAATGCGTAATTGTGTCTGAGTTAGAAGAGGAAGGGGAAAGTATTGCCTAAGGGCGACATGGGATATCCATACATCTTGGCTTTGATTAATTACTTAGAAGTTCACCTGCAATGCATCATAAGGCTCGAATTGACTCCAATTCTTGTTGAGTAAATTAAATTAATATAGCTCCATTTATAATAATTATGGCAACTAAATGAAGATGGTTTATTAATCACAGCAGTGTCGGGATGACATGATGCCGGTGTGCAGCATATTATCTCATAAACGAGTTTTGGAAGAGATGGGGAGGAAGGGTGGTTGAAGAGACGGAGCGACAATGTGGGGAGAAATATGGGGAAGGAGGCGAAAGAGAAGAATGTCCTCTCATTAGCGTGCATGCGCATGTCCAGACAACTGACACGCACATTGGGGGAGACGATTGGTTGCTATCATGCCACATCCAGCCTCTGTCTTTCTCGTTGCGGCAAGGAAAAAGTCGAAAACGAGCCTGGTGCTTCATTACACGGGGTATCATTTCACCGTTTCCCCTCTTCCTCTTATATGTAGAACGGCCTCCAAGGAAAAAAGGTACTCAGTCATGACTTTATCCTTAAAGATTAATTTACCATGTTGTGTGGTTTTCCAATGGCACTTCAGATAACACAGTGAGGAAAAGTATATCTCAGAAGCAGAATGGTGGTTTGATTTGCAACTGACAAATGGTGGATGGACTTGGCTCTTCTTAGACTAGGTTAAAAATGACGCATGGCTAGCCTGCGGATGACTAGCTGTACATTATTCGCAGCAAAATTTTGATGGTTTTCCATTTGCAGGCACACTTGCATCTCCGTCAAGAGATATTTCATTATTAAAAGCGATTTGTTAGGTTTCTTCCGTTTTACATCTGCCGTACCACAATAACCAGAGTACGACTTTACTTACTTGACTTAAGCAACGGTCAGACAGTCGGTTACCTGGTTTTCTGTTCTTATGCACCTATTATATTTTAAGCATTACCATCTCAATTCTATCCATCATTTAAATGGCAGGAAGGCGCTAAAAAGAACTGTCGAGAAAGGTTACCTACCTTTTCTCTCTAAATTCGGCCGATTTTGCTGCTGGATTTTTTCTCCATTGCTTTGATATCCCAAACACCATTTCTTTACTCTGGGTTATGGTAACGGGTTACTGGAGCTCCACCAATGTGTCCTGATCTGCCGGCTACCTCAGAAAGCCAAGCCCTTCTGTAGGTCTACTATACACTTTCTGCCCGGCCACAGTGCCTTCTATCGTATTAAGGGAAGTTTCGGTGCGCTATAGCCACAGTTTCCGCTTTTTATGCGAGCATCAATACTTCCTCACGTATCTAATGGCATATTTTATAGAGAGATGGGTGGGGAACTGTCTTAAACTGGCGGCTTACATATTTGAATAGCTGAGAGAAGAAAAACTGGATTTAATGCGATGCTCCTATACCGGTAATTTAGTTTATCTTGAATGGAGAGCGAAAAAAATTAACAGTGATGATAACTTTATTTTGACAAATTTGTTACGCAAGGAAGTTTAAATACAATAATATCCGAGGTGTTGAGAGAACGGTAGAAGATTTTTGGAGTTCGTCTAAAATCAAAATGAATTTCTACGGCAAAGTTTTAAAGCAAGATATTTACAAAAAATGAGATCTTATATTGGAGTCTAAAAACGATTTAAACGCATTTTCCGTTGAAGTATCGTTACATGCTATCTCAAAAGACCGAGGAAGCCGTCGAAGAAAATTTCGCTAATACATAGCATAAAATTCGGAGAATTTTCTTTAGGGCCAGTACATAATTGCACTATTTTTTTTTTCGTGATTTGCATCTATTTCCAACCGGTTGCCACACAGACGCACCTATTAAAGTTGAATTTTATTACTGCTTGGATTACAGCCCCTCCAGCGTCCGATGTGACTTTGCTAACTTAAATCACGCAGTATCGACAGCTGCTAGACGACAGTGTCTGGATGGCTTTAAAACAACGCTCGCCTATGACATAAAGGCCACAGAAACGTTTATCAAACGTCCACACACACCCCCCACACACAAACATTAACACAGGCAGAACTTTGGGAGTTTTGTAAAATTTTAAGTGCATCACTTTATCACTTTGTAGACACCGGCTTTGTATACCCGCCCGCGAACCACCACACAAAGGAGTACACAGAAAAGAAACACCAGGCAGGGAGGGCCAAAGCATTCGGCTGTCTGCAAAGCAGTAAAATGAATGCCTACTTTAGGCATAAACTAGGTGCACGTACGCGCTATTTTGCCTAATTCTCCCATTAGTGCCAAGATCCATCGAATGAGCTAATTTCCCATACTAAATGGGCGCCTGCGCCAACACCGACACATCAATAAATAGAAGGCATTCGTAGTGCTGCCAGCACGATTTACCTATGGTAAATAGCATTAGCCAACAAAAATACGGTGCAAATGGATTTTTTTTACATCGCACCTCAGGTTGAACTACCAAGTTCCGAGTTCTCAAGAGACTGGCTGACACCTACGTAGTGGAGTACCTCGTTCATCAATGGGGTAGTATACTTTCACCACTAGGCTTTCCCAAGTCACTTATTGGGGTCTCACGAAAAACCCTCGTACAACAAAGGCAACAAAGATAGATATCAGTGAATTCGGTGTCTATGGTCGTCCCACTTTCTTTCTGCTAAAATATGTTGTATCTGTTGCTGCATACCACTGTAAAACAACAGTGACTGCAATACAAATTACAGGTATTTCGAAAGCCGACATGCGTCAGCGACTAAAAATTGCTGCTTCGAGAAAGATTAACTACTGTCACTTGAGTCGGTTTGCGCGATTTACGCGCTATCGCCAAAGGAAAAAGTGAACAGGAAACAACGATCAGCATTGCATTAAACCCTTTATTGTGGGCAAGGGATAATAACTCATTCAATTTTCCAGAAAAGGGTACCGTGAGGCAACTGGAGCCATTCGAGGGCAAAGTGTGTTGCCTACTAAAACGATAAGATGTAATGTCCATATTCATTTACATTGTTAGAGACAATTTATGAAGTCATTAGCAAGTACCAGCAGTTGGCACGCAGGCGCAGCATCAATTTCTATTGTACCAACACGTTGCAGAGGAAATATACTGACTATTAATTAAGCGATAATGTTGTGTTGCAATGCACATTTATTAATATGCATACACGGGGAATAAATTTGCACATGCCATCTATTTCCTCATAAAAATTAATCCAGACAATTAGCCTCCTATTAGCACATGAGGAAAGGGGAAAGAAACACAGACTGTGTGACGTGTCAAAGCCACCTAAATAGACATAAAATGCTTGATGCACAGATTTAGAGATGTGCTAAATGCTATCTCCATGAGCACACCAGCACAAATAACCTACCTTTTATGTTTTTACTTAGTGGGTTTTTCAACAATAAATAAGCTCAGCGTTATATTTTGCATGCCCAAAGTCGCGCTGCCCAAGGTTTTTGAATAAAGGAACTCCATTTTTTTGAAACACAGCATATGCCTGAGTTTTCAGGCGATCATAGCTAAATGGGAATGAAGGGGTTTGATAACGGAAGCATTTACATAGACTGTGGCTTCAAATTTTTCCCGCTTGCGACTAAAAATTTTTCGGTAAATCCCTAAGGCGAATCTATTTAGGACATGAAAACACCATTTGCAACCTCATTTACCCTTGGACATCCGTAAATTTTGCGGGCCCTATAGCATTACAGAAGGCGATAGGATGGTACCAATTTGCCGAGGTAGGTATCTACCGGACACTGCAGGATGATGTTGCTGTAGTACAGAAAGGGTGTCAAGTATTACCCACCTTAGTGGATGAACTGCTTCAACATAGCGGAGCAAATTTAATTTTGAAATACATGTAGTACTTTTGACTGGCAACATTAGTGTAGTAGATAAACAAGTCCCCCGTAAATTTGAGCGCATGGAACTGAGACACACTCATTAAACGAAAATGGAACATGAGGCTACGTCAACAGATGCTAACCTAATAAAAATAGCCGACCAGAAGCATGGAAGAATGCGTAAGCACGGTCGATTTCATGGCAGTCTTTGTTGCAATATCACCCATTGTCAGACGCTTGCCATACCGTACATAATTGTAGGATAATAAGGAAGCATCCTTTAAACATCCTAAATATAAGCTTTGGTGTCGGGTTTTTTCCCAAACTCTCAAGTGCATAATCCAAAAACACGTAGACACAAGGTTACAAGTATAGAGGATTAATTATTAGGTCGGTTGAAATAACGAAAGTAGGGCATGAAAAAGCGCCGAGTTTGCAAAAATACAACATCATCCATAACTGTGGCTTCCATATGTGGCATGGTTAGCATTGCAGGATTCTAAAAGGCAATTAATGAATAATCTGACTGTTTTGGATTAATTACGCTGATTTACTGTTTTAGAGCCGAGTTAATTAGGCATTAGCTCGTATTGCCCACTCATCGGTATGCATTAAAACACATAAATACACACACGCCCGACACTGGAACACAACTGGAGAAGCCAACCAACTAAGTGGCATGAATTGAGTAGGATGGACTAATGGGCCATTCGGGTATGAATCGCATCCTCCCTCCCTCTACCTCCCTGCTTGGTCCCGGCACAGACACGTTTTTGCGTCCTAAAGTTAATTGAATGTACACCTATCAGGCGGCGCGGACACGGGCGTCGTTATTCAACTACCAGCTCTGATAAATTGCGTTGCCTGACTAGTACCCGCGGTCGATTCTCTGCGGCTCTGCATTACCTCCTCCTCCCTCCTCCAACTTCCCCATCCTTCCCACCGCCACCTCTCCACAACGTTCGAGGCCTGCGGAACAGATGTTGCAGTGGCTTATAGATACCCCCCTGACATCGTGCGCTGAAAAAGGTGGCACTCGGCTTAACAATGACGGAGAAAAATTGAAACAACATCCAGACAAAAGAGAGGCCTATAACTGTTTGAGATTGGTGAAATTGGGAACATAATGCATTTATTCTACTTCAGGGATGAGGTCTATAACTGTTTGGGTAGACGCGATCATTACTGAATTAGCTATCTGGGAAACCATGGATTACCTAGCGATATGGATCAAAAGCCTAAATCATCATTAACTGCCTGGATACTCAAAAAAGTGGAAGACCAAGTAACAAAGCTAACCCGGAAGCACCTCTAGAGCTGTAGACTTGGGCGGTCAATGTTTTCACTGGAGCAAAAATCTGTGTTATGAATTTCGATAAACACTTCCCCAGAGGAAGCAAATACAAAAATCCAATTACCTTTAAGGGAGTAGCAGCGAAAAATGCACTTGTATGAAAATCAAAAGCGCCAAGTCTTAAAAAGTGGAACAAAATCAATGACTAGTACCTTCAATCATAGCCAAAATAATAAAAAACAACTGTCACATTTAAGGATCATAGTATTAATAATAACTAGTGTGAGGCTCATTTACGAAAAATAGAAAAGTAATTGCACTTCCTGATATGTATAAAACGTAAGCTGAATTGTAGTGGAGAATTTTGTCGACAAAGTCATTGTCGCAATGTTATGTACATAACAAAATATGTGCACGTGCTAGCTTCTAATTCTGCATTAATCTTAGTGTAATAATTGTGGTGTTTTATGTGCTTGGTAGGTGAGAGGCGGGAAGACAATTTTCAACGTGGCCGCGTACGAGCTTGCTTCACCACTGGAGTCAGGGACTCCATCATTGTAGACAGGCCTACCGCAATCGCCCTTTGCCTTATGATAAAGAAATGTGTCCAATATTCCGCCTTATAATAGCAGGGCGGGAAAGAAGGAAGAAGAGGAACAGGAAGACCCCGCTACACTTAGAACCTGCATAAAAACTAGCACAAACAAAAGCATCACAGTTTCCCTCATAAATCACAAAGCTTTGTGTGGAGGAAATAAATGTCGCATTCAATTATTCAAATGCGACACGAACTATTCCTTTACCTCTTCTTTAGGTCATGCGGACACTTGGAGGTACGCCTTCGCATTTTTGCGAAGTGTCATGGCCTCAATTTCACGTCAGTAGTTCCCCAGCCATTCTTTGCGCTGGCATTACCCATTCTGTCTAGTAATATGATGACTTATTCCGACCCAGAGAAAAACTCGATACGCCACGTAAAATAGAGTAGACGAGGGGAGACTTGCTCACCTGAATTCAGATCTTACTGACCAACCTTCTGAGTTGACGATGCAAAAGTCTAATGTTGGTTCAATGCATGCAACAGACCAAATCTAGTAAAATAACTTCTAACATTTATGTCAAATAATAATATGAACAGAACGATTAGGCCTAATAGCTAAGCTTGCAAAAAATAATAGATTAAATTATGCAAAATTAACACGGGTTACTTTGCTCATTTTAAAATTTTTATTTGTTATACTTGTTCAAAGAGTAGTCCAGGAGTCATGCGGGCCATTTAAGCGTCATCGAGGCTGCGGAAGTCAGACACGGATATTGTCGCATCAGTAAGTTGGCTTTGAGCTTTTGCTTGGTTCTAAACTAGGAATGATAAAAGTGCTTGCTTTTACTGATTCTACGTGTGTGTAACCTTTTGTTTTAAACTGCAGGCAGTTGAGCATCTTCTAGATATTGGTCATTCACCTAAATTATCAGTTCTCCACCTTAACTTGTTGATGGGCCTTATGAGAACTGTATATACTTGAATAACCCAGAGCTTCTTTGTAGCATTTAGATGCGTTTTACCTGATCATCTCAACAGCAAAATAATGACAATGATTCCAACGAAACAGGTTGTTGTTATTGTCCTGGCTTTAAAACCGCGAAACACAGTTTTTATAAGAAGTTTTGTTGCTATTTAACACGGGATTGTCACAAAGTAGGCTGATCGGTGCTTCTAATCACTTATAGCCCTCGGCGTATCAGGCACAGTCAGTGAATTTGACTCTTGAGTCATTGACAATGGCGAGACATGCACATCATAGTTTTTATGGTTAAATATTGAGTGAAAATTCACAAAAATAACTCTTTGGAACGAATTTATGGGTAGGTTTGTTTGGGTTTAATAAGATATGCTTGGTTAATGGGAATAGATAAAAATTAGAACAAGCATCATGCCGGCACGATGCCGCTTAATTGCCGTAATTTAGTTTGCATGGTGCAATTAATTATCGCCTAACTGTTGAACAGTACAGGTATATTAAAAGTACTGTAAATACTTTTCAACTGTGACGACGTGAATCTATGACCCCGATGCAAAGCATTCCATTCACTTACGTTACGAACCGAAGTTGTTCATTTTAATAATGAATAGCAACATTGATGCAAACATGTTTAATCACACTCAGACCTTTAATCTAGTATAGTTATAGAACTATACCTGAAGAAGCGCTGTACTTCAGTGAACAGTAGTAAGAACGCAACATGCCCCAAAAAACATTAAGTTATTCAAAATATTGTACAGCGTGTATTAAACGCACTTCTTATTGGTCTTGACAGTCTTTATTTTTCTTCATCAGATCTATTATCAGATGCCTAAGCATATCGACAAAGAAACTAAGCGTTTTACAGCTCATCAGATTGGCGATCCCGACCCAATAGATAATGAAAGTTCTAGTGACGACTCCGTTTCTCTTGAAAGCTACCTCAATACATATGATGAGACCGAAGGAAAAGTTTCTTCAGAGTCCGCGTAAGCAATTTTTCCCAATCTACCGAAGATTCCTTTACATTCCCATGAGAGTTAAATGGATGATTATGCAAAAAAGTGAACTCAATTGTAACTCTGACCTGTTATGCATTTTCTCACTATAAAGGCCTGAAGTATGTAATCTAATGAACAAAGATCCAGATGATGGTGTGAAACTAAGACATCACGTTGAAGCCCCCGTAGACAACCGTATGAAGAGATCCAATGGGGGATCGCGCAAACGGAGAACCCTGGATGAATACCTTTGTAAAGGTAACACTTGCTAAATCCAATTGTTCCTTCCACCCGCAAATAGGGGGCAATGGGAAAGAGCATGAAGGAGGACTACCGGAAGATTCCAATAGAGTAAATTCAACACCCCAAACTTTGGTAGGTATTCGCATTTAGCAGCTAGGCTTGTACGCGTTGTTCTTACCAACTTATTACTATCCTCTCCAAGGCACAGGTAGCCGACAAGGTTAGAACTTCACCTACACACGCATCTACTGAAAAAACGATGGAAGCGGAATTCAAATGCATGCTTAAAAATGAAACCCAAAATTGCAATGATCTGATCGAACTTTTCGAGGTAAAAATTAGATAATGGTGTTGTGGTTGATATTTTTATGTAATTATTAAAATGCTTTGGAATACTTCAACAAAATTAGCTTCCCTCCTTTTGTAACATTATTTTCGTAAAGAAATATTACTTTTTGCTGTTTAAAACAATATTTTCTTAGGCTAGTTCTGCATAAACCTGACATCTGGCATTCATATTTAACCCTTCTGTTAGTGATTGTCTGAAGCAGCATTAATTACACTGCTGCAAATAATCGTATTTGAAAACGCCCCATACTGTATGCTTTTCAGGCAAAGGCATCCATACAGAATTTACTCGGAAAACATGCTTGTTCGGACAGTTTTATAATTTTAAAGGAACTAAATGGAGTACAGGGCTGGGTAGTGTCTCACCTGGACAATATTTGCAATAAAAAAGTGCAAACTATCGAAGATTTGATTAGCAAACTGGTAAGATTTGTAAAGTTCTTTGAAGTGTACCAATATTTTGTGACTTTTTGAGGTCTACACTTTCTATTTAAGATGAAATAGCATTTTGCTATTTTAAGGCAATCAAAATTTGAACATGCCTTGTCTATTTTAAAGTTGTAAGAGTTAGTAGCAAAAGAGTAGTTCCATAATGAATCTTTAAAGCGGACGCGGTTAATTAATTATTATGAAAACTTCAACTAAACAAAGTCCTTTAATTTCAGTGTGAACGGCAAAAGCTTCTTTCAAAATATGCGCAGTTGGTGGTGCCTCGAATGAGCAATTTCACGGTGAAGTTGCAAAGTAAAGCTCCTTCGGTAGGTTAAATTTTCTCATCAAAGTCTCGTGTGCGATTGAAAGGAGTGCTCCTCTTCTGTGTCAGCTCATACGCTCATAATTCCAACCGCATAAATGTCTCATGCAAATTTTGAGGTTACTCAAGCAAATAGGAAAGCGTTTACTGCATACGTTTTGAAACACGTCAATGGTCCTGGTACATAAGATCACGGACTTACAAATCATTTAACAATGATTTCTGCGGCTTTCAAACACTTATGAACATAAGCCGGACGCCAAGAATTTAAATAACTCCACAAATCAATGTACATTTTTAGTCATGCCACCGACTTGTGGGTGAGTTGATCACAACCAAAATTACCAATTGGCTTCAAAACATGACAATATATTGGTCAGATTTTTATCAAAATATGTTTAAAATTTGTTTTCAATTACAGAACTATTGCAAAAACCAGTGTCCTGGATGCAGCAAACAATTCGAAATGTCGAGGTAAGAATTTCTTCATAGAATTATAACCGAGTAGTAAAAAGTTTGTTTTCACTGGAAGAAAATAAATGTAAGGCGTTTGCTTTAATGGTATTTGTAGGAAGCGTTACATGTTACTACTGAAACAGTGCTCAAGTACATTAGACACTAATGGAATCTCTCGTTATAGAGCCTTAAAGAGTGTGTGAAACCGGATGATCCCAATTTTGAGATCATCACTGTTGCTCAGGAGGAACTGTTGGATATATCAGACGATTTAGCACCTGTAGGGCGAGTCAAAGAACCGGTGAGTTTACTGTAACACACTGTGTAAACTTTACTTGCTAATTTGAATAATCAGGTTTCGACACTAGATTATAATTGCATTATTCCTTTGGAGGCTCTGCTTACTATTACAGCACAAAGATAGGGTAGATTTCAAGACGTCAAAGAAGTTAGAAAGTCGCAATGAGTGTCATATTGCATGACAACCCTGTTTTAAATAACCCTTTTGAATGAAATGCTTAAATATCTCCATTTTAGCTAAAATATTCTGTACTGGTTGAAATGCGCAACCCACCAAACGGAGAACGCAAATTGATGTCAATCTTCCTTTTTGACAATGTCCTTGTTTGCGCTCGTCAAAGAGTTATCGTCCTAAGAAAGTAAATCAAAACCTTTCTTTGTCTTGTCACTTAACTTGGACGATGAGGCTTAAGTAACTGAGCATCCAAAGCGCTACGACGCATTATACATACATAATAACTCATCGCATCGCAATATTTTGACTATACCAGGGGCAGTTGACATATTTTGACCGACCTTGTTAGTTAGTTCAATGAATAAATCTTAGTCCCTTCAACTTGGCGAAAGCACAAAAGAATCACTGCGACTCCTGTGTGGCAAAAAGGAGTCTGAGGCTGTGGAAGACAGGCAACTTCTGCTCCTTATGTAAGATTATGCAAGCTTTCAATATACACATTTGGTTTGCAGACACTTCACGCAAGACTCGGATAGTGATACAGCATCTGTTTCCACAAGCACAAAGGATCAATCTGACTTGATTATGAATGCAAGAACTATCAGTCGCTATGAAGTAAAGTGGTTTATTCCGCTCGAGCAATTAGATTCTCTAGATTCAAAAGGAGTAGGTGGGTCTCATTTGTTAACAAAAGCATAAAACCGTCTATTTCCACTAACACTACATGAGATCAACCAAACTAAGACGTGTAGCAATCACGTCAACTTTTGATCACCCATTTACGTTTTAATTACCTACTGAGAATGTTCTGACAGTCACGTTTCATAGTGTTTATTTCATTTGCGCAGCATTTGACGAGGAAAATCTACTTGAACGTCTCCAAAAGATTGAAACTCTAAAGCGTAGAATAGTAAAAGTTCGACAAGAATTGCAAGAGGAGACTAGTAAGTTGGACAAGGAGGTAGGCTTATTGCAATAATGGGGGATGATTATAAGATCGACCTTTGTAAACCTACTTCTATGCCACTTTAGTCGAAGAGGCAGAAGTTGAAAATTCCCAAGATTCATAGGCTTCGGTCATATCTCTACGATCTTGTAAGTTTTGTTATTTTTGAGAAAATTCCAAACATTTTGAATAAAACAAAACAAGTAAACGGCTAGGACGATTAATGGAGCAAGGCTCTAATCGAGAGCTTCTAAATGATCCTATTGTTTTCTTTAGCAAGGGGATTTGGTTCTGCAAACGCCAAAACTGCCACTATTCATTGGTACGGCAGATGGCCAAAGGTATTGCCTTCTAATGGCCTCTGAAAAGGAACGCATTACTTGGGAATCCGCCATTATGCGTGCGAAATCCGACTGTAGATCGGCTTCTAGACGCCCAAGTCCAGCTTCGGTAGGTTAACGAATTCAAGTTCACTTTATGCAATTTTGCTCATCAATATCAAAGGCGTAATGGCTGTTAGTTTTTTTTCCAAAAGCAGCATTTTCATACAAAGTGTCATAAGAGTACTTGCATGCACTTTATCCAAGGTCTCAAAACGTAATTCACTAATGCGACCATTTTCCACCACCTTCCGTGAATCACGGCGTGCCGCCAATGCGCGCAGATCGAGCACGGAATCAGAGACGTCAACACAGGAAGAGATACTGAAAAACGAGCTTTCCTATGTGATAAACCATTGCAAAACTGTAAGTCACCTCCATATATGCGCCGTTTTAGCTTATCAGATCTAAAAAAGATTTTTCTGCTTCAGGCTGTTCCACTCAATAAACTGGGAAAAGTTATCATTTCAGGTAAGTGAATTGTTTAATATGCGAGTGTCAGATTCTAGGGAATGGAATTAATATTTTCCTTAATGTCTAGGCAATGCTGTAAGCGGAATCTTGGAGGTATGTGTACACGAAATTGGTGGACTGATCGAGCCCGGGCGTAAGTTTTTTCCCCTCTTATCAACACCGTTTGATACTTTTTGACTTGCGCTTCTTTGAGATCATTTGTTGCCTAAAGTGAGTTAGTAAAGATTTGAATGCATTTCTTACCTTAGCCTACTACGTTGCAATAGAAGTTGACTTCTATGGTCTGTTTGAATTGGTGGCCAAGACAAAAAGCATAGACGATATCACGAATCCTTGTTGGAATCAGGTGAGGAAGCGATAATTAACTTGCATGCATAACTGAATAATTTGTACCAACAAAACTTTACCCATTTTAATTTAGACATTTATGTTCGAAATTGAGACATCGCAGACGATTTGCTTTACCGTGTTTCGACAATCAATTGTTTTTGGACAAGTAGAGTTGCCGGCAAGTTCCTAACCCCTTTTGCATATCATCAACGCTCAAAATACTTGCAACACGACTTCTGAAACTTGGTGTTGTTACTCACATTTTACTTTATAACGCAAGAGCGACCAATAAAATGCTCACAGAAACGAGCATATAATATTATTTGTTAATGTAAAAAAGGTACAACTCCGCCTTCACTATCTTGTATAGTGACAAATGCTCATTTGAAGAAATGACTACTGAAGCAGAATTGCAAATCTATTTATCAGCAACCGAATGTGGCATTAAACAAAATCAAGCTCTTTTCAAAGCATTGAGTTATTGCTGAAATTTTTTTGATTAATTAGCCAAGAATGTAGATTTAGCTTCATGTAATTGAAAGTGATTATTTTACGCATTGCTAGCTTGAAGATGATCAACTTGATCAAGAAAAAGTATCCCACCGTTTAAGGACTGACGAGACCGTCTCAAAACCAGTAAGCTCCCGAATTATAATCTCTACCCTTTGGACTCTAGAGGAATACGGGAAAGCACTCATTTCCATGTAATTTTAGGTGTATTTGCAAATATCAATTTTGTACAATGAGCGAAAGAAACTCAATGTGAAGTCGAGATCTAGGAAACGATCGGGTGTGTTTGGACACCCTCTTGAGGAAGTTTTGAAGTGTGTATTCGCTATTTATTTGCATTTATAGAAGCCCAAAATGTCCCAGCTATGAAATTTTTTGACCTAGATATGTTGACTCTACTGGTAAATAGTCTTCAACGTAACATATATGCACTGTTTGACAAAAATGCAACCAAAATCCCATTTGGCCTCAGAAATAAAGTATAAATGGTGCATACACTATAGCTAACGGGAAAGTGGATCGAATCCTGATAGTTCTAGTGAGGGTTTCCCACATAGAAGTGATCCAAAATATTTTGTCCGACTCCCTGCCATTTCATAGTAAACCTTTAAGCAAAGTATAACTGAGTAGTAAATTTGTGTTACGATCAATTTTAAATCTAGACGGGACCAGGCCGACCAGGAGAGATTAAAGAAACAAATGAGTAGCACTAAAAACTGCGAGGAGTTGCGAGTTCCTGTGCTGGTTACCGCCTGCGTGGAGGAGATAGAACGACGAGGATCTCAGGAAGAGGGTATTTATCGAATTAGTGGTGCAGTCACTACCGTCTCCAGCCTTCAGGGTCTTTTTGATCGTGGTGAGTTACCTTATGGTTACCAATAGCTAAATTGACGTGTTTCTATCACCTGTTCCGTGTTGATAGTGAGATAAATCATCCACACCTATGTTATTCAAAACATAATGTACAATTCCTTAGCTCACCGATGAAACATGAAATACAAAATAACTTTTGTTCAAATTGTACGGTACATAAGACGGTCAGATTCAGACGGTTCAATTTTTGCCAGCATTCAACTTTGGTCTGTAGTTATTTTTCTATCAACGTTATTCTGATATTCATGGTATTCGAATGGCCCCTAGAAATTAGTTGAAAGGTTGTCAGACGGCTCCTGGTTAGGATAGAATGACGCGTTTATCTTCATTAAAGCAATAAAACTGTTTGAGGCAAATTTGTTTTCATTACCTTAGGCATAAAACTTCAACTGGTTCATTTTACTAGGAATAGTTTTTTCCTTTTGGTGTCTTCGACTCTTGAATTCTTGCATCACAAAAATCTTCTCTTAGTGGCAGGATCAATTGGGAAAAAATTTTACTGTATCACTTTTACTCCATAGATACCAACTTGGCAGTTAAACAAATTGGTGACTACGACATCCATGTGATAAGCAGTCTTTTGAAACTCTTCTTTCGAGAACTTCCAGAACCAATAATACCTACAAACAGCTTCAGCGACCTTGTCAAAGCTTCAGGTACTTTATTTTACCATAAATTGATTTTCTATCCAGCACGTTAACACTTGCGTGGTCGAGGATAATCTTGTTGTCATTTTCACATGATTATGAAACATTAGTAAGGGCATATAGCGTCTAAGACTCTGAACGCAAAACATCTTTACATTTTCCAATGGCAATAATGACAAGTAAATTAGTATAAAACAATTAAATAATTGTGTTTGTTTGTTCTGAAGCACAATCTGATGAGAGGAGAAAACTGGAGGAATTTAGTCGTATCTTACGGAAAATGCCTCGAGTGAATTTGGACACCTTTCAATATCTCATGGAACACCTTATTCGGTAGGTAAATTCCACTTAATTAACAGAATTCCTTTTAATAGCCTCGGAAATTGTTTTCTCCAAAATCAAAATACTAAAGATCATTGAGGTTAAATAAACTTCAAAGCTGGTTGCAATTTCACCGAATTCGTGATTCTGCTTATGCCTTGCTTGCTACAACTGAGAATTTTATGCAGCTTGAAATCAGGTTGTGAACACCAAATGCCTAATTTGATTTCACATGCTTTGCTCAAAGTATTAACTTGGCAATGAATGGTAAAAACGTGCTTTTTATCCCAACTAGACACCATTTTATGTTTCGATGGGTCGGTTTTCTTTGCACGGGTTATGCAAGTTTATCCACAAGAGCAATATGAATGGAGAAAATTCACTTAATCTGGCGATCTAGATGCATCTGTGCGGGGCCATGTGCAACGCTTCATAGGGCTGTAGTCAAAGATTACTTAAGAAATTTCAGTTTAAGAGGTCATCTGGTTGGTACTTTTTAAACCTTTAAAATTTTTCCCTGTATATAAAGCAAAGTACTCAGACAGGCAGGATTTTTGGGGCCGATCACTTTTTCACAGGGTTTGGGCAACCAAAGTGCAGAAGAAATACATGACCCGAACAAGTTATTTGACGCACTTTAGCAAGAGCCATGTGTAACGTTACACTTGAGGTGATTCATTTCAATTCCAGAGTGTGCCATTATGAATCGGACAATAAGATGAACTTGGGAAATCTCTCAGTAATTTGGGCAATGACCCTTTTCCAGCCGGAGAACATGCCTGCACCTCCACTAATCCCTTCCGCGACTGTGGAAACCTCAGACGCCAAAAATGCACCTTCTCAATCGTTACAGTCGGCGACATCGATCAGCATGCTGCAGACCATGGTCCTGAGCACAATTTTTGATGCTTATGCCAACGGGAAACTGGATTTGCCAACCCACAGAAGTGCTTTTTAAATTGTATTTGTATTTTACCTCTTTGTAGCCCCGATTTAGTATTTTCTCGCATGAACAAACCGAATGAAGGTACGGTTTGTGGTTCTTCTCTGTAATTTGGCTTTTATTAAAAAATACTGCATATAAAGGCCTCTTAAAACCGTGTAGCAGAAGATGAAAGATCTACGCAGTGTCATGTCATAAGTTAATGAAAATTAGTAGACATCGCATAATTTCGGCATGCTTTTCAAAATGTTGTTGAAGAGACCTATTTTGGTTAATGCATGTTTGAGCATACACGGTTTTCTAAACCAATGGGCATACTTCCACTGATTTCCCGGAACACTGTATTTGAGTGATTGTACGATTTTTTGACAGAAAATTGATTTTAAAAACATTGATAGGTTGCAACACCTCTTAGCGCGCAATTTTTTATTGCCCGCTAAAGTGGACCAGGTTGTTCTGACCTCCTTCGGATTTGATGCAGCGGGTTTTCCAGTGAAGGAATAAATTTGCCAACTTTGGAGACTCGGGAAAATTTGTTTCAAATGTCCGGCAATTTGAAAGAGCACAATTTGTTTTGGTTGGAATTACCACCAACAGACTACATCCAAAGAGACAAAACATGAAAATACTCACTAAAGTTGATAGGTCTGTGTTTTTGTAAGATTGCTGGCAGTAGCTTTGGAAGTGTCAAAAAATATGCTTTCGCCTTGAAGTGATTTTGAATATGACTCTATGGAGCCTCCAGATACCTAGATTTGATGGCTAGCTTCTTGACCATAAGATCTTCTGATTCAGATCAAATACCATTTCAAGGATCAGGGATATTAATAAGTTCGAGTGTTGCGCAGACGTTTCGATCACTTATAAGTATTCGAAACTGTTGAGTGAGTTGTAAGTTATCTTTTGCTTAACATTATCTGCCTAAGTTGAGGCTTGGAAGCCATATGGGTTTTATTTCACTTTTGCTGATCAGTTTGGTAAAAGAATGCACTTCCACGATAGCTTAAGCAACCTTACTATGCTGTGTATAAAGTGCAGAAGTAACTTAATATGGGCTTACGTGAATCACTTTTCCAATTCGGCAGGTTTCGACTTTAATTGCGACACGAGGCCATGCGAGGGATCCATGGTATTGTACCTTTTAATGAAGTATGCAAATTTTCAATAACATTCCAACGATACTTGGTGTGTAGAACGTTTTGGTTTAACCCACACTAAATCAGCTTAGGCACGCATGTGTTTCCTTTCTCCCTTTACTGGCGTTCTACCTGCCAGTATTCAGTAGTATGCGCTTTTCTACATCACATGGAGCATTTACTTAAAGTTACGGCCTTTGTATGGAGGTTTACACAAACAGATATTTCCCGAATGTATTAAAAAAAGCAAATAAAGTAAGTCCCACGTCTTAAATTGCATTTGCAATGGGAAGTAAGGCAAGTTGAAGTAAATTATTAGTTGTCCTGCAGTAACCACTAGTTACCGATGCAATAAATGATCGTACCGAATAAAAGCTTTTTAGAAAAGTTCATTTAAATTAGGAATTAAATGAGTATCCGATATAGAACCAACACTACTTCTAGAAACACGACGCATAGTGTCTCCTGAATATTAAAAAACTGATAAAACAGATATAAAATATATTAAAAATGCTATTAAATATGCCAGCTGTTGCTACGAGCTTGGGAAATTTCCAGTGCATTAAAAAATTATTGCAAAATAGATTTTTCCTACTCTTGGGGTAATCTACGCCTTAGCAACAAATGGCGTTTGGCCGGGGAACGTTTTATAAGCCTGGAGAGACAATTAGTTTGGCAGTGCCAATGCTAGTAACAAGGAAGTTTCATGTTCGAGGCGTTTCTGGTGGCGAGGAAGCTGACAAACGAAAAATTGGAAATCTGCGTGAGGGGGGATTGAAAAGCACAATTTGTATTTACCCTAACTCCAACGTTATTTTTCCGTCACTCAAGCCTAAGTGCATTTAACGCTCCCAAATTTTATCATCTACTTCATAATATAAATGAATGTGGCTACAGAAAATTGACTTTTTACTTGCCATAAGAATTTGTCAGCTATATTGAGAAAAGTATATATTCCATCAGCATTGCGGAGTTTGTGCTGTTGTACACAAGACTGGAACAGAAAATTCGACACTCTAGAATGGAAAAACTACATGGTACAATTATAATCCAAAATGGTATAAATGTAAAGGGTAGTTATTCTGAGCGCTTACCAATGAACATTAAATGCATGTCAAGGAGATAGCAGATAAAGCCTTTTATTCATTGACAGAGGGTAATGAAGAGAGAATTGCGGTTTCCCGTACAACAAAAAATGGAATTTTTAATGTTTTAAAGCTGTGTAAATAGGCTCCTTCAAAATACGTTCAATGATGCGCTGCAAAGCTTTGCCAGATGAGATTTGAGACATAAAACGAGTCGGGCAATGCGACCATGATTACGAGAAAGCTAAAATTCAGCACAGCTGTCGTAGCCCTAGATCGCGCATCTCAAAAATTAGAAAATAAAATCAACTTAAGTAGAACCGTGCTTTAAAATAAAAACTTAATTACCGCCTGAAAAATAAAATAATCTAATCTTACCATGATCCATTGTGTACCACTTTACAAAACTATTCCAAACTAATGCTTACACTTTTGTAATTAATTCCTCCGTAACACGATATAATGAAGTCATCTAGGCCAAATCAAGAGTTTCAAGGAGGTTTTTAAACATACACAACTTTGTTGTATTTTGCATGCAGTAATTCGGAACTTCAACACCTATAACATCTTTCGCAAGCAAATTAGGACGCTTTTGTGGGGGGAAATTATTGCTCTAAAATAATGTTTCCAGTCTCCAAGGCATACAGCTTCCTCCCCGAAAGACACCACCTTATAATAGGACGCGAATCATGTTTTGATATTTCTGATGAAGCTTATAACAATCGAAGCCTACTCAAAAGTCAACCAAAAAGGTGCATATACTTTGTTGTGCAACGTGTAAGTCCTGAAGATTCGCATTTGAGGTAGCATGGCGATTTACCAACACTGGTGTTAGGCGTAATACTTTTAACAAAAACAAAGCTGAAAAGGCAAGCAGTCTTGGGAAATATTTACAACCAAACACATACGTTTGTAAAAACAGACCACCCATTTTTAAAACAGACCGACTGTGTGGGTATTTTCAGCTGTTTTACAAATAGTGTGATCGACCACTAGTGATAAAAATAAGGATCTTTTTGTAAAGAATAACCCAACCAAAAACGACTTTTTTTCAAATTGTTCGAATACTGCTCTTACACAAGCGCGCAGAATACTATACCCTTCTCAATAAACAATTATAAATGCCAACCTCTTTTTAACAACTATAGTACTCAATAACCACTTGTTGATTAAGGGAAGGTAAAGTAGTGTCGATAGACTTAGCATTAGTGGCATTATATTTTGTTAAGACAAGTGGATTTTCATATTTTCAAGACACCAAACTCAAAAATTAGGCTGTGTTTGTTCGAATGTATGTGCAACTATAGTGGAACGATGGCGATGCCGTAATTAAGCACATGGGTCATGGTTTAAAGGTCACTTTTTTGGCTTGATCACTACCACTTTAACACTTGACTGGCTTATCGATGGGACATGGAATTCATATCATAATCACCGCAATAAATAGGGAGACATCAGAAGAGTAGTAGCTGAGTTGAATAAGTTATATTTTATAGTAGCCTTTTAAAAGAACTTGTACTTGCAGAGAGCACAAAGCTTTACAATCGTACCATTTAATCTAATGGTAGCATTGGAAATCAGTGACGAAATCAGTACGAAACGTTTACTCGACGTAAGAACAGCAGAAAAGAAAGAATTTTATGAAAATTTAATTCTTCCACAAGGTCGTCAATGCATCCTCAGACGTACTCTAACCACATGAGCTTTTGGTGTTTGTAGATTGCACTTCCACTGGACCGCATAGAACTCCAGCCATATCCGTGGCTCTTCCAATCTTCTGTACTTTAACAATAAATCGTCCACACATTTATAACTTATTACAATTTCAGGAATGACTGAAGACGTTGTATTAAAATATTCTGGATAAAACATTCGTGATTTTGCTCTTTAACGATGCCCTATCACGTTTATATTACGTAAAATTGAGTAAAATGATTGCACAAAGTCATGAAAACAACTCTTTTCTATACCAGTATAAAACTGCCATTAGACAAGATACAAGCACTGTGGTACATTTGAATGCTTGGACCTGATAATGATTTCAAACGCGATAAAATTTAGTCTTCAAACAAAACATTAATAGAAATCAATTGAATTATCACCAAAAATAAATTGGTTTTATGAATTGGTTTTTCCGAAATTTGTTTTTTACAAGGAGTCTTGAATGAGCTTGCGATAAGATTTTCCCTTAATAAAGCGCATCAACTTGGGATTTTAAAGTTTGCTTTCACTAAAAAGTCAACCATGGACACTTGCTACGGCTGATGCTATCGGCGGTGAGTCGCTGCCCCGATTATTCACAAATCGCTCCCAAAAAATCTAACCCTGGAGGTGCAGATTCTGTTAGCGATGCACATTTGCATTGTTGTCTTGAGTATGCAATGCAACGAGCTAGGCTTTTCCCAGTAAAACAATTTCCAAACATTAGGTTCGTTAATTAGTTCACTGCATTTTCCCTTATTTACTCTGAGGGAATTCAGCCCAAACTATAAGCTGTTCTATAAGGTTTAGTCAATTGACTTAAAGATGCCACAATGCTTCACGGCATCCTGTAGGTAAGTAAGCAAAAGTCCTTACATTGTGAAACAAGTCTTTATAAAAAAACTTATTTGTACCCCTATCACAACGCATGAAAAAATGCACCAAGTTTATAAAATCACAAGGCAATAGACTGTTTGGACTAAAGGTTAAAAAGTTTCCTAAAATCCTCATTTTTCTCCAGCATTTGAGCACGTTTACGGACTTCGGGTTCAGGGATGCCATAGGATGGTGGGATCTCAAGGCCAGCGTAACCGAAGTGGCGCATCATCTCGTAGGATTTAGACTTTTGAATTAGGCTTTGGGAAATTCCGGAGCCTGGCAGAGACCACTGAGTCAATGCTTCTGTGTAGATCGGAAAGACCACTTGCGAGGTACTTCGTTCCTGTCTATAAAATTAAGGTGACTTTTGGATTCCGTTCCGAATTTTATAAATCAAATCAAGGCGCAACAATTGCGTTATAGCAGTGTAGTAGTTACGAGGTTATCTGCATTGTACCGAAGTGCAACTGTCTATCATGTGGAATTTGCATTAATTGCATCTCCCAGGAATTTATAACTGCTCCTCAAGATTAAGAGTGTTTGACAGTTGCTTAAAATTAAATAAGGATATCGTTTTTCTTCCATTGATGTTACATGGAGCCAGCAGGGGTGAAAATACTGGAAATTCAAGACATGATTTGTTCACAGTCTTATCCCCATAGGAAAAAATTTATAACAAAGTCTCAATTGAATAAATAGCTTTAAAGTGCATGGTTTATTTGTTCAAAAGTGTTTACCGATTGCAACACGTCTACATAAAATAAAACAAAGAATCTAAATTGAGCTGCTTCAAAGTGGTGTTGAAAGTTTTAATCGAAGTAGGAGCTACATAAGTGACAAAGCGGCCTTCACAAGAGCCATTTCTAAACATAAATAGTATTTACAGCCAAATTTATAGGAGAATCAGATGCCGGAACAATAAATTAAGATGGGACGATGCATTGTTTTGGCTCGATCCCAAAAAACTGTATTAGCATAATCAGTGCATTTTTTAATTACAACTATTTTTCTGGGCAATTTAAAAATAAGCCATTTGAAAATTCAACAGAAGTACGTGATGGCTAAGCTATGATCCATCAGCTTATAAATTGGTTATCGAAAACAAATAACGAAAGTTTGGCCCAGTCTAGCCTCAATTTTAAAAAGGAAGTCTGAGGGAATACGGTCTTCAAAAGTGATGAAATCTTCCGAAATTAGCTACTTTTTGAGGTAAGCATTCACTAAGGTAACAAGCTAGGCATTAAGATAATACCAGATCAGGAAGAGAAGTCAACACAGAGGTTCTATGGGAAAAGCCCTCTCCCAGTGGCGAATCTGCACACCTATACCTCTCATTGTTATCCGTACAGATTAAAACTTCACCTTCTAGGATTACTAGTAAACTGCTGCTTTGAACAAAGATTATTTTGCGTTTAAGTTATTGGGGCAAAATCTGTTAAATTGCTCATTTTCGTAGCTATGGTTGCAAATAATCTAAAACTTAAAAAAGTCTTTAATTCGAATTTGTTAGATCTGGTGGGAAAAGTTTTGCTGACTGTTAATAACATCAGTGCTATTTTTACGATTATAGCCTTCGAATATTGAACAACATCAAAGAAAACCAAGAATGGCTAAAATACTTGGCTTCATACAGCTCGATAGAATGTACCTGCTTCGATTTCGTGACAATCGGTACTTGTTGATTTTAACATTAATTCATTGGTGGTATTGATGTAGAATGTATGTAATGCTACAGAATTATCTAATAAATCTGCGCGATCCAGATTTTTGTTTGATGTTTCAACTCCATCTTCCACCGGTTCATATACGCTTGCGGTAAAAAGCAAAAGTTGCAAAAATAGACGCTTTTTTTGCGAATAAAAAGTAGCACCAAGAAACATTGCCAAAGCTAGCCTATAAAAAAATTAAGAAGTCGGATGAATTTTAGGCTAGTAACATATGGCCCTTTGGATAGACGAAAGATCTACACTCTTAGCTAATACCCAAAACTGGTAAACGACAAACTGAAATAATATTTAAGGTGGTCAGAGATGAAAGACCAGGTGCTCGGAGAACCAATTAGTAGATCAACACGGGGACTGGATGAAAGTAGAGCCTAAAAAGTCAAATGCTTGTGTACATGAGACAGAAAATTATTATGCCTTTCTAAAAAGTGTATTTGTTTCATTAGTATGATTAAATTTCTGTACCAATTTGGCGAGGCGTTACTTGTTGATAAACAGCGTTCAAGTAGAATATCAGGACCATTGGAAGTGTGCTGTAGTATAAATCCAATGACAAAAAATAACAGTTTTTAAATAATAATGAAAAGAAAACCCTATAAACGAACGTACTGTGGAAGATTTACTCCTCGCATATTTTGATCATGCTGTAGCACCACTTCATCCCATGGGACACCGAGCCATCCTGGAATCAAATATTCATTTACGTAGCTCAACTTCGTTTAAAATAAGTCAAAAAGCGAGAGTTAGTTATGATCACAGAAACAAACCAAGACTTTCCTTTATGTTTCGCATGCATTTGCATACAACAGGCACAAGCAACTTGGGGATTGGAGAAATTCGCTGGTCAAAATGGTCTAACAGAGAATTCAATACGTAACATCTCATCAAAACTCCCTTTCAACCAAAAATTTGACATTTGTCAATGTCGGGACTTGGGTGTAGTTCCAAGCGTCAAAAAGTTTTTAACCCTTTTGCAGACCATCTATCGTGCCGCCTCATTCTTTCCTATTCATTCTTCACCATGCCTCTTGTAAGTTTTAAGCAGCTCAGTATATGGACAAGCTGCGTGGAGATTTCGATTAAAGAATAATGGTTACGTTGATCACCTACCAGAATATTAAGAATGCATAAATTTCTCTACGCATTCGAGGTAAAATCTGGGGATTAAATAACACTATTTACCAAAACTTGTCGAGCTAGTTATTTTAAATGTGAAACTTAATTCATTGCAGTGTCTATAACAGGTCTAGTTAATTGTCTTGGCATATGTAGGAGTTGGACTAGGGAGAGATGATGCCATATTCGAGATTACTACAAGATTCTACAAGTTACTTGGAGTTGTTAACACCCAAAAAGCGTTTGAGAAATTAAAAGGATGTGACTTATAACGCGGACAGACCTACCAAGAATACCCTTCATCTGTTCCCTTGGGCGTAGCACAAGGTCTTCGTAGCGAACAACCCTGCACCTTGATGAGTTTATACAGTCTGGTAGCACGTGCTTGTAGTGTTTGTTCCATGCCTCCAACACAGTCTCCGGTTTCGAATAATCCACACTTGTTATGCGTATGCGTCGTCTGAGAAAAAAACAAGGAGTAAACATACAGTTAAGGTACTTCAAGTGTTAAAAGGCACGCAGAAATGCATTACCGAGCATTTAGAGAAAGTATATCCAAATAGCCTGAATTCTGTTTAATATTTTCAACTATGAAACCTAGTTCTACACAAAAGTTAAATTGGCACAAAAGAATGGCATTTTTAGTATTACCGTTTGCCTACATTACAATAGGCAAATATCGTTGCCCAATGGAGTACCTAACTATCGTTGCTTTTTTTAAATTCTACTATTAAAATTTAGAAAGAGCAAATCCATGTTCAGTAACTTCGTATTGAATCACTTATGTGGCAAAACCGAGCAAACATCTAGCGATGCCGTATTTAGCCAAGTTTGTGGAAAAATGTTGACTTCATGCACTAATATCCTACTGCATAGAGCCTAGGCTGAAACATGAAAAGAATAAAAATATTAAGCAAAATCAAATTGGAGACATACGTCGTACCGTACCCAAATTACAGCCAGGTATCAAAGATGGGTTAAAATGCATGAAAACAGTCACTCTGAGAACTTCTTTATTCTAGTTTTGGTGTCACGAAATGGAGAAACTAAAAGTTATTTAGGCTTCGTAACTTAATGCGAACTCCCCTTACTTTTCGGTAGCTATGACACAATAATGAAATACTTTCGTAAGTGAATGAATTGTTAAACAAAACCTATGACCAACGAAGAGCTGGAACAAAACTCTTCCTTCCAATTTACATACCCAATTTGTGAAAAATCAAAGAGAGGTACTGTTGCTGCACCCGTTAAAAGGTTTAAATATGACTTAGTTAGTCGTAGACCATTAATTTTCAAACACATGCTCTGCATAATTTAAGATGCAGAATAGAAGCCTATTTGAGGACAAACGGAGTATCAAAGAAAGAGATTTGTATCAGGCGCTACAAATAACACGTTTTGGCACGACTAATCCGCGTTGCAAAATGAAGGCATTAAAGTCGTCAAATAGCATCGCCAACAATACACTAAGTATTCTTTATCGCATTCGGGCTGCCATTGGATACTTTTGTTTCAAACAAGCTCTAATTATAACAAATATTAATACTCCATAGTAGTTGGTTGATCACAAAATATTTTTAAGTTTGGGATTGCATTGCGCACTTAATTTCCTTAAAATAAACCAATGATGGCTTTTCTTTGGGTGTGATCAAATTAATTTCCTGCTTGATCGCTTTTATTTGTAAATTTTTTTATTGAGAGGTTAGCCTTCCTTTGAATCTACAAGAAAAAAACACATTGCGCTGCCTTTTACAATCCAGTCTCAAAACTGTACTTAGTCCCAATTATGACTCGAACTGTTGATTGATGCCTTACATACATTGGACTGCCTTCCTTATAGAATAGATAACTATCAAGGACATTATTATCACGTTTGGAATGTTTAAAACTTGTATTGCAAGTAGGCGGTGATCCTACATGACTATTTTGCGATGGTAATGAACTAAGTGGAATGTTTTTGCAGTGCCAGTACTTGTGAGTAGGGATATATGAATTCAAGTGTAGAAAATCCACTGATAAACATCCACGAGGGAGGGAAATCCAACCAGGTCACTCAACTGGATCAATTGAGCTTATCGCAATGAAGCAACAGCTTGTAAGAATTTTCATCTTCTTAATGTTTCTTTATTTATGGGTCAAATCGATTTGTCTGAAAAAAACGCCACATTATTGCCACACTAAAACTTTCATCATGACTATTAGTAATTTATGTGGAAAGTATTGGAAGCCAATATGTGGAAGAGGGTCGATAGAATGCCTAATTTTATAAAATGGAAGACAGTAGACAACTTTTCGCTCACCAATCCCTCACATTCAAGCAATGACGTTCATTAATGATTTAATGAATCCTCCTGTACTTAAATGTCAGACTGGTTGGGTCATAGGTCGCAGAAATCATCCCATGTCTCGTGTGCTACTGACTAAAAAGAGAATTAGTGGGTTTTGCAAAAGTACGGCCTTTATTTAACTTCTCTTTGCCCGTAATTTGATTTTGCTGCAAATAAATTGAAGTCCACTAAAAGGCATAGAGATCAACATGAACTTCAGAAAGATGTTTCAACATGTTGGATCACAAAACGTGGAGATGGATGGCGCAAAATGCTTAACCTAGCGTTTGAGAATTCGCTAGGTTAAAGTCTAATAACATAGAAGTTTGAAGATAATTAGACACAAGCATGCTAAGTGTCATCTGAATCAATGCTTCGTAAAAGTATGATTCTGTATCTTTAAAAATTGGGAAAAAAACTCCAGAACCACTTAGATAAGTTAGCTAGTGTAATATTAATATGGTACTTATTTTTCATACCTTATTTGGGGGTTCAAGAATATATAAGATTTAAAGAGGATCTTCATTTAAATCAACTTTATCCTTTAATAAAAGGCAACTGTAGAAAAGGTTTGATTTAATACATTACCTATGATAAACCCGCAAATAAAAGGAATACAAACAATTGCGATTCTCTGCTGTATTTATGGGGCAAAGACAAAAGAAATGTAAAATACTTACTTTTAAAGCAACTAGTTTACAGTCAGTGAAGCAGAAAATCGCTTGCGTTTCGAAGGTCTATCATGCATAAAAATGCGGAATAACGTCCTTCTGAAAAACACTCGCCTTAGGTGGGTGGTTGTTCGAAATTCGCATTACCAAAGAATCCTTTAAAGAGGCGGAATACTGACCTCAGAACGGAGTTGGTAACGGCTCGTCCATCTCGTACCATAAGAATAAATTGGGATTTGGGATAGAGATGGAGAAGTTGCTTAAGGCAGAGATCTATGAAGGGGTCCTTGGCGCACAGTCTTTCAGCGTTGGGACCAGTGTTGTGGAGCAACGTGCTGATAGCTCGCACAAAAATTGAATCGACCAGTTCATGCGTGATGTTGGCACCATGCAGTCGTCCGAACATAGGGTTAATTTTGAAAGAGTAAAGATAGAGCATGTGCGGGAGAATGTGGGTCTCTGGACCACATCGCACGCTTGGATGCACATCTAGTAGTACGCGCATCAGTGTTGTTCCTTAAGGAGGAGAGTTCAAAACATCTTTTCAAGATAACACCAACTATTGTCCGCTAACTCAATTTCCTACTCAAAAAAATTTCAGCGTTATTCACAGCATAGAATATGCAGTCAATTCCCGATTGATTAATAGCCCTTAAGCAGAAATTCAGCTTATTTTTGCATAAAATTACCGTTACATGTTCTACTCCTTGATAAGCATCACCCATTATGATGGCTATCAACAATGCATGTTTTGGATTTATTAACCGATGTTGAAGCTTTTCATAATCATAATGTAATAAATGGGCACTTTTTTACTTTCGACGTAGGTTTAGCCTCAAAAGCGCTAGTCCATCCTTTTGTTCATCGGTCTGTGTGCTTTCATGTGACTTTTTCATCCAATTGCAATCTAAAGCAACTATCGTGAAGACAGAGCTGCCACAATGGCCTTCAAGGCGCGAGGTATTGTAGTAGCTATAGCAATGTTCCACTTACGTAAATATTTAGGACAGAGTAAAAACGTTCCCATAATGTACGGTGAACAAGGCCTTCAGCCAAATGGTTTGTTACCTCACTTTTGCCTAGCTTGAACACCTCATTTTCGGTTACTGCAGAGGGATCACGAAATAGTTTAAAAATGAACAAAGAAAGAGGGACACAACAATATGCTCATCACATTTTTGCAAATAATTTGTCAATTATTGAAAGCAAAACGTAAAATTAACATTTCATTTGTTTTCAAAGGCAAAGAATAAGCTACCTTGAGTCCACAATATTGGATTGTGGATCGTAGAAAGTGCTAAAGCACATGAACTCAGAACCTTTGGAAAATTGCAATTACATTAAGCATGTAAACTGCAAAAAGAATGGTAAACATACCGCTTCTGGGATAGCCACCAATGAAAATGAAGGGCTCATCACTTAGCGAAGCAGTATTGGTGTTTAGTGGATCATTGCAGGTTGGGATTATGCAGGGAACAGCGTGCAAATAAAAGAGGAGGCCGCAAATGCATACAAGGGGGACGAGGATGAACTGCAACCGGTTACGAAATAAGCACATGAGAGGCATTTTTTCACTCCTTCCTGAAACGTAACAGGTAGTTAAATAGGCGAAGCCCACGGGGCCGTAAAATCTAAAATACGGTTCTTGACATGGGTGGGTGTGGTCACACTGAACCAAGTACCAGCAGTGGACATTGTTCCAAGCAAATTTACTGCGCTTGAATATTTGTAAAATAGGTATGAGAAGGAAATCCACGTGTACATCAGCGTTCCTGGTCTAATGTTACAGCAAATTAGTGCATTACATAGCATAAAATGTTATTTTGTAATAATCAGAAATGCTTAAAAAATTCCCATTGTCAGAACGCTAGTGCTAACAGCTATTTACTAGGCATTTTGTAGCATCTACACCACAGTACTGAATTTTTTAGGCAAAATTAACTTTACCACACGTTAGCAATGGTAGTTAAAACGGAGAATCCGCTAAGGATTACATAAACGGTTATGCAACTAAAAAGGTGAAAAAAATTTGTCAACAGTAGCAAGTAGTTAGTGTTTTAAATTCGATGCGTTTTCCGACAATTATTTAACCAAAAACGTCTTCTTTTAAAACTGTGGCATTGGTTAAGCACTACCCATTCAGGAAATTAGCCCTCCTGTCCGCTATTTTTTGTTCGCATATCCATTTGATGTTTAAGCTTTCAAATACTTTCTTCCTACTTACACTGAAGATGCAAAAGGTGTGTAAACAGCAATGTCAATAAACTGCATCAAAAAAATTGGGGATTTATGAGCAAAGAAGATTGCATTTCTGGAAATACTAACGACCATAAGGAGTTCGACGATGTTTTGGTGATTCTGCAGTGTTACATTTATGTAATGGAGGTCTAATTTCGTGAAAATGGAAACAAAGCAGAGTTGTAAAGTTTAGGACTTCTGCAACACCGAATGTCAGGGTGGAAGTGCTAAGTTTGTAAATCTAATGAGGAACGTTAATACAGCAATCTGAATGTCTCCGGCAAAGTCTTATTCATAGCAGAACTGTTTACTAATTAATGTTTAGATGGAGAGCACTGCCATAAAATTTTGCAAGGAGCACCTCCATACACGCTACAATGGTAAAATCTCGTTGAATGACGGTTGGTTGTAATGAAACCATCCTTGATTCACTGCTTACCCATTTATAAAATAAAAAAGAACACATCTGTCACAACTGGCGTGCTAGATCTTATCTCTCCTCATTATAAAATTTTACAGTTAACCGTTTTTTTCCAAAGAGCGATTAATGAGCCTTTCCACTAAAATCTGTTTGGCCCAAAATCACCACTATTAGGGTCTTTTCGAGGATTAGATGATTCGTATAGCTGGATGGGTTGACTCTCGCCAAATTCTTACATCTATGGATCAACATGGAACTAGGGTTTGAATTTAACCATGACTTGCATTCGTTTATTCGCATAAATTGAAGGGCACCATTTATAGTTGCATGGCAAAATGAAATACCGACGGGTGTCCCCATAAAAACTAATGCTGAATCAAAAAGTTAGCCAGTTTCCAAGATCCAAAAGTGAACAAAGACTTGGTACTAAAATCAACGCGTCTGACCCACTACCCTAAAACTGATTTCTAATAACGAAAAATAGTGCAACCGCGCTCTAGGATCTGTTGGTAAAAAGGCAAATAACTCTAAGGTAAAAATGCATAAACTCCCCATCTATATCATTTGCCATGTCACTAGTAAAATGGGCGCATCGACTCGCGCAAAATTCGACAGCAAATCAAAAGCCAGGACAAAGCACTCAGCGCTGCATAAAGGTAAAAAAAATTACTTGTCTCAAAACCTAAACGGAACTATCTTATCCCAAAGAAATAATACTACAGGAAAAAAAGCATTTGACCGCAAGCACCTATTTATGCTTAGCACATATACAGCGGTTATGGTTCAATGTTTTCTAAAAATGGTCAGTCACAACAAGTGCGCAGATAAAGCTTAACAGTTGGGTTCTATAGAAGTTTTGAAACAAAACGTTATGGGAAGATTTAGTATCAAAACTGTCAAGGAAATATTATTTAGACCAAGTGTAGCCAAGTAGGTTGAATGAACTCCAAACTGAATCGACACCTTCAAGCAGAGCTATTGTAAAAGCTAAAAATAAATGGCAGCGAATTGATTGGGTTATTAGATAGAGTATCAATTTTTAACCAGAAATCAATTATGCAGTTCATTTAGGGCCATACAGGCGCCTGAGAATTGAGGACGAAGGTCTTGAATTAATAATTTCCAACAAATAAATATTGCAAACCAGAGGCTTAATTAGGTAGCATATATAAATTAGGTCTTCTCAAAGATGTCAAAGCTCAAATTCTGCTAAAATTGATCCATTTGCTAACCAGTCTAAAAACATTGGCAAACATGGTTTAAATATAATAAAGTTTGTAGACACGTGCCACTGAAGAGCGAACCGAATTACAAATAATGGCCCCATAGAAGAGAAAGATTAGTGCCGCAGTAAACCGCGTCTCTGATGTGTTAATCTTTTTTGCACATGTTTAGTCGAACTTATTTTTGAACAATTATGGAATTATTTTAGAATATCAATCCATTAAAATATGCGAACGATTTAAAATTCTTCATGCAGAACCTACGTTTCTAGATATAAAGTGTTCGACTGATAAATTTTTAACATTGATGAGAAAGAAACCTAAGTGGGCTAATAAAAAGTGCGCTAAGTTGAGAACAGAAATGCAATAACAAATATTCATTCACGTAGCCTTACAAGCTAACACCAGTAAGTAATGTCATGGCACAATAAATTATTCATGCAGACAATGGTTGCTAATACACAAGGGTTGGTTCAATAAATAACAAGTGGTGTAAAACACGACTAGCACATAGAAATAAAACCATGAAAAACAAAAATCAAGCATAAATGAAGAGTTGAACGGTTTTGTAAACATGTAAAAACACATACTTACACTCCAAAACTCCTTAAGCAACAAAAGCAGCAAGGAAGTTAGCAATAGGTCAGGGTTCTATAAAAACGAATTTTTCGAAAGCTTTTTTTACCTTAACTCAATAACAAAGGATCCTTTAATGCTTTACTGTTCTGTGTAGAACATGTTAACTACTACTAAAATTGTACTTTGGGTCTGCCATTTTTTTCGCTGAAAAAGCCTAGAAGCAATAAGCAGGCAAAAACGCCCCATAAACCATTAAATGAGGCAAAAAATAATTGCCAAGTGGAATGAAAACCACACTAAGACAATCCTTCTTTAAAATCTTTGATTTTACTGCAACAATTAGCACCAAAAGGTAAAAAATGCTCTTATCTTGGAACTTGCCAAATGGTCGGCGTCCTAACAATTTAAAGTTTAACTAGGCAAAGTGAGATACGAACCACCTTGTTTCCGCAGAAATGCTCCCGATGACCTTTAGTTGATGCACTAAAACACAGAAGGGCTTCAGGCAATATGTTTGCCTAATAACCTAAATAGGCAAAGCACTGGCATAAATAAGCTTGTAAGCGCAAAAACTATTTTGTTAACGTATTATCTAAACGCTACAATACCTATTATGGCTGCTTGCAATTTAAATGAAATACGCCTTAGAAATACATGAACATTTATGGATCAAGTGAATCCCTTGATTTTTGAAGTTCAGTAATATTTGAGCTGTTAAGCTAACAATATACTGGGAACATAGATCTTGATCACACAATCCATTCCTTGGAACAAGAAGGTGGCATGTATGAACCAATGCTAATTTGATGCTTTCATACTTTAAGTGTGAGTGTAAACACCATGCCACCTTGGCCATTTATAAGTGTAGCGTCCCAAGACTTCCTTTAAGGCAGAAAAAGGTATAGTACTTGGGCAGAACATATATCCTGGAAACGGGAATTTGGGCTGTTGGCATGGCCCGGAGGCCAGCCCACCCGGCTAGTACAACATAGCCACCCAAGTGACCGAAACCGGCCGTCCAAACAAACAAGCAAACAAACAAACAAAGTACTATGATAAGCATTTCGTATTTTATAAATCAGGAATTTTTCGCGCATATTAGCTAAACCACGCAGCTCTTTCAGTGTTTTGTATTATTTCTAGTATCCAAATTCTTGAAATTTCCCTAATAAAGTCACTACCATTTTCCGAAACTGTACTGCCATTTTAATAATTACTGAAGGTGATTAGGGATGGTACAAAGTAAAAGTCAAATGACAAATGCACAAAGTGTTACTTGGAATCGTGTTACTCCTCCTCGTCGAAGGTACCACTGAAATTTCAAGGTTATTGGTCAATGTAGGGCAATCATTTTTGGATAAAAAGAGAATTCACCACCGGATAGTGCTTATTTTACGTGTTTTATCCTAACCTCCTCTTTCTTCTGCTGTTAAAATGACTTAAGCTATTTGTGGATCGAAGCTTATTTAACGGTGGTCTCACCGCCCTTTACTGGGTTCTCCATTCGGGAAGCATCTTGTCGCAGATGCTATTGAAACCTCGTTGAACTGCTGAAGAATGAAGTGAGAGTTACCCAATTAACCCAGTTATCTCAATTCCAAATGGCTACTTCCTCAACTCCATACATTAAATTAATCACAAAAGCAGGTGATGTAAAAGCGAAGGGTTAAGTTCAGGGTAACAGTGTCCAATTATGAATTGATCTGTTACATGTACGTGGAAGCAGACGGGTTGACAATGGTGCAGCAGTAGAGGTCAAATGCAATTCCAATCACTGATGTGCATTTTGCCATCTAAGGGTCTCTCTTGTGACTCCACCAGAACGCGCGTGATTTCCGTCCCAGTGGTTCTTCTGACTCGCTGATGCGCGGGAGCCTTCCCATCCCCAAGAAAGCTTGTTGTCAAATGTTTGCAGTTGTTGTAGAACTCCAATGGCTGCAAATGCGTTGCGGTTGTAGAACTAGTTGTTGGCTGGTCCATACAGGCCAGACACAGGTTCTGTAGACTGCTGCTCCTCAGACCATTGTTTAAACGTTCGGCCTCCTCATCACATAAGAGAAGAAGCCCTGGTCTTCTCCCATTTGAAGGTAGAGTATAGCAAGGGCTATTACGTGGTCTCTGCAGTTCACCAGGTAGATGGTTTTTCGTTTTACCTAGGGCTGGGTTTCCTTTACTCTTGTCACAGCAACTGGCTACCACCTCAATAAGGGCCTTACTTCGAACAGCTAACACTACAAAAATAACAATAAGCAAAGGGGCTATAAGGCCACAAAGAAAGCTGGAGACTATATCGATCGCAGCCCAGGAGGATGAGGTTCTCGACTTTTTTACAGATTGTCCTATCGCAGGAATTTTTTTCGGATCTGTATCAGTTACTGATGTGGTTGTACCAGAGGGGGCCAGCTTTTCATTATTGACGGCTGGCTTTCGAAGAACTTCGGTCAGGCAAAGGGAACGAGAAGCAAAGAGTTTGAATAAGCCCTCAGAGAGAACACCATAGCTAGATTCAGACATCATAGAGCTGAGAATACACGTCTTGTCTGCAAAATCCCAATAGACTTTGGTTAGTTTCTGCGCTCCACCGAAAATGTACGGGTCGATGTAGGAGTAGAAGGATGGTGTTTCCAAATGCATTGGGCAGAAGAGCTTTGGATTTCGGGATAGATCAATCTCACGAAGGTTTGGTGCCCCTTGAAATGCACCACGGACAATGTAGGTGAGGTTGTTGTTGGAGAGAGATATGGTTTTTAATTTGGTCAGACTGTGGACTTTGGTGCCTTCCCGACCGTACGCCCACAAGGGACTTCTAATACCAGTTATAAAATTTCCAGAAAGATCCAGAGCTTCCAAATATGGAGTGTGTCCAAGAACTCCATATTCTAGCGCTTCTGCAGCTGCCAGGGTCTTCTTTAATGTCCAGTTCTGTCGTATGATTCGCGAACCTAACCCCATTACCTCCTCCAGACTCCCAGTCAATTGATTGTAGGAGAGCTGTAAAACTCTCAAATTTCGACAACCTGATAAACTATTCCGATCTAAGCTCTTCAGGTAGTTTCGATCCAAATACAGCGACACAATATCATTTGATCGGAAGGCGTTTGTTGAGGTGTGACAAAGGTTCACCAATAGTTGACTCGAAAGAGATCCCCTCAGACTAACATTTGTGAGTCTCAGTTGCTGCAGGCTCATTGGTGTGTCAAAAAACAACGGTTTATTAGCATCTAAATTAACTGAGCAATCGGAAAAAGCAATAAGTTCTAATTTTGGCGGAGCTCTGAAAAAATTGGATGACTCTACACCGTCAGTTTCCACGTGGACATGATGGAGCCATATGCGGCGTAGGTTCATTAATCCCTGCAATAGGGAACGTAGGGCAAAACCAACTGGATTTTCTCCTATCTGACGAATGTACAAACTGGCTAGTTCGTGGCAGTATGAAAAGACGGGTTTGGTACGAAAAGATCTAGGCTGTAAGGGACCAGTGTAATTGTGCAGATTGAGTTTTAGGCTCACCCATCTTCGAGCACAAGCAATAGGCAGAGTGTTGGTTCCCACATGACACTCAGCAGAATAAGTGAGTGTTTCATCATTGGTATCTTCTCGAAGGCACTCGCAGTAGGATGGACAGATGGTATCCATAGGCCGAGTTAAGAGTCTACGAATTCGATAAGATCTTGGATCACCCAGTAAGAGGGTGGAAAAAATGAGAATAATAATGGGAAGTAGAGGTTGGAACATAGTCGGGAGATAGGAAGGCTCACTGTGCGTTTGGATGTATGTGCACGTCAGTTTTTCCCCACAGACACGAACTAGTGTGCCTGCATACTGCTTTGTGCTGGCAAGAGTAATCTGATTGGCTGAGATGAGGTCGATTGGGAAAAAGAGCTGCCTCGCTTTGACTAGTGGGAAGGGGGAAAAGGTTCTAGTTTAAAAACGAAATCTCACTGGTTGTTTGGCATTAAAAGCTTTTTTTGTTGATAAACAATCTTATGTGGAACACGTAAGTAATAGGCTGGATCTAAAGCTCTAGAGTAAGACAGTTCCAAGCCTGAAACTTGATTGCATGAAATGGTAAATCTATCATCTAGACACAATAACGTCAAATTGATAACAATTTAAAATGGATTTCACTCACATTTCTTTAATTTTGCCTGAAAATACTTACAAAAGCAAGTTTCATTCAGCAAATGAAGCTAAAACAATGTTTTCGTAGATATTTTATTTCGATCGAATTGGATGACACCCAACGACAAAACTACTTAAGCCACTGAAGTTAAAGGTACAGCTTATCTATTCAAGAGCTATTGGCCTTAGTAATGGTGCAATCCCAGGCAAATGCTCTTTTAAAAAGAGGACATCTCATTTATCGCCAGGATTTTGTGTAATATACATGCATTAGCTTGTTTTGTTTTGCAATTAATGTCACCCAGCAATTTAAAGCAATGTTATTATTCAAAAGCAGGCAGAGCTTTACACATATTTTGTTATTTCAAAGATAACCTGGTATTTTGCGCCACAGTCTGGCACGACCAGCTACCGGAAATTTATAGGGAACCCAGGTCAACCATCTATGTCACCGATAGTAGACGTCATAATCACAAAATGAACCGTAAAATTCAAATCTTTCCAAGTCTGTAATTTTGGAAGGAATAATCGTGTTTTCTTTCTTACTTTAATTAGCACGCATGCAATTATTTGGGTTCAACCTAGGCCACTTACACCAAAATGTTAGTTAAAAATGGTGATTAAATTAGCCATCCGGACAAAATTATAACCAAATTCTAGTGTTTTCTTTAAACCAAAAGAGTAATATCAAAACAAGGAATAGGTTTGTTTTATTATTTTTGTTGCAGCGCTTGCCGGAAACAAAATCGGCACGAACGCATCGTCAACAAAAACACCTTCCTTCTTGGTTGTTCGGGGCGGCGTATGGTACAGTAAAGAATCTTCATAGGTGACGTGCTTGTTTGCTTGTTTTTCTGTGTCATTGCGACAGATTTGACCAAACAAAGTTCCTGTCGGCGAGCAGGAACAAGAGTGTTTAACTTCACCAAAAATTCTCCAAACGTAAAACAAGAATCAAGGCATAATTTTGCATTCACACATCCGCGCGCAAAGAATGGCATAAGTGATTGTAACAAGATTGATTAATTAGAAACGAAATATAACAAAATGGAGAAACGAAATGTAAATCACAGCACTTCTGATAATTCAAATGGTCAGCCGATCAATCCGTCATTGCAAATGGCGAAAGGAAGTGTCTCCGCTAGCGGAAGCACCGTTTAAGGAGTTCAAACCAGTGTCCTGATGTGCTGTAAACGTGACATCATCGGATAATTTTTTTTGATCCTTGGTGAGATCTAGACCCTTGACTTGATTTGAGACACCATATTGAAGGTGCTTGAGGATCGAATTCATGCAACCACTATCCTCTGCAAGCGAAACCTGAGAGTTAGTTGGGTCCACATAGGGAGGCCATCGCTGAAACAGGCTCGAATTTTCCGAGGCTGAGCCGCGCCTTTCCACTTGAGAAACATTCACAGCTTCCAGCTGTTCATTCTGATCCCTGTTACCAGGAGGCGACTATAAATTATGAACAAGTTAACGGCTAGAGTCGGAATGACCTTTATTAAACATTCATGAGATCTGATGTCTAGCTGAGACTTACCAAATGACGGTAGGCGTAAGATGGTTGTATTGGATTGTTCTCAGTTCGAGTCCGGGCCCGACCGGCGGAACCAATCGAACTCCATGAAGCCATGGCTATACGCTTGCTTTCATCCAAATAAGACGCCCTCGAGTCAGTGGATGGATCAACGTTTCTTGACTAAAAGTTGCGTATTTGATTAATCTAGAAGTATTACGCATAGTTTCAACATTTTAAGATGTTTACTGGAATTATGCTCATTTTAAGGAAATCACTTTGAATCATTCTGACATTAGTCTACATTAATAAATGCAAAATGCCTATTTCTTAAGTGCAGTTCTAAACTGTTCACTGAAAATACAATTCAGAACAACCTTTGAACGGAGAATGGTAAATAGAAAAGCTTCAAAAATGCGATTCTTTAGAACCTTTATCAAGCAATCAACAAGAGTGCAGAAGTCATTCAAGCGTTAGCAATGCAACTTTTAAAATCAGCGATTCAAAAACTAGATTCACCTCTTTGCGCTCAATACTTGCGCAGTACCGACTTTCTTAGATCAGAATCATTGTAAGTGAAAATGCCACTCCAATTCATTTCCACAAATTTAGCGAATTTCAATGTGCCTGAACTCCATTCGCTTTAAAGGAGAATTCATGTCTAGACCAGTTTGTGGATGATAGATTTTGGAAAAAACCCATGAATCAGAGTCCATTGATTGCATTTGAAAAATATGCAGTTATTTAGTTTGGAAATGTGGCGTTTGTTTTAAAAGCAAACGGCAGCGCAACTTATTTGCCTCTAGCTGTTGTTTTGGGTTTGTCGCTTGGGGGTTGTAGGAGGAGCTAGGGGTTACAAATAGCCTGCTGATTACTGAAGTGTCACCCGCGGATACACGCACACGTGCGTGTTAGAGATGAGAAGAACAAACTTGCGGAAGGATGGGGTGGGAGAACAGGCGGGGATGGGAGACAAAGTGGAGTGAAGTGGTATTGCGCTGAAACGGTGTAAAGACGTTGCCCATAGTAGACTTGACATTTCTTTTGAAATAAATGTTTCTGTTTTCAAAAATAGCTTTTTCTGCACAGTCACATCAACTGCACTAAGACAACGCGAGAAGGCAATGTGACAGAGGAAAATAAAACAACTGGCAAGCTTATCTGAGGGAGTCTCCTCAAACCCTATCGTCGAGCAGAAGTTAGCACTTTAATGTGCCTAAAATTGTGCTCTTTTGCCTAAAAAATTTGCTTTCTCAAAGAGTTCATTTATTACATTAACCCATTTAATGTTATACATTAGGCTTTTATAACCATTTCTGCATGTATCCTTGTCAAAATTAAATAGTATTTCATGCCTACGTACGCGAAAGCATTCATTGAGAGCCCAGCCACTAACCAAGTATGTATGTATGCTTTATCTTAACTGTGAAACAAGATTTGGAGTGTAATTTTTGGGCGGATAATTTAGCTTCTTATTTTAACTTACGTATTGCTCTGATGCACGCAAACTCGCGGAGTTTTCCCCTACTGATTTATTATTCACTAGCAGCTTTTGCAACAAGCTAATGTTTGAGATTGTGGGTCTCTGAGTAGCACTTGGGTCCTGTTGTAATAGTGAAGAATGCGTCTCATTTCGGCGCACTTCCTCCTGTTGCTGTTTTGAGGCTTGAATTCGCTGCCGTACGAGATCCTTCACCCAGGCAGCGTAGTCCTGCGATTTAATGTCTTGAAAACACGGAGATTTATGCTGGTGCTGCTGGTGAAGAGAGCCTTGAATGTGGACGTGGGAATTGGTTTGTGTTTTCGACAGCGAAGCTGACGGTGTTTGAGGTACATATAAGACCTCAACTGCGTTTCCGTTGGCCAATCCTGTGTTGGGTATGATCACGGGGGTGTTTGTGAACAGGATAGCGCCGGCAGGAATAAAATTAGCACTGTGGAGGTAAGAAGGACATTGATCTCGTTGCAGTGTAGATGAGTTTAGAGGTACCTGAAGGATGGAAGCACCGGAATGGTGCGGCAACGGTGACATTTGATGTTCGTAGTCGGTGGGGCTAGCAGGTTGCTGGGGTAGAATAACGGTCGGTGACAGCTATAAAACAAAAATAGAAACAACACACATGTTGTGAAGATCCATTATAACATTTCATGTTCTCATCCCTAACAAGACTTAAAAATGACATACACACACCAAACAATAGCCGGTTTACTTGCAAAGAATTAGGAGCATTTTGGAAGAATAAATATATGTTAGAACATTCCCTTAATCTGGAATCAATATTGCGAAATGTTGAGCTATAGCTTTCCATGTCAATTTGGTCCATTTGGTAAGGCGTTGGATACAATTTATGGGTAGCACTTTTTAAGCTTATGTTAGGAGGTTATAAAAAGCTTGATACGATGATAGAATATCGCCTACCAAATTATTTGCCGAAATTTGGGCAGCTTGATTATTAACAGGAATGTAGGAAACGCCGCTAGTCAATGCACATGGGATGGGTGAGTTCGGAAAACCCAGAGCACCATTTTCATCTAATGGCAAGAGTGTTATGTAGAACCCACAAAATCACATACATTGTCTTTGGAAGACGCTCTACATTGCGTGTTTCGTTTAAAACTCACACATACCTGTTTACGCACGGCATGGCCAATATTCAATTTCCGGTCATTGAACACAAGGGAATCACCCTAAGTGGCTAGGTAACAACTTAAAAAACTACCTCGTTTTTAATTATTCTCTCTGCAGTGTCCTGATGTTCAAATGTAACAAATCCATAGTTTCCTTTTGAGAGACCCGAACGATCGCTGATGATTTTGACGTCTTTAATTTGACCAAACTTCCCAAAAAATGTTCGCAAATCATCTTCTGTTGTCTAGCGAGGGTAAAGGGAACCACAGACCATATTACCGTTGATGTGATGCCCCCAACGAATATTCGGTTTGGAATAAGGGTCCCAATTTTGGGCACCACGACATTTGTGACAGTAGAAGGAACACTTTGAATTGCCAAAGGATTCATAACTCTTTTTTTTTTCAATTCCGTGTAAAGTTATGCAAAAGATCAGGGATGGAACAAATGCGATGTCGTTTATTATTGTCACGCGAGTTTCAAAACGCGATGTATCGATAAATTCCCACAGCAATCATGTGATGAGCGGCGAGTGGAGGCTCACCTTTTAGCTGAAATGATCTAGAACGTGACGTTTTACTTTGTGGAGATTTATAGCAGAGAATATTGACCCTGGTTTTTGAATTGACAAGGCATATCCAAACAGAACTACATCGACATGGTATCAAAGAGAATATAAATGATCCTGGTAACTTCGTTTTTACAGAACTAGGTTAAGGCTAATGGGGGTGTAGGTTAAATGAGCATTAACGAGAACAGGGCAGAAAGAAAACCACAGAAACACGGATTACAAAAGGGGTTAAAGGTCTACTCAACATTTTGGTCAATTTCCGAAAGGAACTATGATTATTGAAGCTGAGATAGTGTCATTGAGACAACAAACTGCTTTCCCCTCTGAGTTAAGAATAGATGCTACTATAGCACCACAAGCCGAGAACGTTGTAAACCAAAGATCTAAGATTAATTCGAATTACCTTGATGTCCAATTAATTAGGTGAATTTTTCTATTTTAATGATTACTATGAGGGCAGTGTTCCCCACAATGGAGCTAAGATTTGACTTGATCTGTAGCTCAAATCTTTTTGTCTTGGACTGGCTTCATTTGACCCATTTGAAAGTGGAACATTCTTCAAATTCAGTCAGAAGTAAACAATTGAATTCACAACAAATGGCGACGTCGATGGCACCATCATGAAATCGTTAAAGCTTGAATCGCTAATGGAACGGCGGATGAGGTTGAGGAGATCGTTGACCTCGTCTGCTCGTGCAGCCCCTATGGTCATGTCTCGAGTTCCACTATGGTCCAGAGGCCAACTCAATGTTTGATTTATAGGTCAAAGAGCACGTTAACCTATTCAGAGTAGACCTCACTTTCAAGACGACATGAAAAAGGTTAGTCTTCTATTTTGCAAACTAGAACCAGTAGAATTTAATTAGTGCTGCAATTTGATACTACCTCGGAATACATAGAACCGCGCATTCCGATGGGATAGTGAAGCCTATGCGAGAAAATTTCGGAGAACAGTCGTCATTTTTGGTGTGCAGTACAAATGCTTGATGTTTAAGGCGACCCAGCAGAGTCGTCTACAGCCGCATCCAAAAATCACGCTCCACATAATTACTGACGAGCATCAACGTCGAGCCGATCTGCAGCATAATAGGGCATTGAGCCGGCATTGGAAAATGCTAGTTTCAGGATCCACCCTGTGCATTTAGCCAGCCAATCAGACCTTCAGAACAATAGCCCCGTCAAACCTTTTACATGTCTCAATGACCAACATCCTGGATCAAAGACCATGATGGCATGATACTGCAAGCGTGCCATTGCAAGAAAAGCTCTGCATATGTAAGGCAAGGAAAGCTATTAACTTACACAGCAGTTAAGCTCGCATCTAAGTTACCAACCAATGTAATACCTTCCGGACTTACGACACCATCCGACTCAAAGGTCATCTAGCCCAAGCAAAGCTAGAAACCATCTCAAATATCAACACTGTTTTGGCAAAGCCATGGCATCAACTAGGTGAACCATTGGTTCCTCAGACCTCCAGAAGTCTCAGTGATGCTCCTGGTAGTCAACTCAAGCTCGAAGACATTGCCAACAGCCTTTGACAGAATTGTCGACACTACCATTCGCCTAAATAACATCAGTGTTCTGTTTAACTTTGTTCAAGTGAGTGGAGCAAGGCAGCACGATCGCCAAACATTAAACATCATTCAGCAGCTTATAATTATTCCCGGTGGTGGAATAGTGGTTCGAGGTCGACGCCATGAGACCAAAGCGTCTACGCATTCTTAAAAATGCGCATTAACTACATCGGCATTTTGACGTCGCTCAAAATTCGTCAGCAGCTATTGGAAGAGCCTTAGCAGCAAGGTTATGGTAGTGAAGCCGCAGTGTTTTTGATACGAACTGCCCCATCCACTGATGGGCGCGACACAGCACTAACTTTACTGAAATTTTATGTGATTGCATTGATTCCCGAAAAATGTAATTCAGCAAATTGAGTGCCCAACCATAGAGCTGGTTCGCTAAATATAGCGTAATAGGGATTTTAAACTGGAGACCGAGAGTAGGGGTGTGCGGACGAAAGAGCTTTTGGACCACCGATTCTGAAGGAGCTTTTGGTAGTAGCGAATGGGGAATATCAATACCAGAGTTTCCTTTTCAATTTACGGGCGTCGCCTTCCAGCCAAGGCATATGACAGCATTCTCATATCCATTCGGGGACGTACACGATAACGTGACACTGACAGAGTAGGCAGAAACATCTGCGGCGACGGTGACTGCAAGCTCTGGGTTGTAGTTACTCAATAAAGAACCGGCTCAACATAGATCCCAATCAGCGAAATGCGTCCCCAAGCAGGTTTTTAAGCGGGCACCAAATACCTTAGAGAGATGATAACGTTAGCGGGTAAAAGGGTGCAAACTCCAGGGGTGAGGGAAGTGCGGGAGCACTTTTACAATCTAGGGTAAACTAGATCGCCCTGGTGTACGCCAGGTCGGGGCGACAACCAATGGCATCAGCAGTGAAACTAAGGCACTTAATCAATATCAAGGATAAATCGGACATCTTGGGATACAGGCGGAAGTCGTTCACTGATAAGTTCGAGTACAGGTCCGACTTGATTGCGCAGCTCATCTGGCGTAGCACCACAATCAGAATTAGTCTTCAGCCGGTTGCATTAGATGATTCATCGTGTATTTGTGGCCAGAATTTCACAGCATTCAGCAAGATCCGAATTTGTAAATAACTCTCCACCCCTTAACAGGAAACGATAGAGCTGCTCAAATTGTCAAGAAGACCTCCGTTTTAAAGTCTTTATCCTTTTTGATTCTTCTTGCTGCAGGTGCAACAAGGCTTGTGCTCACACAATTACTTAGCTCACATCATTCTTCATAAATCCACGTACAATTTGTCGTACTCAAGTCCATTAAGCAGCTAAAATTTCCTTAAACGTGCTTCATTACAACGTAATACCATAAGGTTTTATAAGACTTTTAAAAAGGAAGTATAATTGCAGACCAAAAACAAATCAAACCCTAGATGAAAACAGCTGCGAAACTCACTTACTTACTTTCTCACTTACTTTCTGAAATTTTAAACTTTGCTTCAATTTTGCATAAATTAACTTCCACAAGGTATTAAGGAAATAATCCTAACAATATTATTACCAGTTTCTGTATGATATATTAGCAGGATATATTAGCTAGCAAGCTGGGGACGATGAGAAGTACACGAAAGAACCCTGGTAATTTGTAAATTACCAGGGTCAGTTTTGCTCGTCGAGTCCCACACCATTGGAGGACTCCAATTTGTTCAGTGAGAATAAAAGAGAAAACAAATTATTCCCAGGAATGTAAGATTGAATAAAACATTTGAACACTCCATGAACTCCGGCCATTGCCCTATCCGATAACTTGTTCAGATGGTTCATTTGAAGCGTCGACACGTCGCTCAGTGATAGTTGCTCTGGTTACCAACCTACTCACACAAGCCTTTTTACTAAAGAATTCAAGTTTCGCGATAGTAGAGTGGAAACCTGCTTACGATACTTACGGTGATAGTCGAATCCATGCCGTACTCTGATAAAGAACCAACCTCCTCAACTCTAACTCGGGCAATATACAAATAGTCCCAAAGTGACGGATGCAAAAACTCCCCAAATAAATTGCTCATTGACAACTGAGCTACATGTGACAGAGTAAACTTGCGGTTATATCATGGTAGACCAATGTTTAATAAGTATCGACCGGAGACATCAGAAACCGAAATTATTAAAATGGACTGAAATGTTAACCGTTATCAGCACCAGGAAATCATACCATTTTGCAAAGGTAGACAAGCCGAGCTCATTGTACTGTCTGCGAATGCAGTTACAAGAAAAGAACTGGGAGGTTTTTACCATACCAATCAATGAAGAAACTAACAAAATCAAACTAGAAATTTTCAATAAACTTATTCAACAACAAAGTCGCAACCTGTGATTCCATGGCACAAAAGAAGGGAAAAAGTTTTCGATGCATCCACGCAAAAAATTATTCCAAAGTGAACACAAGAAACGGTAGCAGCATTTGGGTTATGGATTAAAAGGAATGGCGAAATGGGGTACGTTTGAGGTAGATCTGTTCCGACAGTCTAAAGTGGCAAAACATTCAAAAGTCGCGCTGGAGAACAAACACTGCGCAAGGCCAAAAAGAGTGGAAGTCACGTGCAGTGATCGCGATAAAAATCAATACATTAGAGTCTCGAGAACATTTGCGCCACAAAATCATAGTTGGGAACAGTCCCTGTTCACTATATCCACAGTTCCAATCATGTTTAACATGGCATGTCCCGTTGGGCCGCATGGCTCATACCGTTTTGAAAGGCGTAAACGTGCTCATTTCCCATTTTGCTCAAGGTATGATAGGCAGTACGAGCCTTTCGAAGACCCCTGTTTTCGAAGCTGTCCCGATTGGCCGAAAGGGAAACCACGCACTGTGCCCTTAAAGACAACCCTTGTAGCCACCGGATATCCCCCTGAGAATTGGATAACCAAACGATGTCGCAGAATAGATATCAAATGGCCTGGAACACCAAAACCAGCAAGAGATGATGATGATGAAGAAGATGACGAGGAGGAATGTGGGGAAGACGGCGAGGAATGTGAGGAAATGGCGGAGGACCCGTGTGGGGCAGATGAGATAGGGAACTCAAACATGGGAATAGAAAGAGGGACCAATAATGCATCAGCAGTATCCCCTAATCGCAATTTGGAGAGTCCAAGTTTTAGTGAATTGCACTTGGCAGGTGATGGAATGTGTGTGCAAGATGCATATTTAGAGGCGAATATATCTAAGCTTCCACTTCAAGAAAATAACCTGCTTCGAGTGCACAGTACTAGTTCTTTAAACGAAAAGACATATCAGCAAATTACGGCCGAAAACTACGACAGTGAAGAGAAGAACAGAGATGCGGAAATTCAAGTGGACATTCGGGAACAACAACCGCAGTCCCCAGAAAAAAAGTTAGAATTTTCGGCTGAACAGCTTCCGATTCCACGGCAGAAGCGAAGTGCGCTGAAGCGAATTTTCAACATTTCAGGTATAATTAAGGCGTGCAATTGACCGAATCACGAAAGCACCCTGGTGCCTTTACAAAAATCTTGATTTGTGTTGCATAACCAAAGGATGTAAAATTAATCGCAGTTCGGTTTATTTGTTTGAGTCGGTTCTGAAATTAAAACTACAATTTTCTGAAAGAACAAATTACTGATAAAAAGGTACAGTTCCGTCTAATCTTTGTTGATCTACGAGGTTGGCATAAGGACGTTAACATTCAAGATGTTTACTGAAGAATTCCCAGTTCTTTGCAGTGTTGAAAGCTAAGCTTACCGACCTGTGTTCACGAAAATAGGCCACGTGCATTCCACATTCTTTTAAAAGTGTGCAACCATTAGATACGACTTAGGCGGAGAGATGGGACGATATTATTGGAATGTATTAGTGGGTGTTACCAAATAAATAAACATTTGTTTTTCCTAAATTTAAAAAAACCAGTGATCACACAAGACGAAGAACTATAAAAACAATTTTGCCGTCTCGGCTTCAAGGTGAAGTTTTGAAAGACATATATGTAAAACAGAGTTAGGTTTGAGCACCTTTCATCAATCGTCGTGGGGCAGGCAGGACATGATGCATCCAGCGTCACAGGAGGTAAATTTGTCAAGGGCAACTTCGTTCAGGGACTTGGCTACCTCTTCGGTGATTTTCTTTGAACGCAGCCGCCGTATGACACCATCTTCACCAATTGAAATTTTCGGAAGGCCGTCGTTGAGCGTCTTGAGAAGGATGCAGGCCTGGCAGAACTTCTGGCTGGAAATGTACCCGCAAGCAACGCAGTTTCCTACAAAACAACCGAGCATGATATCCATGTGAGACGTCAGAAGCATACCCTTGGCGGCAACCTTTACACCCTCTCTGATGACCATTTGTTCTCCAGAAGAGATGACATCTGGAAGGTACAAAAACACTGATCAGTAGTGGATGATGTTAACTCTGACGATTAACCTAAAATGTGCTTCAACGCACCAAGGATGCTTCGTGGGCGCAGTTTTTCCAGGTCTTTAATGTAGGCTCTAACGTGGCCCCGATAGCTATTCGGTGCATACTTGCACTCCGTTGAGAAGTAGTCCAGCTTTCGCACGTAAGCATACATGACTATTTCCTTTTCGTAAGCATACTTGAATGGCTTAAACCTTGGTAAAGTTCCGTCTGCCCCCTGAGAACAAATTTCATACAAAAAGTCATGCAGCTCAAAAGTACGCTTCCTTAGTCAATTTCGCACCCAAACCTCTTCGTGGCCAATTCAAATGTTTCGTCACAGTAGCCCATATTGAATTCCATTGCAGATCAGCATAGCAAAAAATGATTAATGGGAAACTGAGGTGCTCACATTACATTGAGTTGAAATGAGTAACACATTGGATTTAAGAACGATAGAGCAGATATTCCGCAATACTTAGATTCGATTGCTAAGGAATACTGCACCACGAACAAATGATAAATAAAATACGTTTCTGAGAAACTTCTAAAAATGAGAGATCTGTTGGTTTGATGCATAGTTCCAAATAGCAAGGGCAATGGTATAAAAGGCAATCAATGAGAAATAGAACATCCAAACGCTCTTTGATAGTCTTACAGAGAAAAGTTTGGCTACATTGTGGTGAGTTTATAAGTTAACGTGTTTTAAGCTTAGCTGTTCCGCAGGAAAATGCTTCATTTCTCCAAATGGCAACTTCGGGGATCAACCAACAAGTAGATTTCATGTAACATACCACGTATCCCTGACAATGAAGTGACGTTCAGAAAGACCAGTCATGGGATAATAAACTTCAGGAATTGGGTTTTGATTTAGAAAACAAAAGAAACACTTACGGTGATAATATCCGTACACCGTCTGAGACGACTTACATCACATCTGAGTACTAAAATTTAAACTCAGAAAGTTGGCGAAACAATCAAACTATAGTTCAGGAAAAATGAAGGCCTACTAGGTTAGATAACATAATTGGACACACGACTGAATGCCCTATTTTATGCATTACAGCATGAGCTACTCAAACGGTTATCAGTAAGAAGAACCAGAATTACCATTCATCATAACTGTCTCGGCCATGTCGTCAGCATTGTGCCCAGTGCATATTTTGTTAGCACCAACAAGTACCGCTCCTCGATCAAGGGCCTGTCGACGAAAGATACCACAAAAGGTACAATTATTTTTCAAGCCGATTTTCTCGACGATGTCATCCATGGACCACCCGTAGAGGTCCTTGTAGGAGAGGATCCTCAATGGCAATCCATACTGTTCCTTGTTGCGCTTTACCGACTGTGATAGAAAAAATTCAGCTCAAACACCGCTGGATAGAAATAAAGTAGGATAAACGCATCATGCCACCTCCAGAGATTCGTCCCGGTAGTCAGTAATTCCTTCATCAATGGAAAGGAGGATTAGCTCAACACCGTAGTTATAGCGATTGTTCAGTAATTTCATCACGTAGGCAAGGACAGTTGAATCTGTGGAAAGTCAGCCGAGCATTCAACATTACCTTTGCCACCAGAAGCTCCGATGGCCACCTTGTCACCGCGATGGAGAAGTCTTGCTGATGCTATTGTCCAATGAACCTCCTCCTCAAAACACCAGAGAAAGCAATCACGGCAGAGTACATCACCCGTCTTTGGTCTCTTTATAAGGCCTTTCGATCCGCAGCGCGCACAGACGAACATCTATTAAAAACGTCATTGAGGAAATTGGGCCATTGTTACTATCTGAAACATGCCTACTGGAAGGCGTGACTCAATAGTAAGTGGACTCCATATAAGATTACAAACGCATCACATCTGTCTCAAAGTTCCAGAACCGGTAACACGACCTCCACACCAATAAAATGAGGGGCGAATTCTCCTCTGTATTTCAATCAAAAGCGTGCTTCCTACGCTAAGTTTTACTGATATAAAGCGTCTCCTGATGAATTAAATCGAAATGCTTATTTCCCACACAAAATTATGCGATTTTGTCACCACGAGAAAAATACTTAGAATTTTAAACTCTCAAAGGAATTCTGAGGAGTGAAACTGGTTTGTAAGTTATTATTTGATAACAAGCAGAAACGTGGAATTTAAATGAAAAGACGAGAGGCCACAATCACACCCTACCCAGTACGATACAGTCCAGAGATTCGATGGACCCGCATTTCTATTCAGTAAGTCAAACACATATTTAAAAGACTACTAAAAAAAGGTTTCATGGAGATCTACTGTTCTTGTTCTGAGATTAAAAGTGAATATTTGTCGGGAATAAATCGAGACAGTAAGTGGAGGGATTATTTCTAAAATTAAAATGTGGATATAGACAGGGATCGAAGTTATGTGCTACCTCACTAATCTAGCCTTTCAAACCCAGATTCCCACCGTCATCTTCTAGAACCAGTGCTTAATAAAATCTGCCTAAGCATTCGTTGTAGTTATTCTTAATCCTTTGATCGCAGCATAAAACATGCAGATCACCTGACCGCTGTAATATTATTATAGTGGCATTTTCGTCGTTGGGACATAGTTCTAACCAACGGGAAACTGTACGGATTTAGGGGACTGGGGTACTGAACAACTCTTCGCTTTAAGGGACTGAGTTCTCCTCCATCGCAAGCTTTGAATTTCTCTCCCACTTCTCGACTCAAATGTACATTTGAAATAGCACTTGCGTTTCAAGCATGTTGGCGCATGTTTTGATTAAGCTCCCCTCTTAAGCGAGGGGCGTTCAGGAATCGTGGTAGGTTTGTGGCAAGGAAGCCGCTAGAATTGTTCGAATTAGGCGAGTTTGAAATGTGCTGACTCAGGCCCCTCGCTTCAATGGTTATCGATATGTTCTTATCAAACTTAGATGAACGACTTTCCTACCACAAGTATTACTGTTTTTTTTATCGTCTGCGCATAAAACTCGCATGTTTTGCATCGTCAGTCTAAGTCACCTTTCTGAAATAAGAGGAATGCCAGAGACCTGACGACACCTCCCACGCCCAACGGTTGCGTGGGACACTTGCCACAATTTCCTTACTTTGCCCATGGAATACGCTCGAACTGGTCAAAATCGGTGTGATCTTAAGGTTAATGTGAAACAGATGCCCAACTTAGTCCAAGATGAAGCGTTATCTGCATCTCGAAATGGTACGAAACGTCCAGGATACCCACGACCAGACTCGTTCATGTATCGTGGGCACCTATCAGCCGAGATCAAATCAATCAAATTTGACACCTGCCTAGCCAATGTATCTCGCCTACTAGACACCGTAGACAATGGGATGCAACCATTAGTAGTCGTTATAATATTCAGATAACATGTACACAAACAAAGATAGTTGTGTCGGCGCTATGTCCATATATGCGTGCGCGCGTGCGTGGAGTAGAAAGAACGATAACGACAGATAATCAACCAAAGCGAAGCGCGATTGAACACAAAAGCATCAGCAAGGCGACCTATCACCGTCATCCAGTGAGCAGCCATCGTCATCGGCGGCTCCATCTTCGAAGTCCTGCTGCTGCCGTCGGTGTGACTGCTCTATCGACTGCTCCTTGAGGTTAGAAGAAGGGCTGTAAAAATGCGAGGTGGAGGTGGAGGGGGTGCAAATGGCGACGGTGGGGTGCGGAGAGTCCTCAGATAGGCTGTTACTGTCCCCTGAGCCACCAGCACCGTGAGGCGGTCCGAGGACGGTTTTGACGAGACTGGGAAGGTCAGCGAAGTCGGCGGCAGGAACAGCCACGGACACTGCCGAGTTGGATGTGGACTTCTCGAAGTCCTGGCACGGTGGTGGCTGCTGCGTAAAGGTATCGCCAACGTAGAAGTAGCTCGCCTGACGAAAATCTGCGTCGGCGAAGCGAGGTGCGAGAAGGAAGAGAAGATGCAGAAAGGTGGGTCGCTGGACGGGGCGGTAGGACCAACAGTATAGCATCACCGATTGGCTGAAAGCAAACACCGAAGAGGGTTATTCCAGCAACCCCAGGCAGCGTCCTATATAGATACAATGTGAGTTGCTTACAGCAGGGGAGGGCAGTTGATTGGAGCTCCACCAGAGACAAGGGTGTTGCCGTCGAGGACGTAGGAGATCACTTCATTGTGCGACATGCCTTGATAGGGCAAACACGCCATTGTTGCGATCTCCCACAAAACCACACCGAACGACCTGAAATGTAAAAGCGATTCAGTTGGTAAAAAATACATCTACATTTTGCAGAGGAATTAAAATAAAATTGAAACAACACAGTAGAGGCGGTTAACAGAAAATTTAGCTAGAAATTAGTGATTTGACCCTAACTCCCTAAAACGCCAAAAAAAATTTGGGATAGCAACTAGAAAACGTGCTGCGTTTCGCAAATGACCTCTAACCAACAAGTGTTTAGAGATGCAGTTCGGCAAACGCATGTTACTTCTTGATAGATAATAGGCACGGAAGAACAGATAAGGGGAATCAGGGGCAAATTGAGTTAACAGTGCCATCGTGAACGAGCTAATTAAGAAAATTCGAAGGGACCACCAAACTTGGCAAGCAATTACAATGAGTTGACGGATGCCTTTCATCTTATTGGTAAGGGAATGAGGGAAAGCTGTTCCATTTATACAGTGATTAATCGCATTTAAAGGATAAAATCCACCACATTGATAAGAGAGTGAATTTTAAGGACTATCAAAATAGACACAAATGTAAGATACGTTAAAGTGATTACCAAAGGCGTGGAGACGAATCACAAACTCAACCTAGGGAGGAACAGTTTTGACAAATAACAATTTTGACAAATAAAACCTAGAGTATAGGACCGCAAAGGCCTTTAAAATTCAGGGCTTAGCTTTAGAGAATTTCTGGATAATGGTACCAAAACGATTAGTAAAACTTTAGCGTACTGAATCGTAAGAAACGATAACAACCATTGACGATTCAATTTTTCCCTTATTTTCAAAAAGAAAAGACACGCTTGACAAAGAATACATTTGATCAAAATTGGACATAAATAGACAGCTTTATGGGTCCTGTATGCAATTTTAAAATTGTGAATCCCACGCAGTGATTCGTGTAGTACCTACTGGTAAAAGGGCGGTGCATTGAAATGCTTTTGTAACGATTTTAACCAAGACACTTCTTAATAAGTTATTTAATTTGATTTAAGTTTGGTGATTCGATTGGCACGACATTTGAAAGTGACGGCGATACTATTATCCTAAATAATAACTAACGTCCTTTTGAGCATACAGCAAAATTTTTGATGCATAAATCGTGATTCCCATAAATTAATAAAACAGATTAAAAATTCTCAACTAAGCGGCAGAATCCAAAGCAAAACAACACGGCTCCTTAGGTTTCTTGAATCTTTAAACTTGCTATCAAGTTAAAGGTCTGAACTCCAGCTAGTTGAAGGAGTCAGTAAAAATGAGGACCAAAAGCTGGTCGACACTTAAAGCAGAAAGTGAGGTAATTTCCGAGTAAAAAGGCAATCAAACCCACCATACGTCAGAGCGGGAGGTGAAGTAGGCGGACTGCAGTGACTCCGGCGCCATCCACCGCACAGGGAGCTTGCCCGCGCCTACCTTGTGATAGTAATTACGCTCATAGACGTCCCGACACAGACCGAAATCACCAACCTTCACCACCCCTCGCCCGTCCACCAGGCAATTTCGGGCGGCCAAGTCGCTGAAAAGAAAATAAGACTGATAATGTTATCACTGGATTGATACAGTACTGAGTTCTGGAGTAAAACTAATAGAACGGTGTTGATACCTTTTAACACTGAAAAAAAGTTTTGATAACAGGGTGATCGGTGAGAATGATTGCTAGTTGTCTTATTTTGACCTACTTATTTTGGAAATCCGAATTTCAGTTGCAATATACGATAGGATAAAGGTCACAACAAAAGTCGTCACATGGGCTTGAAATGACCACCGTTCCAGTACCATTGTACTACCTGAAACCAATCGAGAAGATAAAGAAGCTGAAAGAACGATATTCACTGGAGGAGTTGAATGAGGTGAACAAACGATAAATTCTTCTTAGCAATACAACACAGGCGTCAGCTGCGCCAAAACAGTGCATCAAACTATTGCGTAGAATTGCAAGCGTTTGACACAACCAATGGATTAATTAGGAGTTATGAAAAGAATTAAAAAAGATTTTCAAACGGAACCCAAGGGTCAATGATGTAAAGTCCGTGAGATGGCTTTATAGGACCCAACCGATCGGCCAAAATGGTAGATGTCTACCACAACAAAAAAGTAAAGAAAGCCGGCAATTGTTAACCAAATGAGATTGGCTAAAGGTAGTTTAATCTCCTTGCAAGAAAGAAAATACTATTACTCAAAATTCGAGTGATGGGCATAAAAAATCTACTCCCGACTGAATTTTCATCAGGACACCGCACTGACCGGACTACCTTAATGAAGGAAAAAAATCTCCCAAGAATAAGATGAAATCCACTTCCACGGAAAGCCATCTTATTAGTAAGACGTCAGAAATATTGTGGCAAAAATTTTAGAAATGAAAGCACTTGCCGATGGACGTATTTTTTCCTTTCCAGATAAGCCATTCCATCCGCAATTTGAACGGCCCACAGATAGGCCTGCGCGGGCTTCACAAAACCAATACCGCTGTCACCAAGCTTGCGCAAATATGAGGCCAAATCCCCGTTCTCCATCAGCTCCATCACTACGAACAGACCGTACTGGGAGAATGGCCGAATGGAGTCGGAGCTGGAGCAGTGCTGCACAGTCGCAACACCAGTTTCATCTAAAGTGGTGGGAAAAAATAAAAGGTATTTCGTGTTGGGATGAATCAGAGCACTTTTGAGTACCTTGTGCCGTTGAAGTAGCCCTGCAATCCTTTTGGTTCTTCACCAGGAGACGGGAAAACGAGCCTCGACCAAATCGTCCATTCCTCGCCCAAACTCGTTTCGTTGGAGAGGTATCAGTTATTCCGTTGGAACCGTCATATGTCTCTGCAGAGAGAGTAAAAAAAAACTGACATCCGGATGAAGACGAAAGTGCAGATAAAATCAAAACGAGCCACCAGTCTTGCCAAAAGCTTTTAACGCTAGACGTGACTACTGCCCTTGAACGCAAAAGGCTGTTCTAATGTGCAACAGAACTGGTAACTCAAGAGCGCATTATAAATGACGGTGAAAAAAATATTGAGTCAACTGTTACAATGAAAAGGGAGATTATAACAAAGATAAATCAATGAAATTTCTAAGTAGGAGAATATTGAGGCCCTGGGGTGAGCCATTTGGAATTGTATTTTTATCATTCTGAACTCGGATTCTTAAGTTAGTTGCATTAATAGAAGTAAAAAATGTTTAAAGCCACTTTCCGAAAATTCACTACTCAGGAATTAGTAAGGGGTGAGCAATAAATTTGCACAATCCACTTTTATAAATTCAATGAGAAATGCTCTTTCGTCGTACACTAAGCGAAACAAGACCTGGAATGTGTTAAAACTTTCTTTCCCAGACGAATTGAATAGATTCTCATTATCAATGTACCTAGGTGACAAAAATGGGTGACAATTTCTCCAAGTATGCTTGAGTAAAGGGAAGCAAAGGAGTTATTCATGTCTTAGTTTAAAAACAGAACAAAATATATGGACAAAAAAGAAAAGCAACACATTGAGCGAGCACTGAAATAGAATGGAAATTGAAGCGGCTACTGCTGATTCATTTTACGCTTGAAAAGCGTTAAGGATTAATTTTAAAAAGACGCTTTAGCATTGAGAGCTGATTATCCGTAGGCTTATATTCAACTAAATGGCTCCCCCAATGTCAAAACCTTCCTTTGTTAAAACAACCGAACGGAAATGCATACTAGAAACGCACCGGCACACTCCTTTTAAAATTAAAAGTGGACTCATAAAACTTACTCAATTGGCTATCTATTATTGCTATTTTTAACATTTTAGTAGCCACCACAGAAAAATTCCATAATAAACCCAGAATTCACAACATATAAACGTCAAATTTTCAGAAATACCGTAGCTACGCATAGAGAATGTAGTGGAGAAAGCACGAATAAAATCGCAAAAATAGGAGCTTACAAGAGCTGCGTTCACGTATCGTAGTTTCCATTAAATTAATACTGACTGTTTTATTTAATTCAATTTTGAACATGAAAGGCAGTCAACATAGTCAAGTTTAACCTAATGCGACATAGCCACATAAAAACGCAAACCGATCGGCAACAATTCGACGGAAAGAATTCTATTCCACCATAACTTCACGACAATTACAAACCATAGGGACAGTAGAAAGTCTTACTAGCAGCGGTAGACATTTCGCTAGGGGGTGTTCTAGTGGTGTGCGTAAGGGAACCTCCGTTACCCGTGTTACCGGACATGGCTTCTTCAGCGGATAAACTGAGGGGCTTCTTCTTGATGGGCACTGGCACGGCCTGGCGCTTGGGTTGATGTCGTCTCCAGAAGCCTCCCCTACCAAGGAGACGGCATAGGTTGAAGCGAAACTTTGTTTGAGCTACGCTAAAACCACCACCACCATCATCACCACCACCACTGCCACCGCCGCTTCCACCTCCACCACCGCGAACGGTTCTGGCAGCGGCAGAGACTGCAGAGGATGGGGAGCACTTGCTAACGATGCCAAAGAGTCGCACAATGTGGAAGCTCTGGAATTGTTTCATGTAGCAGGCCTCCGTGATAAAGTCACGACGATCAAAAACAGTACAAGTAGAAGAAAGCGTCTAAAAATTAGCGTAACGTTAGTTGAAAAGCTGAGTTGTCATGAATTCAACTCAAGTACAAATGTAACATTTTTTTTTGTGAAAATGCGCAACTAATCTTAACAAAATCAACGCCAAAAGCAAGCGAATGCAGTAAGTTTAGTAATAAGAGAACGGTTAACTACTAAATAGCTTTGCATCAGCTATGAGTGCAGCCTTTCGAAAAGAAAGCTATGGCACGAGGATAAATACTAAATCACCAATCCATTATCAGTGATATTGTGAGCGCTGTTGAAATCACTACATGGGAACAGTTACGCCACTGGGATGGGTTTCAATACAATAGGATAACAAATCCCCTTTATTCGCAGAATAATAACCTAGAAATGATGTTAACAATGTGTTGAAACTATTGGGCATCATTTTGGAAACGGTGCTTTTAGGGAGGCCGAGCATTTCTAAAGAATTTTTGATGGGATTCCAGAAATTGGAGTTTAGCCTCGTCAAAATATTAAACCAGCACACGATTTTTTGCAGCACGAATAGGGTGCCCTAAAAACGTGATCCAACAAGTCGTTTGTCACTTATTAGATAGCTACTGAGGCCAGTTTCAAAAACGAATGTTATCAACTTTTGAAACGTGTGAAGTCTGGAGAGCACCGAATTTAACTAAATGGACTCCTTTTCCTTGGTAATCAACGTTCCCGCCGAAAAGAACATCAAGTTACACTCAATGACGGCTTTTAAGACCATAAAACCGTTCAGAGTAGATGTTGGTAGGGGAGAGCATAGTATTATGCGTTAAAACATCACTAAATAAGACCATAATTTTGCACCTGTGAAACGCTTTAATGCATTGTAGCCCCTGCATCAATGAAGTGATATAGGAAAAAAACCAGCAAAATTTGAAAATCTTTGTAAAACCTCCAATAGGTACTTACTGGCGTTCCAGACTTCAGCCTGGCTTTCAAGTGGGCATAGAGTGAAGCTGAAGCAAGCGTTCTTAAAAAGGCGAAAATGTAAATACCTTGATGGCAGCAGGAATGTTGTGGGGCTCAGTATAGAAGAAATGAGCCGGAGTGCGAAGTGTCTTCACAAATCCCCGATACACCATGCCAAAGTTGCCGCGTCCAAGGGGATGGCGAAAGTTCAAAGTGTCGATGTCCTCTAATTGCATTTCCCAATCGTCCACCTCGTAAACGTGCCAGTACTCTGGGTTGGGCGAATTCCACTCGCTGTCCATCAAACGCCTTCAGGGAAAACAGTGCAACGTTGCTTAAGCATGGCTCTGCGCCCTACACCATCCCAGCCATAACTTTAAGGTTGTTCATAGGTTCCTGCGTCAACCTCCTCAAAGGTGATTCAAGCATTGAACTAATAAAAACGTAGTTGGGTATGAATTACACTAGTTACAATATCAATATTGCATGGACCGATTGTATAACTTCCTACTAAGTTAATTTGGGAACAGTGCTCAAAAACTAAGAAAGGCAAATGACGTAAAGAATGCCACAAGTCCAAAAGAAATGACTGGCATAATCATTCAACGACTACCTCACACAGCTGTGCTAACATGAGGTCTGAGGACTCGCCTCCAAGCCCATAGCACTTATACTGACAAAAAAGAAGAGCTAAGAAGAACGTATACAGATGACAGGAAACTACCCAAACAGCATGAAGAGAATATATCCATAATGAAAATGCTCATACTACTAGGTTAACATTCTTGAGGAATTCGATTAAAACAAAGCACGCTCGATCAGCTTTGCATTCCAAGCGAGTCCGTTCAATAGAAGGAGTTTAGCATTTCTCATTATAATAAATAACGAACCTATCCCCACTCCTGTATTTTTTAAAAACACATCTCATGGTTGTTGAAATGGTCAAAGATGATCATCTAGCATGTCACAATGGTCTTTCTCGTAGGCTGCATAATGTAAGCATTCATCGCAATGTGTTGCGAGCCCCATACCGACTAGGCGTCCTTAATCCAATGGGATAAAATGGGAAGATGCGATATCGTTTAGTAAGGGTAAACTCACTTCTTCCGAATGCGATGAATTATGCAAGCGATGATCAGAGCCAAGAGCACGGACACCACCGAGACACATATTGCAGTCACCGTTATTATCGTGTCTGGAAGACAAATCGTTCAAATATCTAAAATGATAGGAGCACGAAAAGAGGGAACCTCGAGAGAAGAACACACCGACAGGAGAAGTAGTGACTTCAAACAATAACGGCGGCGTCCACGAGCTATTGCCCGCCAGTGAAACCGCCATGATCTGCAGCTCGTAGAAACCGGGCAGAAGGTTAAGAAGTTCGGCTCCACCGAGGCTCAAATTTGGCTGCTGTGAGAGTGAGGCCATTGTTGAGAAGTTTCCGCCAGGAAAGGGGCGAGGGTCCTCAAGAGTTGTTGTGATGAGGGAGCGCATGTGGCGTTTGGTCCCACTTCCACCTAGTACGCCCCCCCTTCCGCCTAACAACCCCCCGTTTCCTCCAATGCCTCCTCCACTTCCTGGAAAACCTACCGACTGCCAGCTGGCTCGCGTGACGCATAGCGTCGACCAGACTGTCGGGCCTGATGACGACTCCGATTCCGGAACCAGCTCTTCAGACTGGAAAAAAAGTGATGCTATCTGGGATATTTTGGACTCTGAAAACGATATGCTGAAGCATTCACCTCTGATTTGTTCTGTTGCATGATTGGAGCTATGGTAGCACTCGCCTTTGGCGCAGGAGCTTGTTCGGCTCGTCTGTAGCGGAGCACGTAATAGAGAATAACACCGTTAGGGCTTGCCGGCTCTGCCCATGACACATAGACCGTTCCCGCGGCATCCTGCGCTGATCTGATGCTCTCGAAGTTCACATTGTCCGCTCCAGCTAGAGCAATATATGAATGCCGTTCAGAAACACTACAATAAATATACATTCCAAACCTCTACAATAATGTAGCTTAAGGATTCTTTTACATAGTTATAGCTGAACACCTCAAGGAGAAGCATACAATCAAACGGAAGTTAATTTTAAGTGAGGTACGAAAAAAAATTTAGAACACAGAGTGGAAACACGAATAATAATGCAAACCGAAAGTGATAAAAAACTACATCCACAAAGTTCCAACAGGACTTTAAATTTTATTCGAGACACACCACAATGAATTCTGGATATCCGTTAATGTAACTGGTGACTTACCAGCGGGAAGAGTTCTTTGAGTCCTGAAGACCTTGTGACTGCAATAACGCAATAAATAGTTTTTCCATTTGTCCGTCAGTTCTACCTCCACACCGGATTCGGGCTTCATCAAATCGGCCCAAGGAAAATCAGAATTGTCCCTTGGCTTCTACAGATGAATATAAGAGAGAAGTGACATTCGATTAAATGCATACGAAACTTTTAAGGAAACTATCAATTGAAACATACCTGGCAGGCTTGCAGTTCAACAACGTACTGTGAGAAACTCCGAAGGTGAGAAAGAGTGCTGGTAAAAGACTTTTTTCCGGTTTGGACGACGGCATTGATGGCGTTACCGTGGACTTGACCTTCCTCATCCACGTTCAACACAAACAACCCCACTTCACCATCTTGCAAGACTCGGGAAAGACGATTGCCTAGATAACATAGCATCAAAAAACGAAATTAAAATTAAATCGAAAAGCTGACACTCCACGCCAATGAATTAAACGCGGGGAGACAGGTGGGATTTACCAAAGACCACTGGGAGGGGATCACCGTGCGCGTCGACCATCCAAAGACTTTCGTGGAAGGCAGGAAAACCACAGCGTGAGCCTGGGCAGATATTGAGATAAAACTTGCTACAAAAAAACGGAGTAAAGTAGTGTTTATCGGATGAATTTATAGGAATACGCTAACGCTTACGCGTGTGACCAGTAAATCCCAGTTAAACGAGAAGTTCCAACATGGTAAGAGGGCGTGATCGCGGAAGAAAGCCAATCAGGCGCTAAAGCAAGATATGTCGTGAAAAACTTGGGATCTGCCAACAACTAAGTGAATAAAAGGGCACGCGTGGATGTTTACTCAAAAAGCAGAAGTCTCGGTGAAGATAGGGCTCTGGATCGATGTGAATAGCACGGAACCAGAGAAGATACACTGCTAAGGGACCATTGCTGTACTGAGGCTGCGACCACCTGACGGAAATTCTTGAATCATTTAACGCCTGCAACCTCTCCAGGCGTGGATGCGATGGGTCTATAATTGCAGGTGTCATAAAAGAAGTGATACTAAAAATAATACCATGAGAAATTGATCCCATGTAAAAACGATAACTAGGTAAACCTTACTGCTAGGATTTGTTGTGAAGTAGACAATGTTGCTGATCGCCCCCCGCTGACTAAAAAGCGTTTTAGATTCAACATAGACGGCATAGCGAGTAGCTGGTTGGAGGGTAGTGAGTACTGTGCTGCAAAAGGCAACATTTTCGCCTCTCACTTCACGTATTATAGAGGTGTTGCAAATCGAAGGAGTCATCTTCCATCTGTGTTAACAAAAAGCAAAGGCGTTCAAGGCATCAAAATTACTCTGACACAACTATCCCAGACTTTAGTGGCAAGTTTATTAGTACTTTGATTTTCCCAAGTCCGCCACATTACGATTCTATGCGGCAAGAGTTATAGTCCCACTAGCCGCCATTCTGACAAGCAGCTCTCCTGCACCACCACCAGACTAATCCTAGCTCTGGATTTCGGATACGATCTCGGGAAGAACTCGAGCACCACGTTACTCTGCCAGACCGTGATGTCAATTATTTATTTCAATGAAAGCTCATTCCACAATTGTTATGGTTGGAAAGTGAACTCAGTTAGGCTACGAAGGCTTGAGTGAAAACGTATTCGCATATGCATTGATTCACCAAATAAACTTACGAATCATCGCCACAGGACAGCCGATTCGAGTAGACAGTCAGATTTTTTGTTCTGCAACAAAAAAACCACCAAACGAATTAGTGCCAAGTAGGCCAATGCCTCAAATTGCACAGATAATGGACGAAAGTACTTAATCACCGAAATTAGGAGGATGTCAGCAGCCACATTCACCTTAATTGTGCAAAGATGAACGATAATCTCTAGGGATCAAAGAGTAGTCGTTCAAACATACGTAGCCTGGAAGAATACCAACACCAGAGTGGAAGCTGATTGGCCAGTTGGGCGGTTGGCAAGGAAACGTGGCCACTGGATGACAGCAGTTGAGGAGAAAACATCCTTTAGTTCAAGCGAGATTTGTGTAGTCTCACCTGAAAAAAAAATACATAGTGTTAGTAGATGGGGACAAGATACACAGTCTAGAGATATTAAACAGCTCTATAACAAACACAGAAGTAAAAGCTCTCAAGTATTGCAACGAAAAGACAACCAAAATGGATGAACCTTCCGCTTTGGAGTCCTCCTCAAGAAACGATAACTGCAAATACGAAAGCCGATAAAATAAATAATTTGCTATTCAGGATGAATAACTCATACGGACAAACATAAGGCGCCATGGAGACTAGGTGCTGGTGCAGGATAGCAGGATTATTAGCCATCGTGATCTAGTAGACAGTTAAATTGGGCATAGAGGAGACCCTTAAGGAACTAGCTTATTAATGTGAGATAACAAACAAACCGCCACCGAAGTAGATTATTGTAAAAGGCAACTTTAGCTATGAAACCTACATAACCACAGGAATTCATCCCAAACTATTGTTCCAACAGTGTTCGGTAATAATGACAGAAAGAAGACAAGGGTAAAGGCAGTCATTTGAAGCTAAAACTAGTCACTGTAATTTATGCAATTGCATCGTACTTTCCTCACAAAAGTAGGGAGGTGAATGAAGTACATGAGTTAAACTGAGTCACCACCCTGCAAGAGGTTCGATTTCATTCTTACCACTAAAATACTTGAAAATGGTTTTCGTGAGTGTCTCGGAATACCAATGAAATGCATTTTGCATCACGAATTTAAAGGAATGATTAAAAGCAGACACTCATGTCAAAGAAATCATCAAATGACTTATACAGTAGTGCACGAGACTATTTCCATGCATGCATAACACCATTTATAAAGTCCCACAAAAAATGTGTATAGCGAACCCGAATTTCTTCTACTTCATTAAAAAGCAGAGCATTTATCAAGAGAAAATAGTAATGTAACAGCAAAAAATTCTTCAAATCGAAAAACTATGTAGCCATAAACGGGAGTGGTTAGTGACTTAAAAGAAGCCATAAAAAAATGCGGATACAAAAAAGCTTACAAGCATGAATTTCAAGTTCTATTCAGCAAAACGGGATCATATGTCTAAACGTGTCAAAGTGTGATTTGATGACCAATTTTTGGTGCCGTTTCAATGAAGTAGGGTTCAAAAAATACAATTAATATTTTAAGTTACCTCCACCGAGTTAACCACTTTTACAATTGGGTGAGACAACTCACAGAAGCCGAGCTTGCCATTGGTAGCCTCAGCGAGTTCAAGCTCCTCGGTACGAAAGTTGCGCCCACCGGGCAGCCCCAGAGCACCCGTCCTCACCAAGTCAATAATCTTCTTGGGACAAAGGTAGCGATTGAGGATGAAATGCACAAGCCCCTCTGACACAACCTGCATTCCACCCGTCTCGTTCTCCGCTGGTGGAGGCCACAATTCTAGCAGGTTATCATTGCCTCTTATCTCTATCACTGTCCTGTGGGATCAGTGGGAGAAAAAAAATCAAAAAAGCATACGTTGATCTGGAAGTAGACAATGCCATATGGGGAGCCAGGGTATAATGCGTGGATGTATTCTCATTGCACAACTGCGGACCGGACATCCGGTACAAATCAACCATTCCGCAACTAGATTTAGATCAGGTTAACCTCCTCTACCATCTGGCTTCGTATTCAAAATTCAGTCGCACGTTTGCTTAGTGTCAATGAGGTTTTAATAGCTTGCAAAAATAAAAAGGCGTTCATCAGTGTCCGCTCTTGAGAAAGAATGTAACAGCGACAACAATATTCAACGATTTAACTAAACCATTGTTTCAATCGAATATGTTTATGTATTTACGAAGCTATTTCAAATGCCACTAAAGAAGTGAAACTCGGGTGGGCAATCCATTGTCACTTACTTCTCTCACCTACACAAATTGAAATCAGAACAAATTGTTACTTCAACATTAGTTCCCACCCACCCTCTCGTGCTTTTACAGAAACTCAGGTCTACACGACTGGTGGCCTTTGCCGTGTTATTGCAAAATTATGACAGCCAAAGCCAACGCTAACAGTGAATAAACTATTTACAAAAAACGTAATTTCCGATAGAGCTCCAAGTATCACGATTGTGTTTGTAGAGGCATATTTAACCATCAACACGTTCTTGTCAGACACTGAATTCGCTCAGAACAATTCTGCACCCTCCAAGAATTTATTATGGTATTTAGTGGGCGCAAAGATAGACCATCCAATACCTGTGCCGAGACTTAAGCTACAAGGATGAATTACAAAGAACAACAACAATAAAAGAAATTTAATGGAGTACAGCTATGTTACCTTTAACCACTAGTAGCAAAAACATCTATGATACTTGCAAACTTTCTGGGTTATTTTAAATATAATGACCAAAATTAGTCAGAGGTACGTAATAAAAGAAACGTTTTCAAAGCTCGCATAAACTAGTTTTAAAAAATGTGTCTAATCACGTCAGTTTTGCAGGTCCAACTGTTTTTTTTTCTGAACCAAGATAAGGTATCGTCTTGAGCGCAAATCATAAAGGCTTCTTGTTACCTTTAGCATGAAAAGGTTAACAATCTTCCCTTGCAAAGTGGTTTTCATGGTGTAGATAACATGTATTTTTGCCTTGAAAGTAATTTTAAAGCTTAAAATGACAGTTAAGTCCATTGTGAATTCTAGGCACAAATTCGATTACAAACTACTGTGCCCCAAAGTAGTTAATTCGGTAGACAGCGGTACGCACAAACACGTTGACTTAAAGTCTACGCAAAGATAAGATACCGATTGCAGGAATTATTCTTACAATCGTTTGAGTCAAAATCCTGTGGTTTGGAGATGATAAATACCACTGTGGTAATTATTTTGGCCTTTAAAAAAGTAATAGAAAACACCCTTGAGCTCACACGTTAAGTGAAGAGTTGGGAATGGTATTGATGCGTTTGACATGGCGAAGGAAAGCAAGAGAAGTGAGAGCCGTTGCCCGAACAACCTTGATACTTTCAACTTCCCGTAGACTTGAAAAAGCCTCATCGAATTGTTGTTGGATCAGAGCTAGGAGGTACAATAATAGACAAATGAATACTACTTGTATAAACACGCCCGAGATTCAACAGTACACTACCCGTATCGCCCTCATGAATGGAGATGTAGAGGTCGGTTACAGAGTAGCAGTCCTTCAGTTTGGACAGTGACTTGAGACTGCTTATTAGCATATGATGACATCCTGCAAGATTGTAAGAGAAAACAGGAATAAATAAATAAAGGCGTGGCGCGTTTTTGGGTAGAGCAGAGACAGGCTTACGAATTCTCGGACATTTGTCACCACACGGCATACATTGCCCACTGACTTCGTTGCGCTGATGACCTGAGGGGCAGTCAGGAACACAGCGACCTTGATGGATAGCGAACTGACGAACAGTGGTGATGGTTACAGGTGCCGTGGTGTTGATCGTCACCGAGGTGCCGGAGCCGGCAATACTGCTTCCACTGCCGCCCACAACATGGGGGAGACGATAGGTACTGCTCATGTTGAAGCACTCCGATGCGGTTACGCACCGACGCCCATGGAAGAGGTAGGTGGCTGGAGGGCAGTGGGAAACGCAAACTCCACGATGCAAAGCTCCCTTGCAGGCCACACATGCCCCTGGACCAGGACCGTAACAGCCGGCAAGGCACTCATCGTGGCAACAGAGCTGTGTGTTATCCATTCGGCACGCAAGTCCACGATTTGTGCAGTTTGCAGAGCAGACTGAACAAAAACGGGAAATGAAGAGCATCAAGTCAGTGAAGGACACACATCAGTGAGTGCTGACGTTCATTTACGCAGCAGACACACGATCATATATCGTTAGGTGAACAGCGTTGTTACCGAATGGCAAAAAAAAATGTGCTTCTTGAATCAGCCAAAACCCAATGCTAGGTAAACTGCTGCAGATATGAAAAAATAAGAGAAATGAACTCGAGAATGGAATTAATACACAGTCAAGTACTTCGTGCAAAAAAACCAAAATTAATAGATTCAAGTATAACTATGGAATAAAGATGATGAGTTAGTAAAATATTGCAAAATAATATGAGGCACAAACATCACAATGTTCAGTACCACTTTTATCATCTTTCCACGCGCTGACTCACAAATAGCCTTAGAATGCAACCCAGGGAGCAATCATTCAGAACACTTTAACAGTGGATGCGATGAACAGCCAACAAAGATTGACAGGCAGAACTACTTTCAAGAGTGACGAAAACAATAATATTGCCCGAATGGTTAACGAAAACATTCCACAAAACCTTGCATGTTCACTCGTTAAAAAACCGTAAATTAATTATGTCAAGACCATATGGAAACGAGCACACATCTTGCAATAAATAGCTAGACTCAAACAATAAATGGCATCGAAAGTGGGAACTTGCTGGATTGACAGTAAGATGACGACCAGCAGTGACCCAATTTGGCATCCTTTTCACGAGAATTGCCTTTCGGCCTAGATAAACTTCTTGACGCCGGCGCGGAGGCCACACACTCAGGTTGACAGGTGTCTGGGCAAATGAGACGATTTGTCAACAAGCGAATCGGGGCAGCCGCCGCTGTCTGGTTGCCCAAAATGTAGGACCAATTCACAGTCCGCACATAGCACAGGTTTGTGTTCAAGTCAACCCGCACTCCACCACGCTGAATCAGGCGTAGTGAGGGCAGACCAATTGTCTAACGTTTACGGAATGGGAAAATTATCAGCTTATTAAAGTGGTTAATGGGTTAGGTCTGACTCAGGCTTAGGTTAGAATCCAAATAAGGGACAATTTAAGAATGGGGATGCAAGGGCAACTAATTAAGACGGATTTAGCGTAACCCAGGAAGAACTCAAATACCTTACCACCAAAGTAGTAAATGTGAGCCTAACAAAATCAAGAAACAAGTCAAGTCAATAAACTGTGGAAAACGAAGCTCTCGGAAAACTTAAGACACCATTATCAGATAAATGAAAATCAAACAAACCTTCAGAGAGGTACTGCGAATAACCAGAGCAAAGTTAGAAATCAGTGAGCGTCCACGAATGACAGTTAGGTTGGGAAAAAGAGTAGCCAACCCATCCAACCCCGTAAGGTCATAAATCACAAGAAATCCTGTTATTTCCCTGAGATTTGGTATCGAAGCATTTACGGGAAGCTTCGTCATCACAATTAAAAGGTTTCCTTCGATAATAGTGCATGATTTGATGCGCGACAAAGCAGAAGGCCGCCGAACGTCAAAGTCTCCACACACTTATTGAGATAACCGGTTAGAATTCCAAGCATACGTATTTCGTTTTGTTGCAGATATGTATGATTTCCACCGACGACCGAACAATACGAGGGTACAAAATTCGATAATTGAACAAAGAAGAGGTACAGAATATACAATTCTGTACACATAACATAAGTAAAAGGCGATTTTGGCATAATGTGCCAGTGTCTAGCGACGGCCAAACACTACATTCACAAGGCCTTACGTCTTAGGGTCAGAGCGCTAAATCGGCGGCTTCGTGAGGTTTTTCATCATGCGTATTTTTCAAGGCAAAATTCGTTTTTAAAAGCCAGGCTGTTATTAAGATATTCGTTATGTCCGTAATGTTAAACGTGAAGAAAATCACGTGGAGGCAAACTGATATTTTATGCAACCACCAAGAAAAAGTACATAAATGTAAGGAAATCTCTTAAAACAGGGATAAAAAAGAAATCAAACCTTCTGTTGATTTCGCCATTGCTTGTCTGGTAAAGTGAATGTTTTATTGAATCTCGTTTGTTGTTATAACAATGTACGGGCCACATGTACTACATTTCAGTGCCGGTCGAATGAAACGCATGGGAAGATGGAAATGAGTGAGTTCTTTTGCAGCGCCTCGAGACTTCTTTGAAGACAAATGAAGACATAATGTTTGGGCGAAATATATAAGAATTTTGAGCACAAAAGGGATTTGGACTGCCGAAATGACCCGAATGCTATCTCACCCCGCAAAGACAAAAATACTCAAACAAGTGGCCCCTAAACAAACCGAGAGTTAAACAGGCAACAAATGCACTGCATTTGAATCAGACAAATAGTTAAGGACCTTCATTTTAGTTGAAGCTGGCAAATTACTTTTTGAAGGCAGATGTGGTGGCGTGGTGTTTTGATAGACTGTTTGTTTAGCTGCACGTGTGCTCTTATCTCTGCGAAATGTCTTTGGTTCTTCCGTATGTTTACGGTATGTATTTTTCCATGTTACATTAATTTATTACGGTTTCAGCATAGACATAGATTGCTATCGCTATTTTTGCTGTTTTAGCATTAGGCCTGAACTTAATGCCACAGGAGAAGGGCACTCGTAAAATATGGATGATTATATGATGACTCCTAGAAGTGGAGTTAAGACTACGCCTATCGATGCCTTCGCCAAAATATTGTGTCAAAAACTGCGATGAAACAGGTTTGAAGTCATATGGTAATAGCATTCAAGTTTAATTTTTGTGGAACATCATCATGATGCCAGTGGTATAATGTTGGTGTTGAAGTTGAAAACAAATGCTTTCTTGCATACAAATAAATTAAATATTCCATGCCGCTGATGCTCAGGCGGTTTCTAGTGCTCCAACTGCAGCATGGTTATCTATGCAGGACAGCAATGAAGGCATAGTCAGGGGCGATGCCCATAATAGAAGGACTACCTGTTAAATTTATGCCCTCTTTGGACGTATGCCTTGCAGCGCCATTACCTTAGTTCCTGCATGTACTCCCACCTTACAGCACGGCAATAGAGCCTTGCTAGTGGCCTCACAGCCTTGGTATATTGCAATTTTAGGAAGGACTTGAGGCGAACACTGGGTTTACCGTTAGGTCACGAAAGTTCTAAAAGTGCAAAATAACACTTGGAGTGTGACCTTATACATGTAGCATCCCGAGGCCCCCTTTAAGGTAAAAGAAGGCATAGTACTGGGGCAGAATATGTATTCTGGAAACAGAGGGCATGGGAGCTGTTGGCACGGCCAGGAGGCCGGCCAACCGGCTAATACAAGATGACCACCCAAGTGACCGAAACCGGCAGTTCGAACAAACAAAGTATTACAATACAAACCTCGAATTTGTGGTCCCAGTAGAATCGCATATGTCTTGAAATTACGACATACAAAATGCCTTCTAAATCGCTATTTATTCTGGACTTACGCTTTTCGTTATTAATTCTGCAGTTTGTTTAATTTTCTTTACGAATGTGTGTAGCTATTCTTTAAAACCATAAATCCAGCACTAATATATGAATACACAAGTAGTCGAAAATTAAACTAGTCCCTTGCACCGGCTTAAAATAAGCTATTTTATGTGGTCTTTTTATTGTTAAATAATTTGTTAATATTATCTACATCACTGACCTAACAGGATGTCTTGGCGTCTAGCGCTTAGCGTAAAATTACTGCTTCTCGGCCGCTTTTTCTGATTCCAAATTATGCTTCATCTATAACCTTAACAATGTTGCAAGACCAAACTGTGGATAGTTTACCTTACGTGTCCAACATGGGCGGTTCTAGCCAACACTACCCCTACATGTCTACCGCTCCTCCGCGTCATTCTGATCGACCGAGACCATCAAGTGCTCGTGATCCAGTTTACGCTGATTTGCTAGAGTGTCCATTTTATAATCAAAGAGAAACGCCTCAGATTAGACCACAACAGGCTGTCAACTCTCCTTATGATGGACGTGCCGCGTCGGTTGATCGGGGACCGAGTTACCAAGGTGGAAATCGAGGCTACTACACGAGTTCTACCCAGCGCTACAATCGAACCGTTTATCCACCCGGATATCCATGCAGTCAAAACTTATCATATCAGCCATCGGCTTCACTCTTTTCAGCGGCCCAAACTACTGGGCATCGTCGAGCACAATCGTATGATATGAATCTGGAAAGACAAGGTCTTTACGATTATAACAGTGCTTTGACTTCCTCTAGCATTGGCACTAATCATGGCCCGTATAGCGTGTACGGGAATACAGGAAGTGGGAGAATCGACGGATTGGGAGCAGCTGCCTCTCTAATGACCCCAGTTGCCGGTTTCAATAATCCAAGTGGAGGAGTGGCCAACTACGGCGGCTACGGTGGTATAGGCAATAGTTCAGGAGTAGCAACACTATCAAATAGTGTAGATGTAGTCAACATTCAACGCGAGTGCGTAAGACTTCATCAGGAACTCGAAGTAACCAAGGAAAAATTAAATGCATGTATGACAAGCATCCGTACATTCTGGAGCCCAGAGCTTAAAAGAGAGCGTGCTATGCGAAAAGAGGAGAACGCTAAGTATGCTATTCTCGCGGATCATCTCCATCAACTCCAATTGGAAAAACAGGTTGTTACATGCTACACAAACTTCGAATTGTTTTTAATGCAGCCGTTATTTATTTGAAAAACCTTTGGTTCGACTGAATGAATCAACCGTCATTAAATGTTTGATGAGCAAAATTCATATTGAGCTTTTGTCACCTTGACAAAATTTCATGAGTTTGACACAGAATGTTAAAAATTCTTTTAGACAATGTTGCAAGCGCTGCACAATTCCGACACCGAGTTGCGAAGAGAGCGTGAGAAGAATGCCCCTCGGTTCAAGCTGGGACCCGACGGGAATGAGGTCAATGAATATGAAGAGATGCGACGGCGCATGGATGAGTTGACTTGCGAAAACTGCCTGCTTAGTAAGTCGGTGGAGGAGGCGGAAAAGCGGGCCTCAAGTCTGCAGGCCAGTCTAATGACCACTGAGGAGAGTTTGCGTAGACTGGTTGAGGCTGTCAAGTCAGGAAAGGCTGTCGCCGCTCAACAACAGTCAGGACAACAGCAACAGCAACAGCAAATCGGAGGCGGTAGCAAGGCGGATCAGGCATCAGCCTCAGTTGGGGACTCCAGTCTCGCCAGCATTCGTATCGATCGTCTAGAATCTGATAGAAATGAGATTGAAAGACTTCGAGAACAACTGAATGAAGCCTTTCATAGGAAAAGTGAGGCTGAAAAAGCTCTTGTTGAATGCGAAATGGCGAGAAATCAGCTTAAGGATGTAAGCTATCCTTTCTCACGGACAATCTAGGCTACTGCATATGAGCCTTAGTGAAGAGGGCTTTAATAGTTGCCATAATTTTTAATTGCCTCATAGCACGCATTTACATTAAATTAACATGCTTCGGCATCATAATCGATGCATGCTCTGACTTACATCTACAACAGATTGCTTTGAATAATGAGTAATACAGGTCTTTCAAATCACATTTGAAACCGTTTGATACACTTGCAAAAAAAATTTCAAAAGAAATGAGTGATCTTTGTAGGAAAAACTTTCTTGATTACTTTGATTTCCGTTGCTTTGAACAGTATTCTAAAGACGGACATCTTTGATGATCAAGAGGATTGAAAACTAAAACCCTACTAGCCTATTTCCCCCTAACGACGAATATGTCGTTTCATCATTTGACTAAATGAGTGCTGATAAAAATTAAATTAATCCCTTACATTACTACGGCATTATAACTCGCCGCATTCAAGCAGGTGGCTACCCTTCCTCAGACACTTATCTCCTTCTGAGGTTAGTTTTCTTGCATTTTAACGGGACACGACCTCGGATTGTGATCTTGAGAAAGATGCATTAAATTAGTCTGTCGTATGTAAACAAGAACCTTCAAATTACAGTCAAAATCACAGGACCAATCGGTTCCTTTTTACGAGTTCAAGTACGTCGTGAAGTTACTCCGATTGGCCTAAACAGCAGTTTTTTCTCCTCCTCGGAAAGCGATTTTACCATCGACATGGAAAAAAGGCGAACCGATTTTTACTGCACTTTTCAAAAAGTGGGGGAAAGCAAACAAATTGCACGACACCCAATCTTCCGCCGGCCTTCTGATTGGCCAATACGTCTGAGCAGTGGTATCGATTTTGGACGCGTACGTGTGTGCGTCCGTGCGTGCTCACTTGCGGTGCGTCCGCTGATGTGTCTGACGTCCCGGAGAAGGGCTGTTGCCTACGGCTTGCGCATCTGCACCCTTCTACACGCTACCATTTTGATGGCAGAACTATCGCACAGCATCGCCAATTAAAGGACAGCTTTTATGAGCAATTATAAAAAGTCACGGTGTTATTAACCTACTAATGTCCGTAAAGTAAGCATACATTGCGTGAGGTTCCTTCGTTCGAGGAGAGGAGATGAAATAAGGTTCCGAAAGTAATTAAAAAAGGTGACAATAACCGGACTGATAGACTTTTTGGAATGTCGTCTATCAATTATTTATGCGGAGAAGTTTGGATGTTTGTACGTAAAATGCAAACGCTTATGGGGGAATTTATTTTATGTATTCTAAGTAACTTTGAACTTTGCATAATAAAGGAAAATTTTGGAATTAGCGTTTTTGTAGACGAACAGTGGCACCTGTACTGTAGAGATTACATACCGACACCTATTAATATCGCTACAATTTTTTCTCTTCGCGGTCAGTCGCGTAATGCAAAATACGAAAGCTAGCTTTCAATTTCTAGATAATTCCGTTGTAGTTGTCACTGATAGTTAAAGCCAAAATTGTGTATTGAATGATAATTTTACCATTCGTGTAACCTTACAGGAACTAGATGGTGTATCACAAGAAATGGACGCAGCGAAGCACGAAAATGAGGGTCTTCGTCTAAACATCCGTGAAGTTCAGACGCTTCAAGCAATCGTAGACACAAAGGTAAAATGTTCTATACATTAGTTTAATTTACTTTGGTGCAAGTTTTCACACCTTAAATGGAATGTCAAGGAATATGTCTACATAGGGCACTTCACGTCAAGAGCTCCACACGCTAAAAAATCTACGATTCCACCCAGCCTTTAAACACTAGGCCGAGCTCCTGGCTATTATCATTCAAGGAAATGAGGCTTTTTGGGAATGGGCAATGCTGATCACTTAACTCTTGCTGTATTCGTCATTAGGAGTCAAAAATATTGACGTTGGAGAATGAAATCCGCCTTCTGGAAGATGAAATCTCCCGACTTCGAGATGAGGGGATCGCTACTCCAACAACCTCGTTAAGCAGTGGAATTGAAGATGTCGATCGAACCCTGAATACATTCAGAAGTAACGAGCGTCTCCTTAAGTCAAAGGTGGGGAGCTGGTCTTAAACAATAGAACAACAGGAATAATCTGAAGGATCGGTGGTCTTCCAACAACTCTTCATTTCCATTTAAAAACTTAATTAATCCCGCATTTCACTTTATTTTAAATTGAATTTTAAGGTTGAGTTCCTTACGAGCGAGCTCTCAAAGCGTGATAACGAGATCTATGCCTTACAATCACGTTTGGAAATGGCGGAAAAGCAACAGCAAGATCAAAACCACCACATCAGTGTGCTGAAAGAACAAGTCAAGGCCCGAGAGAACAAGGTGTCTATGCTCACTGCCGATGTAAGATCAATCTGAGGAGTGGCAAGTATTAATTCAGATGTGAAGGTCTAAATATAACTGTCAAAAATCAGTTTTAAAAATACAGAAAATCCTTTGGTGAATCGTTGTGATTCCATGATTTTAGATTTGTGACCAAATAATAAATTATTTTAAAATATTCTTAAGCTTACTTAGAGTAAGGAGAAGCACTTCTGATGTGGACATTGTGATAGCCTGGGACGCAGCCATGCTTTTTTTGAAGGATGTGAATTTAATGTGTTGAAGATCTGCTATCATTTGGCACCCTAAATTAGGTATCCCGGAATTCAATTACCCTCGTATTGCAAAATCAGCCTTTAGTAGATGAATGGTAGCCAAATCCATTTAAGCTTCTTAATACCTTTGATGGTGAGTAGTTTAAATAAATTAAATGGGGCTGTAGACCTACTAATTGAGTGATTCTCGAGAAGCGTTTTGACAATTTTAGCGTTCAGTTATTCTTTCTTCTGACACGCCTTCTATTAAACTGAATGGGAAATGGTTTGCTGTGGACAGCTTAAATAAAAGGGCTAGGTTTACCCTTTTAAAGGTGGTTCTTGCAACAATGTAGCTGGGAATCTCTTTCATTCTTTTTGGAAATAAATCTACGCTGTCGCAGTTCTCATCACAGCTTCAAACCGTTCGAAGCAACTTTTTTACCTTGCCGATTTCGTCAAGCGTTACTTAACTAAAAACATTTGCCTTTTCTTTTAAAAACTATCAAGATCTGCAAAGACCTAGGAATGGGACAATTTCGCTTTTGGTTAGAAGATAACCTCTCAATTCTGCTTATAACTGGCTCACGAGTGTGGCAAAGCCTTGTGTAACTTTTCATCAAACCATGGTTGCCTATTATACCTCTAACTTTTCCAACAAATTTAACGTCCCATGCATCGTCCCCATGGTATTTACTAACCGCTTCATTCCTCTGCGCTCTCTCTTTTGCGCTTACGTGTCCTCATGAGGACTCTACATTCTACTGTTTTAATAAAATGTCCCCTTGTTGTTTACATTGCACACCTTTCAGTCTTTTGTTTTAACCCTCTGAACTTCTGCATCCAATCGTTTTATCAGATTTACTTTGCGTGTAGTCGATTTCATCGCAGGTAGTGCTACATCAATAGTATCAAAGAACGGTGTCAGCATATCCAGCAGATACCGAAATAATTGATGTCCGCTTTTTGAAGCACCTACAACAGAGGAACAGAGTCATCTATTTTTTGCATCCCATTGTTCCCAGATTGAAGACCTCCGAAAGCGTCTGAAAGAGAAGGAGGGTCTGTTGGAAAAGAAAACGAAATTGGTGGCAAACAATGCCACAGGAAAGCGGCAACTGGAAACGGAGTTGGCAGAATTGAAGGATCAAGTCGATTTAAAAGAGAGGAAAATTTCATTACTTCAACGCAAGGTTCGCTCGACTTGTCAGAGATAACAATTAATGGGCCTTTTCAGTGAAGCCAATTGGTTGCGAGTAAAATCAAAATAAGATTTTTAACCTTTACCAAAAGCTAAACTTTTGACAAGGCATTATTCTCTATAACTTGATAATGCGTTCTCAAATCAAAATATTACAATTCACCATTCCTTTTGTTTTTACATAGGTTGAGAATTTGGAAGAGATGGTGACAGAAAAAGAGACTCAACTAGCCAGTGTAAAATCAAGGCTTTCGCGTCTAAGTAACGAAAAAATCGGCACAGAAGGTCCGAAGACCAGCTTAGAAGACACTTTAAAGGAGAAAGATAGGCAAATTGAAAGGTTCGTTTGGCTTGCATTAATTTTAGTCCTGATTTTTTAAATTGACCTTGATCTCTAATCGTTTAGTCATGAACACAACTGCTTATCAGTGGGTCGGAGATGATCAAAGCTAAGCATATAGATGTTGGAAATATTAGCAAATACGTTGGGAGAGTCACTAACACAAGGGAATGCCGCATTAATGTATGGCTGATTTTCAAGTCCTTTAATTACATTGGAAGGTGAAATACATGAGCACAAAAGACAATATACAATAGCGTATATAAAACGTAGTTTTACTGGTTCTAATTTCATGTACCTTAAAAATATGGCTAATGAAGAGGCTTATAAATTTTTAAAAACCTTTTGGTACTAAATTTGCTGCCTAGTTAGAGTGACGTAATCTCTAAAGCAGGTAGAAGATTTAAGAATATTTCTTTAGGTTGTAATGAATGTAGGTGCTCCTCAAGCACTGATTAAAACAGCGTAGAACCTTCGATCGAGATGACGACTTTTTGAAGAGTTAAATTTATTGAATGAATAGACGAAAGTGGGTTTTGCAGTTATAGAGTCAGACATTACTAAGGGTAGTTCCCAGTCATTTTGAGTAAATCAAATACAAAATGCGCTGGGATGCGCTTGATTATCATGTTTGGACATGGAAGGAATGACTTTATGTCCTGATAGGTGTTCACGCCAGGTATGCAAAAGTGCTACTTGTTGAGGAAATAAAAAAACACTCAATTAATGCTTGGAGGTATGTGATCTCAAATGTTGTTTAAGTTAGGAGTTAGCTAAAGTGCATACTCTCCTCCAATATACCCTTGGATGTGCAGAACCGAATTAGTCGGTGGTAAAAATACGGTGTTTTGGTGCAAATAAAGCATGAAGCTGACCCATTAAGTGCAGTGGTACTTTAGTGTCCTAAATATTCCCTAAAGACAAAAGAACACAACACTGGGGTAGAATATGTATTGACGCCATACAGAAGGGTCGGAGGTCTTCTGACATGACCTGGGGAGAACGCTCCCGGTGTAAGTTCAAGCGCCCTAAATCTACTGGTGGCTCCTTCAGCCAGGCATCAGTGTTTTCTGCAAACGAAGCATACAATCATTTTGTATACGAAATTCATGTCGCTTTGAGATATTTTGTAGTTATCTAACTGCTCCTTTGATAAAAGCACGTAGAAAATAAGTTTAGCTTGTTGAGTTTTGCTACAATTCTGGTGCGCAAATGAAGGTGATGGATATTAGATGTGTAGGTATTTATGGAGCACCTCTGAATATCCTCAAATCAGGTCAAGCCATTAACTAGTATATTTTGGTACTGATAAAGTTTTCAATGACGCATGTCTCTGTGTTCTTAAAGACATCAATTCTTTACCATTTCACAAAACACTCCTTTTGTGCAGCTTCATGCAAAGCCTACGGAACTTGTCAATTTTTGTAGGTTCAAACTTTTGTCAGATTGACTGAACCCTAATGTTTGCCAAAACCAAGGTGGTTCATTATATGCTCATTATAGGGGCGGTTGTTATATTTTGGACACATAAAACACAGTACCTAAATACCATCTTATCACTTCCGAAATTGTTGCCTTAGGTATCGGAAAATGCGAAGTTTTTACTAACCGTTACGCAGCATTAAAATGCCCTGCCTTTGGCAGCTCATCAAGCACCTCGGTAGAAGAGAGGTCCTTACAAATTAAAGCGTCAAAGTGAGGCAGCTTTTCGCATGAACAATCCTTTCGATAAAATCTAACTTGAATTTAATTATTTAGGATGAATCCCTTTACCATAAGTCTAGATGAGTGCTTTGAAAATAGGATAGGACAGAACTATTATGAGATTGTGGCTTTACTGCCAGTCAGTACAAAGTAGTTTTGATTAATCTCCTTCAGCTTCGAAAAGCATCAAGCCCAATTTCTCATTCGTAGTAGTAAAGCTATGCTTGACAAATATGAATACCTCACCATTATGTCAAAGTAGAGCAAGACTGAAATTCTGGCATGATCCAGAGAAAATGCTGCCCAGCAGAGGTACAAGAATGGGGTACATGTAAGCGCAAAACTAAAAAGAAGAGCTCAACAAATTATCAGAGTATCACATGGCCATCCTCTCCTTTTGACCGTTGTGATGGTCTCGTGTCTCTCGACGATCATCACAACGTAATCACTGCTGTAAGAAAACCATGTTGCGCAACATCGCTGACTCCTCTTGCCAATTCTACTAAATCTTGAGTTTTGTCCTATTTAGGAACTGCAGGACACAATGTATTTCCATTGCCATTTGTGAGAAAACTGGCCCAAAAGGCGAGCCATTTAATAAGGGACGATTTTTGCAATGGTTTTTTGGGGGATAGCGTTTTACAGCTGTTCCTCCCTTCAACTTTTTCTCACTTGACTTATGCCCAGCTAAATATCTATCTGGATTCTAACTGGCTAGTGAGGACGTGGAGGAGATGTTGCGTATTCTCTTAACTTGCATCTTCATCCAGGTACTGTAGGCAGCTCCGTAACGAAACTTTCCAGACATTTTATGGCTAGTGGTGCTTCGATTATTAATGGTGCTGGGGAGTTGCAGAACATTGACGTAATTTTAGCCTTCTCTCAGGGATCGTCACAGATCCTTCTACTTGCGATATGTTGTTTTCTTCCATTGTATCAAGGTTGAGCATTGAGAAATGTGAATCGAGGTAGTTATTTTTAGGTTCTGGTTCGCATTTCACTGCCACTAATTTTGCGCCCGGGCCTTTTCTAAGGACCAAAGAAGTCACAATAGAGGAACAGGATACATTTTATTAGCGTAGAGAATGCTGGCGGCTATTAGTGTGGCCCAGAGGCCTTGACGCTCGGCATAAGTGCAGGAGGAGCCTTAAGTGCATGCAAAACCAAAACGAATAGTTAAGCAAATGAGCAAGACAATACAAAACTCCATCAGTTCAAGCTATTGAGTGTACAAGAGAGCGATTCGGGCCTTCGTTCCCCTTCGTCCTTATTTAGGACCAGCTCCTAACATTTAACAAGTTGTGCGTGTTCACTACTATTTACAAGAATGCACCACAAATTATGGCGAAATGACTCTTATAAGCTAATGAACTATGGCAAATCGGTCATCTTTCATTAAGTTTATTCATGTACCTGTTAGCTTGTCCTATCTTCAGATACTTGTTTGTTCATTCATTGATTCTATAGTCACCTCCCTTTAATAGTAAGCACTTATTCAGGTATTTTAGCGAATTCGATCTTTTCCAAGTGGTGTGGATCCTTTAAACTGTGAGTAACAAGTAAGGGGCTATCCTTACACAAATAACCATTTTATGGTCGCTAAATCTTATTTCAGTTTATTTAGAATTATTCTATGCATTAGCTATTTACTCGTTTAGGGCAGACATCAGCACTTATGGACAAATTAAGCCATTTTTACCCAGTGTTAAACATGCCTTTCTAATCTTAGTACCTCTTGAATATGTGACCATCCCAATCAATCAAAACATTGCCGACCCCATTTATTGTCTAAAATACACGGTTATGCTAACACTAATGCTAATAATTTCCGCAGCGGGATTTCCCTCCCACAAGATATACTAGAGGAGATCATTTGAATTAATATGCAATGCTTCAACACAAAGCTCACATGCCACTTTTGTTAAATATGCCGGTGGCGGATAGGCTGAAGGAGGCACGTGAACGCAACGAAGCGGAGTGGGCGGAGGAGGCCGAGGGCCAGCGGCGGGTACAATCAGAGCTGCGAGGGCGGTTGGACACGGCATTGAGAGACCTCGACGAAAAGAGCGCACAGCTCAGCGAGGCACGAGAAGAGGTGGCCCAGCTGCGCAGTTCCCGTTACAAACGAGACACCGAGGTGGGCCAGTTACAGGCCCAACTGCGTCAGCGCGATGCAGAGATGTCTGCTCTCCAGCTGGAGAAACAGATGGTGTGTACCCCTTTACCGCTTGCTCTATATGCCACCAGGTCCATCTCCTGCTCAGTTGGCATTAGCTATTATCGAGTCCTTCCGGTATCTCTTGCCCACCATAAATATTTACCTCCATTGCTGGCATTTTTTCAATGGTGGCTGTACGTACGCAGGGAAATAAAGTGCCAAAACTACTTCTCCATTTTTCCGATGCAAAATTTCACCCTTTTAAAATTTACCGGGAAAGTTGAAAACCAACTCTTAATAGTGGCACTCTAAATCACTTCTTGTTTCCTCTACACCTCTTTCTAAACGCATTACAGGTTCAAACCTTCCCAAGGGCGAAATACACAGAGCCTTTACCTCTTGTCGAAAACCAGGCTGTCAAGCACAAAGAAATTTATTTATTGTTTATATTTTTAAAGTGGTTAGCTTTTTACCATTCTGGATACCTCGAAATGGTCACCTCAATGGGTAGCATGTCATTGGACTTTCTTAACATGTTACCGGATGTAGCCTTTATAGGCTCGTTTAATGGGGATTAATCATGCTTTCCTTGATTATTACAAGGTAAATGCTAATAAATTGTTCCTCTTCCTCATTAGTAATCAATGTACGAATTTGGCGATTTGTTACTTCTAGTGATATTAGGACGGGAAATCGAGACCTGAAGATAGCCTAACGTTGAAGAGTTTCTTCCTTACTATTTATCTACCTTTTCCTACTTCATTTTACCTTCGCTTTCTCAATTAGGCATTTCGTATACTCACCAACTTAAACTAAAAGTTATTTATGTACAACCCGATTTTAAAAGGAGTGATTTTCGAGAAGGTCTGTTTTCGAATCTTTCTACTCTTTATCTCTTATCTGCCACCCCTGTGAAATTACGAGGAAGTCGACCTCTTCACTATCATTTGCCCTAAATCTAAAGGCAATGATGAAAAGGATTGCATTGTTGGAATTAATCATTTGACGCTCGGTCTCATCACCAGGTGCAATCTCAATTTTTCATTTCTCAGTCTCGTTTAGACATATTTTGTAAGACTAACCTTCTGAAACTCAAGATCAGGCTACTGAAAGGTAGCAGCTACTGGCATTTTGTGAGGCATTTATGAGTCAGAAACGCACGGCAGAAACGGCCAATATTTTTTTCATATAAATAAGTGAATGGAAACTTTTAAGCAGTAAGGGTGGAGTCGCCCAAAGGATGAGTTTACGGTTAGCACTACATTAGCATGGAATAATTGTAACTATATGGCACCTGAAATTATTTCGTGAAAGAGAGTAATATGTTGGATTCATCCCTTTGATACTTTTTGTCACTGAGTTGAATTTAGAGTTAGAAATAAGGTAAAATTTCATGAAGTTAGAGATGCGTACCCCCGAACAGAGCTGCAAATTATCAGTTTGTTATTTTCCATAAGAAGTGAAGTTGGTGTGTGGCCTTAATGAAATGATGAAATATAGTTTTGGTTCGTGGCTAATACTAAAGGCGAAGTGGTCAGACACAGAAGAGCAATTTCATAAACATTTGTGCTCTTACTTTATTCACTTAGGCATCTTGTCAAATAGTTTTTCACGAAATCTGGATGGCTAGATTTACTAAAGCCATGATGCCTGAGTGTAGAATAAATTAGAAAACTATGGTATTTCTGGTATCTGTAGCAATCAGACTTAAACTATGCCTTTTTAAGATCGTTTCATGAATAAAAAGGGAATTTAATAAACTGCGCTTAAAACAGGAAATACCAATGCAAATTAAAGAAGTTTTGTGTTATTTTCATTTGTTATTGACGAAGAACCAAGCGAATCTGTGGAAAATTCGACAATGCTTTATATGATTCGAAAATGAAAAGCAACTCAAATTCTAAATTAAAATGAGCGAAAGTGCGCGCCGTAGCAATGACTCCGTGGGAAGCTTTATAATTTGCCTCCTTTACCTTTCTTTATGTTCGCTTATCTGAAGCTTATGCCTGTGCTTCTATGTGGTTCCCTTACCCATACGTTAGGTCCCCTCCAAACTGATCCTTTTAAGCATAAATGAAGTGATTACTTATTTTCCATGTGTTCTTTTAAATAAGATGGAAAGAAAAAATCAAATTTTTCTCTTTTTAATGAGCATTTTCCCACTGATCATGTTACTTACTTCCGCCGTCCTTCAATCCTGATCATGACAGCACTAGTTGCAATAAAAAAACTTTAAAAGTTTCTTGAAACAACTTTTGATTTATGCTGGTGAAAGGAAAGTCGAGGTGAGTCGTCGGACACCACGATTTTGATAAAACTGCCAAAAAATGCACTCATTAGTGGTAGATTCACGTGCAACATTGAGACAGTTACAGAGCTCTCCCAAGTGGTACCATAAATAAGCGCAAAAGAACATGAAAATCTTGGAAAAAGTAACCGAACTAAGAGTTTTAATTCTGAGTTAACACGATTGGTGTTAACAGTTCAGAGGCTTTGTGAATCAATGGTGGTGAAGCTGACCTGCTTTGGTGAAACCAAGTTTTTCCGCCAAATTTAGAAGAAAGTTAAATGATTTCAATGAGTGTACTAATGGAGTGCGGAAATGTAAGGAAATTGCCCTAAAGTTGTTACTTCCCTGTACCACGAGTCCCATTTCCGAAAACCATGGTATATTCTCTCTAGTTTTAAGGCTTACAATGTTATGCCGAGGTGCCAGGTAAGAACAAGTTAATAAAATTTGTAAAGTACTCCCGGTGGAAGCTCCAGAAAGGATCTCTCTACCCGATTTGACATGTTTTGGGCTGAGTGTCTTTTCTATTAAATTCGTGGTGCACTAAAGTAGAAAGAATTGTTCATATGCCAAAAAAGTACAACGTCATCTTTCGAAAGCTTAAATCATTTGATGAAATGCTCCGAATCAAATGACCTCGAAATTACCCCCAAACAAGATGCCCTGTAGGGTTACTCTAATTGCTAGTAAATCCAGGAAGGAACTAGTAAATTGGACTACAGTTAAATTGATCACAAAGGTTAAGTAATAATTTCTGAAACAAAAGTGTTGACATGGAGGATAACGTTTGATGATTAACTTGCGCTTGTTCCGCTACTTGTTCGCTGCTACCACCTGCCACTTCGATGTTAAGCTATCCATTGATTATCAAAATAAGCGCCTAAACATCTTACTACCGCGCCCATTTTTTAAAATTACCAGCATGCAACTAGCTTAACGAATCATTTTTTATATAATGTATAACTTCAGTGTAATTGGCATCAAAGGTAAGATCAACGTGAAAATCAAAAGTAACGCTTAAGAATATACTCTATTTGAAGCTACAATGTGATTTTTTGTATCTAACTGCCATTCCCCGATCTGTTGATTTGGGTTTTAATGTTCAAAGCTACATAAACAAGTGACCAACGAGACAGAGATGAAGTACTCCAAGACAGTCGCCGACTTAGAGTCACAGGTAAATCACTACATGGAATCAGCCTCAAAGTTGCAGAGCGAGGTCGACCGACTTCTCAATATGATTCGCACCTCCGATTCTGACAAGCTTGACAAGGATAATCAGATTCACGAGCTTGAAGGGTAAATGTTGTTTTTGCCTTTAATTTGCGCAATTTTTTGTGGTCTTCGGAAATCATAATCTTACGAGTTTTAGTTCCAACTTCATTGTTGGCCATCATTGCTGTATGATGTTTTGCTAAAAGATCCCAGCACAAGGTTTTTTCCTCATAGTCTTATTGCGGATTATTCTATAACTAGCAAAGTCAAGGTGGAAACTGATGTGAAAATAACAAACTGAGGTTTCTTATTATTTTATCTTAAATTGGGATATCTATTTTTACTCGGTGCCAAGTAACTAAACCCATCCATAGTCTGACTTAGGATTCTGTGTTCTTTAAGTTCACATGTTCCGGCGCATCGCTGGGGACTTTAATCAAATGCTTCTAATTTTTACAAAATGTTTTACATTCAGACAATTGCATGAAGCCCAAAATCAGATTGGAAACCTTAAACGATCCCAACAGGCAGATCGGAAGAAAAACAGCCAAATGCTAGATGAAGCTCGTCAGCGAGCTGACACAATTCAAAGTGATGCAGAATTGCTCAAGGTAGGTTGAACGCTTTTTGCCCATGTGAACGAGGGCACTGTAAGATATAGGTACAGCCATCCTAAACTCCGCAAATAATAAACTATACCTTTTTAGATTAAGTTTAGTGGTTCTCCACTGAAATATTCCTGAATATTTGGTCCGAATCAATTGGCTAAAAATATACCTGATGGAATATCACTAATCTTGACAGGTAAACTGGTGGCTTTGACATTGTAAATTGCACGAAGATCCGTAGCGCTCCGCGACTTCTCTGAAGAAAAAAGATGAAAATATTCGGACAGACTATACATTCAACATAGGGAAGGGCTTTAGGCTACTGGTATGGTTGTGAGGGCAGCCCACCTGAATAAGGTACGGTGGCCAAGGTACATAGCTATCCTTTACTGAAACTCAGAGTTAAGTAAACGCCCAGTGCATATGCAAACTAAAATACGTGGCAGGAATCTTTTTAACTGTTTTTTATTTGCTCTCCTTCGAATTTGAAACTTAAATCCGCCTTAATCTAACGCGTTCACTTAAAGAATTTTCTCCCCCCAGTACTTAACAAGCGTTTGTCGGCAGATAAGTAAACGTACTCGCCGCATGAAAATCTCAACATTCTTACCTACTTTTCAACTTTGGCTTGCATCAAACATTAAGAGGGACATTGCAAATTTTGAACACCATGCACACAAAATGTCCGTGCTATTCACTAGGGACTGTGGAAGCAACAAATTATCTTTGCCCTTCGATAAAATGATTTGGTCTAGAAATTTTTGGGTTGCAGATACAGTTTAAACATATGTTACTTGCTTATTCCCACGCCGATCAAATACTCTATGGAAGCATAGAGATTGGTATCACTTTCATGATTTCATGGTTATCTGCCTTGGCATTGGTGCTTGCTTTTATTCACCACCTTTAATTCCCTAACCAAAACGCTTACTCAACTTCAAAACCGTGACTCCTGTTTATTATCTCCTTCAGTATTAAAGAGAATTTTGCACAAATATGTGCGTAAATGAAATAGATCCTCCTAGTCAACAACTTGGATTTAGCACTCAAAATTTTAAGAATTATTTTGCTGCTTACAACTTTATGTATATCGATTGTAATGTGCTTCGCTTAGCTTTAATTGACAGATTTGTTTCTTCAAAGTCTCGACTGCAGCACCATTTCTTACTTCAGCACTAGTTTATGCTATGAAGAGCTAGGCTCCATACCTGTTTCCAAATTTTTCACCATTATCAACGCATACTCCAGCTATTTAGATTTCAGCTCACGGCTTTATTTCAGATCGTCAACATACCATATTTTGAAGATTAAAATTACGATTAAGCTTTGAGCTCCCCCAAACGCTAGATTTGGCGGTCACACAGTAATCAAAATCTAGCTTTTCTAGTTATCTGTGTCGCACTGACTCCATGAATGAACACATATTCATAATTGACATGGAATTTGGCTCAGTAGACATGGTTTAGGAAACCTATTTCTTAGGAACGTAACGAAACATTTGGAATACCAGTGCTTCACATTCACATGTCAGAGATATAGACGTCCAATAGGTGAAGTACAGCGAATCATTGGTAATTCAGTATGTCACTAGGTTTGGATGTATACCTTTCCTTCTTCCAGAACATGATTGCCGAAAAGGAGGTAAGAGTACGAGAACTGGAACAGGCCCTTCGTGAGAGCGTCAGACTGACTGCTGAGAGAGAGGCGCACGTTGCATCTCGAGAAGATTCGACACGCCAGTTAGAGCATCAGGTAAAGACAGTACTGTTTTTCACTTTTCGGTCATCTAGACAAATGATGGGGAGATAACTAAATGAAACTTGGGCTACTGGTCCAACAGTTATTGTCAAACTCAATACAAAACTTTTTTGCAATGGGTACTAGCTTTTCTCGACTATAGCAGTGTTTGAGCTTCATCAGTGTCTCTTGAATACCTCGCAATCACATAATTTTTAGCCAGCTTGTCATCGAATGTATTCTTTAAGTATAAAAAAGACTAGATTGCAGAAAATGAGTGCAGCTGCACCGTTTTACACATTTTTTGCTCAGAACATTAAAGTTTACCTAATTAATTTCTGAAAATGCAAACATTTGATCTGCTTGATTTACTTAGGGCGAAAAAATATCCAAATCAGTTGGAGGCTTCTGATGGTTTGTGTGATTGCCTCAGTATTTAAAAATTCGTAAAATTAATTAAATTCTCATTTTTAAATTATTTTTTGTGCATTGAACGTGTTTTAGATAAGAGAACTACGTTCTACAGTGGAACACCTTCAGAGGGAGAGAAACAACCTCTCCTCGCAGTTGGCTAGTCTTCAAGAAGAGCTGCGTGATCGTGAGAGTCAGTTAAAGAATCTCAAATCGGAATGTGTGAGTTCTACAACTTTTATTTAGTAGTCTAATTTAGTTTATCGTTAAAGCCAAGTAGTCCGAAAGGGATGTTTCCAATGTAGAACAAATCTAAACCTCTAAAAATTAACTTTACTGAATGGAACGAAGTGGCAAAAGGACAAACCAAATTTGCTGCAACAATTGCACCTGTTGAATTCGAACATGTCCATGCCTAGTTCACGGTATTTCTAGGACTACCATATGACTGCCTATAGATGTGCAGGTTAAAGGCAATCAAAGCACGGTTTATTTGTGGCCAAAAGATTTTAGACCACCTTTTTGATTCGTAGGGATTCTTGAGCAAAATTATTGTGTGTTAAATGAAACAGTTTCAACTGAACTCGATCTGAATCATTTGATCGTGGTGTAAACAGGAGACCTGCAAAGTGATTTGGTAGACGTTTATTAGCGTTTGATCAACAAACACACAATAATTAAGACTCTGTAAACAAAAGATGTAATTAAGCCAATTTTTGGATGTCAACCAAATGCAATACCCATAGCTCTTCAATAGTAATAGGTTTAATTTTATCATTCCCTTCGCTTTATAAGATTTGTTTATTCGTAGAACAAAAACCCTGTTCATATAGATCTCAGAACAAAATTATTCTACCGGATGGTTGTCTAGCATCGAAATGAGGTGCATTTTGAAGATGTATCACTTTATATTGGCATTCACGCATATGAAGACGATAAAAGAGTAGGATATAACGTCCTGAGACCTCCCTTAAGGCAAAAGTAGTCATATTACCAGGGCAGATTATACATTCTGAAAACAGATGGAATGGGGGCTGCTGACATGGCTCGAAGGCCAGCCAGCCGGCTCGTACAATATGTCTACCCAAGTGATCGAAACCGGCAGTCCGAACAAACAGAGTATTACATTGAGAGACAACTAATCTCAGTTTGTGTTAAATGTCATTCCTCCTTTTCGATCACTGATAATCATGAGCAACTTCATCAATAATATTTCAAAATACATAAATTAATTTTGGTGTCCATAATGGTTGCGGCAATTACTACTTATGTGCATAAACGGCAATGCTTCGATTAACTGGTCAGTACCGCCTTTACCAACCTTGATAGATTTTTGGTTTTGCAAACTCGAAAATAGAAATAGAAATTCTGACTTCTAACTTCTAATACTAGACAGTCAAGCCACAAACAGACTTTGCTTTTAGGAACTATCCAAAATGTCTGCCAGCGTGTCGTGTCTCAGAGTTGCTGTCTCCTCTTTAGCCAAGGTTTAAAAAAGGATAAAGAGTTATAAATCCTTACTCTTACAACTTATTTTTATTTGAACATATACGCCAGACTTCGGTCGTCCAGATTATATTCACCTCTCTCATGCGCGTTGAATGCATTCATTTTGAGGCCATCAAGATATATTTATACGTTCGCGAACTCGGAATCGCTAGTTTACTCGCACACATAGAAGTTCTGGAAGCAAACGCGAAGCGTGAGCACAAAAGCAGCCCCCAAAATTTTAGCAGCGGTGGTGGAAGCAAACTTGAAAACGGGACGCAAAAGCAGAGAACATTTTTGCGCACTGGGCGTGCTGTATGGGCAGTGTCTTGCCACTGGCTGCGCTTTCTTCTCACTTTCAGTTCCAAGGCTACATCCCTGAGTTAGAAAAACTTCGTCGCGCCAACCATGAGGCAAATTTGCGTATCGCTGCTCTTGTCAAGCTGGTTCAAGGTGAGGAGGAGCACCTGACTGAACAGGACAAGTCAGCGGTTAGTTTATCCCTTTAATTAATTATGCTGTGCAGAGTTACAATCCGGAATAGATAAAATATAGCAAAGTGGACGATTCGCGTATTCGTGTAGGGCATGGAAATAATTTTAGAGTAAACATTTCAAAATTTGTCAAATAGCCTATTAACGAAAATAGAGGGGTTTTATGAGCAGAGAATGGTATTGTTCATTGGGTTATTCCTAGGGTACTGTTACACTGCCATCCTCTGAGTAAGATGGCTTAATTTACGTGAGAATTTGACAATATTGACTTAACCATGTTTTCTAAAGTACCAATCAAATGAGATCCTTCAGTAGTTTTGAAAAAGAATACCTAACTACTTAGTAAATAGTTTTAATAACTCAAATACATTAGCCAAATCAAATCCAACTGGGATATAAAGCATGGTTTTATTCCTATCATGATTTGGCCTTCTTAATCAACAACCAAGTGCCTAAAGGTAAATCGAAAGAAATTCATCAAAGTACTGCTAGTAGTCCGAATAAAATCCTGGTATCCTCCCCTCGTCAAGAGTTTGGGGTTATTTCGTATACCGGTAAACTGCGTTTATTTCATTTTCATGGATTTAAAGGTTAGGCATTTTTAGGAGGAGCGACTAACCAACGTAGTAGTTTGGTTATAGATGTCACTTAATCAAGCGAAAGGAGTGATGCTTTTTTAATTGCGCCAAAGAATCGAATTCTGTTCAAACGTTCTGACAGATGATATCCTTGGTCATGTCAATTCTTTTCCGCAACCGTTTGTTTGTGTCACCCCCTGATTTTAAAAGACGCTTTTTTAAATTCTTCAACTGCTAATACTTCAATGATAATAAAGGGTTGTCTTAAATATTTATCCCTTACGCTCCAAATATTCTTTTAATTTCAAACGCCGTAAGATATATACAAGACTGACCTGCGCAGCTCGCTGGTTTCCGGTTAACCCTGTACCTTCTAAGCTGTAGAATTAAAAAATTTATGAACATTGTTTCTGTACGTTTACAGAAGCTCTAAGTTAGTTAAGTATGAACTCGGTGATGAGTGGGCCTTGAAGTCGCTATAGTTGATGTTCAAATCCCACTATGGCTACCAGGTAGATTAGTTCCAAAAACTCATCCTCATATCTCATGTTTGATCCTTTACATTATCAAATATGCGACTACAAAATCACACCTCTCGTAACTTTTTAAAGAAGAGGTGAAACGATATAGATGCATCGTGTGAGTAACAGAAGGGCAATTTCCCTTTCCATTTTCCAGAATTTAAATAACTACATAAAAAGCAAGTAAAACTACGTTTCTAGCGAATTGCCAATAGCCTTTAGAAATATCTGAGAGTCACTATATTAGACCGAACACACTTTACCTGATCTTCATTAATTGAGACTTTCAAGTGTCGTTCGCATAGTGGTTTTAATCTCTTTCTAGTTGGCCATATTTCCACTCTTCCCGAGTCTCTCGCATAAAACATCAGGATCTGCAGGACCACTGATAAAGACGCAGACACGCCTAGGTCATCCCTTAGCCCCGGGAGTGGGCCAGAGCGGTCTCCTGGCGCCCGGCGCGTTCGCTCAATCAGGCGCCCCCGGTGGTAGCATCTCTCCACACCTTAGCGGTAGCGCTTTCCATCTGATCGGATCCTCTTCTGCCTCCGCTGCTGCTACTGCTGCTACACTGACAGCAGGAGGAATCAACCTGCCTGTGCAGAGCGCCGACTCTATTTTACTGGGTAGACTACTGCATGAAAAAGAGACGATGGTATGGTGCTTTTTACTACCTTATAAAGCTGCAATTTTCATTGCTAAACTTGAGTTTTGCCACGGTAATCTTAAGCATTTGGCGATATTTTTCGATAACTTTGACAAAAGGGCTGATTGGATACATAAGTATTAATAAATATTTCCCAAATATTTTATAAAAGCTGAGCTTTTGAATACAGATTCGGAGTTTGGACATTTTAACCATCTATTCGTGCGGAGAAGAAGGTGGAGCCAAATTGCATGTTCAATGAGGTTATTTTTAATTCTTTCAACAAGGTAGATCAATATATGCGAAATGAGAGTTGAATGGAAATGGTGTCAGATGCGAAATGTCGAAGAATCGCAGCGCTGGTATTAACCATAATGACTTAAGCTCGGTGAAAATTTCACTTTCCTTTGCTCCTAAATATAATAAAATTCGACAAATTTAATTCAAAACAGGTAAAGTCTTGGTAGTTTTGAATTCTTCGTTCAAAACTTATTTCCAAACTTTCTTTGCAGAAAAACTGAACTTAATTTTCATTTCAACATCTGATCTTTAGAGTTATAAGCAACTTCTTATTCAAACTTCTTGAAATGTCAAAACCAGTTTACCTGATTTGCAGGTAGGGGGTTTATGCGCTTTTTCAAGGGAATGAAAGGCAAATACAGAATGTGAGCGCATTTCATGGAAATGGATTTGTCAAAATTTTGGGTTTTATCGTAAGATTGATTCAGGCGTAAACCGAAATATGACATCTACTTTTACCTTATGAAATAACTTTAAAAAACAAGTAAATGGATTGTCCCATTTTCATAGCTAAATGTAAAAATTGCAAAGATGTCGTCGAGGTGCCTCCAAATTAGCTAAAATCTGGAATCACTGTTCATGTCTTTAAAAATGCGTACTAAAAACCCTATTTTGATAGTTGTATAATTCCTCTCTACAGCTGCAGCAACAACTGCAGGACTTGACGCGCCTTCGCTTCCAGAACTCAGAGATGGAAGTGAGAATAAAGTCACTTCAACGGGAGCTTGATGACAAGACTTCACGACTGAATGCACTTGAGGTTGCTCAGGTACGATAATTTGAACTGACACATTAATCATTTCACTTACAAGAAATAATGCAGTTGGTTTGGTCATCAAAATTAAGGAAGAGCATCTATTAGAACCAGCTATTTTGTTTTGAGGATCCAAAAAACCCTTTGATTTCTTATTCTTGTTTCCACTTGCAAATCAAAAATTGCAAATGCAAACGAGACGACAATCTTCCGTAAGGTGTTGCAAAGTCTCTTCTCAGCAGTGTGATCAAAACTGGGTAATTTATGCTTTTAACCGACTATACATGGAAGTAGACAAACAGGACGTGATAATTAATTCAATGGTTTGTATAATGGGATTGTGTCATTGTTTCCCTTTGTATTGGCAATTTTGCTTGCTGATTTCTAGTAACGGAGATTTACTTCTTGCATAGCCTGGACGGATACATTTATCAGCAAAGTGCATATGCTAAAAGCCACATCCGGAAAACATTGGGGTTTTTCTCACCTAGATCTACTGGGTTAATCGTTTCCCTTATAATTTTCACAGAACCGCCATTGAGTTAAACAATCCTATGATCCATTGCATACTTGCCAATTTTATGCAGTGTCGCCTCTTCTGGCTAGTTAATCGTGCATCTGGCATGGGTATTGTCTAGTTTTGACATTCACAAAGAGCTCCTTAAAGAGATGTGTTCTGTAGGCTAGTATTTTAACATTTTTAGTCGACACTTTGTTCCAAAAATCATTCTAGGAGCCACAGTTCAAGCTTTACCTCAAAGCATTTACAAAACTTTAGTTACTAATCCAGTTCTCTGTACAACCAATGCTACAACGAGAACAATCCGCGTCTACATATGAATGGCATCTATTTCTGCCCATAATTTTGCATCATTTCTACCGATCAAATGGTCGCTCAACATGATGACCTCATTAACCAGGCATACTGCAAAATAACTTTGGGCTGATATTGATTTCAAGCCTGCTCTAGTAAAGTTTAAATGAGCTTGTTATCATTTATTATGTGGTCATGTAGGGTGTTCGTAAAAAGGGGCGGAAAGACAAGAAAAGCTTGACTTTATTGGAATTAGATAACTCATATGCGATGAGAAATTATGCGATTATCTGCATAGTAAACAAAACAAATAGACAGCCTGAAGGAAAGAAGTGGTGATTTTACTCATTTATGGCTTCAGAGACTAGAAGTAAAACGTCCTTGCATTGGTAAGCATTACGAAACACATATATTTTTTGTCAATCAGTCATTATTTACCCCTTTTGCAGAAATTTATCACCACGTATAATCTGGGCATCTTTGTCTTGGTAGAATCGCCTTTAATAATTCCAAAACCAAAACCAATATGGGCCTTAGAAATCACAACAACAAAAAGTACCGCCTTATCTCTCCAAAAATAATTCAAACAAATTCTCATTGTCTATTTTGTCATGCTTTTTAATTCAACCCGTCAGAGCCATTGACCACAACATCTCTGAATTATTCGAGAAATGCAGTTACTAAAGTTTGACTTAACTTTTGATGTACGCAGTAAAACATATGTTACGATTAGATCCTAGTTTAAAGGCAACCAAATGGTAATAAAGTTGGATTTAGCCGTTCTGCAACCAGCTCCTACACACCGTCATTCTTTATCGCACCAACTTAAATCATACTACAGGAGTTCTTAACAAGTGATAAAGAACCCACATCAGAGGCGCGCTTTCTACAATAATATTAAACACTTTAGCAGGAGCAGCCATTTCGCACTTAGTTAAAATGCTGTTTGAATGGAAAATAAATCGTTCTTTTGGTTTAGTTCCTTTCTAGAACGAAGTTTCTTATAAAATAGGACTCCACGTTTTTGTGTGCAGTGTAGAGGAGTTAAATCAAAACATCCCGACATTCACGATATGATTAGATGCTATACACAACTAAAAACGAATTGAAAATACCCTTTTGTTGGGAAAACACGCCTTAGTTATCGCGTAAAATTTTTGCAAAGAGAAGTTTCTGCTTCCCAGTTGACAGTGGGGGTGAGTGGACTGGTAGATTGGCAGTCGCAGATCGCAGGAATGCCCATAACCCAAGCAGAGCTGGCAACCCTTCGAAAGGCCAACACGGAGATGCGTGAGAAGCTGTTGCAATTGCAGACTAACTTGCAGGAGCGTGAAAATGAACTTGTCCGAGTGCAACGCATGCAGGCAAGCGTTTACTTCTCCTTTAGTCTCAACATTTATCTCACCTTTTAGACATATCGTCCGTCCTGTGGGTTCTTATCCACATAATCAAATATTTTTAAGCTGATTTGGTATATTTAGAAGACCGAATTTCAATATTGTCTTAAACTGAATGCTACTTTTTTATCCAAACGGTTTGTCGGCATTAGGTATCCTATTTTTGATTGTCTTCTATTTATGCATCGAAAGTAGGTTAGAGTAGTACCGGTTTAAGCAAAATGCAGATTCACAATCCTCACATGCAATAACATTCTCAGACATTGGATTTTAATGCTTGAGGCAGTAAACTTCAATTATTAGCGTAAATTGACCCCTATAAAAGCGCAAATTCATGGAAAAAGGTAATCTTATTGAATTCATGGTAGCTAGATATTGTTATTTTAGTATAAATGGGGCTTTTAGCATGTTGGACTCTATTACAAAAGTACACTTAAATCAGCTTTGTATGGCTGTATAATTTAAAAATGTTGGCTTTTACTTAGTCTACTCCGTTTTGGCATCTATAAATCTGTGTTAAAACCTCAATTTAAATGTTCTCCCAAACAGTTCATCTCATTGCTGGTGGTTTTTTACAGAGATGTGATTTGGCTCACTCAAATATCACCTCGATGCAGTGAATTGGGTGAATCGAGAATCGGAGAACCTCGGCAAAATTTATTTTTTTTAAAAATAGTACAACAGTGAATAAATAATACATAAATTCAGATACAATGATTGCAATCAATAAGCTTTACAGAAAGGCGAAGAAAAGACCCGATGCGCTGTACGTTATCTTCTTGGGAGACGATGCAATTTCGTTTTGATGGTTTTGACATAAATGTGCTTTGAGTATCTGATGCTAGCGCAGCTATTTGTTGAGAATGAAATGGGAAGATTTTTTTATTAAACTGCATTCAAATTGCGTTTTCAGTCATCCTCCAGTACCTTAGAAATTGAACGACTGAAAATGGAACTAACAAAATTGAAGGATGAACGCGAATCAATTGTAAGTGTACCAAATCGTAAGTATGGAATGATTGTAAAGACCTTGTGACTTTTTGCCTTCCCAAATGTGATAATTTATAGCATGTCGTCTACTCCATTTTTAGCGAGCACCATGATTGCTGAAAAGACCGTCTGGAATCGGAATTTCTGATTCTGCTCTCAAATAGCATATTCTTTCAGCGTCACTAATTTCTTTCGGATGTTAAGTAAATAAATACTCCTTTATTTTCGTGCGCATCCAATTGGATGAAACTGAAAGTCCAGTTAGGAAGAAAGTGCATTTGTCATTGAGGTCGTTAGCTTAACTTGGTGATACTTCTGCCTGTTTTGACACCATTTCAGGAGAGAACACTACGCTTGGAGAATACGCGTGCTTCAGATGAATTAGCGAGGGCGAACACAACTGCCTCGGCTGTGGAGACAGAACTGCAGGAAAAGAAGGACAAAATAAAGCTGCTTGAATTTGAAAAGGCATATATCGCCTGTTAATTTACCATGATTTTCCTGCAGAATAGTAACTCAGAGATGCCATTTTTTCATCGTATAATGCATTTTGTGGGTTTGTTAATAGAATCATCTAATAGTTGCGAAACTCACTACCAAATTCAGTTGTGAAATTTGAGAATTCATTTCGCGCTTTTATGACATTAGTCACAGCATTATAATGTTATATTTGGACCAAACTAAGGTAAATTTATCTAACTAGAAGGAAGTTAAATCCGAGATATCAGATTTAATAGCAGCAGATGAGAAAGTGTGAATATGATATTAAGTGGAAGCGCATGAAAATCGACAATGGAGTCTTCGTAACCAAATTTTTCTTTACAAAAGACCCAATTATAATATTTTGATGCGATTGCTATGGTTGCTGCGAAATCATTCAGATTACTGAGATTATCTTATCCCCATTTAGTGCTTCGTGGAGTTTTCTAGCAAATAAAATTTTGAGTTCCCGTTTTATTGGATTCTATTCAGGAATTCAAGCTATTAAATCTAGAATGGTATAAATTCAGAGGTTTTTTGAACGAGCCCAAGCGTTACTAATTATCATTTTTGTAGGCTAAACTGAATTCAGATTGTGAGAGCCTACAGAAGAAGTATCACATGGTTATTGGACAACTTACAGAAAAAACGGACAAGCTGCAGCAAATGGAACGCGATTGTGTAAGTCCTTTCACTTTCTACTCTGAGACATTAATTTTAAACTATCAAACTTTTGAAAATAGCCACCCATTTAATAACCCAGGCAAAGTTGTCGCCCATATCAGTGCAAGACAAGTCTACGTTTCAATTTGCCGATCTCATGTTTAACGGAACTTTTGCTTTAACTTGCGTTTGAATGGGGAAACAATTACAAAATTTTGCTGGAGATATAATGCTAACTACTTGGTTTGGATTTCTTGGTAATCTTTTGACAATTTAGTGTCTACCTCCCGGCAACTTCCTCCAATTTTATGACTCATCTATTAAAGTCGTCCAATCTACAAAATTTCTTACCGTTCACAACATCATTTAGGATTAAATGCTACCATTTATATCCAGCACATGCCATTTTTAGATTTAATGATTTTAAAATAGGATTTCGGCTTAATTCCAGAATGCCCTTTTCCTTGCAGTAATTAAAATTACTTCAAACCAGAAAATTGATTCTAGGTGTAAAGTCCAACTCCTTTCGAGGTAGCAATCTAGTGTAGTGTTTAAAAAGGATTATTTTGCCGGCTTTAGGACAAAAATCATATTAACGAAATGCAAAGACTAACTAAGGAGTCAGACGAATTGAACCATCGCGTAACCTACCTTCACAAAACGCTACAGGAGCGTGAAGGGAAACTGGAGCAACAAGAGACGGAACTGGTAAATTTAGGCGGAAGTATTGAAGCAGAGTGATGCTAATTATGTTAAAATGTGGCTATTTTTACCTCATTAGCTAATCATTTTAATTAAGGTTTTTTATTTAATTTAACTAAAACTGGGACAGTACATTTCTTCTAGATATTGCACAAAACAACTTATGAATACAAAATATACAAGGCCAAATCCAACCGTACACACTGGTGGATAAAACATTTGCAAACATAAAGTATATTTATCTCCACAAGCATGCAAGTTAGCACCTTTTTTGGGCTGCTCCAATGAGTAACTATTATTGTAATGCTAACATTCTAGTAAGAAGTTACTGTGGAAGGGTTGGCTTGACCTTGTGCATAAACCATACGGAAGTATGCAAAAAGTGTAAGCAGGCCAGTTGATCATTTTTTTATCCTTAGGCGAGACAAAAAGAGGAGAACGTCAATGCCAAAAAAAAGACACATAGTCTTGAAAGCGAATTGAAGTCGCTGCGTGAGGAGATTGCTTACAAAGATGAGAGACTGCGCCAATTGCAAGTTCAACATGTAAGTTCTACACGCATGCATGCTTTCAAACAGAACTCCAGTTGATTGCATGAAGAATAAGTTTTGGTGACGGATTAAAGGGAAAATGCGGAGTGTTTCGATTTATCCAGCTTTAGAGGTAGTCCTGATAAGTAAATTAAGTAATGATTCTGAACGAATATTAACTAAAAGATTTAGTCACAAAGAAAACGTTTATTTTTTATCTTTCTTCTTATTTTTCACCAGATGATTACACGAGGCCTTTATTTACCCACTAAATGTCTTTCAAGTCGAAAGCTTTATCATTATTTTAGCTATACAAGGATACCTTTAAGGCATTTGAAGATATGAGCTATACGACGTAAGAATCTTTTGTGATTATTGTAGAATAATAAAAATAAATGCCTCTAACAAAGGTGTGATTAGTTTTGCACTTCTCTACTTGCGGTAATTATATCAAATCTCCGAGCTAGTAATGGCCATTTCCACTTTAGGCGGAGGAGCTTTCGAGAATGCGCTCCATGCAGCAAGAGCAAGGAAGTCGGTTGAATAATCTGCAGTTGACGATCGATGAGAAGGACCACCAGTTCAAGTCTATTCAGGGAGACCTGGTCAGCTTTTGCCGGCTTTATCACTATATTTTTACTTTAACTCCACATTGGCTGCAAACTTATCCTCATTTTTGTTTTCGTAAAGGATAAGACGAAGTCCGACTTGGAGTATACGAAGAGTCGCCTTCAAGAATTTGAGACAGGGAGGACTCAGATTAATAATGAATTGGCTGAAAAGACGGATAAACTCCGAACTCTGGAACTTAAATGTGTGAGTGTTTTTATGTATTGTAAAGTTGCTACTCTTGCACCTTCAGTATACTAATTATATTTCCTATCGCACTGAAGAATTGCACTTTGATTGAGCTTGAAGCAGTTCATTTATTATAAATACTATAAATTACTGCATAATTGTGCAAAAGCTATTGCTTCTGGAGCACGACTCTAGCGTCCGCTAGACGAAATAGAAGCTCGGTAAAGATGTACTAATTGGTCTAGTAATTTATTTTGAATCAGGAAAGCCAAGGCGATGAGATGGCTCGACTTAAAAGCAGCCTAGAGGAGACTAAATCAAAGGCGAGCATTTTGCAAAAGCGTGCCGATGAACGCGAGCAGAGATTAAGAAAGATTGAGGATGAAAATGTGAGTCGGGAATTTTCGCCTACTGTAATTTTATCCTTGATTCTCTCTCTGCTTTTATACAATTTTGATTGCTATGCTCAAATGATCAAAGCATCTATTCATAGATGTGCGATTTACCTAATGCACTTTTATGTACTCTAATTTCCAAAAGTCTCCACAAAGTGGGTGTCACATCTAAAATGATTTTGTTTATGGCTATTTAGTTGACTGTTGTAGAAAGGGTGGAAATGTGTTTACTGTAGCGTCCCGAGACTTCCTTGAAGATAAAAGAGGGCATATTACTTGGACACAATGCATATATTCGGGAAACAGAGGGACTAGTGGGGGTGCTGGCATGGGCCGAAGGCCAGCCAACTGGTTAGTAAAACATGGTTACACAAGTGACCAGAGCAGGCAGTTCGAAAAAAAATAAAGTATTGCATTCACTTTCATAAGTTTATTTCAAAATGTAATTCAGATGTGATGTTGCATGCAGTGAATTACTCAACTATTACCAAAGCTTAGGATCTTTATTAACTTACTAAGTATATCAGACGGATTAAGAAGCAGTAAGCTTTCTTCAGTCTATGGTGACAATCTAGTGTCACGATCACTGGACTCTTGAAGTCTGGACCCGGCGGCAATAATCCTGATATTTTAGCCGCCTTAAAATCGGAAGCTGGGAAAGACGCGAGGACCCTGCACCAAGTTGAGCCGCTGTGTGCTTATTTGAAAGAACAGAAGATAAAACACGAACCGTAAACAATAAATGGTAGCTATTTTAGGTCTTGGATTTTTCCGTCGAGTATATTTTTTCCGACCTTGAACCACTTATTCTTCTTCATAGCTCTGAATTAAAACAAAATAAGTATTTCGTGACAAATTCACGAAATAACCATATCTGAATGATGCATGCTTTAACTATGACGTAAGGAACGTCAAATTCCTTTGTTTTCTAAAAAAATAGCACGACCTCTTGGATGAAATTCACGGTCTACGAAAGCGTAATCACGAACTGGAAAGCCATGTTGACGTTCTTCGACAGCGACTGTTGGATCAGGGCGAACAAGCTATGCTTCCTGCTTCCAGCTCGCTTTTTACAGCAAGATTCTTTCAGGTGCATTGATGTCTTAGGCAACAGCACATTAAAAGCGACTAAGGTGGTTTCTCATAGAGTTTTATATGTGAACATAACATCATCAAAACCGAAATGAATTCATATGCATTATACGTTCATACCATTGTAGGTGGAAGCAAAGCATGCAAAAGTGTCGGATTCCGCACCTAAAGTCCTAATTTTGAATTTGACATTTAATTTTCCTCTCAGACAAACCTTTTTGCGTTTGCCTTGAGTGTTTCTAATTACTCCAACCTTTCAATACTATGTCATAAGTCGACCCATGCTTTCCCTAGAGCATCGCTGAGAAACCATCAGCAAAACTTACAGCTGAAGCGGGAAGCCTACGGAAACAAAATGCAGAGTTAGAGAATGAATTGAACTATTTAAGAAAGCGGACTCAGGATCTGCAAATCCAGGTAACTTAAAAATGCAGCGGATTTTGGTATATTTTTTCAAGAAATTTCTTCCAAGTTCCATTCTTCGACGTCCTTAATCCAATTTTTCCTCTATTTGAGGTCAGAATTCAGCATTTTAATCCACTTACCCACTTTCTTACTTTAACACCCAAGTTCTCAAATTAAAATCATATTTATCATGTCGTTTTATTCAAATTAGGTAGATCAACTAAACTATGAACGAGAAAACCTAAAAAAATCCTACGACGAGGAAATGAAGAAGCGCACTCAGCTCGAGATGTCAATTACCAAAAAACCTGCAACTGTTAGTTACAAAGCTGCCCAGCCACCAAAAATAAATTGAAATCTAATAATTTTATTTTCTTGTAGACAGAATCCTCGCAAACTCTTTCGACAGAGGTAGAAGAATTGAACCTTGCTGTAAAACATTTGAAAGGTGAAATTGAAAGAAAAAACTCACAGGTGTGTGATCGAAATATGTGTTTACAAACCCATTTCACTGAGTTGTCTTTTTGACGACATTTCAGCTGTAGCATAGGCGTAGTGGCTGAATTAGCTTGTTAGCACTGATACGGAATGATACGTAGAATATGTTTAAGCAAAGGGTAAGGTTTACTCTCCGATTGCCAGATTGAGCAACTGACACAGCAACTAGAACAAACAGTCAAACTGTCACAACTCGCCAACGTTTCTGGTGCAGACAGAGATGCTTTCGTGACCGAACTTAAATCAAGTCTTCAGCGCACTCAACAGGCCCTTGATGCCGCCAACGATCAAAATCGAGTGCTGCAGGCTCGGAACGAGTCGGCTCTTCTTGAATCTCAACAGGAACACCTTTATCAAAGGGTAATTACTGTTGTATATAAATCACCTTTTTTTCGAGTACAGGCATAAAACTGCCTTAATAGCACTGCGGTGGCTTTCTAACTCCTTAGGGCTGGTTTTAAATAAGCTAAACATATTAGCGAAATTCGGCTTCTTCTTTTTCGCAAGAGTCAAGACTAGGGTTAAGGTAGCACTGTACCGCCTAAATTTAGCAAAAAAAGAAATTGATTTCAAAAAAAAGGGGGAATAGGCATTCTCCCGTTTTGCCTGCGATTAAAATGAATCCAACAAAATTTCTGTGGTAAAATGGTTCTTGGGCGAAGACTTACAGGATTACAAAATTGTCCTTTGAAGCAAACACTTCAGGAGCAAATATCAGTCCTAAACCAGAGCCTGAATGAGATGAATTTACAGAATGAGCGCCTACAGAGGGAGGTTCAACAGTCTTCAAACCGAATTCAGGAGCTAACTCGACAACTGCGTGAAACACAAACAAATTGTGACTCTATCGCACTTCAGAGGGACGACCTTCGGAATAGGTTGGAACAGGTAAGGAATCACATAACTTTCTATATTTTCTATCGCAATTTGTAAAATGGGACTCATTTGAGGATCTTAGTAGCATCAAATTATTATTCATATTTTTATTCATTGTAATTGTCTGGGTACAACGGTGTATTCTACACAGAATTATGCACTATTCATTATTTATCTGGATAACAGTTACTCGGATGAAGCTTTAAAATATTGGTATGCCCCAATTCATAAAAGCTATGCTGTTTTTTCACAATGAGCTGATTTAAATTTACTTCGACTGTCATACCGAGGACAGATTTCAACAACTGCACTTTTCCCATTCATTCATTTTATTACAGTTTTGACTTGCTTTTCAGTCTTGTATAAAAACAAGAAATCAATTTTTAAACCTGTATTTGGCACATTCTAAAATGTGTGAAGGCATTTACAAGCATAGATGTAATGCTATCACGTTAAAAGGTATGCGGATAAAATGGGGGCTCAACCCTTAATGCAGTTTTTATAAATGAAAAGGGGCAACTAAATTTTCGATCTATGGAAGCCTGATTTTGCCTTGCTTTTATGTGACACCTTGGTTGGCGCGAGGCTTTTCTCACAACTGATGAAGCGTTCCAAAGTAATAAATCGAAATGACTTGAAACAAGTGTTTGCTCAAAGTAGCTGGGACTTCATTTTTATACAAACCACTATAGTCATTGTTCTCATTTCATGGAGGCAACCATCCGTCTTATTTAGTAATTACGTGGTGAAATATAGTTTGATCTAGTGGAAGTGGAGACTCGAACTGCTAAGATAATTAGAAGGCCCAGTTAAGTTCTATGCTCCTCACTAATCGAATTAGTAACCCTTTGCCATATCTTAGTTTGTAAATACTTCCTCACCCTAACTAATTTTTTTTGATACTCGGGTATGCTGGAACACAACGCTACAATTAACTTCAATCTTTAAAGCTATGCAGGCCGCCGTCTCAGAGATTAACTACGGCAGCGGAGATTAGCCGAGCCAGATAATAATCCAAGCATCACTTGCTCTGAAGCAGCATCCCTCAATGGCACTGGGGCATGTCTTTTTCCACAAAAACTGCACAAAGTCTCCCCCGTAGTTCTCGTTAAGCTTTACGTGTTCAATAAAAACAGCGATTTAAAAGCCAAAGTTCAGTAGGTGAATTCAGTACTAACTGAAGCCCTTAATATCAAATAAACCTGTTTATGATGTCTCATAGTGCTCTTTTCTTTACAACGAAAATTAATTTTTGGAACCACTTTGGAAAGAACAAGTAGCGAAATAGACCACCATAGTAGGTCATCTGCTTACAATATTGTTAATTATCGTAATGCTTCGCATTAAACTCTATGCTCATGTTCATTTTGGAAGCGAGTGTTACTCAGTTTTTTCTTATCTCTTAGTACTTGATTAGTATCAACTAGATAAAAGCTCCATTATCTCAAGTCCTAATGCTACATTAAAATGATGGAATCTATGGGTGCACAATACCAAAAAACCTGGGTTGATTGGCCCCAGTTGTTCTTAATGGAATCATTCCCCATGTTTCGTGGTTGTAACATTTGGTGCATAACAAACCCATCGGTCCTTCCTCTTTCAGCTACAGCAATCAGGTGGAGGGATACGATCCTATAACACCGGCGGTGATTGCCATTTGGGCCGACCGGCCTCAGTGGCTGCCGGCTACTCCGATCTGATGCTTCCCATGACTAGTAGCACCAGTGGTGGCACTATAACGACGGGAGGGCAGCTTTCCCGTGAACTTGACCGTCTGCATAGGGAGCAAGAGGTGATGCGGGATCATTTGAACGCTGCAGAGCGCTCAGCGCGCCAATTCAAACAGGAGGCAGAGGTGGCGAAACGCGAAGGGGCTCGGCTACGCGAGGATTTGCAACAACAACAGGAAAAGCTGCAAGAAATGAAGGAGAATTTGCGCAGCAGTAAAGATGAGGCAGTAAGCCTCCGTTGTAATGCTGGCATTTTTCATCAAAATAAGTAGTTCCTACTGGGCGGTTTTGGGCACAGTTGAGGGAACACTGTAAGCATATGAAGATAGAAAGTTAAACTTTTGGAAAGCCTTCGTAAATTTATTATCATATTCCCAACTAATTACCTCTGCTTCTACCGATCTGAGGTGCTTTCATAAAGCCAGATTTTTTGTTCAACTACGAGGTCTTATCTAACTTGGAAATGAGTATTCGATTCATGATTTTACCTTTACCGCCTAGACTAGAAAAATAACAGCAGAAACTGAAAAGTACAAGCAGCAGCATGAAGAACTGGGAAAACGACTCAAGAACCTGCAAGCACAGGTGTCAGACAAAGATGCTTTGGTAAGCGTCGGTCACACTTTTCAAAAAGTTCTATGCCAAAAATTGATCGCATTTTAACATTTTCTTGAACCATTAACTTAATCATGTTTAAAGCATTTGCTCATATAAATACGAACCTTTTTACACATTTCTGTGTAATAGTTCGAGCATGAACCTTTTGGAACAAATTTTGCGCCGACCGAACACATGAGAGGGTCTTGATTACTTTCCATAAATGTAGTTGAGCATATGCGCTTCTTGGATGGGACCACTTCATTTCCTTTCGTTTTTTCTCTCGTGCAGGTTGAGCAACTGACGAATCAGCTGAAGACATCTCAGGAAAATTGCAAGCAATTTGAACAAAAGCTCTTACAACTGAACCAACAAGTTGAATCCCTAAGCGTTCAAGTAAATCGCATTCCATGGATACATTAGTACTTAGAGAAAGCTGTCTACTTACTGTAAATATTAGCACAAAAAATTTGAGCTAGGCACTTGTTTCAACTGAGCCTCTCAGCGTTTCGCTACCAAAATTATTTATTCTTTGCCTTGATATATCCAAATACATATGTTTTTTTAATTTGTAGCAAGATCAAGTTGCCTTTGAAAGAAATCAGCATCAACGGTTGAGTTACGAATTAGAGACCGTTAAGAAAGAGCTCAACATTCGCGAAAATCAAGTTAGTCTCTTCTTTCTTATTCTTCCCATTTCGTCATTTTTCGTGTGAGCCAAGTCTCGTTAAGTAATAATTTTAAATACATTGATTGAATGAGGCTCTTTTCGATTGATAATTTTCAATGAGTGACATGCAAGTCCGTAAAGTGGATGTACATTTATTATCGCAGTTCAATCAGCTTACGCAGAAGTTCAACCAATCACTGAAGGATGCTAGTGACCAATCACAAGTGATAAATGAGTTGTCACGCCAGCTGGAGGCGGCAAAGGCAACGGCACAACAGGCAGCGGTGGAGGCGGAGAATGCACACCTCCAGGCCGCAGCGTGGGCCACCGAGCAGTCGGCCAACTCGGAGCAGAGTCAGCGAGACCGTGAGGCTATGGCCGCCTTGAAGGCCGACCTCCAGGACGCTCTGAAAGCCAATGATGCAGCTGAAAAGAAAATACAGAGGCTGGAAAACGATCTGCAAAATCAAATCAAAGCCCTTGACGTAGCTGTTGGTCATGCACATACTGCTGAGGAAGTTTGTGTGAGTGGTAGGCTTGCTGGTTCACTACGGCTCTGAAATATACTTTAAACGGAAAATTATTTAGTGGTAGTGTTTGGCTTCCGGTGAATTTTATGGGTGATAATAAAAACCGTTGAAGAGTGACCAAAAGTGCGCTTACAGGCGGCAATTCCACAGGGCTTGGCGATGAAACCGGTATGCATTTAACTTTGTACCTTTTTATACGCGGGAAGACCTTTTCAGCTATTCCCTTGGTAATGGCACATCATTCTGAGGGTTTGGGCTATTCAAGGTAAAACCTAACATTAATTTTATGGCATTCAATTGTTTTGCCTTGCATTAAACTTCCGAATCCAGTCATCAAAACTGTGCACATAAAATATGCTATCTAGAGCGTTTTACTTAATCACATTATTTAAGAGTTATTTTTACCAGTTAGATTGTTTTAAGAAAAACAGAAGAAATGACAGAAACAATTAGACGATGAAAGCGGTTATTCAAAAGTTCAGTGAGTTTACTTGTTTTTAAACAAAAAAAAAACTTGAGTTCCCGACTTAATTTCAACGGCGCTAAAACCCTGGATGTCAATCAAATTACATCTGTTGCTTACTCATGTAGCTGAGGTACACTTGACAAAAAATTAATCTCGCAGACTCTAACTTTTAGCCTGCTATAGGACAACTTTTCCGCTCTTTGTTCTGCACCATTTTAGTAGAAGTTCTTACTACTCAATCTGATTTCCCCTTTGTTTCAGAAACAAGAGCACTTGACACTAATTGAAAACCTGTCAAGGGAGAATCAGGACCTTAAGACGGCTCTGAATGAAGCAAATCAGACACAATCGCGTAGTTTAAGCTTTGATGAAGTAAGCGACTTGGCATCAAAATGGAGGATAAGTTTGCATACTGAAAGTTGTGTATTATGTGAATAATATTCACTTTGACAACTTGATGGATTAGTCATCTGCGGTAAAAATCAGAGCGTTTTTAATTGTGTTCGTGTTGCACAAAGTGGAATTCGTACTTTCGTGATAATTTAATTCAATTTCACATTTATTTTTCACCTATTACTATTTCTCCTCATGCTTTTTTCGAACCAACTTTTAGTCACATTTTAAATTTTCAGCAAAAATTGCATGACACTATCCAATTGTTCTCCTGGTAAATGTTTACACTGCTTCAAAGTGTTGCTGTCTTAATTTCAGCCTACGAGCCAGGGTTTGAAAAAAGAGGTGGATGTTTTGAAAAAGGAGCTCGACAAGCGAGACGTCATAATCACAAAGTTGGAAAAGGAATGTGTAGGTTAAACAGTAAATGGTCAATCGGTTGCTCCCGTAGGTTAGTTTTTTGGTGATAACAGGCTTATTGATTCAGGATAAAATTTCCCAAGAAAATCTAATTTGAAGACGGAAGTTTTTAATCCGAACCTAAAATATGACAGGCAAAAGGTGGCTTTTGATGTTGTATCCGCTTTAACTCTAGCTGGAAATAGTAACCACATGTTGAAAAGATCTCCCAAATCGACAGATCACAAATAAGTGTTTTAAGTTATTTATGATCTGCGTCTCTCGTGAGCTCACTTGTTTGGTGTATACGAGCCCCAATTCCATGTTCTGCCAAGCACTTACAATTAATAATAAAAAGGGTTCAAAATGACTCTAACCAATGTGTTTTTACTAACAACCAGCAAGAAAAGCACGTACGCAAACTGGAGGCTCTTCAAGTGCAGCTGCGAAGATACGAGGAGGAGACTTCAAATCTGAACCGTGTGCTGGATGAGCAGCGCAAGGGAATAGAAGAAAGAGATCGACTTGTTCGACAACTACGGGCTGAAAATGTGCGTTTCATTTTTTCCCAAGCTGCCTTCGTCTTTTCGATATTATTCCCATTTCACCGTTTTGAACTCTTTGAAATTTGAAATGAGGTGAAGAGCCTCATGAGGGAGCCAAAGCCAAAGAATTACATTAACACCTTGATGAGTTAACACCTGTCGTACTACTATCACCAAGGTCAATAATGTTTACACTCTACAATAGTACTTTTCGCTCTTAAATGGTTGGGTAGGTTTCAAAGGTAGACCTTGCTTTTAGTACGTTTCGCGTATCCTAAACATTCATAGGTTGGGTTACTAGTTCGCCGTCCAACTATCAAATATCTTTAAATTTCTACGGAAGAATACTCAGTTTTTTTAACTACTACGTGACTGTCAATAGCGGCCTAATACTTGTTGATTTTAGCAGTTACTTCCATAACGTTGCATTGATGAAATGGCGGTAAACGTCACCTCGCACATAAAATGGTGTGAAAGACGACTAATGATACAAAATTTTCCTTATAAACAATTAAAAAGTAGATAGAAGATGAGTTTGGCCTTGCTTGTTTTAGCGCAGGTTATGTGCGCAATTCAAAGTAGGCTCTCAGACCTTGTCAAGGGGAAATTAGGGTAAAAACGCATGTAATATGAATGCCATTTATCGAAGGGCGGAGTTAATGTATATAAATATTTAGGTGTACACCGTCAGTAGAACACTTACATGCTCAGTATTTCTGTCCAGAGTTCATTTATTTAATGAATAAATGCGCTCCCCATTCTTTTAAGATATTTCGAGAGTACTTTGAGACATTGGAAAATAAACGCATCCCGTACGGCTACTCCCGACTCGCAATGCTTTCGCTTCGAAAGTCTCATTGACAGGATGCTTGCGTGTTTTTTTCCAAAGAATAGCCGCTGTAACTTTGCAAAACTTATGCGTATGGGCCTTCTCACTTTGTGCGCCCAAGACGCTTAGTGGTCTAGTGGGAGGTTGTTTGTCAGTTTTACTGTAAAACGCTTGATTTTCAGCAAAAGAACGGTGGTGCTGCTGAGCTGGAGAAGTTGCAGGCGGAGCATGCCCGCTGTTCGCAGCAGATTCAGCAGAAGCAGCAGCAGCTGGAAACACTGATGAAGCAACTTGAACAGCAGGCTGAGGAAATTCTCACCACAAAGTGAGCTACTATCAAATTTGGAAAATAAAATTGCTCGCATATCATTGGTTCTGTGTGTCATTTACACAGATTTTTCCACCGTAAATGGATCATAAATCGCAGGCAATTAGAAACGAACATTGGAAATTTCGTTCGAAATTTGTTCTTTTTGTTTTTATCCAAAAGGTTCCCCATAGGTGGGTATCGATTTCTGCGCTTTCTGTGAACTTGAAGATAAAACAAAGGAATGCAGGTGTTTGGTTCAGACAAAAAAATTTTAAGAACCAAATTCCTTATGCAATTAAAAGAAGGGAAGAATCCACTGATTGTGAGACAATCCATACAAACCGGAGGTTTGTAAAAGTAAAAGGTAGAAGTAGATAGATGCATGGATGAATCGGTAAGTAGGTAGGTACTTAAAACACTTTCTGTCGAAAATGGTTATTATTATCTTCAGAATTCTACACTATGATTTAATATCAGAACAATTTAGTTGTTCGCGTAATAGCGTAAACTGTGATTGTAGAATCGAGGCACTGACAGCTTCACTGTGCGAGAAGGACGCCAACCTGGCGCTGATTCAAACGAGCGGGACCCACAATGTCGCCTCCAACCAAGCTACCCAAAAACTTAATAAAGAGAAGGAGACTATTCAAACACAACTGCGGCAACTCGTAGGAGCCATTTGTCTACTCTTTTTTATCTTCTATCCACTAACTTCAGCCTGTAGCGCAGGCTTTGAATGACAGTAAACGGAACTGGTACTCATCATTGCGACATTTTGCTTAATCAATTTAATTTATTTAGATTTATGCAAGGTGTATATAAAGACACGATTTGAAGGACACTTGTTTTTGTTTCACAGTATTATTCAAACTTTTGAAATGTGAAGTCCTAAGGTGTGTTGCTTTACGCATTGTAGACTTTCGCACGTGACGCCCTCGCAGAGCAACGAAAAGCACAATAGGTTAACAGTACTTTTGCATACGCATTCCATTCACCGGGATTCCATTTTGCATTGTGCCCCTCTGAAATGTGTTAATGGAGAAAAGATCGAACCTTTGGGTAGTATATAAAAGTTAGATTATATTTCACGTCTATTCTTGTCCCCCTTAGCGTTTATTTGTATTGCGTCTTTTCCTACCCCACCATCAAGCCTTATGATATGTGCTACCTTTTCTTGTACAAAGTCAATCCTCATTCGCGACTTCTTCTGTTCTACGCTTTTGCTCTATCAGGTATTCGAAGACACTTCAATTATTTTAACATATTTATTAATGGATTTTGTCCTCGCAAAGTTGTTGTTATGTGCAATAATGATTTATTGTTAATTGACCTTTGGTTTCTCAGGGTTTTCATGGAGGAAAATTAATTGTAGACAATTATATTGGAAATCCACTTTTCCCAGTCAACCAGTTCGCAAAATCCTCTCAGAATTCTGTTTTTTCCAAAGGCTTGAACCTCATTTCCGGTAACACGGCAACCATAAGGATCTAAAGTTACAAAGATTACATGAATTGTGTAACTGTATTTGCGACAATTGTTAGCGAAAAGTGTTTACGGTTTCATAATACATATTCGTTATAGGCATCACCGAACACTATAGCTGTTTGTCAAGAAAAGTTTGGAGTGTTAGGCAGCTGCCAACTGGAATTTTTATTAAAGTGTTGAAAAGCATACAGTTCAACAAATACTTTGGTAGTTTTTTTGGTAAAATTAGGAAATAAGGTTGAAGCAAGATATCCACTTTTCTTTGAAAGTTATCCCTATAAATGTCTTGCGAATTTTGTGGACCAGTTTTGATTCGACAAGTTTTGATTAATTTCAATCAAAAGGAACTGGCAGTGGAATTTTAATGAGCTTCGAAATTAAGAGTGACTAATCCGACACAGCTGACTCATAGTCACGTGGTTTAGTGTTTCTTCATTCCTGAAGAATATCGTAGAATTCAGTGGCCGTACCTGTTACAGTCGCTTTACACAGAGAATCAATATTTTTACCATGAACAAAGTCTTTGAACATTCGTTTCAGTTTGCGTTTAAACTTCCGAAAGCGCTTCTTGCGGGGAGTGTCCCTAGAGCCCGATTCACGTGATCCAACTCTTTTTCCCGTCAAAACCATCATGTCAAGAGCATGGAAAGCAAATCGTTTAGCAGGCGGTGTGGACTTTTCCTTAGGTCGCGGGCCAGGGGCATACGGCTCGATGAGATCGGGTGGTTCATCGAGGATAATCTTGTAAAAGGTGCCCTTTGAGGCACCAAGCTTTGATAAAATCCACGACTGAGGACAGGAAAAACGAAGGAGACTCAGCAATTCCAGATGGAACTCCTGCCTGCTTCGACGAATCACTTTAGAACCCCTACGTGAGAGCTCTTCCCTCCATGCCACACCTAGAAGATATTTTAAGCTCTGTAGGCTATGTGGTGATGGCCGTTTAAAGCGATGCAGCATTTCCGCGAACTGTTCTATCTGTTCGCCATCTGCCTGACTCATCCAAGGGTTGTCCATTCCTGGCCATCCCTCCAATTCGTTTGACATGGACGAGAAAACCAGGCGTATTGGTCTGCCATCTGAATGGGCAAAGCTATCTTTTACTATCCTGCTGAATGGGAAATGTTTTCCAATGGTTGTTTTTTCCTTCGTATTTATTCTGTCAATTATAGAAAGGTAAATAATTTGTTCTCAAGTAGAGTAGAGGGGAAAGCTCTGGATTTGGTTTTAACTTAGGAGTTCCTATTAGCTTGAACCAAATACCAATATGCTGTGCTCGATGGACAAAATTCAGTTCATATTCTAATAAGCCGTAATGCGAAAATTTGTCGAATCTGTACATTTTTGCAGTGACGGAATAACATATTTCCTTTGACTGATGCATTTCTACGTGTAACTAGGAAAGTGTGAATAGAAGAGAAAGTAGAATGCTCAAAAACCTATATTGTTTTTCAAATCTTTGAAGAATGTAAATAAGCTATTTAATGCTGTATTTTCTTCATTGTTACAGTGAAAGAAATAGGCTATTCATTAAATCTGCTCAACTTTTTTCACGAGTAACAGATCTGAGTCCTTCATCAAACGGTAATTTTGCAGCCTTATCAAGAATTTATCTTGTTTTGTGTTGGTGATAGATGAAAGGTAAAAAATGGCCGAATATAAATAAGAAAATCGATGCAACTTAAAGTCATGTGCTACAATATGCGTCATACCAAGATTCAAAGTTCGTTCAATTTCTTCTGGTGTCCAAAATCTTGGAGGTTGGATGGTGCCCGAGCCGACTTCAGCGGAAATCCAACTCAACCCACCACTCTCGTCATTACTTCCCACTATTTTGCCAATCATATTCCCATCATCCAAAAGATCTGAAAGCAGTGGGTTAAAAACCGCCATTGGGACATTCGTCAACTTTTTTCGCAATTCATCCAGTGGACAGGACTTGGAAATAGTTCCCGGTATACCAGTGATACAATGTGTGCCAACATAGTGAGTAACGATATCAGTAAAAGCTCGTTCAACAATGCTCCTACTCACGCCGTTATCGTGGTTGCTCTTCCAATGAACCGCTCCACTGGAAAGCCAGGCCTGGTAAAACAGCTCTTCATTCTTCTCTTTCATATAAAGCAAAGCCAGCGTGCTTGTGGCTCCGGAACCAGATCCGAGTACTGTTATGCGTTTGGGATCTCCGCCAAATTGTTTCACATGTTGTTTTATCCAACGAAGACCCATTAGCTGGTCATATAGAGCAAAGTTTTCGATTGAAAGCTGATACTTTGTTTGGTCACCTGCATTGGGAGCTGTGAGATTGTAAAAGAAACCTGCAAGACCCAGGCGATAGTGTAGGTACACCCAGACTGCGTCAGTGTCACGAACCGCTTCATCAGTAGGCGAAAAGGCAGCGTATCGATGATGTGGTGGCATTAGAGGTTCTGTAAAAAACTGGAATCCAGCAATCAGCACAATCACTGGTTTGAGAACTCCGGCATAAAGCGGTGCGGTTATATCCACCTGAAGACACCTCTCCTGTTGAAAGAGAGCATAAGAGTTGGTCATGTCCACTTTTCTTCCTGGAATAGGTTGACTACACGTACTAACGGGACGTGCTCTGCCTAAATTGCATGTCCACCGACTGCGTTGGAAGCTGCATCGATCATGCTGAGCCAAAATGCAACCTTCAATACCCTTTATCTTTTGGGGCATTTGCCATCGTAGAACTGGCATCCCGCCTTCCACGTGCAGGTACTCTCGCAATACATCCAATGTCTGTTTGTCTGGTTTCGCAAGAGGCGGGATGGCGTATGGGACACCAAAAAATCGCAGCACCGTACAATCGGAATTCCACGAGCCTAAGAGGGTGGCGCAGTCAATGGAAGCATTAGGCAGAGGTTTAGGGAAAGTAGGTAGGAGAAGAAAGGCTGCTATAAAGTGGACAATGAGACCAAACAAAGAAAATGCGATGAGATATAGCACAATTTTGTCCAGCGGCCGACAGCACACTACGGCAATGCTCGGAGGCTCCACATGAGGACGTCCATACTGAAAAAATTCTTTGGGCTCCAGGAGCTTGCGATATTCAACCACTTTAACTCTGTTACAAGCCATTCAGCGTTTCGGTCGATTTTTCCGCCGCTTTTATTGCTCTTTTGATCTGTTTCCGTGGGAAATTCGATAAATCAAAGAAAATAAGATTTGATCTACATTTAAATGGATGAGTTAATGCACTTGAGAAGTTATTTACTAGGAGAGTGAAAGATTGAAGTCTTAATGTTCTTATGATTTTTTTCCTTCAGAACATGCACACAAATCCTTTTAACATCTAATTGACTTTGAAGACTGAAATATATGTTCATAAGAGATATTTTGAGAATACTTTCTTAGGTGTTCTGGATTGAAGGTAGACAAGATTAAGTCCTAAATAACATATGCATGAAAGAGGGTTACCTCGAAATCACCATTATTTCGGGTAAGGGAAAATGAATTTAAATTTCAGGAGGGTTGAAATAAAGCCTATTGCTTACATCAAAACAAATTTACCTACTGCTCCCACATATCAGAGGTTTTGAATAAACTATGGAATAGCTATAACTCTATCTTATTTTCAAAAGTGGATTGCTGTTTTTTAGATTCTGTTCAGCCGTTCAACGGGACATTGGTAGTTAATAGGATTTTTACAACTAATTTAATGCCCGTTTTCGATTTTAGAGTTCTAAGGTGGTATACTTTTAGGTATGTGGGGATGCGTTACCATCAAATTGGCAATCAGTAATAAAATAAGAGAGGTTTACGAACGAATGAGTAGTAGGGATTAATGTTTTTGCTATTCTGTATTGACTTCGCGAATGAGTAGAATGCTTGCCCAGACTACATCAAATCAACCGCCTTGCGCAGCTGACTCACTGGGTTTGAGTAGTAGAATATTTTATCACCAAAACGGTCTTTTCTCTCAGCTTTATGGCGTCGAGTGCCCAGGTTCCGACTCACTCCGGCAACACATGAATTTACATGTAAGTTTAGCCTCAAACTTGAGAGTGAGCCCAAAGGCAGGTCTCATGCCTTTGAGTCCAGCCGCTTTTGCAACAGGGAAGGAGATATTTTTTACCCGATCCAATTAATACAGTTAATCATCAAATACAAAGCCCTAAAAACTGCAAATTTATGCATTTTCGTCCCAGGGAATGCACAGAATTCACGAAATTTAATCAAAATATGACAATCTCTATAATTAAATGCCATTTTTTTCCCGAAATTGGATGAATACGGGCTACTTATCACAGGATTCGATCTTTACTGGGAAAATCTTGCTTTTCAAAGGCAATCTATTACAACTCAACACTATTAGTTTGGACTTGAAATATCTTTTTTTCGATGTGGAATACCTTAGTAGCAGTTGGTCTACTATTTCAGACATAAAAGGGCTTTGCTAGTCACACCAAGCCTCCCCCTCCGTAGGAGGCGGAGGAGAGAGATGTGATGGAGGTGCGTTTGCGTGGTGACAATTATCATAACTGCGGGTTTCGCGTTTGGCCGGGCAAATCGAGCAAGCCATTGGCCCTGCTCAAGTGGGCCAACCACAAGTAACCTCGGATTAGATTACAACTGGGACGAGAATGGCGGCACTACGAACTTGCAGGCGGATTAAATGAGAACACGCAAATGGTACGTGTGAACTTTGGCTTGCCTTTCTTCAAAAAACTAAACCCTTTGTGAAAGATAAAGTGGATCAAGTTTTGCAGAAAACCACGACATTCCTCATACATGCAGCGAGTAGGAACTGGCTAAGATATATCATTATCCAAGTTTTCTAGGTAAACTACCATTTTTAAACGAGTGTATTCCGTAGCAAATATTAGTAATTAATTGGCCTTCTTCTTTAAACTAATCAGCGAAGCGTTTTGTTTCTGTCACTCGATAGAACATTGATTTATCAAATTTTCCCGAATTGCCTAGTATTTCCGTTTTCCATAAAAAATTATTCAAAATATCCGCAGACAAAGTGAATTCTCCAAAACAGTCATTTTATCACACTGATAAAACAGAACGCTGAACTACTGATGTTTTGCAGGAAACCCTGCTAAAATGCCTTTCGTTTGCACAACTATTGTGTACATGTGGCGAATTTATTTCTGCGTTAATGGAATCCTTGTTGCCTTTACTTAAATGTCTAAAACAACTCATATTTCCGGAGTTTTATCCAACAAAATACAGGTGAACGCTCCTAGGTAAATCTAACTAAAAGCTAGTGTCTTGAACTATGCTGGCCTAGTTTCTCACAGCTCTTGTTACCGCAATGTAATTTAGCAGCAGAGGTTTTCTAAACTTTACTCCCAGACCATCAAAGCCAAATTACATTAGCGAGAAATCTTACACTCCATGAAGTGCCAATTCTTCGTTGCCTAGTGAGGTCATGCTACTGAACAAATAAAAGTAAAACTTTCAGGTGACGTTTTAATCATGCTACAGATCTAGTATTGTGAGCGCTATCGCCGCGATCCTATAAAAAGGAAAAATGAAGGATAAGCCTTGATGTGTGCATTTCTTCCTAGGCGATAGATACAACGTCAGTAGTGAAATCAAGCCGTTCAACCTCAGCCAAATTCGACTCCAGCTTCGCGTGGTTTCTCGCCTTCATGCTCGTGACAGTCTTTCTCCTTGTTGTTCTCCTAGCTGTGATATGCATCCTCGCCTACTTTGTCCATCGGCTACGTCGACAGTCAGCACGTGTGCCAATCGATCTTGACACCAACGGAGACGTAGTCTACGGCTTCTCTAACAAACACGCCGAGTTGATAGAATACCGAAGCAGTGGCCCAGCCAGTAATGCCTCACTCACGGACCCCTGGAATACGCGTTTAGGAAGGAGTGTGGAGCACTGCGACTGCCACCTTTTGCATAAAGAAGAGTTTGAGCGCCGAAGGGATAACCTTATGGGACGAGGAGCTCAGTTCCACACTTATCCCAAGGTCGGGGTTCCTGTGACGCACAATGGGTGGATACAAAGGGTGCTCTCGCAACCAGGCACTCTGCATCTTCACCAGAGTCGGATCTCCTCGTTGAACGAAGAACGAAGTAAACCAACGGTACCAAAGAATAGAATGGTGGAGCGACTACTTATAGAGGCAGTTCAACAAGGAGAAGTAAATCTTACATGGCCTAAGTAGTTCATGTACGCTTCACTGGAATCTGATTTGTGAATAAATATGTACGCTATCATGTTCACACGGAATCTGGGTATTGGGCGTTTTTTTAATATGTGCCTGCTGTTCACCATAATGAAGCCATTTTTGCGTTTTGTGGAGTTGTTTTTAATCTCCGCTAAAACATACTTTTCGGCGAGTAGAAGTAGGCATTGAATTATATTAATACATTTATGTTTCCGCGTTCATTAACACATTAGGAATTGCATCAATAGCACTTACCTTTAATCCTTTACCTGCAGGTAAGTCTGGATTCCTATGCATTAAACGTGCTAAACTTCATTCTTGTACCAGTAAAAATTGAATAGTTTAAATATTTGACTGGGTAAATAAACGATTTTTGTTAAGTTTTAAAACTAGCTATGTGCTGGCCAACTTTGCTCATTAAAGTTTTTGTAAGAATATGAAAGAAACTCAACACAACTCATTCGTTTATTTAATTAAAAACCAAAATTGGTGCAATGTAGGAGTTGCATTTATTAACACATTTTTTTAATTGAAAATGATTAAATAGCATCTTCGAAGTGAGTACTTTCCATCAAGAATGAAGTGTTAAAAGCAGAAACTAGATCATTCATGAATATTCGGGCATTCACGTTTGCATGATCCAGCAAACTCACAAGGACACAGTTTTGAATGCACATAATCGGGCATAGTTGGGTCAAATCCGGGATAAGCAAATGCTAATCCCATGTTAGTGAGGTCGGTAGGGAATACACGATCTTCAGTTTCTTGTTTAAAACGTGGAATAGAATGATTAGCAACTGGATTGCCAATTAATTTCATTTCCAGAAATAGCCCTAAGTACAATATTCGTTCAAAAAATCTGGTACACCTGTTGCATTACGTGGAGGCAATCTTATTGACCTACTTGGTTCTGGCAGACCCAGATTAAGCAACTTACGAATCGATGAGGTAATTATCTAATATTGGATCATTTTAGACTAAAAGTACTTTTATGTCCTTGAATTTTTGGATTCCCATTTTCGGTAATGTAGAGGCATCGACTAAGATCAGCCTTCTACCATCAATATGATTTTGCGTAAAACACTCCTAATTTCCGCTACGCTTAACCTGATGGAACTACCCTGTAATGTGGATACCCCAGGCTTTCGATCCAGTCGGCTACTTTTTCTTCACTCCAGTAATACGCTTCAGGTATTTCCTCCAGCATAGTCCAGCAGTGAATGAGGCGCGGCATCACAACGATTGTTACGACTGGAATGGCAGTTGACTTAGTTCAACAAAATTGTCAAGGTCAAGCAGGCCACAAAACCACTTAAAAATACATTAAAAGTACTTTTGCAATATGCAGATCTATTAATTAATTTTATCTTTATCGCTGCGGTAACTTAAATATTTTTATGCGATTTCTCAAATATATGCAAGCCGTAATATTATTTTCAGAACAAATGCTCATACAGTTCTGTATTCTCTAGTCGATTTATGCAGGAATATGTGCAGACTGAAAAAGCTGTTATTTTGGGGACTACTGCTAAGCATGGGCTATTCGCTTTACTATCAGTGCAGAATGATCACCTTAACTTTGAATGCGATGTAATTTCCCCAAACATATGTATCAATCCATGATATTTTAATTTTGCTAGTGACTATATGCAGTTGGTTACTCTTTAAAGTTTGCTTTACATCATGACGAATTCTTCCTCCTTTTAATCGTATTTTTTCTAGTGACATTAAATCAACTTTTTGCTAGCTCTATCTGTTGAATAAATGCTAACAGGTAAGAGGTTTATGGAAGCGGTTGAATGGATTTTATGTTTCCAATGTTTTGCTTGTAATACTTAACTCTAACTGTAGGTTTCGGTTTCGGCCACTTAGGTGGCCATATTGCCCTAGCCGGTTAGGCTGGCCCCTGGACCATGCCAGCAGTCCTGTTTCCTCTATTTGCTGAATATATGTATTGTGCTCCAGTATTATGCCTTTCGTCTTTAAGGAAGTCTCGGGACGCTACGTTGGTGGCAGCAGTGGTAAAGCATGTGTAGGATCCCGAGACTTCCTTGAAGACAAAAGAAGGTATAATGCTGAAGTAGAATGCATATATTCAGCAAAACAGAGGGAACGAGGCTACTAGCATGGCCCAGAGGCCAACCCACTCGGTTAAGGCAATATAGCCACCCAAGTGGACGAAACCGAAACCAACGGTCAGAATAAACAACGTATTACTGCATTCATTACCCAAAAGAATGCTTCTTGTGGTGTAAAGCCTACCATTTTATTAATCGACCAAGCAGCATGAATCAACCCAAGTTCAGTTTTACTTTTCTAATCAAATTTCTTATTGTTGAAATAATTTATTAGTCATGCGCACAAATAATATCTGCACTCAAAGACGGATACCTGGTCGACTAATTGATGCTAGTCGTGCATTTCCCATCTGCGTTATAGGCACTACAGCCGCCTTATAAAAAAGTTGGTATTAAAACGACGCTCTAGAACATATTCCTATCTCTAATGAAATAGTGGCATCTAGATCCGCGCCTCTGGTGAGTTAAGTGTTTTACATTCAAATTCATTTTAACTTCCGTATAAACATGAACAGGTAATAGTAACAAAATCATCCTTGACTTTCGCAGCTTCAATCGCTTTGGGATCACAAAAGAAGTCTATGGTTGGATGGCTACAGTTTCTAGTTTGGTTAAACACACCGTCACATTGGTGGAGTTCCACTAACCTTGCCTATCAAGATTCACTATGGGACATTCTGACTAAAATGGCAATGTTTGTGCTTTTCCGAGAAAGGTCATCAAGTGATCGCATAAACAACCTCTTTGTGGCACAAATTCGTGGAATTTTTTGGCGAGACGGCTGCACAATCTGTGCCTGTGGCTACGAAGTTCCTACTAAACCTTTTTGCTACAAAGAAGAGGAATAATTGAGCAAAAAAAGGGCTACAGGTTTCAAATGCACCGCTACTTAATTTTCCGCAGCCTTTGAATGGGAGTTGATAGCATTCTTTATCCACAGCCACTTAAAATTAAACACGGAGCCAATTCAAATTTCCACATAACGTAAAAAAACAGCAATTCACTAAACCAATGGTCGTACGTTAGTAGCAGAAATTGGGCTTTTAAAACGTGATCACAATGACCGTGCGAAACGCCTCAGGTCAGGCTTAAAGCTACACGTTTAAACATGCTTTTAAATGGGAAAGTCAATCAAAAGTGACCCCCTAGCTTCAGGTGTGTTTGGAGCGCTCCTAGTGTGTAACCGCATAACATACAAATAACTTCTCACACCTTTCACTGGATATCGTGCTGTAAAACTGATATCCAGTTCGAGGGTGACACTGATATTTCCATTGCTGAACTCATTGAAAGGCTGCAGTTGATTGCCGGAGTTCAATCCACAGCAAAGGGAAATAGGTGCCAAGTTGATATGACTTCTTTTCTCTTCACCGGTTTTGTTCAAGTCGTCCCCTCCGATCATCACAAAAAAGGAAGGAGGGAACCAGTCTGAACTCATTAATTTTCCAATTCGAACAATTTATAATCCAAATAACAATAAAGCAATGCATTCTTGAAAGCTTTCTAGTAAGTGATCCCAGGATTTCCTCTTTTGAGTTGTGATGCCAATGTAATGACTAGAAGATTTTCGATGTAAGCGACGGCAAAGTAAGTGATTAGTGCAATGAGCTTGGTGTTCCTCTCTTTCACCTCTGCCTCTATGCCCATGGATAAGGACGCGTTTTATGGCGCAGCGACAAGTAGAGGGTAAAGATACCACAAATTAAGCGTGATCAGGGTACGTTTCCTTCCCCAGTGGGGAGCTGATGGCGTCCGATCTGTCATGAGGTTCACACGCGCCAACCACCCCTGCCCAAAAGGAGCATTCAAACAAACGTGTGTGACGTTAATGTTTATTTGTTCAAATGGCGTCTGAAGCGATTTAACTTGCAGTTCGATACGACAATTAGATCATCTAATAAAATACGCACTGCATGAGTAAGATAACTTGCTTTTCTCCAAATAAAAACAATTTCATTCCCTATTTTTGTAGTAAGCTGTTGCAAGTAATGTAAAACGACGAACTATACTTTGTGTAATTCAACACATAGATTTACTAACTTGGCTAACTTATGTAGTCATCTTAGAGTCATTTTAACTGAAGCCTCCCTATGAAGTCAGTCCCAATGTTTCCACAGTCGTGGTGTTCAAATACTGAAACAAATGCGGAGGTACCATAACTGTCAGTGAATTGTGCTATCACAGCAGGCTGGCCAAATGACCTAACGCGATGTCTGAAGTTAAACAAGTGAAGCCTTGTTAACGATTTCGAATAAAACCGGGTGATCGCTGTCAGTACTTTTGTGACCCTGCAAGCATACTCAACCCTATTGCTAGTTAAACTGAAAGAATGTTATTTCATAGGTGTGGTACCACATCCTGAGTGGAATTTAAAAAATTTAGCAGCTGACAGAAATGAGGCGTCTTTGCTAAACATTAGTCACCAATTTAGTGATGAGATCACTTGCTATCGCTTTTATGTCCTGCCTTAAATGGGTTTACTTTCACTTAATCCTACCCCATATTTACCCTAATTAGGGTCTCACAAGTTAAACAAAATCGCCTTTGAAGATTCCGTGTTTTATGTGTGGAGGGACAAAGCATACGAATTCAACTGCCCCCAAGTACCTAATGCATGATTGGAAACTCCACCCATAAGTTTCGCAATAGGTGCTGTGTGGGAATTTAATGGTAGAGGGGATTGTTATACGCTTTCTTTATTCGGCTCCAATGCACTGAGCATGAGCTCTGCGATTTATCAAAAAGTAAACCTTTTTTCGGTGCAAGTAAAGAAGGCTTTTCCAGTATCACCAGTTGGCTGTGCTGCCTCACATAGACGGACGATATCAAGTCTTTGTCAATTCTTTTTAGAAAGAAATACCATGTATCATCATTTCGGGATTGTATGATTGCCTCCTGAATGGTAGTCATTTGCAGTACCTTTAAAAAACAATGACAGACTGGTGTCGAATATTGAACCGAAAATAGTATCATGGTGTACTTAAAAGCCAACAGCTAAAAAAGGATAAATTTCAACATACCGTGGCGCCTCGAGACTGTCCTAGAGACAATAATCAAGCCGAATGTGTATTCTACGAAATGCAGAAGGGATTAGGCTAACGGGATTGCCCGGAGGCCAAGTATCTTAGCTAGGGAAGATGACGGAGCCCCTATGTCGCACGTCTCTAAATCCAAGTTAGCCAAACAATTAACGTATTGCACACATATTTTGCTAGTCCCAGAAGACCCATTTTGATGTAATTAATTGCTCTTAATAGGGAGTAGAATTTGGTGTTGTAAACTGTCTAACTGACCAAGAACATTTGCACCTACACTTGTGACTGGTATTCAATAGGTAAGCTCGTTTACTTATTACTGGCTAATTTCATAATGCTGCAAGGATAATAACTACACTTACCGGGGTCTCTCGTTTTGCCTTTCCAGAACCAAGACTAAACTTCGCACTGTGCTGATCCGCATGCTTGATAGTCTAAATCTCTTGTGAGTTTTACGTCTCTACACCGACACAACAATAGTCTTGTTGGATACCACTTAGCGAATGGGAACCTTCGAGGTGTAAAATCAACCAGAGGTTAATTCCCCAAGTAGTGAACTAGTATGAATTCCATTTGGAATTGCTGTGTTAATTTTTTCGTTAGTGAACGCTGAATTATGCATCTATAGGATTATTAATTAGGAAACCGCAAAGTATAACAACAAGCACAAGTCATAAATATGCTTTAAATGCAATTTTGTGCAGAATCATAATCTGGTCTTATAAATATCCTTCTCTTACGAATCAGCGTAAATTGTGGTTTTTAACTGCAGTAGTAGTGCATGTTGCGTATAGTGTCGCGGCCTTGTTTATAAATAACATAAATGTTGTCATTAATCAGCATCATCATTACCCCAATAGTTTACTATAGTTTGCGGTGGAGCGACGTGTAGTTCTTGTTTTATTAGACAGGACCACACATAGAAAACCGGAATGTTGATTGCATTTACAATCGCCTAGCGTCGGTGCATCCCAAGGATTGGAGGGTGACGATTTTCAGCGCCTCTGGACACTAGCTGGCTCAGGTTTTAACAAAACTAAGCAAAGATAAATACTGGTTCGCGCTCAACTTTGTGGAACCGGTGCGGGCTAACTAAATACGGGTGTGCTTTCTGCAAAAATGCGCACCAACTGCGAGACACCACGAACTCCAACCCTCAACACTCCTTTGCCGACTACGGGCAAAAATGTAAAAGGCAAAACAGATGCGAGGCGAATTCTTGAGATGTCCATCAATTTGATTTTCGCCCAATAATAACAAGGCAAATAAAATTTAAAAAATACAACTAAATCTACTGTGCACTGAAAATTAGTTCAATGAGATATTTCTATTATGATATTGTAAGTCTCACGTCCATTATACTGCGATACTACGAATCTACGCTGGGAATTTTTGTTGTGTCTGGGAAGAAGTAACCTCGCAACTTCTCAATTTTGATAACTTTCACGTTTTAGCAGAAATATGCTACTGGAAGAGATACCAAGATGAATTGAAGTGTTAGTATTATGCGTAAACACAATTCGGTGTCTAAAACTTTAAAAAATGGAAAACAACAAAAAAATATTTACACTGGATCAAGAAACTTTGATCAGCACAATGTTGAGAGCATTTGTCCTTTTGCTTATACTCGCCTGTAATCTGGCCTTTATGGGAGAAATTGTCAAGATGGGCATTTTTCAAGATTTGAACGCTGTCTGAAAAATTTAAAGTCTGTTGGCAAATTATGTTCGTTTAAACGATCAAGTGCTCAATACAAAACACGTTCAAAGAAAAAGCTGTTTGACGACACTCAAATGGACAATAAAATTGGTGGGTGCAAATATCGCTTCAGGCTTTGTATTTAGACCTCAGCCTGTCATGGCGATGTTTATAAGACTTAAATGTTAACTGTTACAGAGCCCTGGATCGGACAAAACATTAAGGTGCAAGCACAAAAAACGTGAATGGGGCGAAACAGAAAAAAGTTCGGGGGTGATTTTTTTAGAAAAAAGCACCTAATCAAGTTTGCACGTGATCTAAGTAAATAACCGCACTACACCCTTCCCAGTAGCACATGAAATTAAAATATTTACGACGTGCAATGCAACCACTTTGTTTGGTCATGCTGAGAGCCCGTCTCTGCATAAGCCAAAAATACATGGATCCCCCGACACAGTCAAAACAAGAATAAAGTAGCAACGAATCTTTAATGTTTTGAATTCGATGGTACGTCCCTCGTTCTAGGAACTGCAAATAGTCTTTTTTGTCTTTTTACCGATGTTAATGTTCAGTTTTACTCGGTCATCAGCAGGGATGCAAGCCTCCAGTTTCTCCGACATTTTTATTACTGTAGACGATACACTAGGCTGTAAAGTGTGACACAAGTGCTAGGGCTAAACATGACTTTGACCACTGTCCCACATTAGAGATTGCCAAGATTAATAGTAAAATTATTTTAAGAGCGTTTGGGGTTAATTGTGACTTGGTAATCTTTTTATTTGGCTTTTGGGGTAACACACGTATTCATGAAAACGCCACATCATTTGCGGCCCATTTCTAAAATTTTATAAACATGTTCACTGCAAGGGTTGCAGAAGCAATCCATCACTGCAATGACAGGAGTAAATGTTTTATTTAGTTTTTGTTTTCAACTCAAGGTTGTTTTGTGCAAGCCAAACGCGTCACAGGCAAAGTGGGATGTCACATATGCGATGCAGGTAGCTTATTAGACCCATTGATAGTCAACATGAAAGCATCACAAAATCGTGAGGCAATGGCATGGAACAAATTCCACTTAATCAAGAATCCTATTTTATTTTATTTCTGATTGTGGCACTACGCGCACTAGTCGTCATTCGCCCCGGGGCTCTTCCAACCTTCATGCCAGTTTCTTACGCAGTTTAAGAATAGGCTACCTGTAGGCTTAATCTGACACGTCAACTGTGAACATGGCTCAGGTATCTG